>CM060940.1:67772500-69022500 GCA_030765085.1 Allium cepa | reverse complement strand
TAAAACAAAACATAATCAATAACCTAATTAAGAACGGAGTCTTAATCTATATGGCAGTGGCTTCTTAGTGTTTAAAGAAGAAGAACAGAGATGGAAGAAGAGATACACATCAAATATTTTTCCATAATTTTCCATTATCCATTTTAGGCTATATATATATCTATTAATTACTTAGTGTCCAAACTAATATGTATATGGTAAAAAACTAAATTGATTAGCCAATTACGGAGAAATGAGCATAACTAAATATGCATTAATTATGAAAAATCCAAAATTTCTCTTTCCTTCTTTTATATTATTTATTTCCTTCTAAATCTGACTTTGTATCACTAAAATTTAATGATTTATTGGGTTATCTTACTTTGTATGTGGGTAGCGGGTGTCGTATTGAAAATAATAGTTTCACACTATGAAAAATAATGAATGTGGAGTGTTATATATATATATATATATATATATGTATGTATGTATGTATATGTGTGTGTGTGTGTGTGTGTGTGTGTGTGTGGGTTTGGTCGCATGTAACAACAAAGGATTTCTTTTGTTAAAAGATGTTGACTAAACTCTATGCTACCCCTATGCAGAGAGATGTGCAGATGGATCCTGAAATTTGAATATAGTATCAAAGCCGATGGTAATTATTAGGATGATGGAAAATACACAAGAGATCTATAAATCATGGTGATTGACATTGTAGGCTTAGGTAGTCAGACTTAAGGTGGAGCTATACCATGATACGTAGAGTCTAGTAGAATGAAGCATGAACAAAGTCTCAATATGTTCACTACAAGAAAATTGCTACGTACTAGTAGAATGACACGTAAATAAAGTCTTAGTATATTCACCACAAGAAAATTGCTACGTATTGGTAGAATGACACATGAACAAAGTGTCAGTATGTTCACTACAAGAAAAGTGCTTATTCATATCATAAAAGAACTAAAGAAAACAACATTTTAACAATGAATATTGTTTGTAGCCATTTAATAAAGCAAAGCCAAACTAATGCCTCGCTGTTAAATGTTCCCGCTTTCCCTTCCTTCAAACTTCAGTGAAACATTTTCTAGGCCGCTTGTTTCACTCTTCTCCGTCTCAATGCCCCCCAGCCCCCCAACCCTCCCAAAAAAAGCCCACAACCAAAATGAAGAAAACCCAAAAAAAAAGAAAAGAACAAACCCTATTTTCCTCTTTCCAATTTGATATCTCTCGACTTTATTCCTCTCATTCTAATTCTCTCTTACCTAGATTATAAGTCATCTCAACTACAGAAGCTTCTTCAGCAAATGTGTGACTTCGATCTAGGTACCTCCCTGGAAGAGCATGGTGGGTTTGTTTCCTTGCTCATGATGAAATGAAGGATTTAATGATGAGAAATAATGAAGTGGAGGTAGTGGAAATATCTGGTCAGCAAAAACAGAAGGAAGCTGAACAAAACTTACTGGAACAGGAGAATGTACACAAAATACATGCACACAGCAAGAAATGGTTGTTTGAATGCACTTTGTATTGCAGCAGTAAAATTGAATCAAGAAATGTAATTTGAGTTTGTACTTGAAAAAAAGAACAAATCAGTATAAGAATATGGATCAAGAAATATGAAGTTTAAAGTAACAGATTCAAGAATAGAAATGGTGATATGCTGAGTTTGTTGTTCAGACAAGAACAATCCAAGATTTAGTATACTGGGGTTATGACTCGAAGATGGAGTGGGGAAGAAGCAGAATTTTCTCGGGAAATTTTGACAAGATTCAGGGATTAACCAAAAAACAAGAATGATGATTCTTTGCAAGCATATGTAACAAAGCTTCAGATTTACAGAAGCTTAAGAATGAAACAAATTAGAGATTCAAAATGAACAAGAACTAAATTGTAATTGAATACTACAATCAGTTAACATTCAAACAAAATAGTGCAACAAGATATGAAACAACTAATAACAGAAGTATATTATCAGTATATTGCAATTGACTAATCAGAAATTATATCAAGTTCAAAATACCAGCAGAGTATGATATATTAACAAGTATATGGCACAGAGGATCAGGTTACACAGATTCACAAGAAAATGGAAAGATAAGCACAAGAATCAACAGTTATGATATCTGCTTCCAAACTGAGCAAGAATTAAATTCAAATAGAATAACAGAAATCAATTAGTAGCCAAAGGAGGTAATGCATCAAAAATCTGAAACAACTAGTAATAGAAGTATACTAGCAGTATATTGCACATGAAAGATCAAGAACTTGTGAAATGATTTGCAGCAGAGAACATATGAAATTCATCAAGACTGTAATGTTGATAAGTGATGTATTTGATAACAACAGAATATAGATCAAGAAATGTCTATTGTCAAATTCAAGAACAAAGATTATATTGCAGTAGTGATCAAGAGCAGATAATATCAAATCAGGTAAGTGCTAATATATGAAAATTGAAACAATTCATAAGCAGAAAACCATACTTAACTGAGCAGATTCGATTTATCAAGAGTGAATCATATGGGTATAAGCACAGGAATGAACATTATGAAAAGATTAAAGAAGACAAGTATCACTAATGGCAACAGCATCAATATCAAAGAACAATTTTATTTCTGAATTTTTTCTCCTTTTTTCAGTTACAAAATCAACACTGTATTTATACACAACAGAGAATTATCATAATACACAAGCCCAAACACAACTGCAGCCCAATACAACACAAAAGACCCAGATCAAAAACTGATACTACTACATTAACCCAATATCACAATCTCTTAAGCATATCAGCTGTGCACAAAAACATCTGCCACTGTTTCATTGTTCCATTCCACTGCAGAAGCTTCATCTTTCTTCTTGCAAACCATTGCTAACATTCCCTTGCTGTTACATCTCCCTTCCACTTCAAGAAGTGACCTTGTCCCAAGGTCTAATGTAGGAAATCTTTTAATCATTGGCCAATAATCTTCCCAGGTAGCTTCATCAACAGATTTATCTTTCCATTTGATCAAAATTTGCACCACTGCTTCATTATTTCTGGGTATGATTCTTCTATCAATTATATACTCGGGTTGTTCTACAATCTCCTCCACAAAACTGGGGACATCATCTTGCACCATAACAGAACTGCCTACCTTCTTCTTCAGTTGTGATACATGAAAGACAGGGTGGATTTTTGCAGTGACAGGTAGTTGAAGTTTATAAGCTACTTCTCCAATTTTCTCAGTTACTTCATAGGGTCCATAGTACTTTGGTGAGAGTTTGCAAGTCTTGTGATTTCTAGCTGTCAACTGTCTGTAAGGTTGAAGCTTAAGAAACACCCAATCACCTACTTCAAACTTCCTCTCCGATCTCCTCAAATCTGCATACTTCTTCATTCGCTCACGTGCCAATCTCAAACTATCTTTCAAATATTCTAACATAATGTCTCTAGTAAACAACATCTCCTCAACTTGTTCCACTTTAGCCGTGTTCTGGACATAGGATAAAAGTGTGGGGGGGTCAATTCCATACACAGCCTTGAATGGAGTGGTGTTAGTCGAAACTTTCCAGGTAGTATTATACCAATACTCAGCTAGCACTATCCACTTACTCCACTCATTTGGTTTATGGCAGATGAAACACCTCAAATACCCTTCCAATACCTTGTTGATCACTTCAGACTGCCCATCACTTTGAGGATGGTAGGCAGTGCTTAGCTTTAGGCTACTGCCTTGCAACTTGAACAATTCCTGCCAAAATTTGCTGGTGAATATAGAATCTCTGTCACTAACAATGCTTTTGGGTAGGCCATGCAATTTAAACACACCATTGAAGAACACAGTAGCAACATCCTTAGCAGTGTAGGGGTGGCTGAGAGGAAAAAAGTGAGCATACTTGCTTAGCCGATCAACAACCACTAGTATAACAGTATACTTATCACTCTTTGGCAAACCAGTGATAAAGTCCATAGCTATATCTGTCCAAATCATCTCAGGAATGGGCAAGGGCTGCAGCAAACCAGGTAGCAAAACATTCTCCCCTTTATTCCTTTGACACTGCTCACATTCTTTCACAAACACTTCCACGTCTCTTCTCATTTTTTTCCAGTAAAACACTTGTTTTAACTTCTTCAAAGTTGGTTTGATCCCAGCATGACCACCTAAAGGTGTTGAGTGATGCTCCAGTATTAGGGAATGTTGTAAATTGCTGAGGTGGTGATCTACAAAAATCTTTCCTTTGTAAAAAATCAACCCATCAACTATTTTATACTTGCTACTACTGAGTTCTCCATCCTGAATTCTTTTGATCTGCTTCTGATACCATTCAGATGATTGAAAAGTGTGCTTAAGCTCTTGCAACCATGGTGTTTGAACAACAGAAATTGCTTGTGCCTCTGCATTATCCCAATTGCTTGCTTCCTTTCTCGACAAAGCATCTGCAATTATATTATCTTTTCCAGTTTTGTACTCTACCTTGTAATCAAAGCCATGCAGTTTAATGAGCCACTTGTGTTGCAGTCCAGTATGCAATTTTTGAGTTAATAAAAATTTTAAACTTTGATGATCGGTTTTAATTATGAATTGCCTTCCCACAAGATATTGAGCCCATTTTTTTGTGGCTAAAATAATGGCCAATAACTCTTTTTCATAAGTAGACATCAACAAGTTTCTTCCATGTAAAGCTTTGCTCATGTATGCTATAGGTCGATTATTCTGAAGTAATACTGCTCCTACACCTTGGCCACTTGCATCGCACTCAAGAGTAAAAGGAATAGAAAAATCTGGCATAGCTAAAATAGGAGGACTGGTGAGGCATTGCTTCAGTTTCTCAAAAGCATTTTTTGATTGGTCGGTCCATATGAAGGCATTTTTCTTGAGCATGTCAGTAAGTGGACTTGCAATTTTTCCATAATCTTTAACAAATTTTCGATAGTAACCAGTTAACCCCAAAAACCCTCTTAGTGACTTAATATTTTTTGGTAAAGGCCATTCTATGATTGCTGTAACCTTGTTTGGATCAACAGCTAGGCCCTGATAGGAAATGATGTGGCCTAAGTACTCCAGAGACTGCTTCCCAAAACTGCATTTTGTCAACTTAATCACCAGTCTATTCTGTTGCAATGTATGAAAGGTGGTCTTGAGATGATCAAGGTGATCTTCCCAGTCCCTGCTGTAGACTAAAATGTCATCAAAAAATACCAGAACAAACTTTCTCAAATAGGGTTTAAACACATGGTTCATCAGGGATTGAAATGTGGATGGAGCATTAACTAGACCAAAAGGCATCACAAGGAACTCATAATGTCCTTCATGTGTTTTGAAGGCTGTCTTATGTACATCTTCTTCACACATACGAACTTGATGGTACCCTGATCTCAAATCCAATTTTGAAAAATAGGCAGCTCCTTGTAACTCATCAAACAAGTCATCAATCAGAGGTATGGGAAATTTATCCTTTATAGTGCAAGCATTTAGGTTTCTGTAATCAACACACAATCTCCACGCACCATCTTTCTTTCGGACCATCACTACAGGGGAAGAGAATGGGCTACTGCTATGCCTGATAACTCCAACTGCTAACAATTCATTTACAATTTTTTCTAACTCATTTTTAATGTGGTATGAATGTCTATAGGGTTTAAGGCAAATGGGTTTTGTATTTGGCAGAAGAGGAATTTTGTGATCATGCTGTCTTTTTGGGGGTAGGAATGGGACAGTGGAGGTAATATCAGGGTATTGCTTAATCAAAGCTTGAATGGTTGGGGGTAGGATTATAGTCTGTTCTTCTTTCAGTTCTACTTGATAGCAAAGCAACATACTCAACTGACCATGGGCATCTTCCTTCTCAATAGCCTTTTTATCAACAATCTTCATTTCTTCTTGGCTGAGACCTTGCCAAGTATAGTATTTGTTATTATACCGAAACTTTACTTGCAACTGCTCCAAGTTTAAAGTCACATCACCCAAACTTTTCATCCATTGAGCACCCAATACAATTTGGCAACCCTCCAAAGGCAACAATAACAAATCAATGGGCATTTTGCACCCCTGACATTTCAGCATTACATTTCTACATATACCAGAGCCAGTCAACTTCTCACCATTGGCTACAGTCACCTCATAAACTTTGGACTCATCAATAGGCAGTTCTAGTTTCTTGGCAAGTTGGGCATTGATAAAACTATGTGTCGACCCCGAGTCAATGAGGACTTGTACCGGTTTCCTATTGATGATCCCCTTCACTTTAATGGTAGATAAAGCCGGAATTCCACACATTGCTTGTAAGGTAATAGAGAGTGCTTCTTCTTCTGCTACTGTCTCCTCTTCAGATTCACCTGACCCATCTTGAGAATTATTTTCTATATCCTCCTCTTCCTTAAGTGTCATTAATCCTTCTAAAACATACACATGAGAATTCTTGCATTTATGATCCTTTGACCATTTTTCTTTGCAGCCATAACAGAGATTCTGTCTTCTCATCTCCACAATTTGATTAGGAGTCAACCCTCTACTTCTTGCTATACTTTCTACAGTAGTGTTGCTGCTACCCCGAGATATGGTGTTAGGTTGGTGAGGTGTTGAGTCTTTGACATAGGTAGGGGTAGTGTGAGTGGTAGCAGGTTTAGGAATAGGTGTATGGGATTGGTTAGCAGTGGAAGTCTTATGGTTTCTTCTGGTCTGTGTATATTTGCATTCAAACATTTTGGCTAGTGCTACTGCTTCTCTGAAGTCAACAGGCCTGGAAGTCATAACATCATAACGAATCTCCTCTTTCAATCCTCCAATAAATCTATCAAGCAAAAATTTAGGTGGTAGGGTCTCAATTACTGCTTGTAACTGTTCGAAGCGACTGAGGTATGCTCTCACTGTAGTGTGTTGTTTGAGTTTGGATAGTGTTTCATAGGGTCTCTCCATCTCTTCGGAATTAAATCGCACTAAAATCTCTTCTTTAAATACTGGCCATAGATCATGATTAAGCACTGTATTTGTATACCAGTGATACCACTGTAATGCCTCCCTCTTCAAGTAAAAAGAACAAATCTCTACCCAATACTGCTCCTCAGTACGTTGGAATTTAAAGAACTGCTCGACTTGTCTCAACCAGTCAGCCACTCCTTCTTCACCAGAAAAAATAGGGAAGTCTAGTTTGTAAGAGGTCATAGGATTTGGATAATGCATATTGGTATAAGTAGAAGGGGGGTTGGAATAGTTTGGACCAGGATTTCTTGGAATAGGAAGGTCTGGATTCAATGGATATGGGGTATGTCTGGGTTGTGGTGGGTGGTTTCTGGTATTGGTGGATGTCATATAGGGATGATTATCATTGTTTTGGTTTGGTGGAGGAAATTGGAGGATGGTTGATGGGACTGTAGAAGGTGCAGGTGGTGGTGCTTGTGATTTGAACTTCAGTTGTTGCATATCATTGGCAAGAGAGGTAAGGACATTGTGGAATCCTTCAAACCTAGTAGTGATTTCATTCTCTAATTTTCGGTTGCTATGCTCTAGTTGGGTTAAAGATTTAGTGATGTGTTCGTTGAACTCTCCTTGCTGTTGCCACAGCAGTTCTTGATCAAGAGAAGGTGGATGAGAATAAGGTTGGCTTTTGTTGAGGCTGGGATCAACTTGGGGTTCGATTTCATCCCCATTAGTTCGCTCTGATACCAAATTGGAAGAGCATGGTGGGTTTGTTTCCTTGCTCATGATGAAATGAAGGATTTAATGATGAGAAATAATGAAGTGGAGGTAGTGGAAATATCTGGTCAGCAAAAACAGAAGGAAGCTGAACAAAACTTACTGGAACAGGAGAATGTACACAAAATACATGCACACAGCAAGAAATGGTTGTTTGAATGCACTTTGTATTGCAGCAGTAAAATTGAATCAAGAAATGTAATTTGAGTTTGTACTTGAAAAAAAGAACAAATCAGTATAAGAATATGGATCAAGAAATATGAAGTTTAAAGTAACAGATTCAAGAATAGAAATGGTGATATGCTGAGTTTGTTGTTCAGACAAGAACAATCCAAGATTTAGTATACTGGGGTTATGACTCGAAGATGGAGTGGGGAAGAAGCAGAATTTTCTCGGGAAATTTTGACAAGATTCAGGGATTAACCAAAAAACAAGAATGATGATTCTTTGCAAGCATATGTAACAAAGCTTCAGATTTACAGAAGCTTAAGAATGAAACAAATTAGAGATTCAAAATGAACAAGAACTAAATTGTAATTGAATACTACAATCAGTTAACATTCAAACAAAATAGTGCAACAAGATATGAAACAACTAATAACAGAAGTATATTATCAGTATATTGCAATTGACTAATCAGAAATTATATCAAGTTCAAAATACCAGCAGAGTATGATATATTAACAAGTATATGGCACAGAGGATCAGGTTACACAGATTCACAAGAAAATGGAAAGATAAGCACAAGAATCAACAGTTATGATATCTGCTTCCAAACTGAGCAAGAATTAAATTCAAATAGAATAACAGAAATCAATTAGTAGCCAAAGGAGGTAATGCATCAAAAATCTGAAACAACTAGTAATAGAAGTATACTAGCAGTATATTGCACATGAAAGATCAAGAACTTGTGAAATGATTTGCAGCAGAGAACATATGAAATTCATCAAGACTGTAATGTTGATAAGTGATGTATTTGATAACAACAGAATATAGATCAAGAAATGTCTATTGTCAAATTCAAGAACAAAGATTATATTGCAGTAGTGATCAAGAGCAGATAATATCAAATCAGGTAAGTGCTAATATATGAAAATTGAAACAATTCATAAGCAGAAAACCATACTTAACTGAGCAGATTCGATTTATCAAGAGTGAATCATATGGGTATAAGCACAGGAATGAACATTATGAAAAGATTAAAGAAGACAAGTATCACTAATGGCAACAGCATCAATATCAAAGAACAATTTTATTTCTGAATTTTTTCTCCTTTTTTCAGTTACAAAATCAACACTGTATTTATACACAACAGAGAATTATCATAATACACAAGCCCAAACACAACTGCAGCCCAATACAACACAAAAGACCCAGATCAAAAACTGATACTACTACATTAACCCAATATCACAATCTCTTAAGCATATCAGCTGTGCACAAAAACATCTGCCACTGTTTCATTGTTCCATTCCACTGCAGAAGCTTCATCTTTCTTCTTGCAAACCATTGCTAACATTCCCTTGCTGTTACACTCCCGTGCTCATTCTTTTTCCTCCATTATCCGTCTATTTATCTAGAAAAATTGTTATTCTACATAAATATTTTATTGTTTTAATGTTAGTTGGTCATTGACGCTTGATTTCATGTTAATTGACTAAAAAATGGTGTCAATTGATTGCGAACTATAAATACCTTACAATTTTGATATTTTATTGAATTTTACCCCTTTGATTGGATAATTTTTAATGTCGAATTAAACTTGACAATAAATTGTTAAAATTCTAAACAGTTAAGAAGCTGAATTACATTAAGGCTCTGTTGAGACTATTATCAACAAATCAAAATTGTTTTTTGTTTTGTTTGTTTACATAATTTTGGTTTCGGTCTTATCTTTGTTTGCATCATCACTTTTTTGGCTTCTGTTTATGACCAAAGTTTGTTGTATGTGTACAAAATGACTATTATTCAGTATTATACTGACTATCATCCATGCAATTTTACACAGATTTTGGAAGAATTTCATTCTTTGAGAAATAATGAGACAATAATTACGTATGCATCAAAAGCAATTACTGTCAATGTTGTTTCTGCTCCTAGAAAGCCACAGATATCTATATCTGGACCCATGCCAAAGCAAAAAACTTAAAAAAGCAGCATGACTGTAAGGTCTAACTTTACACAAAGCCTCGGAATTTTGCAAATAGAAGTTCATAAAGCATTTTCTCAGAATCGTGATAGTGGAGAAAAAGTAGCCCAAAAGTTGGTCGTCGACAAAGAAAAAGCTCAGGTCTTGATGCTTCTGAAGAGTTGTTTGGGATGCAATGACATACATCTAAAAGGAGTATACTGTATTAAAGGATAGACAAGAGCAGCTTCCTTCTGTGCCTATTATTGAAGAGTGGGTGTTGGGTAGAAATCCAGCTACTTTCATGCTTATCACAAATATGAAACTTCTCTAGATATAACCACTTTTAAGGTAACTGTACTAAAGGAAATAATCTGACTTTTTTGTATTCAACAATAGCATGGATAGGTAAGTTGACTAATATTATACACAGTAGTGTAAGTGTTCGAAAAGCACTTTCTTCGAAGCATTCGACTTATTTAAGGTGCAGTTCAAATATTTGGTTTAGGTATCATTACTCTTGATATTAGTTGATAACTGATTAGATTCAAAATATTATAAGCAGGTGGTTTCAGTCCTTTATCTTCTTTTAAACCACTATACCTTATATTGCTCAAGTTCTGTTATTGTGTATTGGTTATTATAAAAATGACCAAAAAATCTCACTTATACTGAATGTATAAACCACTAATTTTGATTTCCGTATTGAACGTAATACACTATATTTTATAATGCTCATGTTCAGTTATTTTGTCCATTTTGCATTGTTATTCGCTACTCTAAGAACCACTATATTGTGTAAAACAAGAATTTCCATAGGAATATTAGATATTTTGTATTCGCTATTATATAAATGATTAATATCACTTTTACTGAATGTTTGAACCAAAATTCTCAATTTCCATTATAAAATAAATTAACTAAAATTTTCAATATATCCATGCTTTGTTCTTTTACGCATCTGGTATAGGTATTCATTGCTCTAAGCATTACATATGGTATGGGTGTTCATAGGAACATTAGAAGTACTCATCCGTGTACACCATGTGAATAATTAAGAAGGCATGCATTAAGAAATAAGTAGAGGTATGATACTGTAATGTAGTCAACTGTATGTACTTTCTTAATTGAGGTTATGCTACACTGTGTGTTTGTATTCATGAAATCATATTCTAGGTAACCTATTTAGGAAATTACAACCGTCAAAAAGATCTGGATAGTTGGATGATGGTTTAAATTGTGATTATAATATTTCCGCCTCCCATTGTTGGATTTGGATCTTGGAAGGAATTAGTTTATATAAATTACTGATCTTTTGGACTGGTTATGTATTTTCTATTTTCCAATGAGTAATTTAACTTGATTTTGTTGGTTTGATTATGGTTTTCTAAGCAATTTCTTAGTATTGGTGAATGCATCTTTTTTATCAAATTGTGGTAATACACATGAGTTCCTAACTTATTTTCATGAAATTTATTTATAGCCAAAAGCCTTGATGACTAATCAAATTGTTGTTTTCATAGTATTTACGGAATTTCTAAAAATAGTAAAATATGATCTTTGCAAAGTTGATGATGATTTTGTTGGATTAATAAGTTTTTAACACAATTGCATGTATTCAGGTGTCCAATTTCATGATGTTTGCTTCAATAGTTGATTTAACAGTGGCATATCATTAAACATTTGAATTTACAGACGCTAGAGACCCTGAAATAGCAACTTGCTAGCTATTTGAATAATGGTACCCATATATCATTGCTATAATCCAACCTCTATAATTTTTTCCCATGTCTTAAAACAATTAAGAAATTGTCTTTGTGTTTATCTCCAGCCGCTTCAGAGATGCCTGGAACGAAAAAGTCTTGACCCCAAGCTTGAACAACACCCGTAGTTTGCGTGATGCCTGGAACGAAAAAGTCCAGTCTTCATGCAGTGAATTTAGTGGCTCCCATCTTCATAATAAGATCGATCAACAATGACATTAGAAGCTATGATACACCTCCTCCAAGATTGCCCCATCCTCCAACAATCCCATTGGTTTTTCCTACCTTGCTTGAAGAGAACATCGAGCTCATCCGGTACTAAGCTGACATGAATGATGCTAAACTAAAACCAGTGAGAAACGTAAGAAGAGATGCAATCATGCAATGCAGGAGAGTTGATGATGGAGGCACAATAGGCTTATAGGACTAGGACTGGTGACTAGGATGGAAGAGGAAGATGCAAGGTGGGTACCCACTACGTCGCATGCTATACCTATGTAGATGCACTGATGAGTTTGATTCAGAGATTATTCTGAAAGTTGCTGAAGAGTACAATGTGTAACCCTATATCTTTTTCATTTTTTCCATTTGATACTTCATCATGTATAATATTCTATGAGTTGTTTATTTTTCTTTGTATATTATTTTATTAAGGAACTTGAACTACAACCATTCTTTATTGAGATCACTAGTATACATGAACCAAGATAGATGCAGTTATAGGATTGTTATAGCATCTACATATTTTAGGCACTTGCATTTGTAGTTGGGAAGAATTTGAAACTTTAGCATACATGGAATGCATATAAATTGAAATGAAAAACATTCATTTTTCATTAAAATTCGTACATTATGTTATGTAGACTATATGGTTATTTTATAAAAACAATTGAGTTATATTTTAGTATTATAACAGTTCTTCAACTGAACTGCAAAATGCAACTCGGTTTTGCAATTAAATTGCAAAATGAAACTCAATTGCAAAACTGACAACTTAGTTTTGCAAATTGAAATGCACTCAGTTTGCAAAATGTGAATTGTAATTTGCGACACAGTTTGTTGCAACTCGGTTGCAAATGCAAACTGAGATGCAAATTGCACCTCAGTTTTGCAAAATAAAATGCAATTCAGCTTACAACATCGAGTTGCAAATAACCATTTCGTTTCCACCGTCTGGCAGATAATGCTGTATACTTTTTATTCTAACTACATCAAGGTGACTAGGCACGACAAATTAATCTGCACTTGTTTAATATTTGCTTCCCAGTATTGGAACAAACAAATTATTGGTATGGAAGGTCGACTCAACTTAGCATGGTCAGAATAATTTAGGACAAGCAGGTTGCAAAAGGGTATTAATGATAATAAAGATGTACCGAGGAGCCATATAAGGCATAAAGCGGACAATTAGAGCTTATATACAACCAGGTATGCTAAGAAGTACTCCTATTTTTTTTATTAATTACTGATTGACTTTTTTATTTTGGTATTAAACTAAAAGTAAAGAGAGAACCAACATGAATTTTTATTTGGTTAAATATCCATCCTATGGAAAATGTAAAATATATATTGAATTGTCGGAATTTTATGAACTCCGATAAGTTTATAAAAATTAACCAAGTATTATAAAAATTAAACTAATTACATTTCTCATAAAAATTACCTAGCTTTTACAAAAGAAAAAAACAATATTAAGCAAATTTTCTAAAGTTAAAAACATTTATAAAAAATATCTAAGTTTTTTCAAATGTTTAATCAATTTAACAAAGTTTTATAAAGAAATAACCATTTTTATAAAATAATCAGGTTTTATAAAAATTTACCAAAGTTGATTGAGATTAGTTCATAAAATTTAACTAAGTGGACCAACTTTTATGAAAATTAAATAATTTTCTAAAATTTAACTAAGTTTTGTAAAACATAAGTAAATTTATAAAATTAACTAGGTTATATAATAATTTAATTAAGTTAACCAAGTATTATAAAAATTAAATATTTGTCTAAATATTAACATTCCTTTTTAAATTTTAACTAAGTTAATTAAGTTTTATAGAAGTTAATCTAATTTATAAAAATTAACTAATTTTTATAAAGTTAACTAAGTTTTATAAAAATTAAATAATTTTAAAATAATTAATTTTAAAAAATAACTAAGTTTATATAAAAAATTAAGTTTATAAAATTTAACCGATTTGTATGAAATTAAAAAAGTTTTATAAACATTTGATTAAATTAACTTAGTTTGTAAAATTTAATGAAATTTTATAAAAATTAATTAAGTCCTATAATGGTTAAATAAGTTTTTTGTTATAAATATTTGACCAAAACAACTGAGTTTATAAAGAATTTATTAAGTTTTATAAATATTTAGTTAAGTTAACCAAGTTTTTAAAAATTAACCAGGTTTTATAAAAATAAACTAAATTTTACAAAAACTGAATAAGCTCATGAAAATCATATATTATTGCTTAAAATACCGCTTTCTGTTCAAGAATCAGTAGTGGTTTTAGGGAAGACAACCAAGCTCCATGATAAATAAGTGTGTATATGTAGGTATGTACGTATGTATGTGTTAACCCACCTTTCGGCAAGGCGACATACAGGAAGATTTAACCCGATCGATTGTACAGTTATCGAAGCTGAACTGTACAGATGGATGGATGATAAACTGTGGATAATAAACGCGATTATGAGGTCAGGATATAACATAGTCGATGGATAAATAGCATAAGACACTTTAGTATGGGTTTCTGACAAAGGTCGAGCTGCTCTAGGATCATAATGGGTTTACTTCGGGTTTTCAAGCAGCTTGCATTGAGTCAAAGAGGTGTTTGCTTCTAGTCATGATAGGGAATTCTTTGAAAAGGTCGGTATTGGACCTCCTTGGATCGTCATTGTCTTGCTTCGGGTCATCTCAGCATTTACTTCGAGTCACTGGAGGGGATACTACGGGTCAAGGAGGCAGTCACTTCGGATCAGAGCTCAACATTTGGTATCGACACTACACTAACTTCGAGTTGGCATACACCAGTCTTCGGGTCGGCATCTCATTCTGGGATCGGCAAGCATTTGGAGATGAGGTCGGCATGGAAGGAAAAGTATCGGGCCGGTAGTGAGGAGAGCTTGGGGTCGGCACCTTTCTAACTTTGGGTCGGCATTTATTCTCGGTTCGACATTCATGAGGGGTCGACATTTGAAGATGTAAGTGATTGGCATCTTCAACCTACTTCGAGTCGGCTACAACTTCCTTTCGGGTCGGCTGTCGGAAATGAGGTCGGTAGTAAGGTTCTGGGATCGGCATCATTCTACATCAAGTTGACATGTAGTTTACTCTGGGTCATCTATGTATCTGCTTTGGGTCATCCTTGAGGCAGCTCCGGGTCGGCATATTTACAACATGGGATCGGCAATGGTGAAGGAGATAGGCTCAACTATGGTTCTAGTGGTCCTGTATCGGTGATGAATCCCAGCAACCTGGATTTTTCCTACAAATACGGTAGGTAGGGATTTAGAAAGAAATTCTGATTCTGTTCTTCCTTAACTTCTTCTACAAAGGCTATAAAAGTTACTCTTCCGTTTTTTGTTTCTAAAACTCTAGATTATAATTGTAATCAATTCTCGGATAATAAAAAAGAATTTTTTTTGAGTGGACATAGGCTAGAGTCAGCTGAACCACAATAAATCATCTCTTTTTACTGCTTTCTTTTTAATATTTTTTGTTCTTTATATTTATATCCTCTACATATATTTATCTGTGATCTATGACTATGAATTGGTGCTTTCATCTTCTATTGGGTATTTGCGACCATTTCTGGCACAAACATTTTTTGTGCTTTTAGTGAGAAAGCTAGCACTCAGGGATTCTGAAGCTAGGATTTTGGATTTGAAGACTTAGGAACTTGAATTTGGGAAGCAATGGCTAAGCAATCAACAAGAAGACAGAGAACGGAGAGGAGCCATCATGAAGGAAGTCAGAAGGCTTCCTTAGAAGCTAATCATACCTCAATTTTCATCACAGAGATGAGATGGAGATAAAGATGGATGCTATGCTGGAAGGGATGCTCAAAATGCAGGAGGAAATGATGCAGAACCTACTCCAACAAGTTAAACAAGCTGGAGTGCAAAATCAAGAGAATGGAGCAGCAGGGACATAGGAAGTCTAGAATCAGAATCAAGGAAATGGAACAACAGGACACGAGATATAGTGGGGCTATCAAGAATAGCCTCTGAAGTAGGGGGCATGCCCCTGGCTCATGTTGGCTCAATTCTAGGCAGGTTACCAGGCGGTGCTTTGCAATTTGGCATCGATAGAGAAATGAACGCTAGTCCAGGAGAGCAGATTAAAGGATTCCCTCGAGAACTCGGGGGCAGGTCGAAAGCGACAAACAAAGACTACCGCTTGGTGATAGTGACAGATTGGAAGAAATGGTCAGATGGGCCATGAGAGGAGGATTGGTGAATAAAAATTTGGAGGATGTGAACATGGTCCCTTTTGCTCCTACAATTAGGCAGGCAAGCAATCCACCGAAATTCAATCTACCAACACTGGAGACGTATGATGGAAGGACGGATCCTACTGTTCATCTGACAAGGTATATAAGGCATATAGATGTACTGGAGCACTAGAGGAGGTCATGTCCTAGTGTTTCCCTTGTATTTGACGAATATAGCAGCATCGTGGTTCAGGCAATTGGAAAGCGGCTCCATTGGAAAAATGGACCGAGTTGATCAAGTGGTTTATGAGACAGTTTAGAGTACATATCTTGAGACCTAAGAATGTGATGAGTTTGACAACACTAAAACAGAGGACTGGAGAGTCTTTGAGGAATTTTTTAACGCGACTTAATGTAGCGGCAGCCTCGATGGATCGCCCAGATCCATCCATGGTTCTGATGGCAGTTGTATCTGACATAGCTGATGGCACGGAATTCAAGAATTCATTGATAAGGGATCTACCTATGGATCTAGGAGAGTTTTACCATGAGGAAAAAAGGTTTCTACGACAGGAAGAAGCAAAAGCTGAAAGAGACGAAGCATAGGAAGTTAATGTTTATGCAGTCAAAGGCGGAGATTCGTTCGGGAAAGATTCAAACAAGGATAAACGGAAGCGAAAAGAAGAGAATGACTTTGATGAACTGAGGCAGCCACGAAAGGAACCAAGATTCACCTCTTATACGGAGTTGAGCGAGACCTTGGAACGAATATACCAAGACACTAGGGGACAGGATCCCTACCGAAAGCCAATCAAGAGGGAGCCAACCAATAATGAAAGAAAATTAGACAAACACTGCCTGTTCCATGAGCTAGGCGGCCGTAGTACAAACGATTGTAGGCACTTAAGGGATGAGATCAAAGGATATATCCGGAACGACACGTTGTTATAATACATGAAAAGTCAAGCAGCGACGGTGGAATAGGAGCTTCCACCATCTACATAAAATGAAGACGTCCTCGAATCGAGGCGTTAGCTTATCATCAACTGATCAGAATGATGAAGAATAAGAAATAAACTTCACAATAAAATGGTTAAGTCACTTACACATGTACGGGATCACGAACAGTCCTTAAACATGCTCTGAGATGACTATAAACCGCCACAGTGGAGATGTTTGCACTTTGATGTTTCTGTTTTGCTTTTGTTTTCTCTTCTTTGTATCTGGACTTGATTTTCTTAGTTGGACATTTCAATTATAAGACTCATTTGAATATGAAATCTAATATTTATAATTCCAAAACCTGACCTCGAACGATCATAATTTGACTCGAACGGTACCCAACCTCGAACAGTCACAATTCACCTCGAATGACACCTGTACTGAAAGGTCACAATCCGCTCCAAACATCACCCGACCTCGAACGGTCATAATTCGCCCTGAACGGCACCCGACCTCGAATGATCATAGTTCAGCTCGAACGGCACCCAACCACAAACAGTCACCTCGAACGGTACTCGACCTCGAATGGTCACATATTGCATCGAATAGCATACGAACTCGTACGATCGCTATTCACGATCAGGTAAGATCATCAATCTCTGCATAGGTCATCAATAGGTTTCGAACGTTAGGCTTATGGCATTACGTAACACACATTCCTATCGCATGGCATGTTTTGGGAAGCAAAGTGTTAATCTGCCTTTCGGCAAGGCAACATACAGACGGATTTAACCCGATTGACTGTATAGTTACCAAAGCTAAATTATCACGGACTTGGTTCAGACAGATGGATGGACGTTCAATCGTGGATAATAAATGTGATTATGAGGCCAGGATATAGCATAGTCGATGCAAAAACAACATAGGATATTCGAGTATAGGTTTTTGACAAAGGTCGAGCTACTCCAAGATCACAATGGATTTACTTCGGGTTTTCAGAAGGCTCGCTTCGAGTCAAAAAGGTGTTTGCTTTGAGTAATGATAGGGCATTCTTTGAAGGGGTTGGTATTGGACCTCCTTAGATCGTCAATGTCTTGCTTCGGGTCATCTCAGCACTGGAGAGGTTACTTCGGGTCAAGCAGGCGGTCACTTCAGGTCAGAGCTCAGCACTTAGGATCTGTGCTACACTAACTTCGAGTCGGCATATACCAGTCTTCGGGTCGGCATCTCATTCTGGGTCGGAAAGCATTTGGAGATAGAGTTGACATGGAAGGAAATGGATCGGGTCGACATTGAGGATAGCTTGGTGTCGGCACCTTTCTGAATTCGGGTCGGCGTTTATTCTGGGTTCGGCATTTATGAGGGGTCGGCATTTGAAGGTGTGAGGGATCAGCATCTTCAACCTACTCAGGTCTGCTACAGCTTCTCTTTGGGTTGGCCGTGGAAAATCAGGTCGCCAGTAAGGTTCTAGGATCGACATCATTCTACTTCGAGTCATAGTGCAGTTTACTTCGGGTCATCTATGAATCTGCTTCGGGTCATCTTTAAGGCAGCTCCGGTCGGCATATTTACAACGTGGGATCGGTAGTGGTAAAGGAGATGGGCTCAACAATGGTTTTGGTATGCCTGTATCGATGATGAATCCCAGCAACCAGGACTTTTCCTATAAATATAGTAGGCAGGGCTTCGGAAAAGGGATTATCATTTGTTCTTAACTTCTTCTACAAAGGATGTAAAGGTATCTCTTCCATTTTTTGTCTGAAAACTCGAGATTGTAACTGTAATCAATTCTCAGATAATAAAAAAGGAAATTTCTAGAGTTAGAGTCTGCCGAACCACTATAAATCTCGTATTTTTTACTACTTTCTTTTTAATTTTTGTTGTTCTTCATATTTATATCCTCTTCATATATTCTATATATATATATATAACTATGAATTGGTGCTTTCATCTACTATTGGGTGTTTGTGACCATTTTTGGCGCAAACAATACACACACACAGATATATATATATATATATATATATATATATATTTATGTTTGTGTGTTTGTGTAGTGTATTGCCATTGGGATATAAAAGCATACATTTTGATATAAAAGCATACATTTTGATACAACTATGCTGAATCTACCAGTGATTATAAAACATTCAACATCAACCACTATAGCACTAGAAGTTGTTTCGGTTTGTGTGTATCTGTATGTATGTATATATATCTGCACATGTCTGTATATAGAGAGATATTCTTCTTTAGGCTGAATAGATAGCATGTAGCGTTATATTATTGTTTCAAAATTTTTAAGCCTGTTGCTTTCCATATACTTACCAACTTCATCTCTAGCTATTAGGTTCCTTAGGAAATAGTGATTCACAACAATATTATTGTTGTTGGGGAGTATGTCGCTTCAACCGGTTCAAAGTTGGACGAGACTGAAGTGCTTGCTTCTGGACTTGTAACTCACATGTTCCCTCATGGCAAACATGCATTCCTACTATACCATATTGCCTTACCAAATTTTTGTTTCTCTTTATTATATTTATCTCAAATTTCAGGTACGTTTTCCAGATTTCAATTATTTCAGTTAAAATTAAAGATTTTGAACACAACAATATAGGCTTAAGAGTAGCATCAGATATAGAACAAACTGAAAGTTCATATTTTCATTTTGAACTATTACATGGGACACTAATTTGTTGAAGCACTTCTAGCTTTCTTTCTATATTATCTAATGGAGTTTTACATGATTAAAAGCATATATAATAATCTATTTTTGAACTTTCATTTTAAGAAATCCTTCTATTTGCGTCAGACTAGGAAAAATATAGATAAATAATAAAAAGGAGAACAAAAACGGAGATGGGATATTCTTACAAAAGTCTATGAATGAGTTAGGATATCTTACAAAAGTTTATATGATTCTTGTCTTAGTTTATTGTTTCATTGTTCATAGTGCAATTAATAAATTACTCTTTTTATGTTGATATTTTTTATCCTTGCTCGCTGAATGTGCTTCATAATGTTAAGTTGTTAACTGTACATATGGATGATGGCTTAAATCCTAACTCCTGATCCTTGCTAATTTTTCTTAAGTTCAACTCATATATAAAAGTAACTAATCAAAGTAACTGCCAGTTCAGTTTAAAACATCTACAATCAAGAGTTCATGTTTGATTTAGAATCTCAAATTCCCATTGCTTTTGGTAAGTAACTAAAACTAATCTATTTTGTTTTCTTTTTGGGTTCTCATTCCATCTTCATGTTCAATTGACATGTACGTGTAGATTTGTACAACTGAGTATTCTCAATGGTAGAATTTTTATACATATTGGAATAGGATAAGCCCTTAGCAATCTCAATTTTATGGAATGTAAATTGGATCTGACAAGAAATTGTGCTTGTGTAAAGTAACCATACATGCAAATTGCAACTTGGTTTTTAAAGCTGAGTTGCACTTACAACTCAATTTTTCGAAACTAAATTTCAAATGCAACTCAATTTTCAAATGAGTTGCAGATTATTACTCCAGTTTTGAAAAATTAAGTTGCATTTTGCAACTTAGTTTGCAAACTAAGCTGCAAAATGAAACTAAGTTGCAAAATGATACTTAGTATAATGTGCAATTGGAGGAGGGCATGAGGTTTCACTTCATTATTTAGCATCCTAATTATTCCCTTTACTTTTGATACGTAGGTACACAAAACGTTGCTTTACTATATTAAAGATTGCTATATAAAATTGCTAATAAAAAGTAAGTTTTTATACATTTAAATGTGCATGCTGTCATGAAGTATGTTTTTTTATATATGATATGAATCCGATCTTGTTTTGATCATGCAAATATATATTAAATTAGGGTGTGCAGGAAAGCACCAACCGCGCAAAGGAGATGCTATCAGAATTTTATGGAATCTGATAAATTTCCATATATTAACCAAGTTTTATAGCAATTAATTAAAGTGATTTTTTATAAAAACTAACCAAGTTTACAAAAAATAAACTTTTACAGAAAAATTTTAGCAACTGAAATTAATCACATTTATAAAGACAAACTAAGTTTTTAATTTTTTTTTAACTAAGTTAACTAACTTTTGTAAAGAAATGACCGAGTTTATAAAAAATAATTAAGTTAAAAATTTAACTAGATTAACTAAAGTTTATAAAAATTAACCAACTCTTACAAAATTTTACTAAGTTAATTAACTTTATAAAAATTAACTAAGTTAACCAATTTTTGTAAAAATTAATAATTTTCTAAATATTACCCTAATTTATAAAATTACATAAATTTATAAACTAAGTGTTATAAATTTTTAACTAAGTTAATTAAGTGAGTTTTATAAAATTAACTAAGTTAATTAAGTTTTATAAAGAACTATTTTATATAAAAATTAACCAAGTTAATTAAGTTTTATAAAAATTAACTAATTTTTTTAATTAAGTTAACTAAAGTTTATGAAACTTAACTATGTTCATAAAAATTAAGCGAGTTTTATAAAAATCATGTTCTCTATTTTGAAATCTTTGTTAAATTGTTATAAAGACCAAGTTTTATAAAAATTATCTAATTTCACTACAAAAAATGGTACACAAAATGCAAGAGAGGATTGCGTTGTAAAGTGGCTTGCTATTATTAAATATTTAGTACTCCTTTAGGTTAAAATGGTTAAAATGATGACTCAAGTCCACACTGTAGATTCGTGTGCGTGCCCTAAAATTTCATCTTCCTGCTCCCATTGTCACGACCCGATTTTCCGACGTCCGAAAAACCGAACCATGAGGGTTAAAGAAGAAGAGATAGAAGAAGAGAAAAAAAATATCACAAAATCTTACCATCGCAGTGGAATAAAATATAATAGATAATAACTAATATTTACACAAAAGCAAATATACCTGTTTATACATTACATCATCAGAGTATACATAACACACAGCTGGACAGTAATCATAACCTATCCTCACAAAACTGAATGCATAGCTAATCAACACAGCGGAGTATTTAAAACAAGTACGGGAGTACGTATCAACATTCAGCTCGTCTTCTGAGCTCCTCAACATCTTTTCCTGTAATCTATAATACTCCGTCTGACTAGAGCATTATAGTGAAATAACACCCGAGTTAGTCTGGAATACCGGCGTGAGAAAACCACACTCAAATTGATTATTAAAGTTTCAAAATCCTTTTGAAACAAAAGCATCTCATAAGACCACGCCACAAATAAACATGTCGTGTTTTTACCTTACGGTAGCCAAAACATTTTTTATCAAATCCGTCTGATGTTATAATAATGTCTATAGAAAGTAAAATAGAATCCAGCTAAAATGCTTGCATCTCACGTTTCGGCAATAGTTGGGAACAACCAAAACCGTAAAGGCGCGTAGGAAGAATGGATTACCAACTAATGACTAGGCACTGGGGTACCGCCTGTCACAGTACGTAGCCTAGATCACCATACCGAGGATCCTTCCCGATCCCCTGCAACACAAGACCGGGACTACCCCTTACTGGATAATCTTGAGTAAGATCACCCCGCGGTTGGGATCAACAACCGTCCACTAAGCCGAATAAAAAAGGGACATCTAGACAGGGATGACCTTAGCCTAATGGGTGCTACCCACTTAGCCTTGCTGCATAACCCCTGATTTTCAGTCATTCCCAGTTGATGAGGCTTAAGGCTAAACGTTACCTTTTTAGAACGTTTCACATAGAATGCCCATCGTCCACCTGATGATGTTCTGAAAGCATTCATTCATACAAGTCCGTCCCGGGTTCGAACGGAACCGAAGGCACTACTCCTACTACATCCATTTGGGAATCACCTCAGGATTAGTAGCGACTAGCCCTTGCACTTCACTTCTCCACCTTCGAATCCAAACTCTTGTTTTCCACAGAAAACGTTCAAACCGGATCAAAGCGGTTTTCAGGAAATAAATCACGATCCCGGTCTCTTCGAAACGATCAGCTTATAGGCCAATATTGATAGTCGGTTATTTAACTATCAAATAACATTCACAAACAGCCATCAAACATAAATAATTTCACCAAATTATTTATTAATCTCAAAATATCTTCACAAGATATATTTCCACTTTTCAACCCATTGAAAACAGTTTTCAAACCATACTCTTCTCATGTAACGAATTCCCAAATATTTATTTCCACTGAAAACACCAAGTACAATACTTTAGATTTTTAAAATAATTTAAAAACACTTTATTATAAAATACACTTTAAACATTTGAATTTAAAAACTACTTTAATACTTTATTCAAGATATATAGTTTAAGAATATTTAAAATAAAGCTACCTAATATAAAACTAAATTTTTATCTTTTTAAAACATAATACCAAGTCACCTTTAAATAATTACTACTAAAATAAATTTAAAAAATACTTACTTTAAAATTTAAACATTTAAAAATAATAAATTTTCTAAAACATACTTTTAAAACAACTTTAAACTTTTAACTTATACTTAAAAATTTGCTTTGAAAACGTACTTGGCTATCCAGGGAAATACACTTCTCTTTCACATCTTTTAAAAATAAATCACTATTTATTTTTAAGCAAATTTACCCATTCCTTTAATAAATTCCCACCGTGAATTTATTCTTCCAAATATGCCTGATATATTACTTCACTTTTATAAACCCAGTTTATAAATTTCCTAGTCCCATCCTCCTTTATAATTCCAATTTCAAACACTTGAATCAAATTCCAAATTGATTTTCAAATTACTCAATTTTGAAATAAATTCCTTTACTTACTCATTTACTTCAAAACCCATTAACTTCAGATTTTTAATTCTTACTTATGATTTAAAATCTTTTAACTGAAAATACCAGTTTCCTATTTCCCAAATTCCTTCTTAATAAATTTAAACCTTGAATTTTAAAGTAAATTCATTATTCCCTTAAATAATATCACTTGGGTTTTAAAATTCATTATTTTTCCCTTTTATTCAAAATCTCCCTTCCCATACTCGGATTTTATTTATTAAAATTTTAAAATCCACTTTTTCCCTTTTCCCATTCATTCTATGGTTTACTCCAAATTCTCTATAATCATTTTACTTACAAATTCTCTTCTTTTATTTTCTTTTCAAATATCCAATCAATATATTTTTGATAACTTAGTATACCCAAATATATTCAACCAACCCATGGCATCCATTATTTCAAATTACCAATGTAATTTACCACAGATTTATCTAATAAATCATAACATGCAATAAATCATAACACAGAATATTTAAACAAATCTAACTATTTTGAGGAATCCGGTTGGATCCCTCCAACCTGTTTCCCTGCATCCACAGATGTTAGCACAATATAAAATACCAATTCCACTTATAGGTGGAATATCGCAGATATGGATTTAATATAATATCATCCGCTATTATGCGGTGCATAGGGTCTCATCCGCTACATAATGCGGGAAATCAATCACTCCAATATATACTATGTACTACTATATATAATATAGCGAGTCAAATCAATTCAATCATTCAACCAATTATTTAAATATAACCATTTAAATTTAAATTAAAACCTAGATGAGTGAGATTAACTCACCTTTACCCCTTAAATTTGCAATCTGATCCATCTCAGCTTGATTTCTTCACAATTTAAGACCTTGTATAAACATTTTATACAGTTTATTAATATTTGAATTGATCAAAAAACTAGTTACCACTTAGTTAACTTAACAATTTAATTTAACTAAAAGTTTGGTTTTTAACTTAATAATTTAATCTTACTCATAATTTCCCTTTGAAACTACATATATATATATATATATATATATATATATGTATTTGTAAAAACAATCTATATAGAATTTTTAAAATCCAATTTTTTATTCAAATCCTTATATTCTCCAGATTTATAATAACTTCCGTTTACCTATATATGTATATATATTATATAAATCCATACATTTAAGAAAATAACTTGTTTTATAACTTATTGTTATACATTTATTCATCATTATTATTTTCATGTCAATCCAAACTAATTCAGATACTCAGCTAAAAACAAAGATTATACCTTCCATTTCGAATGCAAAACCAACCTCTATGCAAAAGAAGTTTTATCAAATCCACTCTCTCCAACTGGGTCACCACGTGTTGAACCCGATCAATCAATGCATCCACTATATGTATCCACAAATCCACAACTTGAGCGGCACATGTTGCTCAACCATCTTTGAATCAATCATACCCAGAAATGAATCCAACAACTTCTCAATAATCAAAACCTCACCATTTCAATCCCTATCGTTCCAGCCTCCTTATCAAAGCACTCATCATCGTCATCCTCAACCCTCAGGATTACAGAAAGCAGGCTCTTCCGCCCCAAGCCCCTAAACCCTAACTGATCGTGACCATAAATCGAGATACGCACGAGCTCTAGCTCGTTTTCCTACCTTGCATGCACCTAGACTCCGCTGCTTTCCGCTTCATCAGGCCTTGCGACACCACTGCTCGAATCGAGCATCTCGATTCACCTCCCCTCCCTCATGACGTCGCCAAGCTCGCTATTATATGCGCTCGCCACTTTTTTTTCAACTGGAACGAGAATTGGAAAAATAGGGCGGCCATTTATTTTTCTGAACGATGAAGAAACCCTTTTGCCTGCTCGCGTGATTTAAAAAGACGAAGGGAACAAGATGTTTTGAAAAAAAGGGACAGGAAGGGATGTTAGCGTGCAAAAATTATCAAGCGACAGTTCCTTGAAAAAGACAAAAGCTGAAGTGAAAAAGGTTTGATATGAATGAAATTTCAGCTGATGTTGACAGGATAAATATATATAAAATTTTAAATTCAAATTGTCTTGATAAATGCAACTTAAAATTTCGAACTCTTATCGGGGCATGCTGCTAGGCGTTTATAATGTTATACCACTATTCTAAACGCAATGGAAAATGTTTCGAGTCCTAATTCGATCGTATGGAGAAGATAGCTTTTTGGACCCAGTTATTATATTAAATTTCCGATATAAATTTCAGCGCGTTTATATACCGTATGCTCACACAACAACTCCAATCACCATGGAATTTGAAACCCGATAATAATACCAGATTACGGATCCAATGAAACTAGTTTCGTCGAATTCCGAGACTGCGCATCGGAAGGCTATTTTTAAATATCAATTTAAACAACATATTTTTTTAAACTGAACAAAACACTTTCAAACTCAAATTTAAAACTGTTATTATCTCCAGTATTATAAACATAAGTTTTCCAAGCCCTTGAAACATTTTTATTAGCTTAAAACTCAAGATTAAATATTTTACCCAATCTTTAATTATTGTATTCAATAAATTTAATCGCCAAATTCAAACTGATATTTGAAATCCAAGTTAAACTAACTTGCAAATATTTAAAATTAATTAAATATTCCAATTTCAAATGTATAAAAATTTCGGGTCGTCACATTCCTTCTCCCTTAAAAGAATTTCGTCCCCGAAATTACTTGTTAAGAAGAATGATCCAATACCCATTACTATTTTCCAAAACCAAACAGTTTTATCAACTTGCCATAACATATCTTTTATTAAAGACCCACTATTACTTCAACCAACTTTCCAAAACCTTCCATAGTTTCCAACAACATTATTTACTCCACTTATTAAAATTTAAATTTAAATCCAAATTTAAATTATTAAAACTTTCTCAAAAAATTTCTAACTCTCTAAATTTTTGAAAAATTTCGCTAGTGTCTCCTTTGGGCGGCTAGCTTGGTACAACTACAAAATGCCTCTACGGGCCCCCAGATTTCAAAAGAAAACAAAAGCCAAAGCTATACTAGAAAATCATCAAATTTCATGTAGAAATTTAAATACATACCTTTGCTGAGAAAATTTCAATTTATCTTCAGAAATCAAAAATCCCAATTTTCCCACTTGCTTTTTAATACCTGTATATCCAATTTAACCATATCCAACTACAGATTCCAAAATCATTTTATACGCTTCTTTACAAAATTTTCAATATTCATTCCATTTAAGCCAGTACGATGTACCTATATCATTCGTATGCAATACCGAATCCGATCGCTTACTCGATCACACAATTTCATTTCCGAACTAGTATCGTCCACCCGACTTCCTAGTGCGGACTCAGATCCGGTTTCTTGATCAGAAACTGTCATTCTCCTTGTATAGTCATAACTATGATAGAGAATTTCCAGAATCAATCAAAATCCATATCCAGGGTTCACCGTCGAAAATCGAGTGAAAAATCCTTACTCGAATCGATATAACTATCTCGAAATTCTATGCTCGAATCTGGATCTAATTGCTATGCGAATAAAATAATATACGTACATCCTACGTATTTATCTCAATTGATTATCAACAATATCAATTCTCTTTTTATTCACATTCATTTTGATTTCTAGTCACTTATCAACGCTTATCATTTCACATATTTTTATTAAATCTTCACTCAAATGCTTATTCAATATATTTTCACAACACCTATATTACTTAGGAATTTTACCATTTCTTCTTAAGTTCAATATAAGTATTTTATACACTTCTTATATTTATTTTCACTTCACCACTTTAGTTTATATCTACTTCTATTCAAATTGGTTCTCCCATTTCCATATGAATTCAATTTATCTTCAACTCTGAATATTGAATTTTATTGACTATCTTCCATTTATAACCGATTCATATCATTATTTTAAATTTAGTTTCATCCACTAATTTATTTCAATTTCCAATCATCTTATCCCGAACAATATTTAATTAATCATACTTTAAATTAGTTCCGCCTACTAATTTATTTTTAAATCTCAAATAAAAGTTCATATGCAAACTTTTACATCCTTTAGTTTCTTCGAACAAATTCTTCAATATTCACTTGACTTTACATACACAATTTAAATTAAATTTCAATATTCAGTTTCAATTCTATTTGCTTACCAATTTAAATTTAATTTCAATATCAAATTTCACTTCCAAGTTGAATTTTATTTATAACACAAGTTTAACTCCACAAAATCCATTTTTAACTCATAATTCAAATTTTAGTCAACCAATCAAAATTCCAGTAAAATACTCACTTAACTAATTTATTCCAATTAGTTCATTTCCCATTTTTAATTCAATATTTGATTTTTACCCTTCAAAAAATCTCTTCGCTTAATTTTCTTGAGTTCAATCTATTTTATAATTCAAATTTTGGATTTTTATTCATTTCCCAAAATGCAAACAGTTTTATTTTGGCTTATTTATTCCACTTCTAAGTTTTATAAGTCGCAACTTATTTATATCCATACTCTCATCCATTACCATCAATCCCGTTCACATTTTACTTTTTAACTTGGGATTATACATTTTATTTAGCCAAGTATATATTTTTTCAATGGGTTTTCAATTCTTTCATAAGCCATCGAAATATGTTTATTCCAATTCCATCTTATTTAACTTAACTCCAATTAAATCTAACCTCATATTATTCTTTTGACTTTTCAGTCCATTTAAATTTTATTAAGTAAGAACTTAATTTCATTTAATGTATCCACCACGTGATACAGTTCCATTTCAATTATATTTAAACTCTAATCCAAATCCAATCTTAATATTAAACTTAGCTTAAGTTCATTTAATTCGACTTAATCTTCTACCTTACTAACTTTTTACAAGTAAATTCCATCCCAGGAAATTTTCAAACATTATAAATTTCCAACCCTTTTTATAATCCATAAACATTTTTAGTTAAACCTCTAGAGCTTAAGCTATTACTTAGACACACATTTGACGACCTGGATTTTTGACGTGTGTTAATCGGACGATTAAATGAATTTAAGTATTAGGGTATTAACTTTTATTAAATAAATAAATAAATTTTCTGATATTTAATACCTGAATCTATATTAAATATGTATAAGTGTAAACATAGATGTGCATGGTACAATGCGAGTAGAATAGATAAGAAGAAAAAAAATATACATAACTATATACATGTGTGTATATAGGTATACATACAAACAAAGAATGTATACATATATCAACTCATATGAAACATTTGTATTCAAAAAGGGAGGCAAGCATTTAATGCAAAGACATTAAACATCAAATCTAAGCACACAAAATAAATTATCAAAGTCAAGTCTACATAAAGATTAAAAAAAACTAATTCAAGTCAAATGAAAAGTAAATCACCTTTTGTTAAATAAGCCTTAGCTTACACTATACACCTCCACTTTCTTAAAGGCTCTGCCCTTGTCTTGCATTCTAACTGAAGAACCAGCTAAAGAAAAACAAGAACAAAAGTCAAACAAATTAAAAACTGAAGCATCTTCAACCTGAGATCAAAAATCAAAAGCATTTTTCCAGATTTCAAAACACTGTCTAGTGTTCTGTTTTCCAGGAGATAATGTAAGCAAACTTTCCTCAAATTTGTTTATGTTTGATTATGTGTGGTAAATATCTGAAGCTATGATGTGAAGTATGTTCCAAATATGCTTACATGTCTGATAATAGATATATGTATATAATATATGAAGGTGTCTATCTGTATGGATATAAATTCTGTTATATCAACAGAGTAAAGAACCACATATTGAAGAGGAAAAAAAATCGTATCTTTCTCTCTAAACAAAACTAAGTTTCAATTTCTAAAGAGAAATTGTTTATAACATCATGACTTCACCTTTAAAAATAATTTCAAAAAGAATAAAAATGTGAATACTGTGAAAATAATTATTTACAGTAAAATCACCATAAATCAGGAAATTCGAGTGTTTCCGTTTTACAATCTGATTTTATAACTGTGTTCGTATTACAAAATAATGATTTTAGGTGAAGGAATTATGATTTTTAAGTTCATAAACGATGAGGAATCGTGAGTTGAACAGAATGGACTTTCTCGCCAAAATCCGATGATCAACGATGAGTTGGGGATCATGGTTAATGGTGAAGGTAGCTGGGAAGTCAGGGAGTCGGTGAAAAATGGTCGATGGAATTACTGATCAGCAAGATGGCGGTACGACTCGAATTTACTGTTTTAAACTATGTTTTGTCGAGCTGGTACTCGGGGACATTTGCGACTTCGTCAAGGCTTCTGGCTCGATCGTGATGGGGGGAAAAGGATAGTGATGAAGTTTTGGGAATGTCGATGAGTTATCCCGTAGTCAAGATCAACGGTGAAGGGTGGTTTCTGATCGAAGTTTGGGTTTCCATGTCGAGCTGATAGCTCATTCTGATTTTTATGGTGAATTCATCGATACTGAGCGATGGATTGGGTTGTAGAGGTCAATGACGACTTGCTGATGACATCGATGATGACCGGAGTTGGCCAGATGGGTTGTGCATGTGCACCATGCACATTGGATTTGTGTTGTTTTGGCGAAGTGGTGGAAGAAAGGCTTGTCTCGGGTAAGGCCCGTAGTTTCTACGTGCGTGACTCGAAGGAGTTTAGGCCGTGAGTTGCTCGAGTATGAGCTCGGGTATTTGAGTGTTTTGGCTCGGGAATTTTGTATCGTGGCTTGAGTCTGAAATCTTATACAAAACAGTTTTCAACTTTTAAACCCATCAAGTTTATTTTGAAACAATTTTGGTTAAAACCAATTCGTTTGTAAATGTAAATGTTTATCCGAGTTGTGAGTTAGTTAAAACGGGTAATTGAATAAAGATTTTTAATTGTTAATTTAACTTAAAGATTTTTTAGATGATAAGTTGATGATGAACTTATTTTCAAGATTATTAATAAAGATTTTAAATGATAAATAAAAGTGATTTAAAACTTAATTTGAAATGAAAGTTTAAGATTTTATAAAAGCAAGTTTTAAATATACCAATTTAAAATAGTTTTAAAACTTCTATTTGATAATGTTCTTAGGAAGTTAAGTTTCGTTAACTTTATAAATTATCAAGTTAAATGATTTATGTTTATTTTAAAACTTAGTTAATGATTTAATTAAGAAAAGTTAATTGTTATGTTAAATTGCCTTAGCGATAATCAAGACATAAATAAAATAATGTTTTGTCTTAAGTTAATTAAGGTTTTAATGATATAAGATTAATTAAGTTAATTAAGAAATTAAAGTATAATTTATTTATTTAATTAATTAAAGGATGAATTACACAATTGTGATTTATCAGTTAGTGTGATTAATTTAAGACAATTAATTTGTAAATTAATTAAAGTGGATCACTTGATGATGGATTAGGTATGCATACTAAATGAGATAAATAAGTGTAATTGCTTAGTGGAAGTAGTTAATGGATAATTATTGTATGTAATTAATTAAAGAGATAATTACTTAATGGAAAGTAATTAATTACTTAGTAGAAGTAATTAAGAATTAATTACTTGGTGTAACTAATTAAAGGATTGGTAAATTTAATTAAGAAGATAATTAATTAAGGTAAGTACTTACAGAATGGTTGATTGTTGTTATGATTAATTAAGGTTGATTAATGGAAGTAATTAATTAAGAATCATTAATTTATTAATGGTACTAATGAGAGTAATTAAAGATTAATTACAGTAAGTGGTTAAGGAATATTTAATTGATGTAATTAATTAAGATATGGTTACTTAATGTAATTAAAGGGTAATTAATCTGGGGTGATTAGTTAAGATGGATAATTAGAGGATAATTAATTAATTGATGTATAATTAATTAAGGATTAAGTAAGCAGAATTTATAGTGATGGAGGTAATTAATTTAATTATTTTAAATGATTAGAGATAGTGTGATTGAATTTTTGCTTATGGAAGACTGAATGTTAATGAATGCTTTGGATTATTATATTTTTGGGTATGCGGTTGTGATGATATGTGATTTGGTGTTGGATATGTATTATCTATCTGAAATAGAACTGTTCCGTGAATCTGTTACTATGAGTATAAATAGAATTGTTTAAAGCTTAAGCAGCTTTGTTTTAAGATGATCTCGTATTCGAAGAAATCGGGGTCCGATATTTGTAAATATCTGAAACCACTTCGATGTAAATATTTGTAAACATCCAATCTAAGCACACAAAATAAATTATCAAAGTCAAGTCTGCATAAAGATAAAAAAAATCAAATTCAAGTCATATGAAAAGTAAATCACCTTTTGTTAAATCAGCCTTAGCTTACACTATACACCTCCACTTTCTTAAAGGCACTGCCCTTGTCTTGCATTCGAACTGAAGAACCAGCTAAAGAAAAACAAGAACAAAAGCCGAAAAAATTAAAAACTGAAGCATCTTCAACCTGAGATCAAATATCAAAAGCATTTTTCCAGATTTCAAAACACTGTCCAGTGTATTGTGTTCCAGGAGATAAGGTGAGCAAACTTTCCTCAAATTTATTTATGTTTAATTGTGTGTGGTAAATATCTGAAGCTGTGATTTGAAGTATGTTCCAAATATGCTTGCATGTCTGATAATAGATATATGTATATAATATATGATGGTGTGTATCTGTATAGATATAAATTCTATTATATCAACAGAGTAAAGAACCACATATTGAAGAGGAAAAAAAATCATATCTTTCTCTCTAAACAAAATAAAGTTTCAATTTCTAAAGAGAAATTGTTTATAACATCATGACTTCACCTTTAAAAATAATTTCAAAAAGAATAAAAATGTGAACACTATGAAAGTAGTTATTTACAGTAAAATCACCATAAATCGGAAAATTCGAGTGTTTCCGTTTTACAATCTGATTTTATAATTGTGTTCATATTACAAAATAATGATTTTAGGTGAAGGAATTATGAATTTTAAGTTTATAAATTATGAGAAATCGTGAATTGAACAGAATGGACATTCTCACCAAAATCCGATGATCAACGATGAGTTGGGGATCATGGTTAATGGTGAAGGTAGCTGGGAAATCAGGGAGTCGGTGAAAAATGGTCGATGGAATTACTGATCAGCAAGGTGGCGGTACGACTCGAACTTAGGGTTTTAAACCGTGTTTTGTCGAACCGGTACTCAGGAGCATTTGCGACTTCGTCAAGGCTTCTGGCTCGATCATGATGGGGGAAAAAGGATAATGGGAGTCGTGATGAAGTTTTGGGAATGTCGGAAAGTTATCTCATAGTCGAGATCGACGGTGAAGGGTGGTTTCTGATCGAAGTTTGGGTTTCCATGTCGAGCTGATAGCTCCTTTTGATTTTTATGGTGAATTCGTTGATACTGGGCGATGGATTGGGTTGTGGAGGTCAATGACGACTTTCTGATGACATCGATGATGACCGGAGTTGGCCAGAGGGGTTGTGCATGTGCACCATGCACATTGGATTTGTGTTGTTTTGGCGAAGTGGTGGAAGATAGGCTTGTCTCGGGTATGGCTCGTAGTTTCTGCGTGCGTGACTCGAAGGGGTTTAGGCCGTGAATTGCTCGAGTATGAGCTCGGGTATTTGAGTGTTTGGCTCGGGAATTTTGTCTCGTGGCTTGAGTCTAAAATCTTACACAAAACAGTTTTCAACTTTTAAACCCATCAAGTTTATTTGAAACAATTTTGGTTAAAACCAATTCGTTTGTAAATGTAAATGTTTATCCGAGTTGTGAGTTAGTTAAAGTGGGTAATTGAATAAAGATTTTTAATTGTTAATTTAACCTAAAGATTTTTAGATGATAAGTTGATGATGAACTTATTTTAAAGATTATTAATAAAGATTTCAAATGATAAATAAAAGTGATTTAAAACTTAATTTAAAATGAAAGTTTAAGATTTTTATAAAAGCAAGTTTTAAATATACTAATTTAAAATAGTTTTAAAACTTCTATTTGATAATGTTTTTAGGAAATTAAGTTTCGTTAACTTTATAAATTATCAAGTTAAATGATTTCTATTTATTTTAAAGCTTAGTTAATGATTTATTAAGAAAAGTTAATTGTTATGTTAAATTGCCTTAGTGATAATCAAGACATAAACAAGATAATGTTTTGTCTTAAGTTAATTAAGGTTTTAATGATATAAGATTAATTAAGTTAATTAAGAAATTTAAGTATAATTATTTATTTAATTAATTAAAGGATGAATTACACAATTGTGATTTATCAGTAAGTGTGATTAATTTAGGATAATTAATGTGTAAATTAGTTAAAGTGGATCACTTGATGATGGATTAGGTATGCATACTAAATGAGGTAAATAAGTGTAATTGCTTAGTGGAAGTAGTTATTGGATAATTACTGTATGTAATTAATTAAGGAGATAATTACTTAATCGGAAGTAATTAAAGGATAATTACTTAGTAGAAGTAATTAAGAATTAATTACCTAGTGTAATTAATTAAAGGATTGATGAATTTAATTAAGAAGACAATTAATTTAGGCAAGTACTTACAGAATGGTTGATTACTGTTATGATTAATTAAGGTTGATTAATGGAAGTAATTAATTAAGAATCATTAATTTATTAATGATACTAATGAGAGTAATTAAAGATTAATTACAGTAAGTGGTTAAGGAATATTTAATTGATGTAATTAATTAAGAGATGGTTACTTAATGTAATTAAAGAGTAATTAATCTGGGGTGATTAATTAAGATGGATAATTAGAGGATAATTAATTAATTGATGTATAATTAATTAAGGATTAAGTAAGCAAAATTTATAGTGATGGAGGTAATTAATTTAATTATTTTAAATAATTAGAGATAGTGTGATTGAATTTTTGCTTATGGAAGACTAAATGTTAATGAATGCTTTGGATTATTATATTTTTGGGTATGCGGTTGTGGTGATATGTGATTTGGTGTTGGATATGTATTATCTATCTGAAATAGAATTGCTTCGTGAATCTGTTACTATGAGTATAAATAGAATTGTTTAAAGCTTAAGCAGCTTTGTTTTAAGATAATTTCGTATTCGAAGAAACCGGGGTCGGGTATTTGTAAATATCCGAAACCACTTCGATTTGGAATTTACAATAATTCTTTATAGATTTGATGTGTGAAGTCAATGGACTAAAATGGAATAATATGGACCTTTGGATTAAGAAAGAATACATAGAACTTGATTTGTGCAAAAGTGTTGAATATAACAGGTAATGAACTCGTAGTGAAGCACGAGTTAACCGGGTTTTCTTTATGGTTTAACTTAGTATTTCAAATTATATGGTCTTACTCATGCTAGTTTCCAGCCTGACCCGGGTGTTACTTTGATGTAATACTCGGGTCAGACCGAGTATTACAGATTTTCAGGTAAGGATGTTCTAGAGCTCAGGAGACGAGCTGGATGGCAAGAACGTATGGAGTGTTTCTGCTGTATTATATTGTTGTCTACCTGAGACACGATGGTGATGTTTAACCAGTGTCTGTATATATGTGTAACTCTGATGTATTAAAATGTAATTGACAGATAAGTATTCTTTTGTAAACTGATATTATTTGATATTATATTTTGATCCGCTGCGAATGTGAGAATCTGTGTTGTGTTTCTGTTTCTTCTTCTTCTATCTCTTTTCTTCTTTCCTAACTATTCGAAATTTTCGGGATCGAAAATTCTTGGGTCGTTACAATTCAAAACATTTAAACCAATTCCAGAGTCTTCAATAATCACTTAAGTATTTCAAAAATCATTTGAAATTAATTATATCCAAAATTCCTTGCATTTCTAAAATCAACCCAACTTTTGCAAACAAATTCAAAACAATTTGGTAGCAATTCCTCTCTTGGAAACTCGAAAATGAACATCGATGATGCTGCAGTCATCACCGGAGTTATTTTCCAGCGACCGAAAGAGTTTAATGCTTTTATCTCTTTAAGAACATTTTCAAATATTCTTAATTTCAAATCTCACCGGATTTCAAATCCAATTCAAAATATTTCTCCAAAGCTTTTGAAAACCATTTTCAAAGTCAAAGGAATTAAATTTTCTCAAAATTTCAAATTCCAAACCCCTTCAATTCACATTCAAATATTATTCTGGAATTTTCATCTTAATTTATTTTCAAATATTTTTCTGGAGTTCTTTTTCAAATTATAAATCACATTTATAGTTTACATTTAAAAATCCCATTTGTTTATGAATTTTTTTCTTAGCATTTTGTTATGATTTCAATTTCTTATTCAATTTCTACACAATAATGATAATGATTTAATATTATCATTCCTAACATCCAAGCAACCATATATTAGCAAAAATAGTTTACAAAACTTTTCTTTTATATACAAAAATAATTTGAGTAAAATTATTTCATTTACCCTACTTTTAAAACCATATTGTGTCTTTTTATCTTGTTCAAGAGTTTAGAAATCCCTATCGATGACTTGGCGTCCCACATATCTACCAGAACCCATATACACTCAACCGATAAGTCAACACAATATAAAACAATTTTTATATTCATTAACAGATACGCGATCATATCTATTAATACTCTCAAACTCATTCTAGAGTACTACTGACTCTATCTCTAATGAGTAATCCCCACCAGAGCCAAGATTCTCGCTTTACCTTCAGCTTTGATACCAATATGTCACGACCCGATTTTTCCGACGCCCGAAAAACCGAACAATGAGGGTTAAAGAAGAAGAGGTAGAAGAAGAGAAAACAAATGACACAGAATCTTACCATCGCAGCGGAATAAAATATAATGGATAATAACTAATCTTTACATAAAAGAAAATATATCAGTTTATACATTACATCATCAGAGTATACATAACACACAGCTGGACAGTAATCATAACATGTCCTCACAAAACTGAACGCACAACTAATCAACGCAGTGGAATATTTAAAACAAGTACGGGAGTACATATCGCCATTCAGCTCGTTTCCTGAGCTCCTCAGCATCTTTTCCTGTAATCTATAATACTCGGTCTGACCCGAGCATTATAGTGAAATAACACCCGAGCCAGTCTGGAATACCAGCGTGAGAAAACCACACTCAAATTGATTATTAAAGTTTCAAAATCCTTTTGAAAACAAAAGCATCTCGTAAGACCACGCCACAAATAAACATGTCGGGTTTTTACCTTACAATAGCCAAAACATTTTTTATCAAATCCGTCTGATATTATAATAGTGTCTATAGAAAGTAAAATAGAATCTAGCTGAAAGGCTTGAGTCTCATATTTCAGCAATAGTTGGGCACAATCAAAACCGTAAAGGCGCGTAGGAAGAATGGATTTCCAACTAATGACTGGGCACTGGGGTACCACCTATCAAAGTACGTGGCCAAGATCACCGTACCGATGATCCCTCCCGTTCCTTTGCAACACAAGACCAGGACTATCCCTTACCGGATAATCCCGAGTAAGATCAACCCGCGGTTGGGATCAGCAAAAGCCCACTAAGCCAAATAAAAAAGGGATATATGACAGGGATGACATTACCCTAATGGGTGCTACCCACTTAGCCTTGCTGCATAACCCCTGATTTTCAGTAATTCCCGGTTGATGAGGCTTGAGGCTAAGCGTTACCTTTTTAGAATGTTTCACTTAGAATGCCGATCGTCCACCTGACGATGTTCTAAATGCATTCATCCATACAAGTCCGTCCCGGGTTCGAACGGAACCGAAGGCACTACTCCTACTTCATCCATTTTGGAATCACCTCAGGATTAGTAGCGACTAGCCCTTGCACTTCACTGCTCCACCTTCGAATCCAAACTCTTGTTTCCCACACGAAAATGTTCAAACCGGATCGAAGTGGTTTTCAGGAAATAAATCCCAATCCCGGTCTCATCGAAACGATCAGCGCATTGGCCAATTTTGATAATCAGTTATTTAACTATCAAATAACATTCACAAATAGCCATCAAACATAAATAATTTCACCAAATTATTTATTAATCTCAAAATATCTTCACAAGATATATTTCCACTTTTCAACCCTTTGAAAACAGTTTTCAAACCATACTCTTCTCGTGGAATGAATTTCCAAATATTTATTTCTACTGAAAACACCAAGTACAATACTTTAGATTTTAAAATAATTTAAAAACGTTTTATTATAAAATACACTTTAAACATTTAAATTTAAAAACTACTTTAATACTTTATTCAAGATATATACTTTAAGAATATTTAAAATAAAGCTACCTAATATAAAACTAAAATTTTATCTTTTTAAAACATAATACCAAGTCACCTTTAAATAATTACTACTAAAATAAATTTGAAAAATACTTACTTTAAAATTTAAACATTTAAAAATAATAAATTTTCTAAAACATACTTTTAAAACAACTTTAAACTTTAAACTTATACTTAAAAATTTGCTTTGAAAACGTACTTGGCTGTCTAAGGAAATACGCTTCTCTTTCACATCTTTTAAAAATAAATCACTATTTATTTTTACAAATTTACCCATTCCTTTAATGAATTCCCACAGTGAATTTATTCTCCAAAATATGCCTGATATATTACTTCACTTTTATAAACCCAGTTTATAAATTTCTTAGTCCCATCCTCCTTTATAATTTCAATTTCAAACACTTGAATCAATTTCCAAATTGATTTCCAAATTACTCCGTTTTGAAATAAATTCCTTTACTCACTCATTTACTTCAAAACCCATTAACTTCAGATTTTTAATTCTTACTTATGATTTAAAATCTTTTAACTGAAAATACCAATTTCCTATTTCCCAAATTCCTTCTTAATAAATTTAAACCTTGAATTTTAAAGTAAATTCATTATTCCTTTAAATAATATCACTTGGGTTTTAAAATTCATTATTTTTCCCTTTTATTCAAAATCTCCCTTCCCATACTTGGATTTTATTTATTAAATTTTTAAAATCCACTTTTACCCTTTTCCCGTTCATTCTATGGTTTACTCCAAATTCTCTATAATCATTTTACTCACAAATTCTCTTCTTTTATTTTCTTTTCAAATATCCAATTTATATATTTTTGGTAACTCAGTATACCCAAATATATTCAACCAACCCATGGCATCCACTATTTCAAACTACCAATGTAATTTACCACAGATTTATCTAATAAATCATAACATCCAATAAATCATAACACGGAATATTTAAACAAATCTAACTATTTTTAGGAATCCAGTTGGATCCCTCTAACCTGTTTCCCTGCATCCACAGATGTTAGCACAATTTAAAATACCAATTCCACTTTGAGGTGGAATATCGCGGTATATGGGTTCAATATAATATCATCCGCTATTATGCGGCGCATAGGGTCTCATCCGCAATATAATGTGGGAAATCAATCACTCCAATATGTACTATATACTACTATATATAATATAGAAAGTCAAATCAATTTAATCATTCAACCAATTATTTAAATTTAACTATTTAAATTTAAACTAAAACCCGGATGAGTGAGATTAACTCACCTTTGCCCCTTAAATTTGCAATCTAATCCATCTCGGCTTGATTTCTTCACAATTTAAGACCTTGTATAAACATTTTATACAGATTATTAATATTTGAATTGATCAAACAACTAATTACCACTTAGTTAACCTAACAATTTAATTTAACTAAAAGTTTGGTTTTTAACTTTATAATTTAATCTTACTCATAATTTCCCTTTGAAACTACATATATATGCATTTGTAAAAACAATTTATATAGAATTTTTAAAATCTATTTTTTTATTCAAATCCTTATATTCTCCAAATCTATAATAACTTCTGTTTATCTATATATGTATATACATTATATAAATCCATATATTTAAGAAAATAACTTGTTTTATAACTTATTGTTATACATTTATTTATCATTATTATTTTCATATTAATCCAAACTAATTCAGATACTCAGCTAAAAACAAAGATTATACCTTCCATTTCGAATGCAAAACCAACCTCTATGCAGAAGAAGTTCAATCGAATCCACTCTCTCCAGCTGGGTCACCATGTGATGAACTTGATCAATGAGTGCACCCACTATATGCATCCACAAATCCACAACTCGAGCGGCACATGTTGTTCAGCCATCTTTGAATCAATCATGCCCAGAAATGAATCCAACAACTTCTCGATAATCAAAACCTCACCATTTCTAGCCCTATCGTTCCAGCCTCCTTATCAAAGCACTCATCATCGCCATCCTCAACCCTCAGGATTACAGAAAGCAGGCTCTTCCACACCAAGCCCCTAAACCCTAACTGCTCGCGACCATAAATCGAGATACGCACGAACTCCAGCTCGTTTTCCTGCCTTGCACTCACCTGGACGCTGATGCTACCCACTTCCTCGCCTCGAGACACCATTACTCGAATCGAGCATCTCGATTCACCTCCCCTCCCTCATGACGTCGCCAAGCTCACTAGTATATGCGCTCGCCTCCTTTTTTTTCAACTGGAACGAGAATTGGAAAAAGAGGGCGACCATTTATTTTTCTGAATGATGAAGAAACCCTTTTGCCTGCTCGCGTGATTTAAAAAGACGAAGGGAACAAGATGTTTTGAAAAAAAGGGACAGGAAGAGATGTTAGCGTGCAAAAATTATCAGGCTATAGTGCCTTGAAAAAGACAAAAGCTCAAGTGAAAAAGGTTTGATGTGAACGAAATTTCAACTGATGTTGACAGGATAAATATATATATAAATTTAAATTCAAATTGTCTTGATAAATGCAACTTAATATTTCGAACTCTTATCGAGGCATGCTGCTTGGCGTTTATAATGTTATACCACTATTCCGAACGCAATGGAAAAGATTTCGAGTCCTAATTCGATCTTATGGAGACGATAGCTTTTTGGACCCACTTATTATATTAAATTTCCGATATAAATTTCAGCGCGTTTATATATCGTACGCTCACACAACAATTCCAATCATCACGGAATTTGAAACCCGATAATAATACCATATTACGGATCCAATGAAACTAGATTCGTCGAATTCCGAGACTGCGCCTCGGAAGGTTATTTTTAAATATCAATTTAAACAACATTTTTTTAAACTGAACAAAACACTTTCAAACTCAAATTTAAAACGGCTATTATCTCCAGTATTATAAACATAAGTTTTCCGTGCCCTTGAAACATTTTTATCAGCTTAAAACTCAAGATTAAATATTTTACCCAGTCTCTAATTATTATATTCATTAAATTTAATCGCTAAATTCAAACTGATATTTGAAATCCAAGTTAAACTAGCTTGCAAATATTTAAAATTAATTAAATATTCCAATTTCAAACGCCTAAAAATCCGGGTCATCGCACCTGTATTGTATTGTCCACATTTGCTTTCGCGCTGGCACCTAAATTAATTCTTCTCTTTTTAATCCTTACCAAATTTAATTCTTCACTTTTCAATCCCAGTTTCGCTTGCTCTTGTTACATGGTTGTGTCTTCTCCACACGTAGTAGTCAATATATGAGAGAATGCCAATTAAAAAATGTCTACACTTGTTAGATCACTACTACTAGCACTACTATTTACTCTGTTATTGTATGTTTTGGCTAGTAGAATGGACATTTTCTACCAAACTAGAATTTTGCTGAAATAACAAGTCTATTTGAAATAGTAGTCTTGCCTGAGTTGCTTGTCTACTTGAGTTAGCCTTTGTGGATGTTTCTTAGTTATTTTGAGTGGTCAATTCATGAATTTTCTACTTGAAACCATGTTGTTTGGTAATTATACATTTCTACATTTATGACTAACATACGCACATATGTGCTTCTTTTTGATAGGTGTTGTATGATGCTTTTGAGGTTGCTACAAGATGTCACACTCTTTCTCCTTCAAATCGACTTACTTGCATCAATGTATTGTCTATTGACGTTCAAATGTCTTTATTTTTAGTATGTATCATTTTGGTTAACTATAGTTGTATGTATGTTACTTTTGGTCACAAATATTTATATGCTTAATAGTCCACGTATGAAATATTATGGATATATATATTTATTTTGTGGTTTGGCTTATGACTCCATTTAATTACGTACGTTACAATGCAATAAGTGTGGTTTTTTGAATTATTATAATATATTAGTTGAAATAAGTTTAGTAGAATTAAAAATTGTAAGCTTGAATGTATTGAAACGACCCGACTTTCTTACCACAGAAAATCGCATCATTTTTAAGAAAGAAAGGGATAGAAAAGAGAATAGAAAGAAGAGAAGAAAGAAAACAACATCAGAATCTAAACAGCGGAACAAATAAATTATATTAATAACATAAAACATTACATAGTATACAATAATTATCAGAGTTACACGGATATACAACACATACTAGACAGTTATAAACACCTGTCTAGTTATACAACTCAATACAACTCAGAGACAACACAGAACATACAGCGGAATACTAATATCTAACGCAGAAGCCTCCTGCTCCATTGCTTCTCCGAAAATTCGTCAAAGCTAACCTGAATCCCTTGGCTACTCGTAAAAATTTGAGTACCCAAGAGTTTAAGAAAACAAAGAATAAACTCCGGGTCAGACATGGGTCTGGTGTGAGTAACGGGTTAAAGTTGCTTAACTTCTAAAAATCCTTTTGAAAAGAAAGGTATCACGCAAGACTTCCCACACATAAACATGGAAAAGTTTTTACCTTACGCTAACCAAATCATTTGATAGGAAATCCGATGATATTATAATAGTGTCTAGGTTTTTCAAATAAATAAGAAATAGCCGAAATTGTTACATTCATTAAATTCCAGCTACTAGCCACAAAAGTGGGTAATACAATCAAAACCGTTGGCACTTATTGGATTTTGGATTCCATACAATGGCAGGGCTACTAGGGTACCGTCCATCACAGTACGTGGCCGAGATCACCGTACCGAGGAGTACTCCCACTCCCCTGCAACATAAGGCCGGACCCATTCCTTACTGAACAGTTCCGAACAAGATAACCCTGACAGTTGGAGCTAAACAACTGTCCACACAGCCGAAATAAAAAGGGACCTCTAGACATGGATAAATCTTGCTCTCAAGTGGGGGCACCCACGAAGCCTTGCTGCATCTCCCCTGTTTTAGCCATTCCCGGTTGATGAGGCTTGAGGCTACGATTACCTTTATAGGACATATCACTTAGAATGCTCATCGTCCACCTGACGATGTTCTGAAAGCATTCAATCCATACAAGTTCGTTCCGGGTTCGAACGAAACCGAAGGCATTATCTTGTTACACTCGTTTTGGAATCACCCTTAGAGTTAACGACGGAGTTATATTGACCTATAGTCCTTACACCTCGAGTCTTCACAAAGCTCCACTTTGATTCACGACCTAACGTTATTTGGAATCGATGTGGTTTTTGGATATCCAAATATGGAAATCCGATCCGGGTCTCATCGAAATCCAAAGCGTGTCTTTTAGGTCCAAGTTGTTTTAAAGTTTATTACAGTATCTATATACACACAGATAGATAACTTATAAACCACAATTGATAATCAACATTATAAAATAACAGGTAATCCGCATTATCAATATCAAATAGATATTCCATATATCACCATACAATAGATAACCTATGTTATCATCACAATATAATCAAGTCATTCATACCACACAATATCATTTATCTCATTACTGAGATCACAAAGCATCCAAGACAATCAATGTCATCCATTCCTACATAAGCAACGATTCAGTCATACCACAATATAATTAACTTAAAATGAATTAAATTAACTATCCCTATCTCTAATTAATTTAAAGTGAATTAAATTAATTACTTCATCTATAATTAATTTAAAATAAATTAAATTAATTACTTCACCAATATATATCTTGCTTACTCAATCATTTAATTGATTACAATCAATTAATTAATCATTCATTATTAATCACTTTAATTAATCACTCTTGATTAATTATCCTTAATTACATCATGTAATTATTCTCAATTAATTTCACAAACCAACCAAACAGTAATTAACCTTTAATTACTTCAATTAATTAATTAACTATAATTAATTACCTTAGTCCTTAATTAATTACGTTAATTAATTACCTTTAATTACTATTATTGATTAATTAATCACAATTAATCATCTTTAATTACATCATAAATTAAAATAATTAACGATTCCCCTTTTATTAATTACCTTAAGTAATTAACTTATAATTATTAATCATCACAAATTAATTACATTTAGTAATTAACTAACTTAATTACCATATTAAAACAAATCAATTATCCTTAATTAATTTCTTAATTAATCCCTTGATTAATTAATAAGTAATTAAACCAAATTACTTCATACTTAAACCTCTCCACCTAATTACAACCATGTAATTATTAATTAATTACTTAACTAAGTAAATTTCCAAATCATTAATTACATAAAGTAATTATTTATAAAACCCAAATGTTTAAAATTAATTAAACTTAATTAATTAAAAATAAACAATCACATTAAACTAAATTAATTACATTAAGTAATTAATTTCTTAATTACTTTATTAAGTAATTATACTCAAACCATTTACAATTGATTATAATTAAATTAATTAATCTAATTAATTATAAAAATTAACTATATTAATTAATTGTTAAATAATCATGGTTAATGACCTTCATTAACCCTTCTCTAATTATTTTCATTAAGTAATTAACTGAGATTAATTACAAATTTAATTATCTTTAATTATCTATAATTTAAAGTCTAATTATTTAAATAAATTAACCTTGATTAAAATTTAATTACTTAATTAATAATTTATTAATCATTAATTAATAATCTAATTAATGATCTAAATTTCAAATTGATTAACCCCTAAATCAATATGCATTAAACCTTAATAATTAATTAAATTAAATTAATTAATTAATTCTTAATTACCTTTTTAATAATTTAATTTCAAAAAATTAATTAATTCTAAAATAAACATTTCAAAATTTTGCTTAAAACACAAATTTTGTTTTGAAACAAGATACCTTTGAAATTATCTTCAAATTTCAATTTGAATATAAGTTTAAAATGAAAATAATTTTAAACTTATCAAAGTTTAAACTATTTATAACTTTTAATCTTTCAAAACCTTAATTATATTTGGTTAAATTTCTGTTAAATTTAAACCTTCTTTAAAATTTTAAAAACTGCAATTCATTTCCAGATTTTAAATTGAATTCCAAATCTTTCTCAATTTTTTTTTCCAGAGTTTCATTCTTAAAAGATTAAACTACTTCATCAACTAAAGTAGTAACTTAAACTAAATTTTCTTTTAAACTTCATTTTATTTAAACTGAAATTTTAAATTAGCTTGAATTCAAATAAATTCAAAATTGAATTCAAATATAATTTAAATTCTCTTAATCATTTAAAAGATTCAGGGTTTACAAATGTAAACCCTAATGTTACAGGCTATTAAAACCTGTAAAACAGAACACCTGATCCCACAAAATTCTACTTCGAGTCTGCAACACAACTTCCCCGAGGAAATCACTACACCACTTCGAGTCAAAACAGGGTTTACCCGAGTCACCTTCAGCTAACCAAACATCACCTGTACCCTACTTCACCGTGCATATGCACGGTGACTCCGGCCATTGAAGATCGCCGCCGACCATCGCATCTCATCATAAACCGACCTAGCTACCCACCACAAGCATCAATTCAAGCTACAACTCACTAATGCGAGTTCGAGACTCATAAACTCCAACCTGGAAACAAAAACAGTCCCCCCCTTCAAAACCTGTCAACGTTAAACACTCTCCCCTCCGACCACCTGACATCCAACCTCTCCGGCCACGAACACTTCTACACACCCTCTACCCCTTTCCCAAACACCAAAGCACTCGGTCAATCCATTTTCCTGAAATGCCCAATTCCTTCATACCTTATTAAAATTAGGGTTTAAAAATTCAAATATAAACTGCAACCAATCCAACAAATTTTAATTACTTCTCTGATTTTTCTAAGGATCTAAGATCCTTACTTTATAACTCAAAAGAAATTTGAGTTTTCTTAAACTACAGATTGCATGTATTTGCTCCAATTCATATTATTGTTCAATAACAAACTGTTACTGAAATCTACACCTAGAAATACTAATACTTGATTTAAAAATCATGATTTTGTTAAGGCTTTAGGTTTTTAATATTGAATTTCAAATTTAACATGTTAGGACTTTTTTTTTTAAAATCAACATGTACTGATGTTCCTTATTTTTTTCCAGAGACAACAAACTAATTTTTTTAACTTACATAAAATTTTAGTTATTGATTTAAGATAATCAACTACTTCACTTTACAAACTTCATTCCATTAGAAACTTAACTAAAAGATGAAGATTTAAATGATGTTTGGTGTCTGGAAAATTAAACAGAATAGGCAAATAAAACAACAGCATGCACACATTACATCTCACATCAGACTTTTATCAAAACACAACAATACATATTTATATCAAGACAAACAAGCATGCAACCTAAGTAAGAATTTAAATATTTTTAAAGTTACTCACCTTTTTATTGAATGCAGACCTCTGTTGTTCATTAGAAATTTTGCAGAAAAATGAATATGCAGGCTTGACCCTGTTTAATATCTAAGTTGCAATCCTAATGAAATGCTCATGCTCCATACTCTAATCACTTGCATGCAGATGTAGATGCAACTGTTAATTCCTCAAATGCATGCAGATGAATTTTCATGTTTTCAAATCCATTCCAGGACTTAAAAACAAAGTGCAGAAAACAGTGCAGGCTCAAATTGAGTTTTGCAGACTTTATTTCAAATTTGCAGACTTATGATTTGAATTTGAGATAAAGGTGGATTTGATTTTTAATAGGAGTGGAATATGCAGGTGTTTGAAGAGGTGAATCAATGCAGATTTGAACAGGGTTTAAGTATGCAGGTTTCTGAAATTTAGGAAATGCAGATTTTGGATTTTAAATGTAATTTCAGATTTACTAAAATAAAAGAAAAACTAATTTCTTACACTTGTACAACTTTACAACACTTGTCAATTTACTTTTTAAAAATGCAACACATGTTATCCTTTAAAGGTAATTAGTATTTAATACAAATTAATGTATATTAGCTTAAATTTAAGTTGTTAGTTTATATTAAATATGCATATAAACTTTTAAAAGAACTAAAAACAATTTGCACTAATAAATGAAGATTATACATATGGAAATTAAAATAATTTAAAATTTACACTTTGGAATTTTAACCTCAAATTAAATTCATAATCTAATAAAAAAAATCAAATTATGAATACAAATCAAAGTTTGAAATAACAATAGCTATTTTTAACTAAAATCTTATTTGTAATACAATACATTATTAATATTTTATTTAAAATGTCTCATTATTAAATTAAAACCATTTTAAAGGAAATTATATTTTTATCAATAAATTTTCTATTTAATTAAGCTATAAAACTCTTTTATTAATTTAATTAAATTTAAAACTCAAACTAAAACTATTTAAAACATTTAAATACTTTTCTTAACAATTTAAAAATCATATATTTATTTATTTAATAGGTTTGAAAACTTTATATTTAATAAAAATTAAAATTTCCAATTTATTAATACAATACAAATCTATTTACAATATAAACTATATATTTATGTTATAAATAGAAATCATTTTATTATTTTTAAAAGATAAAATAACCAATTGAAATATTTATTAAAGAAGATTTTTAAATCAATTTGAAATATTATTGACAAAAATATCAATATCAATTTAATTTTAACTACAGATTATTAAATTGATATTGTTAAAAATTCCGGGATATTACAATCCTTCCCCCTTCAAAGAATTTCATCCCCGAAATTTAAAACAAATGTAATTTAATAATCTCATTAAAGATTTATTTAAAAACACAAGCATATATCAAACATATGCTAACAACCAATCAAACAAATCTAATTATCCAGACAAATTCTGGATAGAATTCCTTCAAGTTTCCCCAGGTGTATATATATACACACCGGGATACTCGCTCTAGAGAATCCAATACAAACAATACTATGAAGCTACAAAGCTCCTATACAACTATATCTATAACACTAGACAAGATATCTGACTACAAACGAGTCTGAATCAACAACCAAAACTCCAGAACCGATGGTTTCACAACCAGAGATAGATCATACACGTACTCCCTCAGAGATACGTGAAACTCATCGAATCCCAGTTATCCAAACTGGCAATTCAATTCTGTAGATCAATCACTTGACCTTCAAGATCACAGAAAAGATCCAAAAACACTTCAGAGCTAACTTCTCAGACTTACCCAAACTTATAGCTCACTTTTAATCGGAGAAAATTTATCCAAAATTAAATCTCCGACTTCAGAGTCCAAATCCCTCCGACTCTTATCCATAAAACTCTTCAGACGATCCTGGGCTGTCTACAAACTTACTGATCAGCTCAACCTTCGTTGACGCTTCTAGAAACAAACTAGACCAATCAACACAACAAAATGATCTCCTCAAGATTAACCAAAACCAACAACTCAAACTCAACTCCTCAACATCAGAAGACAACAACTTCTCCTATCCGGAAAAAAAAGCAGAAGCACTTCCAAACTGCTTCCGCTGCTCAACTCTGATCCGAAGTAGAAAAGAATGCTAAAGAAGAACACAAGCACAAACAGGACAACACACCCCAGAGCTATGATTCAGCAAATCCATAAGAAAAATTCAGAAGTTCCTCCAAAACTCTGAGTTGCTACACCAACTCAACTCTTGGAACCATCTTACTATTGAACCACCCGAACCACTCCTGGAATTCCAGTTGATAAGAAAGCTCAAACTCCAGATGTGAACAAAACTCTGATTTCCTGAAGACATTCAGAAAAACTCATATAATCCGAGAGAACACTCAAACAATCGCAAGTCACTTTTGCGAACCACCCAAATCAAATCCAAAGAAAACAGTTCTTCCTTAACCAAATTGAACAGCTTACACTTAACTAGCCAACCCATCGAAGAAACGGGTCCACTCAACTGCTTCTAAACTCCTCTCCAGAAAACTGCTAAGCTAAAAGATCGCTTCCCAACACTGAGAACACTCCAAGCTGCATTGCTGCCACAGATGCCAAAGAATCCCAAAACAAAGCTCTTCGAGAAACTCGGGCTTCAAAGCAAACAGAAACACTGGCTGAACACAGCCACAACACTGAAGCAGACTCACCTCTTTAACTTGTTCCAAAGAAAACATCTTCGGGAACATCCATAGTCACTGCATCTCATCACGCAGCTACTACTCCCTGAGGTATCAAAATACCGTCACTCGCTTCTGCCCAACCAACAGATCCAAACTCTACTCATCCAATCTCAAAAATAAACTCCGAACCATAACAGGTTTCCTTCAGAGATCAATGAAGTTCTTCATTACTACAGAACTCGCTCGAGATGGTATTAGGTCTACAGTCTCGATAGATATATTTCCAAACTCAAACATTCAAACTCCAACCAATGGTAGTAATCGTGTTACACACACTACTACCTCATCTACCTTTATAACTTATATTGGAAAACCTAAACAGGTAACCCAACCGATAGGTAGAAATAAATAAATATATTTAAAATTACAAATACGCTCTCTCAAGAAAGACACCACCACTGAGCCTAGGTATTCACTCAACCTAATGCTCTGATACCAAGTGAAACGACCCGACTTTCTTACCACAGAAAACCGCATCATTTTTAAGAAAGAAAGGGATAGAAAAGAGAATAAAAAGAAGAGAAGAAAGAAAACAACATCAGAATCTGAACAGCGGAACGAATAAATTATATTAATAACATAAACATTACATAGTTTACAATAATTATCAGAGTTACAGAGATATACAACACATACTAGACAGTTATAAACACCTGTCTAGTTATACAACTCAATACAACTCAGAGACAACACTGAACACTTAGCGGAATACTAATATCTAACGCAGAAGCCTCCTACTCCATTGCTCCTCCGAAAATTCGTCAAAGCTAACCTGAATCTTTTGGCTACTCGTAAAAATTTGAGTACCCAAGAGTTTATGAAAACAAAGAATAAACTCCGGGTCAGACATGGGTCTGGTGTGAGTAACGGGTTAAAGTTTCTTAACTTTTAAAAATCCTTTTGAAAAGAAAGGTATCACGTAAGACTTCCCACACATAAACATGGAAAAGTTTTTACCTTACGCTAACCAAATCATTTGATAGGAAATCCGATGATATTATAATAGTGTCTAGGGTTTTCAAATAAATAAGAAATAGCCGAATTTATTACATTCATTAAATTCCAGCTACTAGCCACAAAAGTGGGAAATACAATCAAAACCGTTGGCACTTATTGGATTTTAGATTCCATACAATGGCAGGGCTACTGGGGTACCGCCCGTCACAGTACGTGGCTTAGATCACCGTACCGAGGAGTACTCCCACTCCCCTGCAACACAAGGCCGGACCCATTCCTTACTGAACAGTTCTGAACAAGATAACCCCGACAGTTGGAGCTCAACAACTGTCCACACAGCCGAAATAAAAAGGGACCTCTAGATAGGGATAAATCTTGCTCTCAAGTGGGGGCTACCCACGAAGCCTTGCTGCACCTCCCCTGTTTTAGCCATTCCCGGTTGATGAGGCTTGAGGCTACGATTACCTTTATAGGACATATCACTTAGAATGCTCATCGTCCACCTGACGATGTTCTGAAAGCATTCAATCCATACAAGTTCGTTCTGGGTTCGAACGAAACCGAAGGCATTATCTTGTTACACTCGTTTTGGAATCATCCTCAGAGTTAACGACGATAACCCTTGCACTCTAAACTACCATCTCGAATCTATAAGTACTGTTCCGTCAAACTCATTACGGAATCACCCACAGAGTTATATTGACTTATAGTCCTTACACCTCGAGTCTTCACAAAGCTCCACTTTGATTCATGACCTAACGTTATTTGGAATCGATGTGGTTTTCGGATATCCAAATATGGAAATCCGATCCCGGTCTCATCGAAATCCAAAGCGTGTCTTTTAGGTCCAGGTTGTTTTAAAGTTTTTTACAGTATCTATATACACACAGATAGATAACTTATAAACCATAATTGATAATCAACATTATCACATAACAGGTAATCCGCATTATCAATATCAAATAGATATTCCATATATCACCATACAATAGATAACCTATGTTATCATCACAATATAATCAAGTCATTCATACCACACAATATCATTTATCTCATTACTGAGATCACAAAGCATCCAAGACAATCAATGTTATCCATTCCTACATAAGCAATGATTCACTCATACCACAATATAATTAATTTAAAATGAATTAAATTAACTATCTCTATCTCTAATTAATTTAAAGTGAATTAAATTAATTACTTCATCTATAATTAATTTAAAATAAATTAAATTAATTACTTCACCAATATATATCTTGCTTACTCAATCATTTAATTGATTACAATCAATTAATTAATCATTCATTATTAATCACTTTAATTAATCACTCTTGATTAATTATCCTTAATTACATCATGTAATTATTCTCAATTAATTTCACAAACCAACCAAACAGTAATTAACCATTAATTACTTCAATTAATTAATTAACTATAATTAATTACCTTAGTCCTTAATTAATTACGTTAATTAATTACCTTTAATTACTATTATTGATTAATTAATCATAATTAATCATCTTTAATTACATCATAAATTAAAATAATTAATGATTCCCCTTTTATTAATTACCTTAAGTAATTAACTTATAATTATTAATCATCACAAATTAATTACATTTAGTAATTAACTAACTTAATTACCATATTAAAACAAATTAATTATCCTTAATTAATTTCTTAATTAATCCCTTGATTAATTAATAAGTAATTAAACCAAATTACTTCATACTTAAACATCTCCACCTAATTACAACCATGTAATTATTAATTAATTACTTAACTAAGTAAATTTCCAAATCATTAATTACATAAAGTAATTATTTATAAAACCCAAATGTTTAAAATTAATTAAACTTAATTAATTAAAAATAAACAATCGCATTAAACTAAATTAATTACATTAATTAATTAATTTCTTAATTACTTTATTAAGTAATTATACTCAAACCATTTACAATTGATTATAATTAAATTAATTAATCTAATTAATTATAAAAATTAACTATATTAATTAATTGTTAAATAATCCTGGTTAATGACCTTCATTAACCCTTCTCTAATTATTTTCATTAAGTAATTAACTGAGATTAATTACAAATTTAATTATCTTTAATTATCTATAATTTAAAGTCTAATTATTTAAATAAATCAACCTTGATTAAAACTTAATTACTTAATTAATAATTTATTAATCATTAATTAATAATCTAATTAATGATCTAAATTTCAAATTGATTAACCCCTAACTCAATATGCATTAAACCTTAATAATTAATTAATTAAATAAATTAATTATTTCTTTATTACCTTTTTAATAATTTAATTTCAAAACATTAATTCTTAACTTAATTTTAAAATAAACATTTCAAAATTTTGCTTAAAACACAAATTTTGTTTTGGAACAAGATACCTTTGAAATTATCCTCAAATTTCAATTTAAATATAAGTTTAAAATGAAAATAATTTTAAACTTATCAAATCTTAAACTATTTATAACTTTTAATCTTTCAAAACCTTAATTTATATTTGGTTAAATTTCTGTCAAATTTAAACCTTCTTTAAATTTTTAAAAACTGCAATTCATTTCCAGATTTTAAATTGAATTCCAAATCTTTCTCAATTTTTTTTCCAGAGTTTCATTCTTAAAAGATTAAACTACTTCATCAACTAAAGTAGTAACTTAAACTAAATTTTCTTTCAAACTTCATTTTATTTAAACTGAAATTTTAAATTAGCTTGAATTCAAATAAATTCAAAATTGAATTCAAAAATGATTTAAATTTTCTTAATCATTTAAAAGATTCAGGGTTTACAAATTTAAACCCTGATGTTACAGGTTATTAAAACCTGTAAAACAGAACACCTGATCCCACAAAATTCTTCTTCGAGTCTGCAACACAACTTCCCCGAGGAAATCACTACACCACTTCGAGTCAAAACAGGGTTTACCCGAGTCACCTTCAGCTAACCAAACATCACCTGTACCCTACTTCACCGTGCATATGCACGGTGACTCCGGCCATTGAAGATCGCCGCCGACCATCGCATCTCATCATAAACCGACCTAGCTACCCACCACAAGCATCAATTCAAGCTACAACTCACTAATGCGAGTTCGAGACTCATAAACTCCAACCTGGAAACAAAAACAGTTCACCCCCTTCAAAATCTGTCAACGGTAAACACTCTCCCCTTCGACCACCTGACATCCAACCTCTCCGGCCACGAACACTTCTACCCACCCTCTACCCCTTTCCCAAACACCAAAGCACTCGATCAATCCATTTTCCTGAAATGCCCAATTCCTTCATACCTTATTAAAACTAGGGTTTAAAAATTCAAATATAAACTGCAACCAATCCAACAAATTTTAATTACTTCTCTGATTTTTCTAAGGATCTAAGATCCTTACTTTATAACTCAAAAGAAATTTGAGTTTTCTTAAACTATAGATTGCATGTATTTGCTCCAATTCATATTATTGTTCAATAACAAACTGTTACCGAAATCTACACCTAGAAATACTAATACTTGATTTAAAAATCATGATTTTGTTAAGGCTTTATGTTTTTAATATTGAATTTCAAATTTAACATGTTAGGACTTTTTAAAAAAAATTTCAACATGTACTGATGTTCCTTATTTTTTTCCAGAGACAACAAACTAATTTTTTTTAACTTACATAAAATTTTAGTTATTGATTTAAGATAATCAACTACTTCACTTTATAAACTTCATTCCATCAGAAACTTAACTAAAAGATGAAGATTTAAATGATGTTTGGTGTCTGGAAAATTAAACAGAATAGGCAAATAAAACAACAGCATGCACACATTACATCTCACATCAGACTTTTATCAAAACACAACAATACATATTAATATCAAGACAAACAAGCATGCAACCTAAGTAAGAATTTAAATATTTTTAAAGTTACTCACCTTTTTATTGAATGCAGACCTCTGTTGTTCATTAGAAATTTTGCAAAAAAATGAATATGCAGGCTTGACCCTGTTTAATATCTGAGTTGCAATCCTGATGAAATGCACATGCTCCATACTCTAATCACTTGCATGCAGATGTAGATGCAACTGTTAATTCCTCAAATGCATGCAGATGAATTTTCATGTTTTCAAATCCATTCCAGGACTTAAAAACAAAGTGCAGAAAACAGTGCAGGCTCAAATTGAATTTTGCAGACTTTATTTGAAATTTGCAGACTTATGATTTGAATTTGAGATAAAGGTGGATTTGATTTTTAATAGGAGTGGAATATGCAGGTGTTTGAAGAGGTGAATCAATGCAGATTTGAACAGGGTTTAAGTATGCAGGTTTCTGATATTTAGGAAATGCAGATTTTGGATTTTAATGAATTTGTGAATGCAGATTTGTGGAGGGTGTTACTGATTTTAGACATGAAGAATTATAAAGAGGTGTTTTGAAGTTTTTCTTTTGATTAAGGAAGAATGAAAATGCAAACTAAACTAAATGTAATTTCAGATTTACTAAAATAAAAGAAAAACTAATTTCTTACACTTGTACAACTTTACAACACTTGTCAATTTACTCTTTAAAAATGCAACACGTGTTATCCTTTAAAGGTAATTAGTATTTAATACAAATTAATGTATATTAGCTTAACTTTAAGTTGTTAGTTTATATTAAATATGCATATAAACTTTTAAAAGAACTAAAAACAATTTGCACTAATAAATGAAGATTATACATATGGAAATTAAAATAATTTAAAATTTACACTTTGGAATTTTAACCTCAAATTAAATTCATAATCTAAAAAAAAAAATCAAATTATGAATACAAATCAAAGTTTGAAATAACAATAGCTATTTTTAACTAAAATCTTATTTGTAATACAATATATTGTTAATATTGTATTTAAAATGTCTCATTATTAAATTAAAACCATTTTAAAGGAAACTATATTTTTATCAATAAATTTTCTATTTAATTTAGCTATAAAACTCTTTTATTAATTTAATTAAATTTTAAACTCAAACTAAACTATTTAAAACATTTAAATACTTTTCTTAACAATTTAAAAATCATATATTTATTTATTTAATAGCTTTGAAAACTTTATATTTAATAAAAATTAAAATTTCCAAATTATTAATATATACATTAGAATTTCAAATCATGATTCATTTATTAATTTTTAGCAAGATTTATTCATTAACCTTGAAAAGCTAATATTAAATAAACAAATTTTCAAAATACTAAAAATATTAGAATTAGAAAAATATGGTTTATTTATTAAAATTAATACAATACTAATCTATTTACAATATAAACTATATATTTATGTTATAAATAGAAATCATTTTATTATTTTTAAAAGATAAAATAACCAATTGAAATATTTATTAAAGAAGATTTTTAAATCAATTTGAAATATTGTTGACAAAAATATCAATATCAATTTAATTTTTAACTACAGATTATTAAATTGATATTGTTAAAAATTCTAGGATATTATATGTATATAGCGTTATGTTAGTGCAATTAAAAATATCCTGCAAGGATTAAACAGTTTTCATAGCGAAAAACAGTGCTACAATAGATAGTAATGAATTTTCTATAGCGTTTCAACGCGTAATAAAAAATTGACTTAATATTTCCACAATGTTTTTAGACGTTGGAATAATATGGCATGTCAACATATTACAGCAATTAAATGATGTCATGATTGTTAGCATTGTAAAACACAACTCCGTGTAAAGGTTCTATAGCAAGCTTCAAAATGCTATAGAAAAGTAGTTGTATCGATACGTCTAGTCTAAGATGGCAATAAAAACGCTATTAAAAGTCCATTATCCATTGCAATTTTGAAACGTTATTGTATCTATCAGACTTCTTACAACTTATTGATCTAGACGTTTATAGAAATGTTATAGAAGGCTTTAATACCGGTTTTTAAATGCTAAAAAGGTCTATTAGTTATAGTGGTTGCGGACATCAAAGAGGTGTAGTAGAAGACACATGAATGGATGCAAGCCAATGTGGAGATTTGTTGGGGCACCTTGCATTGTATGTAAGTTATAGGCATACATTGAAAATAATAACCCCACATTATGAAAAGTATGTGGAGTGATATATATATATATATATATATATATATGAGTTTGATCATATGTAATAATAAAAGATATCTTTTGTTAAAAGTTGTTGCCCAAACTCTATGTTACCCCGTGGAGAGATGTGCAGATGGGATTTCAATAGTAAGTATATCTGCATGTGAAATTATTATTATACCTTAGTGTTGCACATAAATATTAATCATAGATTCCAACGGTTAATTAAACACATATGATGTTTATTCTTTATTATTATAATGCCCCGTAAATTTTAACGGTTTTCATAACGTAATTTTTGATGAAAATTAACAATTAAAATTTGAGATGAAAATTTAATATTTGGAATACATCAATTTAAACATAGCAAATGGTAGATTTTCGTCAAAAAATAAAATGTTTTCGAAATCTGAATATTTTTATATAGTAAAAACGTAAATCATTTTTTGAGCGAGACGTATTTTGTTTCACCCAATTTGGACTGATATTGCTCCGATTATCTTATTTCCGGTGTTTTAGCATCATTTTCGGCAACGAAAACTCGAGACCTGATAGGATGATCGTATCTCTCTTATCTATGTACCGTTCTATTTTTCTCATCGTGCTGATCTTGCAGCACATTCATTTTCTTAATTTGGCATCCGGTACGTGGCGAAACCTATGAAACGGTCAACCGTATCGGTATGCATTTTTAACCTTTTGGTTTCCCTGTCCTTTCATCATCCACTGTGCATGTTATGTGGCCACTAGCTTTAAATATTTTCCATAATTCGTGCCGACCTTTCTATTCCCACTGTTCAATATAGATAGGTTGTCCTTTCATTTTCATTTTGTTCTCTGGTTACTTCCAAATTTTTTTTATATAATATAAGTTTGCTTTTATATATTAGCTCCTCTTCGTCTTCTATTGCCTCTGTGAAAATTTATCTCGTCCTCAAACCCGAAACTGTGGCCACCTCCCCCTTCAAAAAAAAGAATATATATATATATATATATATATATATATATATATATATATATATATATTGGAAAGTTTATTATATGAAGCTGCTCATCTCGTGCCCTCCTCCACTTTGTTTTGGTCATCCTTTTTATTTGTCTAACGTCAACCGAGAGAACGCAACCATTGTCTCACCTTCTCTTCCTCCCACCAACCTTCGAGATCGACACCCATGTCGCCACCCTCCCCACTATCGAGTGCCCATCCGCCTGAACACCCTCTCTACCTCATCCTCTTTCATTGTCAAACACCCCAGACCCGTTAACCCACTTCGCCAGTCATTGGAAGCCTACACATCATGTCCACTATTCGTATCCGAACACCAGCCCATCACCGAAACCTGAGCAGCCACCATCGCCTCGCCGCATCAACCCCACCGCATAACCGCTGCCAACCTGGAACCCCTCCTCCCTTGGCTGCTACTCGCTTCCCTCTTCGGATATCCGTCCGCCCAAAGCCTAACTCATTGACCTGCTGCTACCTAAACGACCTCACCCACGTCCAAGAAACCAAACAACCTGTTGTTCTTCACCTTTCTCTGATTGTTGGAAGATAAATAAATATAGTTATAATAGCTATTGCATATTTATAAAGTTATATATATGTCAAGCTTTTGCATTCATCATTTTACACTTCTCAGTCTTCAATCTTGTTCTATTCTAGAAAAAAAATTCATTTTAAAATATTGATTTTTTTAAAACTATATATACATATGTCGACATTGATATATGTGTTTTATATTGATTTTTAAAAATATAATACGATGATTTTACTTTTAATATGTGTTTTAAAGTTAATATTGATTTTAACTAGATGTTTTATTTTGATCTTTTAAATAGATTATATATTTTGTTTCGTCGATTCAAGTTTATCGTGGTTCGCTTTGGATTTTTTCAAAGCTTGATTGTTGATTCGTATTGTTCGAATTGGTTTCGCTTCGATCTCGAATTTGATTTGTTATAGATCTCAGCTTCGCTCCATTATTTTATCATTCCCTTCTAGCCTCGAGAGATGAGCAATCTCATGATTAACATACTTATATATAGTAAATTTAGCACATATGAAATGACAGTTGAAATATGCTGTTAAATTTGAATTGTTAAGATATAATTGTTAAATATGATATGCCATTATCTACACTTGTTTACCTATGACATATGACACCATAACTGTTGTATATATAAAATTTAAATTGTTACTGATGATATATGCATGTTGTTGATATGCTATTATCATATTTGTTCTCAATCTGCAAGTTCCCTTTTAGTTTATAATTCCCTATGGGTTGAAATGATACATACCCGAACGTTCTTGTAGAATAGGGGAAAATCGTTATGGGTTGAAATGATAAACCCAAGCGATTTTCATTGATTTTGAATTTTTAGGATTACGGGTTGAAATGACATATATCCGTAGATATTTAAATTGCGGATTGAAATGATAAATACCTATATCACTTGAGCATAGGATAGAAAATTATATACGGACACCGTTGGTCTATACTTTGAAAATGATTTCCAAAGGTTTGAAAGAAAATATATGGTTTTCAATAAATATTGATTTTTAAAATATAATATATATTTATATAAATAAATGTTATTTTTATGCATGTCTAAACTTTAGATTTTTAAATTTGTATGTTTTGGAAATTTTAATTTATAAGTTAGTTTTGAAAATATAATTTTTAAGATTTTATTTATAATTTTACTATTTTAAAAATATATAAAAGTAGATTTAATATAAAATAAATTGAATAATAAGATTTAATTTAACAAAAATTTAATTTAATTAGTATATAATATGTTAGGTATTTATTTAAAATTATATTTTAAAAATAGATTTTTGTAATGAATTTAATAAATTAAGGTTGTAAAGTTAAATTGAACTTGATTTGATATTGTATTTGTTTAAGAATTATACCTAAATAAAAATTGATTTGAAACTTATTGCATTTGGGATTTTAAACATATGATTTTACAACTTGATTTTTGATTAAAGGTGATTAAATGAACATTTTCAAATTTAAATAAATTGAAATAGGATATTTAATTTTTATTTAAATTTGTAATTTGAGATTTTATTTAAATGTTATTGGATTGATTAAGTGAATATGTCAAAACTAAATAATTGTAAAGTTAAATTTGAAATAAATGAAACTTATCAAATTCAGTTATTGCAAATGTTTGAATATTCAAACTTTGAAACCTTTTGAAATTGAAATGGTTTAATTTGTAGTTCAAATTTGTATTTGAAATCGATATAAACTAAAAATGGTTTATTGGGAATTTGATTAAATTGTAAGTGATGAACCGAGATTGATTTAAATGGAATTTTGGAATTTTAGTTGATTTGAATCGATTTATGGAATTGGATGAAAGAATTCCAATTTGGAAACTATTTCAATATAATCTCATTAAATAAATATAAACTACTTTTAATTTACTACTATTTAAATATATAAATTATTTTAATATATAAACTATTTAATTTGTAACTATTTTAATATATATTATTTTCAATATCTAAACTGTTTAAGTTGGAACTATTATGATTACGAAAGTGTTATGATTTCAGAAGTGTTATGATCTCGAAAGTGTTATGATTTCGAAAGTGTTATGATTTCGAAAGTGTTACAAATTTGAAGTGTCATGATTCTGGAAATCAATATTATTTAAAGTGAATAATGAAATCGAATTGATATGGCTTTGAAATGAACATGATATTTTGATATGAAGTATGAACAAATTTAAATGAAATGACAACGGTGTGAGATAAGAGTTTAGTTGTTAAAGAGATCGGGATCGGATATTGCCATACCCTCTGCCAACACCAAAAACCACTTTAATAATAGTGTACATGGTGGAAATTCTAGAACGAAGTAGAATAGTTTGGCGACGATTCTATATGAGGTATTAGCGTAGGCCTGGCTCCTGTGAGTCAGCTTGATGTGACTAAAACAGGTGCTATACCGGGCCAAATGGATTCATTCCCCATATCGGGCACATTTCTTTGATATCATTCTATTGTTTTTGTGATTCGATTGTGTGTATTTTTGATTTGGGAGTGTGTCTCAAGGTGGGCGGTAGTAGCTGCTATGCGTTACCACCAATCCAGGAGTGCAAGCGGTATTTCTACCCTGGCATTGCCTCGCGTGCCTTGTCACATGCCTTATCGCGCCTTCTACGACTTTGTTTTGTACCATACCTATAGAGTGCCCTCTATGTAAATCTCATGGAGGAGCTTACGGTACTGTATAGACTATGAGAATATATAAAATGTGTTAAGGAGGATATGGATAATGCCCTAACACTATTTTAGTACTTTACTGATAGACATATTATAATAGCGTATATTACTACATAGTAGATAGTTCCACGGACCCTCAGAGGATGGAAATCCCGAACATCCTTTCAGTTACTTGTATTTTAGTTGACATTTCACTTGAGTTAAATTTATTAATATAAGAATGTTAATCCTGACTCGAGTGTTTTTTGTTTGCTTTATGCTCAGGTCAGACTGAGTGTCACAACATTTAAGACTCACCTTCAGAGATTTGAGCTTTGTTTGAAGATCTATATATCCAGCTTTCAGTTTATTCCAGTCATTTATGTTCAGACTTGTCAGTTGCTTATGTATTTGAGTTTCTGTTGTATTTTGTTTGATGTTCTATAGCAGCTACATGGAATACTATTTATTTATTCCGCTGCTTATTGTTATATTACTCTGTGTCTGTGATCTTGTGATTGATTTATTTACTATATATGCTGAGCTTTGCCAAATATAAATTAACAATATGATACTTTGAGCAATTCAAGTCTGACATGTATGGATGCGAATGGTTCGAAATACTGGGTCGTTACATTTATGGCATGGGTTAATCCCTTAAATCTACTGTAATTATAAAGTTTTCTCATGAGTACCAATATGCGGTAAATTAGAATATAAAATTAACTTAACTTATATCAAATTAATAATATATATTATGTTTAATAAAGATAAATTATAATTTATAATAATAAAAAATTAATATAAATTAATTAAAATAAAATTAAAACACCAAATCCTTTTACAAATAACACTAAACATGATTTAGTGCAAAGATATTATTTATGTAAACACAAAATAACATCTAGTGCAAATTAATAAAAGTTTTTCTTTGGAATTTCCTTCTTTTACTTTGATGTCAATGCACCTGATTCAATACATGTTAGGTGTTGTCTCTACCTTCCTATACGCTCCTTGTTATGAGAATGGATTTCTTCTTACGACGTTGCATCCATTCAACTTCTGCCCTTGGCCTATTTTTACCTTACTGAGATATGCATTCTTTATGCTAAGTACCTTGACTCTCCTCCTTATTTTATAGAGCTTTCCTTCTTATTCTCTATCGTGAATGCCACTTTTACCCTTTTCCCGTTCATTCTATGGTTTACTCCAAATTCTCTATAATCATTTTACTCACAAATTCTCTTCTTTTATTTTCTTTTCAAATATCCAATTTATATATTTTTGGTAACTCAGTATACCCAAATATATTCAACCAACCCATGGCATCCACTATTTCAAACTACTAATGTAATTTACCACAGATTTATCTAATAAATCATAACATCCAATAAATCATAACACGGAATATTTAAACAAATCTAACTATTTTTAGGAATCCAGTTGGATCCCTCTAACCTGTTTCCCTGCATCCACAGATGTTAGCACAATTTAAAATACCAATTCCACTTTGAGGTGGAATATCGCGGTATATGGGTTCAATATAATATCATCCGCTATTATGCGGCGCATAGGGTCTCATCCGCAATATAATGTGGGAAATCAATCACTCCAATATGTACTATATACTACTATATATAATATAGAAAGTCAAATCAATTTAATCATTCAACCAATTATTTAAATTTAACTATTTAAATTTAAACTAAAACCCGGATGAGTGAGATTAACTCACCTTTGCCCCTTAAATTTGCAATCTAATCCATCTCGGCTTGATTTCTTCACAATTTAAGACCTTGTATAAACATTTTATACAGATTATTAATATTTGAATTGATCAAACAACTAATTACCACTTAGTTAACCTAACAATTTAATTTAACTAAAAGTTTGGTTTTTAACTTTATAATTTAATCTTACTCATAATTTCCCTTTGAAACTACATATATATGCATTTGTAAAAACAATTTATATAGAATTTTTAAAATCTATTTTTTTATTCAAATCCTTATATTCTCCAAATCTATAATAACTTCTGTTTATCTATATATGTATATACATTATATAAATCCATATATTTAAGAAAATAACTTGTTTTATAACTTATTGTTATACATTTATTTATCATTATTATTTTCATATTAATCCAAACTAATTCAGATACTCGGCTAAAAACAAAGATTATACCTTCCATTTCGAATGCAAAACCAACCTCTATGCAGAAGAAGTTCAATCGAATCCACTCTCTCCAGCTGGGTCACCATGTGATGAACTTGATCAATGAGTGCACCCACTATATGCATCCACAAATCCACAACTCGAGCGGCACATGTTGTTCAGCCATCTTTGAATCAATCATGCCCAGAAATGAATCCAACAACTTCTCGATAATCAAAACCTCACCATTTCTAGCCCTATCGTTCCAGCCTCCTTATCAAAGCACTCATCATCGCCATCCTCAACCCTCAGGATTACAGAAAGCAGGCTCTTCCACACCAAGCCCCTAAACCCTAACTGCTCGCGACCATAAATCGAGATACGCACGAACTCCAGCTCGTTTTCCTGCCTTGCACTCACCTGGACGCTGATGCTACCCACTTCCTCGCCTCGAGACACCATTACTCGAATCGAGCATCTCGATTCACCTCCCCTCCCTCATGACGTCGCCAAGCTCACTAGTATATGCGCTCGCCTCCTTTTTTTTCAACTGGAACGAGAATTGGAAAAAGAGGGCGACCATTTATTTTTCTGAATGATGAAGAAACCCTTTTGCCTGCTCGCGTGATTTAAAAAGACGAAGGGAACAAGATGTTTTGAAAAAAAGGGACAGGAAGAGATGTTAGCGTGCAAAAATTATCAGGCTATAGTGCCTTGAAAAAGACAAAAGCTCAAGTGAAAAAGGTTTGATGTGAACGAAATTTCAACTGATGTTGACAGGATAAATATATATATAAATTTAAATTCAAATTGTCTTGATAAATGCAACTTAATATTTCGAACTCTTATCGAGGCATGCTGCTTGGCGTTTATAATGTTATACCACTATTCCGAACGCAATGGAAAAGATTTCGAGTCCTAATTCGATCTTATGGAGACGATAGCTTTTTGGACCCACTTATTATATTAAATTTCCGATATAAATTTCAGCGCGTTTATATATCGTACGCTCACACAACAATTCCAATCATCACGGAATTTGAAACCCGATAATAATACCATATTACGGATCCAATGAAACTAGATTCGTCGAATTCCGAGACTGCGCCTCGGAAGGTTATTTTTAAATATCAATTTAAACAACATTTTTTTAAACTGAACAAAACACTTTCAAACTCAAATTTAAAACGGCTATTATCTCCAGTATTATAAACATAAGTTTTCCGTGCCCTTGAAACATTTTTATCAGCTTAAAACTCAAGATTAAATATTTTACCCAGTCTCTAATTATTATATTCATTAAATTTAATCGCTAAATTCAAACTGATATTTGAAATCCAAGTTAAACTAGCTTGCAAATATTTAAAATTAATTAAATATTCCAATTTCAAACGCCTAAAAATCCGGGTCATCGCACCTGTATTGTATTGTCCACATTTGCTTTCGCGCTGGCACCTAAATTAATTCTTCTCTTTTTAATCCTTACCAAATTTAATTCTTCACTTTTCAATCCCAGTTTCGCTTGCTCTTGTTACATGGTTGTGTCTTCTCCACACGTAGTAGTCAATATATGAGAGAATGCCAATTAAAAAATGTCTACACTTGTTAGATCACTACTACTAGCACTACTATTTACTCTGTTATTGTATGTTTTGGCTAGTAGAATGGACATTTTCTACCAAACTAGAATTTTGCTGAAATAACAAGTCTATTTGAAATAGTAGTCTTGCCTGAGTTGCTTGTCTACTTGAGTTAGCCTTTGTGGATGTTTCTTAGTTATTTTGAGTGGTCAATTCATGAAGTTTCTACTTGAAACCATGTTGTTTGGTAATTATACATTTCTACATTTATGACTAACATACGCACATATGTGCTTCTTTTTGATAGGTGTTGTATGATGCTTTTGAGGTTGCTACAAGATGTCACACTCTTTCTCCTTCAAATCGACTTACTTGCATCAATGTATTGTCTATTGACGTTCAAATGTCTTTATTTTTAGTATGTATCATTTTGGTTAACTATAGTTGTATGTATGTTACTTTTGGTCACAAATATTTATATGCTTAATAGTCCACGTATGAAATATTATGGATATATATATTTATTTTGTGGTTTGGCTTATGACTCCATTTAATTACGTACGTTACAATGCAATAAGTGTGGTTTTTTGAATTATTATAATATATTAGTTGAAATAAGTTTAGTAGAATTAAAAATTGTAAGCTTGAATGTATTGAAACGACCCGACTTTCTTACCACAGAAAATCGCATCATTTTTAAGAAAGAAAGGGATAGAAAAGAGAATAGAAAGAAGAGAAGAAAGAAAACAACATCAGAATCTAAACAGCGGAACAAATAAATTATATTAATAACATAAAACATTACATAGTATACAATAATTATCAGAGTTACACGGATATACAACACATACTAGACAGTTATAAACACCTGTCTAGTTATACAACTCAATACAACTCAGAGACAACACAGAACATACAGCGGAATACTAATATCTAACGCAGAAGCCTCCTGCTCCATTGCTTCTCCGAAAATTCGTCAAAGCTAACCTGAATCCCTTGGCTACTCGTAAAAATTTGAGTACCCAAGAGTTTAAGAAAACAAAGAATAAACTCCGGGTCAGACATGGGTCTGGTGTGAGTAACGGGTTAAAGTTGCTTAACTTCTAAAAATCCTTTTGAAAAGAAAGGTATCACGCAAGACTTCCCACACATAAACATGGAAAAGTTTTTACCTTACGCTAACCAAATCATTTGATAGGAAATCCGATGATATTATAATAGTGTCTAGGTTTTTCAAATAAATAAGAAATAGCCGAAATTGTTACATTCATTAAATTCCAGCTACTAGCCACAAAAGTGGGTAATACAATCAAAACCGTTGGCACTTATTGGATTTTGGATTCCATACAATGGCAGGGCTACTAGGGTACCGTCCATCACAGTACGTGGCCGAGATCACCGTACCGAGGAGTACTCCCACTCCCCTGCAACATAAGGCCGGACCCATTCCTTACTGAACAGTTCCGAACAAGATAACCCTGACAGTTGGAGCTAAACAACTGTCCACACAGCCGAAATAAAAAGGGACCTCTAGACATGGATAAATCTTGCTCTCAAGTGGGGGCACCCACGAAGCCTTGCTGCATCTCCCCTGTTTTAGCCATTCCCGGTTGATGAGGCTTGAGGCTACGATTACCTTTATAGGACATATCACTTAGAATGCTCATCGTCCACCTGACGATGTTCTGAAAGCATTCAATCCATACAAGTTCGTTCCGGGTTCGAACGAAACCGAAGGCATTATCTTGTTACACTCGTTTTGGAATCACCCTTAGAGTTAACGACGGAGTTATATTGACCTATAGTCCTTACACCTCGAGTCTTCACAAAGCTCCACTTTGATTCACGACCTAACGTTATTTGGAATCGATGTGGTTTTTGGATATCCAAATATGGAAATCCGATCCGGGTCTCATCGAAATCCAAAGCGTGTCTTTTAGGTCCAAGTTGTTTTAAAGTTTATTACAGTATCTATATACACACAGATAGATAACTTATAAACCACAATTGATAATCAACATTATAAAATAACAGGTAATCCGCATTATCAATATCAAATAGATATTCCATATATCACCATACAATAGATAACCTATGTTATCATCACAATATAATCAAGTCATTCATACCACACAATATCATTTATCTCATTACTGAGATCACAAAGCATCCAAGACAATCAATGTCATCCATTCCTACATAAGCAACGATTCAGTCATACCACAATATAATTAACTTAAAATGAATTAAATTAACTATCCCTATCTCTAATTAATTTAAAGTGAATTAAATTAATTACTTCATCTATAATTAATTTAAAATAAATTAAATTAATTACTTCACCAATATATATCTTGCTTACTCAATCATTTAATTGATTACAATCAATTAATTAATCATTCATTATTAATCACTTTAATTAATCACTCTTGATTAATTATCCTTAATTACATCATGTAATTATTCTCAATTAATTTCACAAACCAACCAAACAGTAATTAACCTTTAATTACTTCAATTAATTAATTAACTATAATTAATTACCTTAGTCCTTAATTAATTACGTTAATTAATTACCTTTAATTACTATTATTGATTAATTAATCACAATTAATCATCTTTAATTACATCATAAATTAAAATAATTAATGATTCCCCTTTTATTAATTACCTTAAGTAATTAACTTATAATTATTAATCATCACAAATTAATTACATTTAGTAATTAACTAACTTAATTACCATATTAAAACAAATCAATTATCCTTAATTAATTTCTTAATTAATCCCTTGATTAATTAATAAGTAATTAAACCAAATTACTTCATACTTAAACCTCTCCACCTAATTACAACCATGTAATTATTAATTAATTACTTAACTAAGTAAATTTCCAAATCATTAATTACATAAAGTAATTATTTATAAAACCCAAATGTTTAAAATTAATTAAACTTAATTAATTAAAAATAAACAATCACATTAAACTAAATTAATTACATTAAGTAATTAATTTCTTAATTACTTTATTAAGTAATTATACTCAAACCATTTACAATTGATTATAATTAAATTAATTAATCTAATTAATTATAAAAATTAACTATATTAATTAATTGTTAAATAATCATGGTTAATGACCTTCATTAACCCTTCTCTAATTATTTTCATTAAGTAATTAACTGAGATTAATTACAAATTTAATTATCTTTAATTATCTATAATTTAAAGTCTAATTATTTAAATAAATTAACCTTGATTAAAATTTAATTACTTAATTAATAATTTATTAATCATTAATTAATAATCTAATTAATGATCTAAATTTCAAATTGATTAACCCCTAAATCAATATGCATTAAACCTTAATAATTAATTAAATTAAATTAATTAATTAATTCTTAATTACCTTTTTAATAATTTAATTTCAAAAAATTAATTAATTCTAAAATAAACATTTCAAAATTTTGCTTAAAACACAAATTTTGTTTTGAAACAAGATACCTTTGAAATTATCTTCAAATTTCAATTTGAATATAAGTTTAAAATGAAAATAATTTTAAACTTATCAAAGTTTAAACTATTTATAACTTTTAATCTTTCAAAACCTTAATTATATTTGGTTAAATTTCTGTTAAATTTAAACCTTCTTTAAAATTTTAAAAACTGCAATTCATTTCCAGATTTTAAATTGAATTCCAAATCTTTCTCAATTTTTGTTTCCAGAGTTTCATTCTTAAAAGATTAAACTACTTCATCAACTAAAGTAGTAACTTAAACTAAATTTTCTTTTAAACTTCATTTTATTTAAACTGAAATTTTAAATTAGCTTGAATTCAAATAAATTCAAAATTGAATTCAAATATAATTTAAATTCTCTTAATCATTTAAAAGATTCAGGGTTTACAAATGTAAACCCTAATGTTACAGGCTATTAAAACCTGTAAAACAGAACACCTGATCCCACAAAATTCTACTTCGAGTCTGCAACACAACTTCCCCGAGGAAATCACTACACCACTTCGAGTCAAAACAGGGTTTACCCGAGTCACCTTCAGCTAACCAAACATCACCTGTACCCTACTTCACCGTGCATATGCACGGTGACTCCGGCCATTGAAGATCGCCGCCGACCATCGCATCTCATCATAAACCGACCTAGCTACCCACCACAAGCATCAATTCAAGCTACAACTCACTAATGCGAGTTCGAGACTCATAAACTCCAACCTGGAAACAAAAACAGTCCCCCCCTTCAAAACCTGTCAACGTTAAACACTCTCCCCTCCGACCACCTGACATCCAACCTCTCCGGCCACGAACACTTCTACACACCCTCTACCCCTTTCCCAAACACCAAGGCACTCGGTCAATCCATTTTCCTGAAATGCCCAATTCCTTCATACCTTATTAAAATTAGGGTTTAAAAATTCAAATATAAACTGCAACCAATCCAACAAATTTTAATTACTTCTCTGATTTTTCTAAGGATCTAAGATCCTTACTTTATAACTCAAAAGAAATTTGAGTTTTCTTAAACTACAGATTGCATGTATTTGCTCCAATTCATATTATTGTTCAATAACAAACTGTTACTGAAATCTACACCTAGAAATACTAATACTTGATTTAAAAATCATGATTTTGTTAAGGCTTTAGGTTTTTAATATTGAATTTCAAATTTAACATGTTAGGACTTTTTTTTTAAAATCAACATGTACTGATGTTCCTTATTTTTTTCCAGAGACAACAAACTAATTTTTTTAACTTACATAAAATTTTAGTTATTGATTTAAGATAATCAACTACTTCACTTTACAAACTTCATTCCATTAGAAACTTAACTAAAAGATGAAGATTTAAATGATGTTTGGTGTCTGGAAAATTAAACAGAATAGGCAAATAAAACAACAGCATGCACACATTACATCTCACATCAGACTTTTATCAAAACACAACAATACATATTTATATCAAGACAAACAAGCATGCAACCTAAGTAAGAATTTAAATATTTTTAAAGTTACTCACCTTTTTATTGAATGCAGACCTCTGTTGTTCATTAGAAATTTTGCAGAAAAATGAATATGCAGGCTTGACCCTGTTTAATATCTAAGTTGCAATCCTAATGAAATGCTCATGCTCCATACTCTAATCACTTGCATGCAGATGTAGATGCAACTGTTAATTCCTCAAATGCATGCAGATGAATTTTCATGTTTTCAAATCCATTCCAGGACTTAAAAACAAAGTGCAGAAAACAGTGCAGGCTCAAATTGAGTTTTGCAGACTTTATTTCAAATTTGCAGACTTATGATTTGAATTTGAGATAAAGGTGGATTTGATTTTTAATAGGAGTGGAATATGCAGGTGTTTGAAGAGGTGAATCAATGCAGATTTGAACAGGGTTTAAGTATGCAGGTTTCTGAAATTTAGGAAATGCAGATTTTGGATTTTAAATGTAATTTCAGATTTACTAAAATAAAAGAAAAACTAATTTCTTACACTTGTACAACTTTACAACACTTGTCAATTTACTTTTTAAAAATGCAACACATGTTATCCTTTAAAGGTAATTAGTATTTAATACAAATTAATGTATATTAGCTTAAATTTAAGTTGTTAGTTTATATTAAATATGCATATAAACTTTTAAAAGAACTAAAAACAATTTGCACTAATAAATGAAGATTATACATATGGAAATTAAAATAATTTAAAATTTACACTTTGGAATTTTAACCTCAAATTAAATTCATAATCTAATAAAAAAAATCAAATTATGAATACAAATCAAAGTTTGAAATAACAATAGCTATTTTTAACTAAAATCTTATTTGTAATACAATACATTATTAATATTTTATTTAAAATGTCTCATTATTAAATTAAAACCATTTTAAAGGAAATTATATTTTTATCAATAAATTTTCTATTTAATTAAGCTATAAAACTCTTTTATTAATTTAATTAAATTTAAAACTCAAACTAAAACTATTTAAAACATTTAAATACTTTTCTTAACAATTTAAAAATCATATATTTATTTATTTAATAGGTTTGAAAACTTTATATTTAATAAAAATTAAAATTTCCAATTTATTAATACAATACAAATCTATTTACAATATAAACTATATATTTATGTTATAAATAGAAATCATTTTATTATTTTTAAAAGATAAAATAACCAATTGAAATATTTATTAAAGAAGATTTTTAAATCAATTTGAAATATTATTGACAAAAATATCAATATCAATTTAATTTTAACTACAGATTATTAAATTGATATTGTTAAAAATTCCGGGATATTACAATCCTTCTCCCTTCAAAGAATTTCATCCCCGAAATTTAAAACAAATGTAATTTAATAATCTCATTAAAGATTTATTTAAAAACACAAGCATATATCAAACATATGCTAACAACCAATCAAACAAATCTAATTATCCAGACAAATTCTGGATAGAATTCCTTCGAGTTTCCCCAGGTGTATATATATACACACCGGGATACTCGCTCTAGAGAATCCAATACAAACAATACTATGAAGCTACAAAGCTCCTATACAACTATATCTATAACACTAGACAAGATATCTGACTACAAACGAGTCTGAATCAACAACCAAAACTCCAGAACCGATGGTTTCACAACCAGAGATAGATCATACACGTACTCCCTCAGAGATACGTGAAACTCATCGAATCCCAGTTATCCAAACTGGCAATTCAATTCTGTAGATCAATCACTTGACCTTCAAGATCACAGAAAAGATCCAAAAACACTTCAGAGCTAACTTCTCAGACTTACCCAAACTTATAGCTCACTTTTAATCGGAGAAAATTTATCCAAAATTAAATCTCCGACTTCAGAGTCCAAATCCCTCCGACTCTTATCCATAAAACTCTTCAGACGATCCTGGGCTGTCTACAAACTTACTGATCAGCTCAACCTTCGTTGACGCTTCTAGAAACAAACTAGACCAATCAACACAACAAAATGATCTCCTCAAGATCAACCAAAACCAACAACTCAAACTCAACTCCTCAACATCAGAAGACAACAACTTCTCCTATCCGGAAAAAAAAGCAGAAGCACTTCCAAACTGCTTCCGCTGCTCAACTCTGATCCGAAGTAGAAAAGAATGCTAAAGAAGAACACAAGCACAAACAGGACAACACACCCCAGAGCTATGATTCAGCAAATCCATAAGAAAAATTCAGAAGTTCCTCCAAAACTCTGAGTTGCTACACCAACTCAACTCTTGGAACCATCTTACTATTGAACCACCCGAACCACTCCTGGAATTCCAGTTGATAAGAAAGCTCAAACTCCAGATGTGAACAAAACTCTGATTTCCTGAAGACATTCAGAAAAACTCATATAATCCGAGAGAACACTCAAACAATCGCAAGTCACTTTTGCGAACCACCCAAATCAAATCCAAAGAAAACAGTTCTTCCTTAACCAAATTGAACAGCTTACACTTAACTAGCCAACCCATCGAAGAAACGGGTCCACTCAACTGCTTCTAAACTCCTCTCCAGAAAACTGCTAAGCTAAAAGATCGCTTCCCAACACTGAGAACACTCCAAGCTGCATTGCTGCCACAGATGCCAAAGAATCCCAAAACAAAGCTCTTCGAGAAACTCGGGCTTCAAAGCAAACAGAAACACTGGCTGAACACAGCCACAACACTGAAGCAGACTCACCTCTTTAATTTGTTCCAAAGAAAACATCTTCGGGAACATCCATAGTCACTGCATCTCATCACGCAGCTACTACTCCCTGAGGTATCAAAATACCGTCACTCGCTTCTGCCCAACCAACAGATCCAAACTCTACTCATCCAATCTCAAAAATAAACTCCGAACCATAACAGGTTTCCTTCAGAGATCAATGAAGTTCTTCATTACTATAGAACTCGCTCGAGATGGTATTAGGTCTACAGTCTCGATAGATATATTTCCAAACTCAAACATTCAAACTCCAACCAATGGTAGTAATCGTGTTACACACACTACTACCTCATCTACCTTTATAACTTATATTGGAAAACCTAAACAGGTAACCCAACCGATAGGTAGAAATAAATAAATATATTTAAAATTACAAATACGCTCTCTCAAGAAAGACACCACCACTGAGCCTAGGTATTCACTCAACCTAATGCTCTGATACCAAGTGAAACGACCCGACTTTCTTACCACAGAAAACCGCATCATTTTTAAGAAAGAAAGGGATAGAAAAGAGAATAAAAAGAAGAGAAGAAAGAAAACAACATCAGAATCTGAACAGCGGAACGAATAAATTATATTAATAACATAAACATTACATAGTTTACAATAATTATCAGAGTTACAGAGATATACAACACATACTAGACAGTTATAAACACCTGTCTAGTTATACAACTCAATACAACTCAGAGACAACACTGAACACTCAGCGGAATACTAATATCTAACGCAGAAGCCTCCTACTCCATTGCTCCTCCGAAAATTGGTCAAAGCTAACCTGAATCTTTTGGCTACTCGTAAAAATTTGAGTACCCAAGAGTTTATGAAAACAAAGAATAAACTCCGGGTCAGACATGGGTCTGGTGTGAGTAACGGGTTAAAGTTTCTTAACTTTTAAAAATCCTTTTGAAAAGAAAGGTATCACGTAAGACTTCCCACACATAAACATGGAAAAGTTTTTACCTTACGCTAACCAAATCATTTGATAGGAAATCCGATGATATTATAATAGTGTCTAGGGTTTTCAAATAAATAAGAAATAGCCGAATTTATTACATTCATTAAATTCCAGCTACTAGCCACAAAAGTGGGAAATACAATCAAAACCGTTGGCACTTATTGGATTTTAGATTCCATACAATGGCAGGGCTACTGGGGTACCGCCCGTCACAGTACGTGGCTTAGATCACCGTACCGAGGAGTACTCCCACTCCCCTGCAACACAAGGCCGGACCCATTCCTTACTGAACAGTTCTGAACAAGATAACCCCGACAGTTGGAGCTCAACAACTGTCCACACAGCCGAAATAAAAAGGGACCTCTAGATAGGGATAAATCATGCTCTCAAGTGGGGGCTACCCACGAAGCCTTGCTGCACCTCCCCTGTTTTAGCCATTCCCGGTTGATGAGGCTTGAGGCTACGATTACCTTTATAGGACATATCACTTAGAATGCTCATCGTCCACCTGACGATGTTCTGAAAGCATTCAATCCATACAAGTTCGTTCTGGGTTCGAACGAAACCGAAGGCATTATCTTGTTACACTCGTTTTGGAATCATCCTCAGAGTTAACGACGATAACCCTTGCACTCTAAACTACCATCTCGAATCTATAAGTACTGTTCCGTCAAACTCATTACGGAATCACCCACAGAGTTATATTGACTTATAGTCCTTACACCTCGAGTCTTCACAAAGCTCCACTTTGATTCATGACCTAACGTTATTTGGAATCGATGTGGTTTTCGGATATCCAAATATGGAAATCCGATCCCGGTCTCATCGAAATCCAAAGCGTATCTTTTAGGTCCAGGTTGTTTTAAAGTTTTTTACAGTATCTATATACACACAGATAGATAACTTATAAACCATAATTGATAATCAACATTATCACATAACAGGTAATCCGCATTATCAATATCAAATAGATATTCCATATATCACCATACAATAGATAACCTATGTTATCATCACAATATAATCAAGTCATTCATACCACACAATATCATTTATCTCATTACTGAGATCACAAAGCATCCAAGACAATCAATGTTATCCATTCCTACATAAGCAATGATTCACTCATACCACAATATAATTAATTTAAAATGAATTAAATTAACTATCTCTATCTCTAATTAATTTAAAGTGAATTAAATTAATTACTTCATCTATAATTAATTTAAAATAAATTAATTACTTCACCAATATATATCTTGCTTACTCAATCATTTAATTGATTACAATCAATTAATTAATCATTCATTATTAATCACTTTAATTAATCACTCTTGATTAATTATCCTTAATTACATCATGTAATTATTCTCAATTAATTTCACAAACCAACCAAACAGTAATTAACCATTAATTACTTCAATTAATTAATTAACTATAATTAATTACCTTAGTCCTTAATTAATTACGTTAATTAATTACCTTTAATTACTATTATTGATTAATTAATCATAATTAATCATCTTTAATTACATCATAAATTAAAATAATTAATGATTCCCCTTTTATTAATTACCTTAAGTAATTAACTTATAATTATTAATCATCACAAATTAATTACATTTAGTAATTAACTAACTTAATTACCATATTAAAACAAATTAATTATCCTTAATTAATTTCTTAATTAATCCCTTGATTAATTAATAAGTAATTAAACCAAATTACTTCATACTTAAACATCTCCACCTAATTACAACCATGTAATTATTAATTAATTACTTAACTAAGTAAATTTCCAAATCATTAATTACATAAAGTAATTATTTATAAAACCCAAATGTTTAAAATTAATTAAACTTAATTAATTAAAAATAAACAATCGCATTAAACTAAATTAATTACATTAATTAATTAATTTCTTAATTACTTTATTAAGTAATTATACTCAAACCATTTACAATTGATTATAATTAAATTAATTAATCTAATTAATTATAAAAATTAACTATATTAATTAATTGTTAAATAATCCTGGTTAATGACCTTCATTAACCCTTCTCTAATTATTTTCATTAAGTAATTAACTGAGATTAATTACAAATTTAATTATCTTTAATTATCTATAATTTAAAGTCTAATTATTTAAATAAATCAACCTTGATTAAAACTTAATTACTTAATTAATAATTTATTAATCATTAATTAATAATCTAATTAATGATCTAAATTTCAAATTGATTAACCCCTAACTCAATATGCATTAAACCTTAATAATTAATTAAATAAATAAATTAATTATTTCTTTATTACCTTTTTAATAATTTAATTTCAAAACATTAATTCTTAACTTAATTTTAAAATAAACATTTCAAAATTTTGCTTAAAACACAAATTTTGTTTTGGAACAAGATACCTTTGAAATTATCCTCAAATTTCAATTTAAATATAAGTTTAAAATGAAAATAATTTTAAACTTATCAAATCTTAAACTATTTATAACTTTTAATCTTTCAAAACCTTAATTTATATTTGGTTAAATTTCTGTCAAATTTAAACCTTCTTTAAATTTTTAAAAACTGCAATTCATTTCCAGATTTTAAATTGAATTCCAAATCTTTCTCAATTTTTTTTCCAGAGTTTCATTCTTAAAAGATTAAACTACTTCATCAACTAAAGTAGTAACTTAAACTAAATTTTCTTTCAAACTTCATTTTATTTAAACTGAAATTTTAAATTAGCTTGAATTCAAATAAATTCAAAATTGAATTCAAAAATGATTTAAATTTTCTTAATCATTTAAAAGATTCAGGGTTTACAAATTTAAACCCTGATGTTACAGGTTATTAAAACCTGTAAAACAGAACACCTGATCCCACAAAATTCTTCTTCGAGTCTGCAACACAACTTCCCCGAGGAAATCACTACACCACTTCGAGTCAAAACAGGGTTTACCCGAGTCACCTTCAGCTAACCAAACATCACCTGTACCCTACTTCACCGTGCATATGCACGGTGACTCCGGCCATTGAAGATCGCCGCCGACCATCGCATCTCATCATAAACCGACCTAGCTACCCACCACAAGCATCAATTCAAGCTACAACTCACTAATGCGAGTTCGAGACTCATAAACTCCAACCTGGAAACAAAAACAGTTCACCCCCTTCAAAATCTGTCAACGGTAAACACTCTCCCCTTCGACCACCTGACATCCAACCTCTCCGGCCACGAACACTTCTACCCACCCTCTACCCCTTTCCCAAACACCAAAGCACTCGATCAATCCATTTTCCTGAAATGCCCAATTCCTTCATACCTTATTAAAACTAGGGTTTAAAAATTCAAATATAAACTGCAACCAATCCAACAAATTTTAATTACTTCTCTGATTTTTCTAAGGATCTAAGATCCTTACTTTATAACTCAAAAGAAATTTGAGTTTTCTTAAACTATAGATTGCATGTATTTGCTCCAATTCATATTATTGTTCAATAACAAACTGTTACCGAAATCTACACCTAGAAATACTAATACTTGATTTAAAAATCATGATTTTGTTAAGGCTTTATGTTTTTAATATTGAATTTCAAATTTAACATGTTAGGACTTTTTAAAAAAAATTTCAACATGTACTGATGTTCCTTATTTTTTTCCAGAGACAACAAACTAATTTTTTTTAACTTACATAAAATTTTAGTTATTGATTTAAGATAATCAACTACTTCACTTTATAAACTTCATTCCATCAGAAACTTAACTAAAAGATGAAGATTTAAATGATGTTTGGTGTCTGGAAAATTAAACAGAATAGGCAAATAAAACAACAGCATGCACACATTACATCTCACATCAGACTTTTATCAAAACACAACAATACATATTAATATCAAGACAAACAAGCATGCAACCTAAGTAAGAATTTAAATATTTTTAAAGTTACTCACCTTTTTATTGAATGCAGACCTCTGTTGTTCATTAGAAATTTTGCAAAAAAATGAATATGCAGGCTTGACCCTGTTTAATATCTGAGTTGCAATCCTGATGAAATGCACATGCTCCATACTCTAATCACTTGCATGCAGATGTAGATGCAACTGTTAATTCCTCAAATGCATGCAGATGAATTTTCATGTTTTCAAATCCATTCCAGGACTTAAAAACAAAGTGCAGAAAACAGTGCAGGCTCAAATTGAATTTTGCAGACTTTATTTGAAATTTGCAGACTTATGATTTGAATTTGAGATAAAGGTGGATTTGATTTTTAATAGGAGTGGAATATGCAGGTGTTTGAAGAGGTGAATCAATGCAGATTTGAACAGGGTTTAAGTATGCAGGTTTCTGATATTTAGGAAATGCAGATTTTGGATTTTAATGAATTTGTGAATGCAGATTTGTGGAGGGTGTTACTGATTTTAGACATGAAGAATTATAAAGAGGTGTTTTGAAGTTTTTCTTTTGATTAAGGAAGAATGAAAATGCAAACTAAACTAAATGTAATTTCAGATTTACTAAAATAAAAGAAAAACTAATTTCTTACACTTGTACAACTTTACAACACTTGTCAATTTACTCTTTAAAAATGCAACACGTGTTATCCTTTAAAGGTAATTAGTATTTAATACAAATTAATGTATATTAGCTTAACTTTAAGTTGTTAGTTTATACTAAATATGCATATAAACTTTTAAAAGAACTAAAAACAATTTGCACTAATAAATGAAGATTATACATATGGAAATTAAAATAATTTAAAATTTACACTTTGGAATTTTAACCTCAAATTAAATTCATAATCTAAAAAAAAAATCAAATTATGAATACAAATCAAAGTTTGAAATAACAATAGCTATTTTTAACTAAAATCTTATTTGTAATACAATATATTGTTAATATTGTATTTAAAATGTCTCATTATTAAATTAAAACCATTTTAAAGGAAACTATATTTTTATCAATAAATTTTCTATTTAATTTAGCTATAAAACTCTTTTATTAATTTAATTAAATTTTAAACTCAAACTAAACTATTTAAAACATTTAAATACTTTTCTTAACAATTTAAAAATCATATATTTATTTATTTAATAGCTTTGAAAACTTTATATTTAATAAAAATTAAAATTTCCAAATTATTAATATATACATTAGAATTTCAAATCATGATTCATTTATTAATTTTTAGCAAGATTTATTCATTAACCTTGAAAAGCTAATATTAAATAAACAAATTTTCAAAATACTAAAAATATTAGAATTAGAAAAATATGGTTTATTTATTAAAATTAATACAATACTAATCTATTTACAATATAAACTATATATTTATGTTATAAATAGAAATCATTTTATTATTTTTAAAAGATAAAATAACCAATTGAAATATTTATTAAAGAAGATTTTTAAATCAATTTGAAATATTGTTGACAAAAATATCAATATCAATTTAATTTTTAACTACAGATTATTAAATTGATATTGTTAAAAATTCCAGGATATTATATGTATATAGCGTTATGTTAGTGCAATTAAAAATATCCTGCAAGGATTAAACAGTTTTCATAGCGAAAAACAGTGCTACAATAGATAGTAATGAATTTTCTATAGCGTTTCAACGCGTAATAAAAAATTGACTTAATATTTCCACAATGTTTTTAGACGTTGGAATAATATGGCATGTCAACATATTACAGCAATTAAATGATGTCATGATTGTTAGCATTGTAAAACACAACTCCGTGTAAAGGTTCTATAGCAAGCTTCAAAATGCTATAGAAAAGTAGTTGTATCGATACGTCTAGTCTAAGATGGCAATAAAAACGCTATTAAAAGTCCATTATCCATTGCAATTTTGAAACGTTATTGTATCTATCAGACTTCTTACAACTTATTGATCTAGACGTTTATAGAAATGTTATAGAAGGCTTTAATACCGGTTTTTAAATGCTAAAAAGGTCTATTAGTTATAGTGGTTGCGGACATCAAAGAGGTGTAGTAGAAGACACATGAATGGATGCAAGCCAATGTGGAGATTTGTTGGGGCACCTTGCATTGTATGTAAGTTATAGGCATACATTGAAAATAATAACCCCACATTATGAAAAGTATGTGGAGTGATATATATATATATATATATATATATATATATATATATGAGTTTGATCATATGTAATAATAAAAGATATCTTTTGTTAAAAGTTGTTGCCCAAACTCTATGTTACCCCGTGGAGAGATGTGCAGATGGGATTTCAATAGTAAGTATATCTGCATGTGAAATTATTATTATACCTTAGTGTTGCACATAAATATTAATCATAGATTCCAACGGTTAATTAAACACATATGATGTTTATTCTTTATTATTATAATGCCCCGTAAATTTTAACGGTTTTCATAACGTAATTTTTGATGAAAATTAACAATTAAAATTTGAGATGAAAATTTAATATTTGGAATACATCAATTTAAACATAGCAAATGGTAGATTTTCGTCAAAAAATAAAATGTTTTCGAAATCTGAATATTTTTATATAGTAAAAACGTAAATCATTTTTTGAGCGAGACGTATTTTGTTTCACCCAATTTGGACTGATATTGCTCCGATTATCTTATTTCCGGTGTTTTAGCATCATTTTCGGCAACGAAAACTCGAGACCTGATAGGATGATCGTATCTCTCTTATCTATGTACCGTTCTATTTTTCTCATCGTGCCGATCTTGCAGCACATTCATTTTCTTAATTTGGCATCCGGTACGTGGCGAAACCTATGAAACGGTCAACCGTATCGGTATGCATTTTTAACCTTTTGGTTTCCCTGTCCTTTCATCATCCACTGTGCATGTTATGTGGCCACTAGCTTTAAATATTTTCCATAATTCGTGCCGACCTTTCTATTCCCACTGTTCAATATAGATAGGTTGTCCTTTCATTTTCATTTTGTTCTCTGGTTACTTCCAAATTTTTTTTATATAATATAAGTTTGCTTTTATATATTAGCTCCTCTTCGTCTTCTATTGCCTCTGTGAAAATTTATCTCGTCCTCAAACCCGAAACTGTGGCCACCTCCCCCTTCAAAAAAAAGAATATATATATATATATATATATATATATATATATATTGGAAAGTTTATTATATGAAGCTGCTCATCTCGTGCCCTCCTCCACTTTGTTTTGGTCATCCTTTTTATTTGTCTAACGTCAACCGAGAGAACGCAACCATTGTCTCACCTTCTCTTCCTCCCACCAACCTTCGAGATCGACACCCATGTCGCCACCCTCCCCACTATCGAGTGCCCATCCGCCTGAACACCCTCTCTACCTCATCCTCTTTCATTGTCAAACACCCCAGACCCGTTAACCCACTTCGCCAGTCATTGGAAGCCTACACATCATGTCCACTATTCGTATCCGAACACCAGCCCATCACCGAAACCTGAGCAGCCACCATCGCCTCGCCGCATCAACCCCACCGCATAACCGCTGCCAACCTGGAACCCCTCCTCCCTTGGCTGCTACTCGCTTCCCTCTTCGGATATCCGTCCGCCCAAAGCCTAACTCATTGACCTGCTGCTACCTAAACGACCTCACCCACGTCCAAGAAACCAAACAACCTGTTGTTCTTCACCTTTCTCTGATTGTTGGAAGATAAATAAATATAGTTATAATAGCTATTGCATATTTATAAAGTTATATATATGTCAAGCTTTTGCATTCATCATTTTACACTTCTCAGTCTTCAATCTTGTTCTATTCTAGAAAAAAAATTCATTTTAAAATATTGATTTTTTTAAAACTATATATACATATGTCGACATTGATATATGTGTTTTATATTGACTTTTAAAAATATAATACGATGATTTTACTTTTAATATGTGTTTTAAAGTTAATATTGATTTTAACTAGATGTTTTATTTTGATCTTTTAAATAGATTATATATTTTGTTTCGTCGATTCAAGTTTATCGTGGTTCGCTTTGGATTTTTTCAAAGCTTGATTGTTGATTCGTATTGTTCGAATTGGTTTCGCTTCGATCTCGAATTTGATTTGTTATAGATCTCAGCTTCGCTCCATTATTTTATCATTCCCTTCTAGCCTCGAGAGATGAGCATTCTCATGATTAACATACTTATATATAGTAAATTTAGTACATATGAAATGACAGTTGAAATATGCTGTTAAATTTGAATTGTTAAGATATAATTGTTAAATATGATATGCCATTATCTACACTTGTTTACCTATGACATATGACACCATAACTGTTGTATATATAAAATTTAAATTGTTACTGATGATATATGCATGTTGTTGATATGCTATTATCATATTTGTTCTCAATCTGCAAGTTCCCTTTTAGTTTATAATTCCCTATGGGTTGAAATGATACATACCCGAACGTTCTTGTAGAATAGGGGAAAATCGTTATGGGTTGAAATGATAAACCCAAGCGATTTTCATTGATTTTGAATTTTTAGGATTACGGGTTGAAATGACATATATCCGTAGATATTTAAATTGCGGATTGAAATGATAAATACCTATATCACTTGAGCATAGGATAGAAAATTATATACGGACACCGTTGGTCTATACTTTGAAAATGATTTCCAAAGGTTTGAAAGAAAATATATGGTTTTCAATAAATATTGATTTTTAAAATATAATATATATTTATATAAATAAATGTTATTTTTATGCATGTCTAAACTTTAGATTTTTAAATTTGTATGTTTTGGAAATTTTAATTTATAAGTTAGTTTTGAAAATATAATTTTTAAGATTTTATTTATAATTTTACTATTTTAAAAATATATAAAAGTAGATTTAATATAAAATAAATTGAATAATAAGATTTAATTTAATTAGTATATAATATGTTAGGTATTTATTTAAAATTATATTTTAAAAATAGATTTTTGTAATGAATTTAATAAATTAAGGTTGTAAAGTTAAATTGAACTTGATTTGATATTGTATTTGTTTAAGAATTATACCTAAATAAAAATTGATTTGAAACTTATTGCATTTGGGATTTTAAACATATGATTTTACAACTTGATTTTTGATTAAAGGTGATTAAATGAACATTTTCAAATTTAAATAAATTGAAATAGGATATTTAATTTTTATTTAAATTTGTAATTTGAGATTTTATTTAAATGTTATTGGATTGATTAAGTGAATATGTCAAAACTAAATAATTGTAAAGTTAAATTTGAAATAAATGAAACTTATCAAATTCAGTTATTGCAAATGTTTGAATATTCAAACTTTGAAACCTTTTGAAATTGAAATGGTTTAATTTGTAGTTCAAATTTGTATTTGAAATCGATATAAACTAAAAATGGTTTATTGGGAATTTGATTAAATTGTAAGTGATGAACCGAGATTGATTTAAATGGAATTTTGGAATTTTAGTTGATTTGAATCGATTTATGGAATTGGATGAAAGAATTCCAATTTGGAAACTATTTCAATATAATCTCATTAAATAAATATAAACTACTTTTAATTTACTACTATTTAAATATATAAATTATTTTAATATATAAACTATTTAATTTGTAACTATTTTAATATATATTATTTTCAATATCTAAACTGTTTAAGTTGGAACTGTTATGATTACGAAAGTGTTATGATTTCAGAAGTGTTATGATCTCGAAAGTGTTATGATTTCGAAAGTGTTATGATTTCGAAAGTGTTACAAATTTGAAGTGTCATGATTCTGGAAATCAATATTATTTAAAGTGAATAATGAAATCGAATTGATATGGCTTTGAAATGAACATGATATTTTGATATGAAGTATGAACAAATTTAAATGAAATGACAACGGTGTGAGATAAGAGTTTAGTTGTTAAAGAGATCGGGATCGGATATTGCCATATCCTCTGCCAACACCAAAAACCACTTTAATAATAGTGTACATGGTGGAAATTCTAGAACGAAGTAGAATAGTTTGGCGACGATTCTATATGAGGTATTAGCGTAGGCCTGGCTCCTGTGAGTCAGCTTGATGTGACTAAAACAGGTGCTATACCGGGCCAAATGGATTCATTCCCCATATCGGGCACATTTCTTCGATATCATTCTATTGCTTTTGTGATTCGATTGTGTGTATTTTTGATTTGGGAGTGTGTCTCAAGGTGGGCGGTAGTAGCTGCTATGCGTTACCACCAATCCAGGAGTGCAAGCGGTATTTCTACCCTGGCATTGCCTCGCGTGCCTTGTCACATGCCTTATCGCGCCTTCTACGACTTTGTTTTGTACCATACCTATAGAGTGCCCTCTATGTAAATCTCATGGAGGAGCTTACGGTACTGTATAGACTATGAGAATATATAAAATGTGTTAAGGAGGATATGGATAATGCCCTAACACTATTTTAGTACTTTACTGATAGACATATTATAATAGCGTATATTACTACATAGTAGATAGTTCCACGGACCCTCAGAGGATGGAAATCCCGAACATCCTTTCAGTTACTTGTATTTTAGTTGACATTTCACTTGAGTTAAATTTATTAATATAAGAATGTTAATCCTGACTCGAGTGTTTTTTGTTTGCTTTATGCTCAGGTCAGACTGAGTGTCACAACATTTAAGACTCACCTTCAGAGATTTGAGCTTTGTTTGAAGATCTATATATCCAGCTTTCAGTTTATTCCAGTCATTTATGTTCAGACTTGTCAGTTGCTTATGTATTTGAGTTTCTGTTGTATTTTGTTTGATGTTCTATAGCAGCTACATGGAATACTATTTATTTATTCCGCTGCTTATTGTTATATTACTCTGTGTCTGTGATCTTGTGATTGATTTATTTACTATATATGCTGAGCTTTGCCAAATATAAATTAACAATATGATACTTTGAGCAATTCAAGTCTGACATGTATGGATGCGAATGGTTCGAAATACTGGGTCGTTACATTTATGGCATGGGTTAATCCCTTAAATCTACTGTAATTATAAAGTTTTCTCATGAGTACCAATATGCGGTAAATTAGAATATAAAATTAACTTAACTTATATCAAATTAATAATATATATTATGTTTAATAAAGATAAATTATAATTTATAATAATAAAAAATTAATATAAATTAATTAAAATAAAATTAAAACACCAAATCCTTTTACAAATAACACTAAACATGATTTAGTGCAAAGATATTATTTATGTAAACACAAAATAACATCTAGTGCAAATTAATAAAAGTTTTTCTTTGGAATTTCCTTCTTTTAATTTGATGTCAATGCACCTGATTCAATACATGTTAGGTGTTGTCTCTACCTTCCTATACGCTCCTTGTTATGAGAATGGATTTCTTCTTACGACGTTGCATCCATTCAACTTCTGCCCTTGGCCTATTTTTACCTTACTGAGATATGCATTCTTTATGCTAAGTACCTTGACTCTCCTCCTTATTTTATAGAGCTTTCCTTCTTATTCTCTATCGTGAATGCCACTAGCAAAGGAGGCAACATGTTTTGCCATCTACAGACCATCACAACGTTTTTTATTTCTCCCACTCATAAAGTGGAAAGGAGGTCTAACCAATACTCCTTTATTACTAATGATGGCCTCTCAACTTGCTTTCGACCATTTAGTATGCACGATTACTCTCATTCTTTCATGCACATACGGTTTTATTTTTTTCATTATCATCGTTCTCTTCTCCTTGATTTGCACATATCCTCTTCTGAAATTCCCGAGAGTGTTGAGTGTGGCTTTGCTAGGCGTTGGGCTTATATTATAGGTCTAAGTTTCTGATAAATGTAAAATTTTCATTCTCTTTACTCAAATCTTAATAAATATTAAAATATATTTAATATCTAGGATATTATTCATAATAACATATTTTAAAAGATCTAGTCCATAATGAATAAAAATGATTATTTTTGAAAATTCCCCTATTTTACCTGCTACCCGATGCACCCGATCCAACTCATTATCCTTATTAGTTACATGAACTCTAATTAAATTTCCATGGCCGACATTCAAGAATCATCATATCATTAATCTATCATGATTCATTTTAAGCTCTATACCTCTTCCCTCGAAATATCCCCTATCAAAGTATCTCCCATATCACTGGTCAGTTTTGATTCATTACGAGCTCTACAACTCTACTATCGAAATATCCCCTACCAACGTATGCACACCACCTCCTCGCATACTATTAGACCCACTATTCATGTTAACATTCCAATTAAAAATTCCAAAGAATCCTCATTTTAACTTTAAAAACCAAAACCATTTTAACAAATTTTGTTGAAACTATACGAAATTTTAAAGGAAATAAAAGATACTAGTTTTTCCGTAGAAAAATATAACATGACCTCCAATTAAGTTGAAAGCAAATACACATTTCGTAGTATAATGCATAAAAACGATGAGGCAAACTATTTTTTGGATTTACATAAACTAGATAAGTCTCCTTATTCTTTGCCAAAAGTGCAACCATTGATGATTGTGCAGGTTGGATGAAGTAAAATAAATACTATGTATAATATAGTAAGAACTCCAAGCCCATTCACTGAATTGCGATTGAGCAATATATTCGCATTATATAGGTCAAAGCATTTTAAATTATTAATATAATATGGGCCCACTTGTTTGGTGTTAATTGAAAAATAAAAGCTACCCAATCATTAAGAAACTTTCCAACATACTAGCTTTTAAACAAGTAATAATAGCATTTTAGTACTAGAAAATGCATTAAATACCTACATCTATTCCAGATGCTATGCCAATGCCAAATAAACGGCGTCGATGTTGCAATGGTAAGGCATATGTTGTTAATTTCCAATTAAGTTTTACTAACGCCCAATCGACACTATGTACTTGGCATTAATATAGCGTCACTCCTAATCATACATTACTTAGGGTTGATTTCTCCTTCATACCAGTTAAAAATAACTTAATAATGTTATTTAAAATCAACAATGTTATAAGTAATAATAAAATTAATTGTAAACTTAATGATGTTATTTAAACTAATAAAAAAATTAATATTTTCATTAATTCATAATAGATATCTCTATATTAGTAAAGATAATTCAACACATAGGATTTTCATGGTGTCTTTTTAAAATTTTGAAAATGCCATACATCCATCAATTAAATCCCACCATTAGTTTACAACCTTCGCCACTGTTTTCTTGCGAACCACCCATCAATGGAATTTCACTGTTAATTTGCTTGAAATAAGTACTGTGACTACCCAAAACTTTTGAACTTATAACACACATCCGACTATGAATTTTTTTATTAAATGAAAAGTAAATATATCGAGCAATTAGATGCACATACATGCGATTTACACTAGTAATAATAAAGTTAATGATGTTATTAAAACTAACAATAAAATTAAAAATGTTAACTAAATTAATAATAAAATTAATAATGTTATTTAAATTAATATTATTCAAAGTAATAATAAAATTAATGATGTTATTTAAATTAATAATGTTATTTTAATTAATATTATTTAAAGTAATAATAAAATTACTGATGTTATTTAAATTAATAATAAAATTAGTAACATTACTTATTGTTAATAAAATTATAATCTTATTGAAATTAATAATAAAATTAATTAATTATGTCCAACACTACAGTCCTAATGGTTAGGCACTTCGACTTTAGCCCGTAAGATCACATATTCGAATTATACATAATGTTATTCAAACCACTAGACGTATGTTGACTTGTTGTATGTTATATAATACCTAACACTTAAAACTATGTACTACCATCAAATACCCAATTTCAAAAAAGTTGTTATTTGAATCAATAATAAAATTAGTAATGTTATAAATGTTTGGTTTTATTAAATATATGATAGTAATGTTATTGTTAATGTTTAGTTTTATTATAAAATTAAGAAAAAAATATTATTGTGTGAAAATACTGTAAGTTTTTTTGTGTAGTGTATAAAAGACAAATTATTAGAAAGATCGAACTTGGAAGTACATGAATGGTTAAAAAGAGGAACGATATCATTGCACTCTAGAAATGTTGTGAATGCATTCATGAAAGTGACATCTTGTAATAAAAAAATATGAAGAAGTCTTAATGTCCATGTTTGAAATGTAAATGCCTAAAACTTACAAAGTATTATACCGCGATATGAAATTTGTATCAACATGGTTTTAAGCCTGACTACTTATGTGGATATATTATAGTGACGTTATCATGTTGTACAAGAGGAGATTGTAAATATGGATGCAAATTGCGATGAACCCCTATTGAAGAAATATAGATCTAGAAAATAGAATGACTGAATTAGTGCATGATGTTGCAGGTCCGAGTATGTGAACTGCTAAACCAGATTTGGTGGAAGATTTTGACATGCAAGCAAAAACGCTTCTAAATTTGTTGGAAACGTCTAAATGACCACTCTATAAAGTCTGTAAAATGACACATTTGTCAATTCTATCTATGTTAATCATAACAAAATTTGAATACAATGCATCGGTAAAACTAATAATAGCAATTCGTAGCTTGTGTAAGGAAATGCTTCCACCTGACAATGTGTTAGAAGAGAACTATTATTTCCTTGAAAGAGCAATCTCTACCTTCGGATTGCCTTATTAAAAAAATAGCCCATTTTCCAAGTGGATGCGTGATCTATTGGAAGAAAGATAAAAGTCTGACATTGTGTAAATTCCGTAAAAAAAACTTAAATATAAGTCAACGAAATCAAGTGATAAAGGTGCACCTTTCACCAAAATGCATTATTTTCCTATTACATCTAGATTGCGAAGGTTGTATGCATTTGCTACTATAGTGAAACATATAAGGTGGCATAGTGAAGGACAACAAGATGAAGGTATTTTATGTCATCCTTTAGGCGGTGAAGCTTGGAAACATTTTAATACGACATATCCCGGTTTTGCTAAAGAATCACGTAATGTTAGACATGGTTGCATATGGATGGTTTTGCCCCTATTTGCTTCATTGGTTAAGCCTTGCTTAATGTTATTATTTATTTTAACACCTTACAATCTTCCTCCTTGGTGTGTGAAGAATCCATACATGTTTCTAACTGTAATTGTTCTTGGATCAAAAACCAAAAAAAGGACCGACGTGCACTTGCTGCATTTGGTCGATAGGTTGAAAAAACTATGGATAGACGGAGTTGTTATGTATGACATTTCAAAAAAAAAAAAGAACTTCATAATATTTGTTGCTTTGTTGTAGAAAATTAGCGATTTTCCTACGTATGGGATGCTTTTTGGAAGGAGTGCCAGCGGCTAATTTGCTTATCGTATTTGCATTGATTAGACGTAACCATTTGGACTTATAAATGGTGGAAAACAGTGTTGGTGAGATCAATATCATCATTTTTAGCACATAAACGATCATACTAGGTTTGATTAAAAAACTTCAAATGAAATATAAATATTGCTTTAGAACCACCTTCCATTCTAAGTACCAAAGAAGTATACGATTTTGTGCAAGATTAACCCAAATTACACAAGATAGGAAAAGAACTAAAAATTCTCGGTAAAGGAGAGTATCATAACTGGTGTAAACAAAGCATATTTTGAGAGTTACCATATTTGAAAAATCATAAACTTTGACACAATATAGATGTAGTGCATAACGAGAAAATTACATTCGAACACTTCTTTAAAATGATACTGAACATGAAAGGGATAATAAAAGATGATTTGAAGTCAAGCAAGAATATCGAATTATACGATAATCCTCCTGAGCTAAAAATTGATAGCGATTGATCAATTTTCAAACATCTTACTTGTTACGAATTGAAATTTAAGCATTGACAAAAACTATTGAAGTGGATTTAAAATTTGAGGCTTCCAGATGTAATCGCTTGTAACATGAAAAGATGTGTTGATATGAAGGATCTTCAAATGTCGAGAATGAAGCATCATGATTGTCATATATTTTTAGAGACACTTTTCTTGATAGTTTTAGGAGCTATCCCTACCGAAGGTATGTATGCCGATTACTAAGGTTGTTTTTGTTGGAACTGGGCCAGCCCGTAGTGGAGAAAAATGGCAAATTTCAAAAATACTTATATCCTTAGGGCCTATGAAGTCTAAATGTTTTATTAGATCTAAATCTAATATTGTTTTTTAGTAAATTACGTTTTATTAATTATGATGCTGTTTTATAATTTAGGTAAGTATAGAATGTGAATAGATATGAATATATCTAATATATTCGTTTTAATTATATGTCCAAACAATTAAATAATGACAAGGTGCAATCAATAAATGACAAGATATGTATATATGTAAATAATATATTTCAAAATAATTAAATAATGACAAGCTATAATCAATATATGGCAAGATATATATATATATATATATATATATATACATACATATATGTTAACCATAAAATCCACTTAAGATCATAAGTATGAAAGAAGGCTTATAAAAGTGCTAGGCTATACTAAAATTAAAGACACGGGTTTTGCCAAAGTTCAAAGAAGAGCATTTTGGAGGCATTGAAATGGTTTTCGAAGCAGTTACAAGCACTAGATGCTACTACAAATGATAAACAGGGCAAAAGATTTCAAAAATAGGGAAAAAGAAGGCAAGGTTACCCTTCAGTCTCATTAAAACCTTCGATGCAGATGGATTCACATATATAAGAAAAGCGGGAATAGGTTCAAAACACCTTTCGAAGGTGTTGAACGAAAGGATTACGAACATGAACCAATTCCTTCAAAATAGAAGGTTCCGTCATTGTCAATTTACCACTTGAAGAATTGATTCCAATACACTTTTCGAAAGAAAGGATAAGCCTATCGAAATGGTTGGAACCCTTCGAAAGCATAATGAAAATCCTACATAAAGGAAAAGAATCCTTTTGCTAAGACCCAGTTATCACTCTCTACCCCTTTCGATACAAAGTGAAAGCTCAACTCATTTCTTGCTTGCAATGGTATAGCAATACGAAACGAAGGGCACTTCTGCTACCCTTTTCGATGAAGTCGAAAGCAGCCCAGTAAGAAGCAAAGTAAAAGAGGCGCTAAAGCTTAAACGATAGCAGGAAGCTATCAAGAAACCCTTTCAGCTTGGTCGAAAGGACTGATATGAGAAGATGGAGGTATAAGAATTAATAGGAAAAATCAAGAGAGAAGCCCTTCAATAGCATTGAATGAAAATGTGCAAAAGGCTTTTCGAACATGTCGAAAGGATACACATGGAAGGTTAAAAGAAAAGCCTTCTGACAACATCGAAAGCAGGCACACGAAAAACTGAAGGAAGGCCTTTCGACCATGTTGAAAGGATGCATGTGGAAGATTGAAGGAAGACCTTTCGACTGAATTGAAAGGATGGGCACGAAAGGGGGCCGATCTGCATCTATAAATACGACCCTAGGGGTCTGATTTTGGGGACCGGGTTATGGGAATTCAAAATTCATTCTCTAATTTCTTAGCAAGAAACAAATCTTTGTAACTCTAAATCAATTTGGGGGAAAAGCACTCTCATTTGTAATGCAACTTGGATGAATATTAAAATAGAAAGCACATGGATTCAATAAAGATTTTGATCTTGAAGGAGGTCATTTCGATCATTAGCTCGTCTAATGATCAATTGCACATGACGCTAGCTTATCTTCTTGATTCCCTTTTTTCTTATGCAGGATCAACTAAGATAATGTTCATTAGAATCGCATTATCATTGTGTTTAATGATACTTAATGACAAACAAAGATGATGATGTTTCAATTTTGATAAGTCCATCGAACTTACACTATTCGAGATCATATTCCATTGTAGATATGATATATAGCTTGTATATTGTACATTAGATCAACTTTGAAAGAGGAAAATCCCTTTCGATTTGGTCGAAAGGGACATTTTGAAAGGGATCTAATGTGCAAATGATAAGCTATTCTATATGGATGAATTCTGTTGAAAGGTGCACATGCACACTAAAACATACAATTCTTTCGAAGGAGTTCTTCCCAGAAGAGTATAAACTATGATATCTAAGGCAAACAAATTGGCCCTTTCGACATAGTGGAAAGACATGAATGTCTAGTATAAATAACCTCTTTCGGCTCACTCAGAAAATAGGTTTTGAAAGTGCTTTTTCCCTTTTAATCTTCATTTCAGTAAGGTTGATTGGATCTATTAACTACCATAAGACCATCCATCCAAAAAATTTTTGTCCAAGTCAACCCAATCAAAAGGGGTTTTGAAGGGATTGCTCATTTCTAAAATCCACTTATAAAGCGTAAATAATATTTCTTGTCAACCACATAGCTTTGGAGATGTCGATAAGTTTTCTTGTTAACAATGTATGTAGAATAAGTTGAATGGTTATCATATAGGAGTTAAAAAGGGAAAACGCTAAAGGATGACTAGGATGACTAATATAATTTCTCTTTCGATAGACTTAATTAATGTAGCACATAAACGATAATCAATGTGTATCACAATATAAGAATATAAACAGTCAACAATAAATTGTGTGAGTATATATATGTCAAAATAATTAAATAATGACAAGGTGTAATTAATAGATGACAATATATGTATGCATGTAGTTAAGCATAAGCTACATAGTTATCACATAGGAGTTAAAAGGGAAATAAATAAAGGATTACAAGGATGATTGATGCAATTTCCCTTCTGATTGACTTTAGTACAGCATATAAATGACAATAAATAGATATTATATTATAAGAATATAAACAGTCAACAATAAATTGTACGTGTATATTATTGCCTTATTTAAATTAAAAGAAAAGAATCTATTTCATATGATGACAATTTTAAAATAGGAAATAAATTTTATATGAATACGTACATGTAGATTTAATTATGTACATACGAGATTCAATCAAAACTTCCCAATAATACTAATTAGATAGTTATTGCAGTCAAATTTAAACCTTCGATTTGTTGTTAAGATCCTTTTATTCATATGAAAGTATCTACTGCAATACAAGTGCAAATAATGTTTGCATGCGACATTCAAATCTAAAATTACACTTTGTTATGAAAGTGTAACGAATTAGGATTTTTGACCCTCGAAATCGACATCAATACGTTCACTGTATAGCATGTCGAATATTCAAGTGCCGAAAATACCAATTGCTAGGGGTGCAGAAGAGGAAGAGATGGAAGAAACGAAAAACACAGAGAATCTCATAAATCACAGCGGAACAATATATAATAGATAAATACAGATCTTTATACAAAAAGAAACTGTAACTGTTAATATACATACAATCATCGAAGTGCAACAGTCAACACGGCAATCTGGACGGTTATAATAACTTGTCCTTATAAGTACTGAATATACAGTTTAACACACGTAGTGGAAAATAACCAAGTACATGTAACATGCCTGGAATCCTCTAGCTCGTATCCTAAGCTCCATAGAATCCTAACCTTAATCTATAATACTCATACTGACCCGGGCATTATAATAAAATAACATCCGATTCAGTTTGAAAAAATCAGCATGAGAAAACACACTCAATTTGAATTTAATTATTTTAAAAAATCCTTTTTGAAAAACAAAGGTATCTCATGAGTCCACATCATACATAAATACGATGGGTTTTTACCTTACGATAACCAAAATCTTTTATATCAAAATTATTTGATATTATAATAATGTCTATAGAAAATAAACTATAAAATAGCTGAAATGCTTGCATCTCACGTTTCAGCATATTTGGTATATAATTAAAACCACCCAGCGCTTATTGGAGAATGGATTCCATATAATGACTAGGCACTAGGATACCACCTATCATAGCACACGTCTAGAAAATGTACTGAGGACCTCGCTTGGATCCCTTGCCAACACAAGACCAGCCTACCCCTTATTGGATAGTACCAAATGTGTTATCACCCCGGTTGCTTTGCAACCCTTTTATCGAGATCTCATGCACAAACTATCCATAAATATGTAGATATATCTAGAAGGGTGACAACATACCCTAATGGGTGCGACCCGTTTAGCCTTGCTGCATCTCCCCTGATTTTCAGTCATTCTCGGTTGACGAGGCTTGAGGCTAAATTTAACCTTTTTGAATAGCAACTCATTTGGAATGCAAACACTGCCTTCCAGGCAACAATGCAATGATAACATTCATCCAAACAAGTTGTTATGGGTCTGAACAAACCAATCCCTACAAAGATAACCAACCTCATTACCCTCAAGATTTCACAATTCGTAACACTCAAATCGGATCGAAGTGATTTTGGATAATTAAATCTGATCCCGGTCTAATTGAAATGATCAGCAAATTTATCCAAATTTGATAATCATTTATTTAATTATCAAATTACACATATAAGCAGTCACTCGGCCCATATTGTATATCTTTTAAACATTTTATTTCAAAATATATTTACAAAGATATATATTCAAATCTCTTTCAATATTTGAAAACAATTTTGAATAATATATCCATAACATGATATTTTCAAACCATATCAGTACTTAGAAATATTTCCAATTCAGTTTATAATCCATTACTTAGAAAAATATTTATATATAAATCCTTTCATAATTAAAATATTTCTAAAATCTTCCACTCCAATACTTGGGAAAATATTACAAGTTTATTTTCCAAAACCATTTCTAATATCAACATTTTGGAAATTTTATAGCTTATCTCGATTATATGACTATAATTAAAAACAAAGAGGTTTTTCCCTTTTACCCACTTAATAAAACAATTGCAAATTCTCAACCCATTATAGCTTATTTTATAAATTCTCGAAATCCATTTCCAATTCTTTTTACAGTTTCCAAAAAAATGATTATACTTATTCATAATCCCATATAACAATTTATAACTTCTTTTATGAATTAAAAATCATTTCCGAAGTTTCCGTATCTAACCATTTTGGAAATTTCTTAAGTTTTCAGAAATCCCATTAGAAGATTTCTCTTATAAAATCACATCCATTCAATAAAATCCGGTTTACAAATCTCGAGAGTATTTATAAATAAATTCTAATTACTAACTTTTAAATTCTATGTAAAATAATAAGTATTTTTAAAGAATAATAATTTATTTTCAAAACACGTTTAAGTAATTATTTGAAATATCAATACGCTTTTAAATAATCGGTGATAACACATTTCTAATTTATAATAGGTTTATATTACTAAAATCCATTTATAGATCGATTTCTAATTAAAATTCCATTTATAAATCTTTTTCTTAAATAATCCAAACTATATTCCAAAACCATTCAATTCTCGATTTCGACTTCCATTTCGTATTTTAGGAGTCTCACTTTAAAATACATTGTTTAGAAAATCCAAAATTTAAAATTCTCCATTTAAAACCATTTTACGAAATAGCTAAATAAAATCAACAATTTTGAGGAATCTAATTAGATCCCTCCCACCTATTTCCCTGCAACCACATGTTTTATATAATCACAAATTTTCTATCACCGCTTCGAGGCGGGATTTCGCAATAAAAGGGTCATTCACTATTATGCGGGGTGCATAGCGTCTTATCCACTCCAGTCGACGGAAATATACACAAATACTAATATACAGTACTATATATATATAATCATATAACATGCAACTGATAATAGTTTATAATTTTTTCAATCAGCCAATAAATATTTTAATTTCTATAAATTAGGACTAGTCGCCGAAAATGAGTGAGATTTACTCACATTTATTTCTTGCTGTAGCCGAAGTATTCCGGTTTGGAACTAAAACCGAATGATGTCCGATTTTAGCCAAAAATTTAATAATCTTCAAATTTCTCCAAATTAGTTCCATTGCAAAGCTTTCGTCGCATGAGCGCAATGCAAAAAGTTTCGTCTCGGTCGGACCGCTTATGGAAAGCATTGACGAACTCCACTTCACCAAAGAAAAATCCCAGCCATCAAGAAACCTCCTTCGAACACCCTAGGAAGATCATGATTCTCCCCCAAAAACTTACTGTAGCATGACGATGGAACTCCCTATAGGCAACCGCACCTTCTAAAAATCAACGTCGACGTGCCATGCCCCACCACGAACCAACACCAATCACCAATTTCACAAAATCGCCCTCAATATCCCAAAAATTAAAACCCTGGCTAGGCTAAACATGCACAAACTATTGACTCCCAGAACCCAATGTCGAACAACACATGACCCGGAAAAGAATTCAAGCCGTCGGAATTTTCTGTGAGTATATATATTTTTTATTAAATTTTTGAATGCGTTCAGAGATTATTATTTTTCATTCCTAGTTTCCATCATTTTAACGAGAGAGGGAAAAAGCGATTTCAAAAGGAAGGTGGGTATGGTAATGAATAGATAGAGTGTGGGCTGGTATACGTATTGTGGGCTGATGGAAAAGTTGAAGCGGTGTATAGTTAAATCGAACAAAATATATTATTTAAAATTCAAAATATCTAGCTGTATAATTACGGACTACCATCGAGGCGTGTCGCCTTGCATTTTATATGTTATACACCTATTCCAAACCCAATGGAACTGGTCTCGAGGTTTAATTCGATCGTATGTGGAAGATAGCTTTTTAAATTGATGGTTTTAAATTAAATCAATCTTGTACATTTTCAGTTTGCATGACCAAATGTTAAATCCAGTCGCTACAAAATTTGAAATCCGATAACAATACACTATCACGGATCCAATAGAACTGGTTTCATCGAATTCCGAGACTGTGTCCTGAATTGCTATTAACATGTCGATAATTTTTTTTCAAAATCGACGAAATTACTTGAAATTCCCGTTTTAAGAACTTATTATCTAATTTCTAATTCAAATAGAATCTATAATCACTTAAAATTCATTTCGATTCATATTCATCTCAAATTCCACTTATTTGCACTATTCGTATTATGATAATCGCTATAATTGAAATTTAAATCTTATCCCACTTATTCGATTGATAAACTTCATATTAAAAAATCCATTTACATTTCAAATTCAACATTTAAAATAAATTAGATGTTCAAAATCATACGACTGAAAATTCGGGTCGTTATAGAAAGATTAAAACATAGATCTATGATTAGAACATTGTATTAGTTCTATATAAATTTCCATTTTAACTTTAAAGTATCATTTAATCGATCAACATGAATATGCAAATTTTCAGATCCCAAGAATTGGAATTTAAATTGAATGTCAAAAACATAGATTTAAAATAAAACATTATATTTCAACATATATAGATTAAGTTTGAATTTAACAAAATAAAGAGGGACGATTAGTTAATTTGGACATGCAAACTTTCAGATCTAAAGGATTACACTTTAATTTTGAATATTTTAAACATAGATCTACATAAATATTATTTAAATCATAAACAAATTTTGATTTACCAAAATAAAAACCCAATCACATAAGTCAACAAACAATTCAATCTTCATAAATAATTTCAATTAAACAAGACAATGATACATACATATAAATTATGATAATCAAATTTAATGTTCATCAAACGTTGCATCAAAATCATTATCAATATAGAAAAGGACATATTTTGTTACAAAAGCCTTAAATTACACCTTAAAACAAGGAATTCTCCCATTGAAACCTTTTTCAAATCAAAGGGTTGATAATCCTTGAGTTGATGACCTTCAACTATCAGACAGCGATTGGATCATAATTTGATTTGAGTGTTTCTTTTTTATTAGAGAGGGGATTAATTTTCTGCCATTAAAATGATTAAGAAGGACGCTAAGAAAAAGTCAGATGTAATGAGGTTTAGAGAGCTTATATATGGACAGAAAAGAAAGAAAGGTTGATCTAATCTTATATCTCTTTCCTTCAATCTCAATCATCAAAACCAAACCCCTTTAACCTCAACCCTAGCTGCCTATTTCATGTTTGTAGCCGAAAATTATAGCCTCTATAATAGGCATTAAACCCATTTAAGACCATGTAAAAATATTACACAATTAAATCTTATTTAATCGCTTATAACCATCGTATATCTATTGATATATTCATAATTGTTATAAACATATCATGTAATATTTACTTCTGAAATCATATTCAAATTTAAAATTAATATTTCATAAATATTATTTAATTTAATTAATTTATAATAATTATAAACTAATTAAATCGTTTCGTCAAAGGAGAATTCATTGTTTCAGTTGTGTGACTCATTAGGTGTAAATTTGGTCAGTGATTAATATTGAACTATTCGAATATTAATATTCGAACATCACTTAGCAGGTGGTATGTATTTTAGCCAAATTTATCACTTACTTGATTATAGTAAAATCCAATTTTGCTTTATTAAGCATTCCCCGGTTGTGAGTTTTATTCCTACCAATCCTCTTTGTCAAAACTTTATCAAATTGGACTTATGGAATTTGGTAGTAGTCAAAATTCCAAAAGCAGCCATATTCAACTCCAAGTCCAAACACAAAATCCTTGGTTCAATAATAATAATAATTATTAACCAAACTACTCTAACCAGAGTTTTGACTTCGGGTTGACTTGAGTTAACCTGTGGTACTGACCCTATATAATAGAGGAGACGAATCCTCTCTTGAATAGTCTTTTATTTCTAATGCTTCCACTCGACCCAACTATAGTCACTCGATGGATGCCATGCCTTGATTTTATTATAATCAAAATGGAGTTTTCATATTAAAGATCAATAGGATTCTCACATTTGAGAGAATTGTGTAAACCATTTGCATCGATATTTTCTGTTTGACTTTAATTATATTAAACGACATAAAACTATCGAATCAGAATTATCCAATAACTATCAATATTTGACCTCTAGGTACCTCCAACAGTCATGAATAATACAATGCCTAACATTTGGAGAGCTTTATGTACTCTGGTCTCAACAGATACATCAATATCCAGTCTTGATGCATCTTGACTATAAACATATAAATTGGTATATTTATTTTTAGTGTGATAAATTGCTCACGGTTACAACACTTTGTAACTACTATCATAAAGCCTACCGTTTGTGGATTTTCTATTAAATATGCTTTTAATTAATTTAATCAATTAATATAACACAATATATTAAGTATATAATATAAAGGAAACATATTTTATTTTAAACAAGATTGGTTATCAAGTTAGATATATGCAACAAATTACATAATTTACCTTAGGCATACCCTAACTCTATCATTCTTCCATTTGCACTAGGATCAACTGTGGAATCTTATTCCAATGTCTTCTATCGGTATCCTCAAAACCAATATGGCAATCCTTCAGTGAACGGGTATGCTATATATTTCAATTATCTATTATGTTAATCAATTCCGTTAGACGTTGATAAATTACCATTATTATATGGAACAATTCGCAGTATGTCTCTCGACTTCTAGTGAATTCTAAGTTCTGTTACAAATTATATAGTGATATTGTTACCATATAATAATATTATGGGATTCTTAACATTCGGAATCACCCTCAGCTCAGTCATAAATTTGTGCATTTATATTCATATATTTTTCTTTTATTGCGGCACTATTCAAGACGACATACCAGGCCTTTTTCATTGAATCAACCACAATCTTCTATTTGGAAGATTTCCAACTTAAAGGTTCTTAATATGATTTATTATTGACATATTATACTCAATATCACTTATGAACTTTGAGTCCGGACACTCCTTCATAAGGAGTTCATTTTTTCTGTAAACAATTCTTAGTATTCATAAATACACAAGAACACTTTAAACAACTATTTAGTGATATCAATTTGGATTTGGTATTTGCTTCATGCATCAAATACATAGAAAAATCATGATATCATAGACAACATAACATGTATGATGCAACGACCCAAAATTTTGGATACTTGAAATTGGAATATTTAATTGATTTTAAATATTTATAAATTTAATTTTATAAATTTAATATCTTGAATTTCAATTATAATGATTCATTGGGTGATTTAATTGTGGAATTTAATAATTGAAAATTTGGTTAAATAGTGGAATCTTAAGTTTTAATCTAGATAAACATAATTTCAAAGGCTTATTAAATTTCCATTAATAAGATTGAAGGTAAATAAAATTTTAAACTGGATTTAAAAGCAATTTACTCGATTTTAAAAATAACTCATTTAAGTTGGCATATAAAAATAGCCTTCTGAGGTACAATCTCGGAGTTTGATGAAATCAGTTCCTTTAGATCCATAATACTGTATTATTATTGGATTTCAAATTTTGTGGCGTTTGGAGTTATTCTTTTATCATGCAGGATAGAAACGCGTTGAAATTAATATTAAACATTTAATATTTTAATTGGGTTCAAAAAGCTATCTTCTCCATACGATCGAATTAGGCCTCGAAACTTGTTTCATTACATTCAGAATAGGGGTATATGTTAGTAATGCTTGGCGGTGTGCCTCGATAGAGATTCGAAATAAATATCTAGATATCTGAATTTAAATAATAATAATATATATTGATTTGACCATACATTTACATCAGCCCAAATTTTACTGTACCAGCCAACCCTATTCCTGTGTTAGCCAACCTATTGCCACCTTACGTTGTTTCTTCCTCCAGATTCTTATTCAAATGCATGACATAGCAGTGATGAAAAAACAAAATTGAAACTTCAAAAAATTATTTTCAAGTTTTATTTAGTCAAAATCCCAGAACGAATTTTGTGAATCTTGTTTAAGAATGATCTTCAACCTGGTATGTGTATCGATGGGTTCGATTGCAATTTGAGGGAGGCTCGATATGAGGCAACAAAGTTAGGGCTCGATATTTTTATTGATTGAATCATTGATTCGCAAATTTAAGCTCGTATTTGAATTCATTGTAGAACATAACATTGGGGCACGCAATTTCATGGTATTCGATCGCCTCTTGGCAGAAGCGACAGTGCTAAAGTAGCGTATGAGCATGAGCAGGTTGTGTTTCGACCTATGTATCGGGGGCAGTGGCGAAGGGTTTCGATTGAACGAGGACGGTGAGGCGAACTCATGGTGGTCTCAGATTATTGGATAGAGGAGTAGGAAGACTGTGCACGTGCACGACAAAGATGACGGTCTCAGTATCGTGCATAGGGACTTTCATTTAGGGAAGAAGAAGGTCTAAACCGAGTTTTTGTTCATGGGATGGCTATTGGGTTGGTAATGGAAACTAAAAGATGATTAATTGTATAATTTTTTTATAAATCCCAATTCTTACAAATTACATTACTCATTTGTTTTAGGTCTAAATCCAATGCGGTGAGCCGGTTGGGTTCGTATTAACGAGATATTTGCCATGAATCAAATTAGTTGAATTTAGAGCTTGCCAAATTTTTAGTTAAGTTCGAACGCATTCGAATTTAATCGAAACCAAAACATGAAAGAGAAAATAAAAAGGTGAGTGTTTTTAATGCTCACGACGTACTATAAAATTTTGATGTTCATTAAAATTGAAACGTAAAGATATTAATTTTACAGACCGTTAATTGAAAATGAAATTGACATATGAACTGACTGTAGATATTAAAATTGACAGTTAAATTTGAAATTGGAATTTAAATGCCAGTAAATTACGTGATATTGATAACCGTGAAATTGTTGTGAATTATTGGCTGATTTTGATGTTGATTGTGATGGATGCTATTGGTTGATATTTAAAACGATTTGGATGTTCATTTATTTTGATATATCCTATTATCACTCTGTATATTATTTACAGTATATAAAACTATAAATTGAATTATTTCGAATAAATTAAGAAATAGGTTGAAATGATATATACCTATGGCATTTATTTTGGATTGAAATGATATATATCCATCCCCAAAATTAAATCGAAATAACTGTTCACTTGCCCATTGGATAGAAAATAATATATGGACATCAGATTGGTTAAATTAATTGATTTAATTTTTTTGATTTGAAACTTATTTAAATGATTTGATTTTAAGAAAATGAAAACCGAATTTATGGAAATCAAACTACTTTCGACCTTGAGCTCGAAATGTTGAAATTTAAGTTTGATAACATGAATGTTCTAAATAATTGACGTAGAGATTTGAAGTTATAACCGAAATATGATGTGAATTTCAAAATTGGTTTGTTTAAAAAAATTGGACTTTTATTCAAACTTTGAATATTGCTAAGTAAAAGTGATATAAAAAGATATATCGAAATTGAGCTCGAAATCGAATTATATTTGAGATTTGGATTTTAAATTGGATATTGAAGGTTAAATTGATATAAGTGTTTTGAATCAATATTTTAAAAATCAGACTCTAATTCGATATAAATTAAAACGGTTTAAATTTGAAATTGAAATTATTTTGGAATTGGAATTGAAATTAATTGGGAATTGTATTTGTAATTAATTTGTAATTGAAATTGAAATTAATTTGGAATTGAAATTGAAATAAATCGAAGTAAAATTTGACTTGAAATCAGAATTAAATCGATCAAATTGAAACGGAAATTAGAATTGTTTTGATTGGAGAAATTTGAAATTGATCGTTTTGAATTTGAAACTATTTTCAAATGATTTATTTTAGTATAAACGGTTTAAAATCTATCTTCTTTAAATATTCGTATTATTTTGATTTTCCAGACTATTTTACTATATAAACCATTTTAGTACTCAAACTATTTTCTATGAAACTATTTTAACTATTTTAAAATAATTTTCCAAAAATTAAAATTGATCAAAGGGATGAAATGTTTATACTTAAATCTTGGATTTAAATGCAAATTGGGTTAAAGTGAAGTTATAACCTAAATTGTAATTCGAATCGAAATTTTGAAGTGAAATCGATATATCTAACTACATTGATATTTTAAAGTAAAATACGATTTGTGAAGAAAATATGATGATTTTGAAATGGATATGATTTGTGAAGCAAATATGATGATTTCAAAATGGATTTGATTTTTGAAGCGAATATGATATTTTGTTATCAAGTATGAATCATTTTCGAAATGTGTAAAAGTACCAATCAGTTTGTAAAACAACGTTTGATTATTAAGGAGACCGGAGCCTCTTATTGGCATTCTCTCTGTTATTATTGGAACCACTTTAACAACTATGTATGCGGAGAAGACTCTAGAACGACATGGTTGGCTTTGGCGTCATTTGCTGGATTTAAAGAAAGAGAACGATGATGGATAGATCTCGCACTTGTGCTAATTTGAAATGACTAAAACAGGACGGCTTGACGGGGCCAACCGGGCTAGCTACAACTAGCGGACATCCGTTCTTCGATTTTCTTGAAGTCGGTCCATAATATTACTCTTGTTGTTGGTTTCGATTGGTTCACCTTGATTTGGGATAACCTCCCTTTGACTCGATATGGGTTGGATGGAGGCGGTGGGCGGTCATGGCTACGATGCATTACCACTAGCCCTATAGCCCAAACCGGTAGTATCCTACCTTGGAAATTGCCTCACATGCCTTATCATACTTTTATCCCCATATAGACCACTACGATTTTGGTTTAGTATTGTCATATCACAGCGCATCTCTATCCACCGACGGGTTACTGGTGTTTTGTATACAAACTGTCGGACAATACTTAAAAACGTTAAGCGGGATCAATGTAAAGCCTTAACGCTATTTTGATATTTATTTTGCTGATTATAACATTATATATATAGCGTATTCTATTATATATAATATTTTGACAGATCCTTAAGAGATGGAAAATCCCGTAACATCTCTTGAGTTATTACATGCACGTCATACCCTGGATAGGAGATGTAAAACCCCATAAACATCTCTGATGCCATGGCACTTATGTTCTATGCGATATTGATTTGACTCACATAAGAATACTTTACTCCTGACTTGAATGTTTTGTCTTTTCATTACTCTAGGGTCAATCCTGAGTTTTTAGCTTATTGAAGATTTATTCTGGAGGACAAAGATGAAGGTTTGTATATTATTATTACTCTTATTATTCCTGCATCATGTAACGACCCGTAAATTTTAACGGTTTTACAATGTAATTAATTGAAATTTTGTGAAATTTTAAATAATTTAATTTGGAAATAAAAATTTAATATTTGGAATAAGTCTATTTAAACATAGCAAATGGTAAAATTTTCATCAGATAATATGCAGGTTTATTTTCTTGTGTAATTTTATTTAAATTTAAATTGGTTAATATTTGATGATAATAAAATATTTCTCAAACCAAAATATTTTTATATAATAAATTTGTAAATCATCTTCTGGGTGCGACATCATATTTCGTTTCATCAAATTTGGACTTCTGTATCTTCGTTTAACTTATTTTAAACAACTTTGTAGTAGTTTGGCGTTGAATATCGACTTTTGATAGGTTTATCGTATCGCAGATATCTGTGTACCATTCTGTTTGTCTCGTTCGCCATAGTATATTCATCTCCGTATTTCGGTGTACGTTATGAAACGAAAACTACGAAACGGATAGCCGTATCGGTTACGAAATTTCAACCTTTATGGTTTCCTGTGTCCATTCAAATTGCCCAACGGTCGAATTTAAAACAGTCATTTGTGTTTAACAATTGCCCTGAATTCTCATGCTACTTTCAGTGTTCCCTATATTCAATTCATTTCTAACATTTCTATTCATCATGCCATTTATATTCTTTATTTTCTAACAGTTCAATTGAAAATTTATATATATTTTAATATACAGCTTTACATATTTCTCTGTAGCTTATCAAATTCTTTCCTCCTCCATTTTTGGCTGCCACCATCACAAAACCCCACTCACCGTCACACTTGGCCAAACCCTCCCTGCCTTTCACCAACGCAAGCTCCATTGGCCGACCCCACACCCGCAACCGCCTTCAGTCCGACCATCACCGAACTTCGGCCTAACCTCACCATACTCCCCCACGACCACCCTCCTCGAACCCGTACACCACCTCACTTCCTTCTCCCTCTCTTTTTCTTCCATCCCTCTTCCATGCAACCCAATCTCGGCCGAGCAACCCTACTCGAAGACACAGCCGTCCCCTTGCCTCAACCGAGAATAGCCCACGTGACACTCATAGCCTAACACCTCCTCCTCTGTGCTCTGCCCTAGATTTCACATCGCCGACCTCGCCACCCCTCAGCCGTGCTCCTTCATGCATCCACTCCATGAACGTGACTCTCACCTCTCCTGATCGTTCATCTTCCTCCACCATTGGCCTCATTCTTTTCCAGTATATTGTGTATTATATATTACATTACACTATATTATATTATTTTATTTTATTTTATATCATATTACATAACATTTTATTGTATTATATATTTCAAATACTTAATGTACCTGCTTCGTATGTATATATATTAGTTTTATATAAGATCTGTTGGTATAATACATAAGTTTATAAAGGTATATATAAGTTGGTGATCTGTTGAATATATATCATGGTTACTTTGACAAAGCAATTCGAATTAAATATGGATTTTGGGTATACGTGTGTAAATATGTATAGTTGTTTATATGGTATTAGAACTGTTTCTCATGTATAAACTTATATAGGTTTTCTTTTCAAAAACTATTAGTTTAAAACTATTTGTTAGTTATAATATATATGGTTGCTGTTTTTAACATATCAAGTCTGCATATATTCGTAAATGTCTGCATGTATATGTTGGTGTCTATATATATGTTGGTGTTTGTATGCCAGTATATATATTTTGCTTCCAAAAAATTTCAAATGATGGTTGTGTCTTGCTTTACATAGATATGTACTAATAATGTTAATAATGGTAATATATATTGATTTTGTAGCTTACATGCATATATGTTGTTGCATATATGTAGTCCAGGTTATGCCAGCTTATATCTGATTTATATAAATGTTTGATTATATATATATGAATTTATATATATTATTATTTTTATCTTAAAATACATATGGTTCATATATATATATATTACTCTGTTGTTCCTTAGTCAGTATTGCAACTTAGTACAGGATTTTATAATAGTTTATTTATATAAGTGTATATGAGTCTGGGTTTTGTATAAGCATATACAGAGATTTAATTGTATAGGTGTTTAAATTTATTTTTTATTTAAATATATATATATATATAAATTATGTTAAATATGAGATTAAAATCTTATTTTAATATGAGTTCATATTAGACTTTAAATTTTGTATATATTTTCTCTCATTGATTCCTATTTATCAGCTTGTCCGTTGAATTCGTACCAATCTAGCTTTGCTTTGGAATTCATGCTTGGATTCGTAACTCATCCCATTCTCATTCATCTCTAGCCTTGAAAGTGAGGAATCCAACATTCTTATATTTATTAAATTTGATTTCATTTGAAAGGAAAATTGAAATATGCTGCTGTTAATTGTTTAGTTGCCCTATATGATATGCCATCATCTGTAACTGTTCACCTATGAGATATGGCACCATAACCTATCATTTATATTATGATTTAATTCGTTATTGATGATATATGCATGTTGTAAATATGTTATATTATATTCATAACTATCTCATCGTGCAAGTTTCCTGTTAATTTAGAATTCCTTATGGGTTGAAATGATACATACTCAAACGATTTAGTAAAATAGGAGAAAATCGTTAAGGGTTGAAATGATAAACCCAACAGATTTTCATTTATCATTAAATTTGGGATTTCAGGTTGAAATGATATATATCCGTAGATATTTAAATAGCGGATTGAAATGATAAATATTCACATCGCTTGACCGTAGGATACAAAATTATATACAAACACCGTCGATATATATTTATTTTGAAAACTGATTTTCAAAGTTTGAAAGGAAATGTATTTTGATTAGTATTGGTTTTTAATAATACATATAGGCTAGTTTATATATGTATAAAATCTAGATTTTTAAAATTATATGTTTTGGAAATTTTAAATTTATAAGTTAGTTTTGAAAAATATAATTTTTAAGGTTTTATTATAATTTTATTATTTTAAAAATATATAAAATAAGACCTAATGCAAATTTCATTTAATAACAAGATTTAATTAATAAAAATTTAATTTAATTAGTTTATAATGTGTTTAAGTATTTATTTAAATTTATATTGATATTTTAAAAATGGATTTTGAAACTTTAATAATAAAGGTTGGGAAGATTATTAATGTTGACTTGGAATTTAAATTAGTTAATAATTGATTTAAATAAGAATTTATTTGAACCTATTGATTTTGAAATTTGGAAAATATGATTTATACATTGATTTGATAAAAAGTGATTACATGAATATTCTGAATTTTTAAATAAAATTGAGATTGAATATTTAATATTGATTTAAGTTTATAAATTAGGATTTTAAATAATTGTTATTAAAATGATTAAGTGAATACATTCCAATTTGAATAAAATTAAAGTTAAATGTTGACATATGAGTGAAATTTATATTGTAAATGCTGAAATTTAAACTTGAATCTTATTGGGATTGAAGTGGCAATTCAAAACCCGGATTTTGAAATCGATAAAAACTTGAAATGGTTTATGGAGAATTTGAATGGAATCTTTAATCTTTTAAATTGAAATTGATGAACTATGATTGAATTAAATTGAATTTTTGGAATTTCAGTTGATTCAAATCGATTTGTGAAATAGGAGGAAATTATTTTATTATATAAAGTTTTTTATTATATATAAATATTTTAATATATAAATTGTTTTAATATATAAACTATTTTAATTTACAATATTTTAATATATATACTGTTTTAAATATCCAAACTGTTTGAGTTAGGAGTGTGATTTTAAAAGTATTATGATTTCAAAAGTGTTACAATTTCAAAAGTGGTACGATTTCAAAATTGTTATAATTTTAAAAGTGTTACGATTCTAAAAATGAATATTATTTAAAGTAATTAATTATATCGAATTTGATATGGTTTTGAAATGAATAAGATATTTTGATATGAAGTATAAACTATTTGAAATGAATGACAACGGTGTGAAATAAGCGTTTGGTTGTTAAAGAGACCGAGATTGGATATTTTCATACTCGCTGCCAAACCGTAAACCACTTTAACAACTGTGTATGTGGTGAAGATTTCAAAATGAAGTAGGATGGTTTGGTGATGATTCTATATGGTATTTACATAGCCTTAACTCCCGTGAGTCAGCTTGATGTGGCTAAAATAGGAGCCATGTAGGGCCAAGTAAGGTCATTCCTCTGATCGGACAAATTTCTTCGATACCATTTTATTGCTTTTGTGATTTGATTGGGTGCACGTTTGATTTAGGAGTTTGTTGCGAGGTGGGTAGTAGTAGCTGCTATGCGTTAGCACTAGTTCGGATCCGTTAATGGTATATCTACCCTGGCATAGCCACTCGTGCCATGTCACATGCCCTATCGCGCCTTCTTTGAGTTTGTTTTGTGTATTACCTATGGAGTGCTCTTTGATAGCTCACTTACGAGGGGAGTTTGCAGTATTTGTATAGACTACGGCATTATAAAAATATGTTAAGAGGGATATGAGTAGCGCCTTAACGCTATTTTAATAGTTTACTTTACTATAGACATATTATAATAGCATATATTACTACATAGTAGATAGTTCCATGGATCCTTAGAGGATGGGAATCCCATACATCCTTTAAGTTACTTGTGTTTCAGTTGACATTTCACTTGAGTTGAATTTATTAATACAAGAATGTTAATCCTGATTCGAGTGTTTTGTGTTTTTCTTTACTCTCGGTTCAGACCCAGTGTCACAGCACTCGAGACTCGCCTTTGGAGCTTTGTTTGAAGATCTATCTATCCAACTTCGGTCATTCCAGTCTTTATGTTCAGACTAGTCAGTTGCTTCTGCATTGGAATTAATTTGTATTTGATATTCTGTTGCATTTTATTTCAAACTCTATTGTTTATAAAGTAGCTTCATGAACTACTATTTATCTATTCCTCTGCTTATTGTTATAATACTCTATGTCCGTGATTGGTTTATTTACTGTATATGCTGAGTTTTGCCAAATATAAATTAACAATTTGATATTTCGAGCAATTCAAGTCTGATATGTGTGAATGGTTCAAAATACCAGGTTGTTACATTTGGTATCAGAGCTCTGGTTAAGCAAAACTTAGCATATAGAGTAAATTTAATTATAGAATCATGTTTCGTTCGAGCTTAAATTTCTTCCTCTTTGACTCGGAATTCTTCTGAATTTTGAAACTTTCCCTTTCGTTCTGAAAATCCATTCCGACCTCTTCCTGTTTATGTTCTTCTTGATTCTAGAGTATCCCATAACTCCACTTCGTTGATCTCTATAATGAATCGTCGGTTCTGCCATCTTAGAATGAGTTGTAAAGGGGTGAAACTCCTTTACAATAGACATTGATTTGCCATAGATTTCTGTGTCATCGGTTTATGATAATGTTATTTTCTCGTCAAGCCCGAACCGTTTCTTAGTAGACGATCCAGGAAATTCTCTTTTGATCGAATGTCGATTGCCTAAGGATTTTAGCAGGCAGTTTTATCCTTCGTTTGATTCTCAACCTAGTAATCTTGACTCTACCCCTATTGCCCGACTATTTTCGGATGTTCGGGTGAAGTCACTTCACTTCCCATCAAGCGGGAGATTGAATTTCTGCATTGAACTTACTCCTGGAATCTCGGTTGACCCGGTTAAGGTCGCCCGCGATTAATTAAATCTATCCACCTTTCCTCTTTTATAATTTAACTATATTATCATCCTTTCGAGCATATCATCTTGGTTAGAACTCTCTTTGATTTGGGTCCCCCTTTGTTTAAATCTCTATCCTGGTTCTAAATCCATTCTTGAATTATCATGTAAGGGAGTATATTTGTTATTAATATAAAAATGACTTATATTGTGTTGTTTGAGTTGTTAAGTTTGAATTTTGGGTTTTGATCGATTGGCCTAGCTAACACTATCGATAGGAATTCCAAAACACTTGAACAGAGCAAATTGACCCAATATTGCTTTTAAAATTTGTAAAGGATATAATGTTATGTATGATCATATTATATATAAGGTATAACTTTCTGAAATTAAATAGTTAACTGAATTGGTATTTGAAATGATAATACTAGATTATCATTCATTATTATTCTACATTCTTTAACAGTTAACAATTGTGGTATGATATAGAGAATTGAAAATTTTATAAGTATGATATATAAATCTAATTGAAATGAAATAAATTTAAATTAAGGATTTAAGAATTTAATTTCTGGTGCTTTACAAATTCGGTTTCATGGTTTGAAAGAATATATTATTTGAAAGTATTTTCGAATATAAATTGTTTTCAAAGAATTTTAAAATGAAGAAAATTAGTACTCTCCTCTATTGTCCTTGGAAAATAATTTCGGTGATGACTACAGCGTCATCGACATCCATTTTCGAGTCTCGAAGTGGAGAGGTCCCTTAGTAGCTTTGCTACACTTTTGTTTTGGAAAAATGGATTTCATTTAAATTTCTTTTTTATAATTTGATTTATAAAATATATATGTATATATTTATTTCAAAGTAGTTGAAGATAAACCGGGAATTTTGAATCTTAAGTTTTATATTAAGAAATGGTTTCAATTGTTGAAATAAAGTGCAAATTTTGAATAAGTGGAATACCTAAAATGATAGATGAAATTTAACCAACTTGAAATAGTTGAGTTTGAATGAAACTTATTTGTACAATACTAAATTGCATTCTAATATATATAACTTACCTAAATATTCAAAAGTTAAAATGTTAGGGTGATTATACAATTAAAAGTTATATAAGAAGGAAACTTAAGTAATAAATTGTTCAAATTAAAATCTGGCTTAATATAAATGTTGAAAAAGGAGGGATTTTTTTTATAGTATTTGATTACCCTCAGAGCCTTAATATAACTTACCTAGAAATAGTTAAATGTTAATGAGAATAGGTAATTGAACAATATGCAATATAAATGTGACCAATAAGATGTCCCAAAATGATATTTTATTAAGGGAATCTTTAAATAATAAATTGAATAATGAATTGAACAATAAAAAGAGAATTAATTGGTTGAATAATAAATGGTTATAATAAATGTTTATACACTTAATATAAGCTGTAAAATATATCAAGTGGAATAAACTAAATGAGAAAAAGGATGCTATTTAAGTAAGCAGATGTGATGTCCTGGAAATTTAGGCAATATTTATTTAATAATTTCTATTAATAATTATTTTAAAATTCGTAATATTGATTTAATAATCTAATTTAATAGGATTTATCTCTAATAATTGTTGGATTTGATAAATGTTATCTTTTCAAAATCCATAATGATAATAATTTAATTTGGAAATTTTATTCTTTTCGAAGTTAGAAATATTTAAATGATAAAATTTATCTTTCTAAGCTAATTAAGAAGATTTTCTATTTATAATGTATATATATGTGTATACATTGTAAATAGGGAGTTTGATTTTAATTTAAATTAAAAAGAATGTTTTCAAATTTATATATATATATATATATATATATACACATATGTATGTATGTATGTATGTATGTATGTATGTATGTATGTATGTATGTATGTATGTATGTATGTATATTGTAAATTGGAAAACTTGATTGGATTTAATATAGAAACTTTTCAATAGCTTATTTTAAAAATATATCAATGAACTAAGCATAGTTTATAATTAATAAAAATAATGTGTATATGGAAAACATTAAAGGCTATTTGAAATAAACATGAGAACATGTTAATATAGATAAGGAGTTAATTTAATAATGAAATTCAACACTTGTAAAATATAACTAAATTTTTAATAAGGAGATAAACACAAAAGCTCTTGTTTCTTACATTTGTTAAGCATTTAACCCATGCAAATTACACTTGGAATCATTCTAATAACTTAAAACGACAAGTGGCATTGATTTGGTTATTTTTGAAACTTTTCAAAATAAATGTAATAAGAGAAAAAAATTGGCAAAATTATTTGTGTTCAAACATTTTCCTTCATCTCTTCTGAAAACAAAACTGAAAATCAGATTTTTATAAGAAAATTCAAAACCAGATTTTAAAGAGAGAGTTTGAAAGCCAAGTTAAAATCTATTCAAAATCTGCAAAACAAGTTCAATTGCAAATCTGAATTCAAAAATCTCTAAAGCAAGGCCTGTAATCAACATCTCTGCAAGGATCTCTAGATATACAGCAAGTAATTTCAACTAAAGTTTCCAGTAACAAGATTTCAGAGATTAAAAGCAATCAAGTCTTTAAGTTTCAACTGTTCAAGCTCTGTTCAACTGGTTCCCGGGTGAGTAAACATCATTTTAAGAACAGTTTAAAAACTTATGATCATAACCTAATGCTTATGATGGATTGTATGTGATTATGTTTGCTTATGTTTATGGGTATGAATGCATGTATGTTTATATATATATGTGTGTGTGTGTGCGTGTGTGCTGTGTATAAATGGATGCATGCCTGGAAATGATGATCATCTCTCTGTTTAAAACTTTGGTAAATAAACATTGAACTAAAAACTAGTTTTGAAAATATGTAAATATGTTTATATGTCGGTGATGAATTTTTGAAGGAAAAATATGGTTTATATAATGTTATACATGAGAAAGTGTATGTGTATTTGCCTGTTCAAAATTGTATGCATAAAAAAAAATTGTTCTCTGTTTATTTACATGCTCCTAAATTTAAATAAAAAAAATTCAAGTCTCTTCAGATATTTGATGATAGGCTAAAATTTGAAAACAGAAAATGTTTGTAAGTGTATAAACTAATTTTTAAAATAGATTCATATATATATGAACTGTTTATTTATAAATGTATGAATTTACGGGTCTAATCAAATTATAGGCAAAAATAAATTGTTAGGGATTGATGAATCAATTATATAACCCGATTCTAATTTGTAATTCATGAATTTGGAGATAAGAATTGTGATCGAAGGTGATTTAGGGTTCGATAGACTATTTGGGATGTCGGGGTAATCGTGGTGATCTCAGCGAAATGGAGCTTCGGTCTGACGCCCCGCCTCTATACCCACGCTAGCCAAGAACATTACGGTGAATGCTGTCGACTAGCATGGAGAATAAGGCTGTTGAGGAGCGACCATCCGTGTAATTTCTTTGCGCGAGCACCGATATGTCAGATAATATAACATGCATTCTATTTCAAGAGGAAATCCGACATACCGACACAAACTCAAAGCTACTACACGGTGGCTATATAAATCCTTCGGAAACAAATATAGAAATAAACATAACACAAATCAGTCACAGACAATTCATATCACAAAGGCGGAATAAGATATGAATATTACACTAGGAAGTGTACATCGGAGTAGTGGTCTAAAAAGTTCCACAATATCACAAAAGAATAGTTACATGAACTACACAAAAGAATAAGTATACATTATAGAGTCTATATCTCAATGTATACAACAAAAACTACTAATCTAAGTAGTTAACCAAAAGCAAGAGAAATCAATCCCAAGAGAGAAGTCAAGCAGAAGCACCTGTAACATCTCGGTCTGACCCGAGTATTATTTAATAAGAAAATAATAAACGGATCAGTCTAACTATAAATATCAGACGAAACAATATAAAATAAGAGATATGACTAAACACATAATAATCACAATGCCAAGCTGTGATATATATATATATATATATATATATATATATATAGATACTTAGTTGATAATCATCAAGAGATTAATCAATGTCACCAAATCTACACAAGAATCAAAGAAACATCATACTCCTAATTTCGTTCACCATACCATAAATATTGACGATAATATCAATGTCAATCACAAAAGTCAATGACACACAAATTCTAGAAGACTACACAAGAAATCCAGAAACCACTAAAGTCAATGACACACAAATTCACCAATGCACAAATATTGATAAAACTTATCAATGGAAATCACGAAAAATTGGTGAAACACAAATTCTAGAAATCTACACAAGAAATCCAGAAATCACAAAAATAGAGGGGGGGAGGCCTATCACAAACGGGAGCATAAAGCTCACCAACACGTGTATCACAAACGGAACGCTAATTCCATGGTCGCTAACCATCACAAATTGAGCCGAAGCTCCACAAACGGCCCGAAGACCATGGGTTGCTACCCCATCACAAATTGAGTCGAAACTCCACAAAACGGGGTTTAGTCTCCCTCGCAGACAAAGAGACATCGCACATTGCTAGTCTAAATCACAAAGATGATCGTCATGATCAGCGAGAAGTGTCGATTACACTAAGCTAGTAAATATATATGAGTTTAGCTTCATGTTCCATAACCACTTGCTTAACTTAAATATTTACGAACAAACTGTAAATCTCCACTAGAAAATTGTCACAAGAGGTTCAATCGAACAAGTCCAAGAATTAACCGACAAAGTAAACGCAAGCGTTTCATACCACTTGTTTTACTAAGCCGTTTAATTAGATATCTCATACGAGTGAGGTAAAGGTTTGTATATACTAATAGATTGGAAAACGATTTTATAAACGAATTTGGTATTAAAATAGTATTGAAATCGTTTGAGTAAAGAGTTTTGATATTTACTACTAGTATAGGAAACCTTTATATTTTTAAAGTGACAAATCATGAAGAAGATTGTAAGAACAATCAATCACAAAAATTCACATACGAAGACGTGAATAAAATCCAACGAAATCGATAAAGGATCCATCGACATGGATATTCAAAAATCCCTAAAAAGAGTCATCAAAGTCATAATAGATGATAACAACAAATAGGATTATCACGAATCGATTTAAATTAGAATTTCAATCCAAAAAGGCAAATTGGACTCAAACAGCAGGTTCAGTCGACTGAACAGAGATTTTCAGTCGACTGACCCTGTGCCTGGAAATTTTCCAGGTTCAGGAAACTTTCTGTTTCCAGTTTCAGTCGACTGTGCAGAGTTTTTCAGTCGACTGAATCATGCCTGGAAACTCTCGGGTTTCAGGTTCAGTCGACTGAACAGAGTTTTCAGTCGACTGAATCATGCCTGGGCTGTTTTTCAGCCTTATTCAAATGAAGAGCAAACTCTTCCAAAATGCAACCGGACGAACATTGGCTCTAAGGGTTTATGCCAATCGGCAACCCGGCCCTATATGCTCCTCGATGCATCACCAAAAGCATGATCAAACATCCATAAAAGGATTTTCACACAAATTTGGTTTAAAAAACCCAAAAATTGGAATATTCACAAAACCAATCCAAATCAAGAGCAAATGCACATGAATAAGTGTTAGGAATTCATACCCAACAACCAAAGATAATTATAGTCATAAATGTGAGATAAAAATCTCACCTTTTCTCAAAATCAAACAAGAAGAAGCTTGAAAGCAAATGGAGAATCAACCCCTCTTCAACACAACCCAACTGAGCTTGAATCTAAGCTCAAAAACAAGAACATTCCCAAAATTAGATTTAGGAATTTCTGAAATTGGTAAGAGAATAAGTTGGAGAAGAAGAAGAGAAGCTTACCAATGGGTTCTTCTTGAGTTTGGAGCTAGGAATTTGATTTGCAAGAGAAACTAGGGTTTTGGAGTTTAATTTCCAATCTCCTCCACCATTAATGTTGTAAAAACTGAAAAGAGAAGAGAATGAGGGTGAGTGGGGGAGAGTGGCTCAGATTTGAGCATAAGTTAACATAGGGCTAAGCCCAAAAACCAAACCCAAAGTAAAAAGTAGCAGAAATCAACTTTCTCCAAACATATCGAAGCTTATACTAAAAAAGGTAACAAACGGCATTTTAAACTCAATGGGAGTGGTCCCGAGCCCTAATTCGACCGTATGCAAAAAGTAGCTTTTCGGACTAAAATCCGACTAACGATAAAATATTTAAATAAAATATTTAAATATAAAATCGATAAATATGCGGGTTGTTACAGACTCCCCTCCTTAAAGAAATTGCGTCCTCGCAATATTACAAGAAGAAGATATATAGTAACAACCATAAAAGCATATTCAACACAAAAGAAGTTTGAAATAAGAAGTTCACCTCAAAGAGCACGAGAAAGTAAGTCCGGATGTGTATGCTCGATGTACTCTCTAGATTCCCAAGAACAATCCTTAGGATTTGAAGACCATTGAACTTTAACAAGCGGAACATCTTTATTTCGAAGTCGTTGGACTTCCGAAGCAATGATACGAATAGGATGTTGCTCATAAGTTAAATTAGGCGAAACTTCAATTTCTTCCACAACACCGGGCTCAAGAATAGAATCGGAATCTCGAAGACATTTCCGAAGTTGAGAAACGTGAAACACGTCATGCATAGCAGAAAACTGAGCCGGTAATAAAAGGCGATAAGCCATGGAACCAATACGTTCGGTGATAGGAAATGGCCCAATATATCGAGGCGCAAGTTTTCCCGATCGACTGAAACGTATAACACCCTTCATAGGTGAAACACGTATGAACACAAGATCTCCCACAGAAAATTCTAACTTACTTCTCCGGTTATCGGCATAGGATTTTGGTCTACTCTGGGCTTCTTTCATCCTATGACGAATAAGATCAATCTTTTCTGTAGAATCCCGAATAAAATCTGGACCTAAAACCAGCTTCTCACCGGCCTCAAGCCAACAAGAAGGAGATCGGCATGGCCTTCCATAGAGTGCCTCAAAAGGTGCCATAACAATACTAGATTGGAAGCTATTATTATAGGAAAATTCAACAAGTGAAATATGATCTTCCCAACTTCCACCAAAATCAAGAACACAAGCACGAAGAAGATCTTCAAGAGTTTGATTCACACACTCGGTTTGTCCATCGGACTGGGGATGATAAGCGGTGCCAAAATTAAGCTTCGTTCCCAAAGCTTTTTGAAGACTCTTCCAAAATCCACTAGTAAACAATGGATCACGATCACTAACAATAGAAGTAGGAACACCATGCAATTTAACAATTTCTTTGATAAATATTTTGGCCAAAAGAGGAACGGTTCGATTAGACCGAACGAGAATAAAATGGGCGGATTTAGTAAGTCTATCAACAATTACCCATAAGCTATCATAACCCGATCGAGAACGGGGAAGGCCATCTATAAAATCCATGGAAATTTGATCCCACTTCCAAACTGGAATTTCTAAAGGTTGCAATAACCCTCCGGGCCTTTGATGTTCGGCCTTAACGAGTTGGCAAGTCATGCAACGTTTAACGAAGTTAGCGATGTCAAGTTTCATTCCCTCCCAATAATAAAGTCGCTTCATATCCGCGTACATTTTACTACTACCGGGATGAATGGTAAATTTAGAACGATGTGAATCTTCTAAAATATCTTTACGAAGATCACCAATATTTGGCACGACAAGTCTACCAAATTTCCGAATGCCGCCACGGGAATCGATATCAAAGTCTTTCAAACCTTCAATATCCATTTTATCCCTAATATTTTGGCCAAGAAGAGCCAAGTCGGGATCTAGCCCTTGAGCTTCAAGAATGCGGTCTAAAAGAGATGGATGAGCCACAAGGCTACATAAAACAAATGATGAGCATAAATCGGAAACACGGTCTCGAATTTCGCAAGTGGATAAAATCTCGAGATCGTTCCATTCGGATATCATCATAGAAACAACAGCTTGTTGTTTACGGCTAAGAGCATCGGCGACAAGATTACCCTTACCGGGAGTATAAAGAATATCAAGATCATATGGTGCAAGAAATTCGAGCCAACGCTGTTGACGCAAATTAAGTTCCTTTTGAGAGAATAAATATTTCAAAGACTTATGATCTGTGTAAAGAACAAATTTCTCTCCTAAGAGATAATGAGGCCAAATCCGAAGAGCAAAAACAATAGCCGCGAGCTCTAAATCATGAGTGGCATATCTAGTCTCAGCAGGCTTTAATTGCCTAGAAGCATAAGCAATAACGCGTTCCTTTTGCATAAGAACGGCACCCAAACCAATGCGACTAGCATCGGTATAAACAACGAAATCTTGATTCCCATCGGGAATAACAAGAATAGGAGCATCAGAAAGAAGTTCCTTTAATTTCTGAAAAGAAGCTTCACATTTGTCCGACCAAATGTATTTAACACCTTTCTTCGTCAAGCTAGTGAGAGGCACAGAAATCTTAGAAAAGTCTTTGATAAAACGACGGTAATAGCCCGCCAATCCAAGAAAACTACGAATCTCTGTCACATTCTCCGGTCTCTTCCAATCTTGAATCGCTTCAATCTTTGAAGGATCCACGGAAATTCCGGATTCGGAAATGATGTGACCGAGAAACTTCACACGAAATTGCCAAAAGTGGCACTTAGAAAATTTTGCCTTTAATTGATTACTCCTAAGAGTTTCCAACACAATCTGAAGATGTTTTTCATGCTCCTCCTCGGTTTTAGAATAAACAAGAATATCATCGATAAAGATGAAAACAAACCGGTCGAGAAAGTCTTTAAAAACTCGATTCATTAAGTCAACGAAATAAGCCGGGGCATTTGTTAACCCAAATGGCATAACAAGCCATTCATAAGATCCATACCGAGTACGGAACGATGTCAAAGGAATGCTATCCTCTGCAATACGAAGCTGATGAAAACCAGTAGCCAAATCCAATTGTGAAAAGACTCTAGCACCAATAAGTTGATCGAATAGATCATCAATCCGAGGTAAAGGATATTTATTTTTGATAGTAAGATCATTAAGCTTGCGATAGTCAACGCAAAGCCTAAGTGTACCATCGGATTTCTTCACAAAAATAGCTGAAGCTCCCCAAGGCGAGGAACTAGAGCGAATAAATTGCTTCGTTTCCAATTCAGATAATTGTTTACGCATCTCCTCGTTTTCTTTATTGGACATACGATAAGGAGGACGAGTGATAGGTTGAGCTCCCGGAATAAGATTAATTCTGAACTCAATTGCTCGCTTAGGTGGTAATCCTAAAACGGGCTCGAATATGTCCGAAAATTCACAAACGACGTGAATAAGAGAAATAATATCACCCTCATCATCATCATCGTCATCACGAGGATTTAAAGAATATAAAGATGCAACCAAAGCAGAATCTGAATCTTTAAGAATAACAGAAACCTGATTAACAGATTGAGGATGTCGAAGATGAATAGTCCGCTCAGGACATAGGATATGAGCTTCATAACGGTTAAGCCAATCCATTCCCAAAATCATTCCAAAGCCTAAATAACGCATGACATGCAAATCGGCTCGGAAAGATAAATCACACAAAATAATCTCGACATCTTTACACAATAAACTGATTGTTGCGGATCCACCAACCGGATTCGCAATTCTCAAAGAAGTCATTAAACACAAAACATCCAAAGAAAAAGCATCAACAAGTTCTTTTGATATAAAAGAATGGGACGCACCCGTATCAAAAAGAACTCGAATAGGATGATCACGAAACAAAATAATTCCATCTAGAATAGAATGAGAAATACCTTGGCCACGAGATGTGTTGCCAGGGGCTTGAGCAACATTTAACTTTCCCTCCTTCTTGCCATGAAGCTTGGGGCATGAAGATATAACATGACCGGGAACTTTGCAGTAGCGACAAGAAAGAGACTTTGGGCACTTGTTCGCATAATGGTCCTTCGAACCACAATTATAGCATTCCCCACGACCAAAGGAAGAAGTCTTTGCCACGGAGGTTGCTTGCTTCCCTTTCTTATTGGGATAAGGGCCTTTAAATTTGTTTGACCTCTTTCTGTTGTTGAAGTTTGGTTTGGAACCCACCACTTCAACATCATTCTCTCTATCCGCCTCTTCAAGACGAAGAGCGATATCAACGAGTTGGTCGAAAGAAACTTCTAACTTTAAAAGTAATGGCTTCTTGAGGCTTTTGTTTAAGCCATAAACGAATCTCTGATTCTTCTTAAGAGGGGTGTTGATGTATTCAACCCCATATTTGGAAAACGACTCGAAGGAGGCGACGTAATCAGTCACGGAGGACTCACCTTGAACAAGGTCTATAAATCGTCGAGCCAATGTCACTTTTTCAGCTTCCGGTACGAATTTCAACTCGAAGCGTTCTCGGAATTTCTCCCAAGTGAGATCCGCTTCATTAGTTTCAGAAATAAGAAACTCGTACCAGTCCAATGCTCTTTCTCCGAGCATACTAGAGGCCACCTGAACTCGGTGAAGGTCAATAAGATTCATGCGCGAAAAGATGCGATCGCATGTTCTTAGCCAAGCCTGTACTTCAATAACAATTTCGGAACCTTTGAATGGCTCCCCACCCAAATTAGTGTAATCGCTACACAAGCGTGCAAATCCCGACTTTGGGTGAGTAGGTTCCGGGTTAGCTCCAGCTGCTTGAGCATTTGTCACTAAATCAAGAAGCTGTTGAGCGGTCATAAAAACTCCATCTTGGGGTGGAGTGCTAGATGGAACGGCTCTGGGACGGCCTGGTCTAGACATTTCTCTTCCTTTAGAAAGAAAGAAGAAGAAGAAAAGGTTATTCACCAAATTGAATATCAAGCAATCTTGATAGACAAAACAAGGAATCATAAGGAAAATAGGATGAATCGGTACGAAGGCTCGAATTAAATCCTAAAGCACGACTCCTAAGAAAGACTTAGGACGATGATCCTTGTTATAATATTCCATATTGTTCCGAAGTTTGGCTCTGATACCAAGCTGTGACGCCCCACCTCTATACCCACGCTAGCCAAGAACATTACGGTGAATGCTGTCGACTAGCATGGAGAATAAGGCTGTTGAGGAGCGACCATCCGTGTAATTTCTTTGCGCGAGCACCGATATGTCAAATAATATAACATGCATTCTATTTCAAGAGGAAATCCGACATACCGACACAAACTCAAAGATACTACACGGTGGCTATATAAATCCTTCGGAAACAAATATAGAAATAAACATAACACAAATCAGTCACAGACAATTCATATCACAAAGGCGGAATAAGATATGAATATTACACTAGGAAGTGTACATCAGAGTAGTGGTCTAAAAAGTTCCACAATATCACAAAAGAATAGTTACATGAACTACACAAAAGAATAAGTATACATTATAGAGTCTATATCTCAATGTATACAACAAAAACTACTAATCTAAGTAGTTAACCAAAAGCAAGAGAAATCAATCCCAAGAGAGAAGTCAAGCAGAAGCACCTGTAACATCTCGGTCTGACCCGAGTATTATTTAATAAGAAAATAATAAACGGATCAGTCTAACTATAAATATCAGATGAAACGATATAAAATAAGAGATATGACTAAACACATAATAATCACAATGCCAAGCTGTGATATATATATATATATATATATACTTAGTTGATAATCATCAAGAGATTAATCAATGTCACCAAATCTACACAAGAATCAAAGAAACGTCATACTCCTAATTTCGTTCACCATACCATAAATATTGACGATAATATCAATGTCAATCACAAAAGTCAATGACACACAAATTCCAGAAGACTACACAAGAAATCCAGAAACCACTAAAGTCAATGACACACAAATTCACCAATGCACAAATATTGATAAAACTTATCAATGGAAATCACGAAAAATTGGTGAAACACAAATTCTAGAAATCTACACAAGAAATCCAGAAATCACAAAAATAGAGGGGGGGAGGCCTATCAAAAACGGGAGCATAAAGCTCACCAACACGTGTATCACAAACGGAACGCTAATTCCATGGTCGCTAACCATCACAAATTGAGCCGAAGCTCCACAAACGGCCCGAAGACCATGGGTTGCTACCCCATCACAAATTGAGTCGAAACTCCACAAAACGGGGTTTAGTCTCCCTCGCAGACAAAGAGACATCGCACATTGCTAGTCTAAATCACAAAGATGATCGTTATGATCAGCGAGAAGTGTCGATTACACTAAGCTAGTAAATATATGAGTTTAGCTTCATGTCCCATAACCACTTGCTTAACTTAAATATTTACAACCAAACTGTAAATCTCCACTAGAAAATTGTCACAAGAGGTTCAATCGAACAAGTCCAAGAATTAACCGACAAAGTAAACGCAAGCGTTTCATACCACTTGTTTTACTAAGCCGTTTAATTAGATTTCTCATACGAGTGAGGTAAAGGTTTGTATATACTAATAGATTGGAAAACGGTTTTATAAACGAATTTGGTATTAAAATAGTATTGAAATCGTTTGAGTAAAGAGTTTTGATATTTACTACTAGTATAGGAAACCTTTATATTTTTAAAGTGACAAATCACGAAGAAGATTGTAAGAACAATCAATCACAAAAATTCACATACGAAGACGTGAATAAAATCCAACGAAATCGATAAAGGATCCATCGAAATGGATATTCAAAAATCCCTAAAAAGAGTCATCAAAGTCATAATAGATGATAACAACAAATAGGATTATCACGAATCGATTTAAATTAGAATTTCAATCCAAAAAGGCAAATTGGACTCAAACAGCAGGTTCAGTCGACTGAACAGAGATTTTCAGTCGACTGACCCTGTGCCTGGAAATTTTCCAGGTTCAGGAAACTTTCTGTTTCCAGTTTCAGTCGACTGTGCAGAGTTTTTCAGTCGACTGAATCATGCCTGAAAACTCTCGGGTTTCAGGTTCAGTCGACTGAACAGAGTTTTCAGTCGACTGAATCATGCCTGGGCTGTTTTTCAGCCTTATTCAAATGAAGAGCAAACTCTTCCAAAATGCAACCGGACGAACATTGGCTCTAAGGGTTTATGCTAATCGGCAACCCGGCCCTATATGCTCCTCGATGCATCACCAAAAGCATAATCAAACATCCATAAAAGGATTTTCACACAAATTTGGTTTAAAAAACCCAAAAATTGGAATATTCACAAAACCAATCCACATCAAGAGCAAATGCACATGAATAAGTGTTAGGAATTCATACCCAACAACCAAAGATAATTATAGTCATAAATGTGAGATAAAAATCTCACCTTTTCTCAAAATCAAACAAGAAGAAGCTTGAAAGCAAATGGAGAATCAACCCCTCTTCAACACAACCCAATTGAGCTTGAATCTAAGCTCAAAAACAAGAACATTCCCAAAATTAGGTTTAGGAATTTCTGAAATTGGTAAGAGAATAAGTTGGAGAAGAAGAAGAGAAGCTTACCAATGGGTTCTTCTTGAGTTTGGAGCTAGGAATTTGATTTGCAAGAGAAACTAGGGTTTTGGAGTTTTAATTTCCAATCTCCTCCACCATTAATGTTGTAAAAACTGAAAAGAGAAGAGAATGAGGGTGAGTGGGGGAGAGTGGCTCAGATTTGAGCATAAGTTAACATAGGGCTGAGCCCAAAAACCAAACCCAAAGTAAAAAGTAGCAGAAATCAACTTTCTCCAAACATATCGAAGCTTATACTCAAAAAGGTAGCAAACGGCATTTTAAACTCAATGGGAGTGGTCCCGAGCCCTAATTCGACCGTATGCAAAATGTAGCTTTTCGGACTAAAATCCGACTAACGATAAAATATTTAAATAAAATATTTAAATATAAAATCGATAAATATGCGGGTTGTTACATTCGGGCTCGATCGCGATGGTTACAATCGTGATGTGATGGTGTGAGGCTACTATGGAAGAAAGGCCATGGGTTTCGGTCACCTAGATCATTGGGGATGGGTGATTCTTTGTTTCGAGTTGAGGTTCCAGTTGGGGTTGAAGCACTCGATTTCGATTCGAGAAAGAACAGTGGGATCTGATCGTGGGAAGGCTTCACGAAGTCATCGATGATGTGTGGGAGGCTTCGTAGTTGGTCGGCGTCGAGGGGTTCGCCGTGCACCGTGCGCACGTGCACATCAGGTTCTGATGGGTTGAAGTCTTCGGGTAACTGGAGTTTTACACGAGTCATTCTCGAGATAGTCTCGAGGCAAGAGGGTAGCGCATGAGTATAGTGTTTGCTCGGGAAAGTGGTCAAATTGATCTCGGGTTATGCTTTGATTAAGGAATCAGGTTTTAAAATATAAAATATAAAGAAAGGTGTTTCACATTTAGATCAAAGAACCTGAACTTTTTAAATACTTCTAGGCTTCAAAGCAAAGTAAAACAAGTTTTAAAATACAAATTGGAATTAGTTCTTAAAACTTATACTTGATAATGTTTTAAGTTATTTTAAGGAAGATAAGTTTTGTTAATTTTAAAATTATCTAATTAAATGATTATTTTATTCTGAAAACTTAATTAATCATTTAATTAAGTAAAGGTAACCATGACGATAAAATGCTTTAAAAATGGTAATGGCAATAAGGCATTAATAAGATAATTTTTATCTAAGATAATTAAGGTTTAATGCGTAGAGATTAAGTCGATTAATAAATTTGAGCATAATTAATTAATAAGATTTATGAGTGTAATTACTTAGTGAAGTAATTGATGGATAAGTTACTGATGTAATTAATATAAGGAAATTTTACTTAATGGAAGGTAATTAAGGGTTAATTACTTAGGAGAAGTAATTAAGGATTAATTACTTGGTGTAACTAAATAAAGGATTAATATAATTAATTAAGGAGTTGAGTAATTAATTAAGGAATTAATTACGGAATGGTTAATCACTGTTATGATTGATTAAGGTTGATTAATGGAAATAATTAATTAATGTAATTAATTAATGTAATAAATGAAAGTAATTAAAGATTTATTTACTATAAATGGTTAAGGATAATTAATTTGTATAATTAATCAAAGGATAATTACATTAATTAATCAAGGATGATTAATTTAAATAGATAATTATAGGATGATTAATTAATTTATTTGTAATTAATTAATGTTAAATAAGCAAGATTAAAGGTGATTGAAGTAATTAATTTAATTTGTTTAAATTAATTAGAAATGGTATGACTAATTTATCTTGCTTATGATCGAATAATATTGCATGCCTTGGATTGATTGATATCTCGGATATGTGATTTGTGATGCTATGTGATGTGATATGTTGGGTTTAAACTGAGATAATGTGGCTATCTATCGATGATGAGTTAATATGTATAGGTGACACCTTGTATTTGAACTTTGAACTGCGTTTCATTTGAATAATTTGGGGTAGAATGGTATTAATTCGAAGAGATCGGAGTCGGGTATTAGTAAATACCCGAAACCACTTCGATTCTTTAAAGATTGATATGTAAAATTAATAGGCTGGTATGGAATGATTTAAGTGATTTGGACCATTTAATCTAAGTTTTGGTACTCAGAAATTAATGTGTGAAATAAGAGATGTCTATAACAATTTGTGAAATTGTAAATTGATACCAGATACCCCGGGTTTATATAAATTGTATGCTTTGTATTCCATGTTAGATGGGTTTACTCACGCTGGTTTCCAGCCTGACCCGGGTGTTACTTTGACGTAATGCCTGGGTCAAACCAAGTATTACAGGTTTTCAGTTAAGTACGTTCTGGAGCTCAAGAGACGAGCTGGATGGCAGGAACGTGTGGAGTGTTTCCGCTGTATTACATTATTGTATTTATCAGAGACATGTTGATTGTATCTGTCTAGTGATTGTGTAATGCTCTAACTCTGATGTATTAAAAATGTATTGGCTGATATAATTTTCCTTTGTAAACTGTTATTTTATATGATATTATATTTTGATCCACTGCGAATGTGAGATTTCTATGACTTATTTCTTTTCTTCTTTTCTTCTATTCCTAACTATCTAGAAATTTCGGGATCAAAATTTTCGGGTCGTTACAGTAGATATGAACTTAAGAATAATGAATTTTAAATTTTAAGTGAAATCAATTTAACTAGGTTCAAATGGGTTAAATAAATAAGTTAAATCAAATAAATATTGTTTTGAAAGAAATTTTATAATAAATGTTAATAAATTGAAAACAAGTTAGTTAAATGAAAATATTTAGAATTGAAATCAATCCAATGTGAACATAATAAATTTGATTGATTAAATGCAATGAATTGAAATCAATTAGTTGAATATAAACCAATTTAAAAATAAATGAAATTTATGTAATTTTAAATTAATTGTTTATTTTATATTTCAAATCTATTTTTCTTTCGGGATGTTTCTATTCTTCTACCTCCTTATTTTTCGAGGACGAAAAGTTTAGAGTGTAACAACCCGTAAATTTTAACGGTTTGAAAAGTAATTAAGTAAAATTTTGTGAAATTTTAAATAATTTAATTTGGGAATAAAAATTTAATATTTGGAATACATATATTTAAACTAGCAAATAGTAAATTTTCATCAGATAATATGAAAATTTATTTTCTTATGCAATTTTATTTAAATTTAAATCAGTTAATATTTTATGATAATAAAATATTTCTCAACCTGAATATTTTTATATAATAAATTTGTAAATCATCTTCTGTGTGCGTCGTCGTATTTCGTTTCGTTAAATTTGTATCTTTGTTTATCTTATTTTCAACGAATTTGTAGCATTTTGGCACCGAATATCGACTTTTGATACATTGATCGTATCGTAGATATCTGTGTACCATTCTATTCGTCTCGTCGTGTTGATATCCACAGTATATTCATCTGTATATTTCGGTGTCCATTACGCGACGAAAACGGCGAAACTAATAGCCGTATCATTTATAAAATTTCAACCTTCTTGGTTTCCTGTGTCCATTCAAATTTCCCAACGGTCGAATTTCAAGCGGTCATTTGTCATTAATAATTTCCCTGAATTCTCATGCTACTTTCACTATTCCCTATATTCAATTCATTCCTAATGTTGCTATTTCATCGTGCCATTTATATTCTTTATTTTCTAACTGTTCAATTGGAAATTTATATATATTTTAATATACAGTTGTACATATTCCTCTATAGCTTATTAAATTCCTTCCTCCTCCATTTTTCGACTGCCACCATCACAAAACTCCTCTTCCCATTACGCATGGCCAAACCCTCCCCGCCTTTCACCAACGCAAGCTCCACTGGCCGACTCCACACCCGCAACCGCCTTCAGCCCCACCATCGCCGAACTTCGGCCTGACCTCACCGTACTCCCCTACGACCACCCTCCTCGAACCCGCACACCACCTCACTTCCTCGGTTCCTCTTTCCTCTCTTTTTCTTCCATCCCTCTTCCATGCAACCCAATCTCAGCTAAACTACCCTACCCGAAGACCCTCGCCTCAACCGAGAATAGCCCACGTAACACCCATAGCCTAGCACCCCCTCCTCCGTGCACTTCCCAGATCCCACGTCGCCGACATCGCCTCCCATCAACCATGCTCCTCCATGCATCCACTCCATAACCGCAACTCTCACCTCCCCTGGCCGCTCATCTTCCTCCACCATCGGCCTCATTCTTTTCCAGTATATCGTGTATTATATTGCATTATACTATACTACACTATATTATATTATATCATCTTACATTTTATTGTATTATATATTTCAAATACTTAATGTACCTGCTTCGTATGTATATATATTTTATAATATAATAATAGTTCTCAAGCCTTTACATATGAGTATATGTTAGTTTTATATAAGATCTGTTGGTATAATACATAAGTTTATAAAGGTACATATAAGTTGGTGATCTGGTGAATATATTTCATGGTTACTTTCACAAAGTAATTCAAATTAAATATGAATTTTGGTATACGTGTGTAAATATGTATAGTTGTTTATATGGTATTAGAACTGTTGCCCATTTATAAACTTATGTAGGTTTGCTTTTCAAAAACTGTTAGTTTAAAACTACCTGTTAGTTATAATATATATGGTTGCTATTTTTAACATATCATGTCTGCATATATTCATATATGTCTGCATGTATATAGTAGTGTTTATATATCGTTGGTGTTTGTATGTCAGTATATATATTTTGTTTTCAAAGTTTTTCAAATGCTGGTTGTGTCTTGCTTTACATAGATATGTTGTAACGATCCCAACTTTGAGTCAAATTTAAATGGGTAATTAATATAAAATCTTGGATTAAATTGTGAATTAATTTGAATTTTTCCAAATTAAATAAAACATTTGTTTGTTTGTTTATATATATATATATATAAATTGATTATAAATAGAATTTGATTTGAAATTCAAGAATAAATATACTGAGAACAAACTGGATTTAAGAAACTAATATATATATGTATATATTAACATTTATTAGTATAATTTGTTTTAAATCATTTTTCTTTAAAAAGTTATATAAGTATAAACAATAGAAAATGTATGTATGAAAATATGTGTATATATAAATAATTAAAATTGGAAATATACTATAATAATTATATATACATAGATCAATAAAAATAAATATTTGGTAATAAGCATAATAGCTCAAGTTTGAATAGAAATTGATAAAAAGGGATAATACATTTTCTTTTAAAATTTAAAACATGAGATGAATTAAATTTGTATATGAAAACATAAGGCATGATATAAATTTTTTATAAAAATATATACATAAATTAATATAAACACAAACATATTAATATAAGAACATAAACCTATGTGAATATAAAATTGAATAAAATCTAACAAAGGGTTTAAACATAAAAATGGATGTTTTTGACATTTGTAAAATATATGATACATTCATTGACAAATGTTTGGTAAGTAAAATACAAATTAACAGTGTTAGCTTAGTCTTAACAAGTGGCAAATGATTCTTTTTCTTTTTAAATTAGAATTATATAAACATGTATTAGAGAACAAAACCAGGTTTCATATTTCTTCACCTCTTAATCCTCTTCCTCTCATTTTTCTGAAAATAAAAAAAACTAAAGAGAAAATCAAAACAAAATCAAAAACCTGGAAGCAAGCAAATCAAACGGTCTTCAACCTGATCAAATTCCAGTTTTCAAACTTCTACCAGAAACAATCTTTTGCATCTCAAAACATCAGCAATTTCAAAATACAACTTGATAACTAAAGAATCTAAAACCAGAGATTTGAGACAACAATCAATCAACCTGAAACAATCAAGCATGGATTCAACAAGATCATGATCAGTTCCGGACCAAAGCATCACCAGAATATTTCCAGTTTCAAAGTTGTAAATTCATCTCAAAACAAATCAAGTTCTAGTTTCCTAGTTTTGGAACCCAAATACAAATATCCAGGCTCTGTCTTTCTCTATGCATCATCTACAGGTGAGCAAACTCACTTGAACCTATCTATATATTTTGATGTTTGAATGACACTTGAAGTATATTATGAAAGTGTTTGTTTAGTTGTTAATTATTCCCACGAGCTTGTTGTGTGTGTGTGTGTAAATATATGTGTGCATATAGAAACATGCTTCTGTTCCAAGCTCAACAGGTTTTAAACAAATTAAAAATTCAAATTCTCTTTCCCCGATCTGTTTTAGGCTTAGATCCCTAAAGAAGAAATGATTATAACAATGTAACATTATTTTTTAAAAATAATTTCCAGTAAAAGTATTTAGTAATTATTTCAAAAACTAGAAATTATAATAAAATCTTTTCAACCCAGAAAAATCGAATGTCTGGATTTCAAGTTGTAATCATAGGAACAGATTCACATGGCAAAATTACGATTTTCGACAATAAATTCATAAATTTTAAGTTTATATTCGTGGAGAAGTTGCGAGATGAACTGAAATTGGATTTTTGGAAAATTCTGGGGGTCAGAGTGGAGGAGGGTCTCGGGATCATGGCCACAGCTAGCTCGGAGGTCAGGGGTTTTAGAAAAAATGGTGGATGGATTTATAGTGGATCAAGCTGGCTGGTCGTAGGTGATATAGGGTTTAATGACCTAATTTGGTTGATGATAGAAATGAGGTGAATTCGTCGATGAGGGTGGATCGAAATCGATCGCATATGGAGGAGTTAATGCGCAGTTTCGTCGTGAAGCCTTAGCCAGAGTGTCGGGTCGTCTGGTGGCCATAGGTGGTCATACGAAGTAGTTCTTGGATGAACTGTCTGTTCCAGGTGGTTGTCAAGATTACTCGATTTCGAATTTTTCATAGTTCCGAGGTTTTGGGTGGTCGAGTTCGTCGGCATGGTCGTTGTCGATGAACTGGAGGTAGCAGCGTCGATCAGAGCATCATTGTGCGACCGTACACGTGCAACTGTGCCAGGGTGTATCAGAAGTTTGGTTTGTTTTAAGGAGAAGGTGTGGTCTCAGTTTTACTCTTAGGAGAACGTTGTGGTAGCTCGAGTTTTGTTCCGGGATGTTTGAGTGGTTAGCATGTTTTTAACAAGTTTAAAATTTTAAAAAGGAAAAAAGGTGGCTCGAAGGTTTTCTCGGTGAAAACTGGTCTGGGCTCGGATCGGCACCCGAGGTTGTCTCGGGTCTGACTTTTTAAGTGTTTAGAATAAATCAGTTTTGAAATTTAAAATAAAACAAGTTTCCAAAAAAAAAATTTAATAATTTTTTTTATATAATAAAAGTTTATTTATTTTTGGTTGATAGAAGTCGTAAGGTTTAATTTTTTTAACTTAAAAAAATTAATTAAGATTTGTTTGCTTAAGTTATTTTGAAATAAAATTTAATAGTTTAATTAAGAAGATTGATTAAAAGGATAAATGGTTTATCTTAAAAATAATGCTTTTGATTATTAATTAACTTAAAGGTATTAAGTTAATTTATGTGTTAATAATAATTTATTTTCAAGGTTTATATATTTTAAAGATAATTAAGTAAGTAATTAAGGTAATGATTTATCTTTAAAATCTTGGGTAATTAAAGATTGATTAATTACTTAATAGTTAAAGGTTAATTAATTAATTAATTAAAAGATAATTAGTCAACTAAAGGATTAATTACTTAATTACATAAATAATAATTAATTAAAGTTATTAATTAATTGTGATTAATTAAAGGTCTACTTACATAATTATTTAAAGGATAACTAAATAATGTGATTAACTAATTTATGTGATTAATTAAAGGATTAGTTAGTCAACTTAAGGATAATTACTTAATGAAATTAATTGAAGATTAATTAGTGTAAGTAATTAAGGGATAATTACTTAATGAGAATAACTAAAAGTTAATTAATTAAAGGTTAATTAATTAATGATTAAAGTGATTAATTATTGATTAAAGGGTTAATTAATTTATGATTGAAAGATAATTACTTAATTAATTAATTAAAGGTTAATTAATTATGTAATTAACATAAGGTTAATTAATTTATTTGAAGGATAATTAATTAATTAAGGATAACTAAATTAAGATGGATAACTAAGATTGATTAATTAATTTCATTAATTAATTATAATAATCACAAATTGTTTGTAATTACTTAATGTTAATTAAGCCAGGTTTGGTAATTGATTCATGAGTAACTAATTTAAATTGATCTTGCTTATGGATGATTGAATTATAATAAATGCCTTGGATTATTTGATATCTCTGATGTGTGATGATTCTATGATATGATTGTTTTGAATTAAGCTGCGAATTATGATTTATTTATCTATGATGATATTACTTGTTTATCTGTGAATGAAAGATAAGCGTTATAATTTTATACTGCTTATTAATATTGTTGTACTTGAATTAATAATGGTTGTGATATTTTATTGTTGTGTGAAAACCCATGGACTACACTACACACACAAATATGGATTTCACGAGGAATTGGTTAAGTCACATATATTTGAATTTAATATTATTTTATTCAAAATGATGAAATGGTTTTAAAAGTTGAATTTTGAATCAAATTGGTTTGGTAGTGAAATTGGGTTGAATATGGAAAGTTTTTGGAAAGGAAGTTTGAAATTAAAATTTAGTTTGAATATGATATGTCTTGTTAAAGTCTTGAAACTATTTCGGAAACTACGAGTTGAAAGGGTTATACAAGTTATATAATATATATATGGATTTTAAACCATTTTCAAGTATATTGAATAAATTATTTTGGGAATTTGAATTTAACTCAAATTTGAACTTGCCGATTATACGGTAGTTCGCTGATTTTCTAATTTTATTTTAAAAAGCTATAACTTGAGCATATTTAATCGGGTTTTTTCGAGACAAAAAACATTTGTTTTCAAATGATAACAGCTTTCATATAAAGAAAGATTTTCTAGTCTCCGTTGAAAGGATTTCAAGTTTGAAACGGAATAGTTTTGAAAGCTATGAATGAATCTTTGTTAAAGATTGGTGAACTTTGTTTTCAAAGTAAAGAGGATCTTAAAGGTGTATCTTTTGTATAAAAGATTTGAAATAGAAATTTGTTTAAACCATTTGAAAGAAAGGTTTTGGGTCATAAGGTGTGGCTTAACTAAGATCCTAATATATCCATATGTTTTTAAATTAGCGGTCATTATTCGGTTTAGCCGGGAGAGAACTTTATGTCATAAAACCCATTCCGAATAATGATACGACGAAATGGATAACATTTGAAGACGGTGGTGAAGACCGGGTATTTTCGAGAACGAAAGGATTACCTGTCGAGTGTCTCTACACTGAGTTGCTCCGGTATAGATATCTCCATATGTGATGGGGAGTCCTATCGGGACTGTGAATACCCGGATTTGCAAGGGCTTTTTTTGAAGTGCATTCGGTTCCATTCAGAACCAGGATGGACTTGTATGGACATATGTCTGGTGTTACACTTTGAGATGTAAAAATGGTTTCTATCATACACATTTCTGTTTGGTGGCGGAGAATTTGTTCTCTTAGCTTAATACCCTTCTCTGAGATGTACGAGCTCAGGTTATGTAGTTGATGGTTACTAGTGATATATTCCCAATTTGGTAATGTGGCATACTAAATGCTTCTGATCATTTGTTGATCAAAGCATGGCTTTTGTGAAAAGCATAGCTTTGTGGACGAGACTTCGTCGAACCTCACATCCCGAAAATGGTCGAAACAGAAAGGATGCGGTAAGCTTATAAGGATCGCGCCCTTTAGGGTATGTGCATTTCCTTCTAGATAAAAAGTGATATCATGGTATGGAGCCCAGATATTTAACTTATGTGGTTGTTGGAATTTGTTGGTGTTGAGAGCTCTCGGATAAAGGTCGGTGCGACCGGGGGATAGCATACTCGTGTCAGTAGTAACCTAGTTACATATGTAACCCGACCTTGTGTTGGCAGAGAGCCGGTTAGGTTCTCGAGGCATCCCTCCATAGACGTACCCATTCGGTGAAGGAAGTTCCTTAGCCTAACTATTTATTGGAAATCCAATCACCCAATACGTGCTCTTTACGATTTCAGTTGTATAACCCGCCATTCTTAAATGGTAGCTATAGCAGGCATAATATAATGGTACCTATGCTGGCTAAGATTGATATTATACTTTGAAATGTTTTCTGCACTATGCACTAATAATAATATCAAAAGGATTTTGCGTATCAAGCATGTTTGACTATCATAAGCAGAAATCTCCCCCAAGTGCGTGATCGCACTGTGTGTGTGCCGGGAGGCCTTATGGTAGTTTCATTTTCCAAAAAACATAGAGAATTTCATTTTATTTCTTTTGTTCAAGATAAACTGTTTTGTTTGCTCACATCAATTCCATGACTGACCTGGAGTTTATTGTTCCCTTTCTAAACTCTGAGTGCCCACAATTTTCCACACGGGCAGACTAGAATCAGGTTGTCGATAGATAGTAGATATGGATCTAGAAGTCTTTGGTTTGGCAATCGCATTTGCTTCAAGATTCAACATGATGGGGGTTCGAGCTTGAAGTTGGAAGCTTTGGCATTGAAGATGTTGTTTTCCACTGCTGTTGCTGTCTTATTATTTCTGTTGTTATATCTATCTCTGTTAGTGTTGATCACATCATTTGTATCAGATTGTTATATCCGTTTGTGTATCAATAAAATTAGTCTTTTCTGTTTCCGTTGTGTTGTTATCACCTAATATTGTTATAAGCTTCGACGGACCAGACTCAACGTTCGAATCTGCGGCATTCGAATACAGGTGATGTATTTGGGTGTCGATTTTCGAAGGTTGAGTCAGGATCGTTAAATTGGTATCAGAGTTGAAGGTTGAGAATGAAATTTAGCTCAGGAGTATAACGCATTAGGTGACTCATTAGAGAGAAGGTTACAAATACCCTAGAATGGGTATCCCTAAGATATCTTATATGTATGCCTCGGTAAATTTTCTGACTATTCACTGATAGTGAGAATGAGTGCAAGAAGAGGACACGATAGGGGATAGGGGAGTACCACTAAAAATGGTCGATACTCTGCAACAACGGGAACAACTTTTCCCATCAACCTCCATTGATCATTATCTAATTTCAAAAGAACTTTGATTTCTTCCAGACAACTACAAGAAGAAGCTTTAGTGTAGTGGTGGTTCTATGAATTTTGTCTACGTTGTAAAAGGTTCCTATTTCATATTATCATCATCAATTTCCTATCAGCTTTTCTTTTTTAACTTTAATGAATTTTAAATTTAAATTGAAATAAATTGATTAACAAAATATGAAGTTAAATTGAATTGTATCTATTTGTCTGTTTTTGGGATCTCGGTATATTCTACGAATTGTTAGTTATCCCTTCAGACTAACCAATGCCTTGCATATTTCGTAGATCTAATGACCCAAGTATATTCATGAAATATTGAATAAGTTCGTTCTCATTGTTGATATTCTGATTTGGTAAGCCAAATATAGAATAGATATTCAATTTGATCTGGAAAGCTATTTTTCTATCTTTGTGTATTCATCTGTTCTTTGTTTGTCTCCCTGTCTAACAAATTTTAGGACGAAATTTTCTTAAAGGGGAATCTTTAACGATCTCATTTTTGAGTCAAATTTAAATTGGTAATTAATATAAAATCTTCGAATAAATTATGAATTGACTAGAATTTTTCCAAATTAAATAAACATTTGTTTGTTTATTTATATATATGTATATAAATTGATTATAAAAGAAATTTGATTTGAAATTCAAGAATAAATATATTGAGAACAAACTGGATTTAAGAAACTAATATATATGTATATATTAACATTTATTAGTATAATTTGTTTTAAATCATTTTTCTTTAAAAAGTTATATAAGTATAAACAATAGAAAATGTATGTATGAAAATATGTGTATGTATAAATAATTAAAACTGGAAATATAATATAATAATTATATATACATAGATCAATAAAAATAAATATTTGGTAATAAGCATAATAGCTCAAGTTTGAATAGAAATTGATAGAAAGGGATAATACATTTTCTTTTAAAATTTAAAACATGAAATAAATTAAATTTGTATATGAAAATAAAAGGCATGATATAAAAATTTTATAAAAATATATAAATAAATTAATATAAACGCAAACATATTAATGTAAGAACATAAACCTATGTAAATATAAAATTGAATAACATTTAACAAAGGGTTTAAACATAAAAATGGATATTTTTGACATTTGTAAAATATATAATACATACATTGACAAATGTTTGATAAGTAAAATATAAATTAACAAGTGTTAGCTTAGTCTTAACAAGTGGCAAATGATTCTTTTTCTTTTAAAATTAGAATTATATAAACATGTATTAGAGAAGAAAACCAGGTTTCATATTTCTTCACCTCTCAATCCTCTTCCTCTCATTTTTCTGAAAATAAAAAAATAAAGAGAAAATAAAAAACTAAAGAGAAAATCAAAACAAAATCAAAAACCTGGAAGCAAGCAAGTCAAATAATCTTCAACCTGATCAAATTCCAGTTTTCAAACTTCAACCAGAAACAATCTTTGCATCTCAAAACATCAGCAATTTCAAATACAACCTAATAACTAAAGAAACTAAAACCAGAGATTTGAGACAACAATCAATCAACCTGAAACAATCAAGCATGGACTCAACAAGATCATGATCAGTTCCTGATCAAAACATTACCGGAATATTTCCATTTCCAAAGTTGTAAATTCATCTCAAAACAAATCAAGTTCTAGTGTCCCAGTTTTCAAACCCAAATTCAAATATCCAGGCTCTGTCTTTCTCTGTGCATCATCTACAGGTGAGTAAACTCACTTGAACCTATCTGTATATTTTGGTATTTGGATTGACACTTGAAGTATATTATGATAAGTGTTTGTTTAGTTGTTAATTATGCCTGCATGCTATATATGTGTGTGTGTGCACGCGCGTGTGCATATAGAAACATGCTTCTATTCCAAGCTCAACAAGTTTTAAACAAATTAAAAATTCGAATTCTCTTTCCCCGATCTGTTTTAGGCTTACATCCCTAAAGAAGAAATGATTATAACAATGTAACATTATTTTTAAAAATAATTTCCAGTAAAAATATTTAGTAATTATTTCAAAAACTAGAAATTACAGTAAAACCTTTTCAACCCAGAGAAATTGAAGGTCTGGATTTCAAGTTGTAATCATAGGAACAGATTCGCTTTGCAAAATTATGATTTTTGATAATCAATTCACAATTTTTAAGTTTATATTCATGGAGAAAATGCTCGATGAACTGAAATTGGATTTTTGGAAAATTCTGGTGGTCAGAGTAGAGTAGGGTGTCGGGATCATGGCCACAGCTAGCTCGCAGGTCAGGGGTTTTGGAAAAAATGGAGGATGGATTTGTAGTGGATCGAGGTGGTTGGTCAACGGTGATATTGGGTTTAACGACCTAATTTGGTTGATGATAGAAATGAGGTGAATTCATCGACGAGGGTGGATCAGAATCGATCGCATGTTGGGGAGTTGACGTGTGGTTTCGTGGTGAAGTCTTTGTCGGAGTGTCGAGTCGTCTGGTGGCCAGAGGTGGTCAAACGAGGTAGTTCTTCGATGAACTGTCTGTTCCAGGTGGTTGTCAAGATTACTCGATTTCGAATTTGTCATAGTTTCGAGGTTTTGGGTGGTCGAGTTCATTGGCAAGGTCGTTGTCGATGAACTGAAGGTAGCAGCGTTGATTAGAGCGTCGTCGTGCGACCGTTCAAGTGCACCTGTTTCAGGGTGTATCAGAAGTTTGGTTTGTTTTAAGGAGAAGGTGTGGTCTCGAGTTTACACTCTCGGAAAACGTTGTGGTAGCTTGAGTTTTGTTGCAGAATGTTCGAGTGGTTAGCATGTTTTAACAAGTTTAAAAATTTGAAAAGAAAAAAAAAGGTGACTCGAAGGTTTTTTGGGGGAAAACTGGTCTGGACTCGGGTTGGCAACCGAGGTTGTCTCAGGCTTGACTTTTTAAGCGTTTAAAATAAATCAATTTTGAAATTTAAAATAAAACAAATTTTAAAAAATTTATTTTTAAAACAATTTCTTTTATATAATAAAAGTTTATTTTTTGGTTGATAGAAGTTGTAAAGATTATTTTTTAACTTAAAAGAAATTAATTAAGTTTTGTTTTCTTAAGTTATTTTGAAATAAAATTTAATAGTTTAACTAAGAAGATTGATAAAAAGGATAAATGGTTTATCTTAAAAATAATGTTTTTGGTTAGTAATTAACTTAAAGGAATTAAGTTAATTTATGTCTTAATAATAATTTATTTTCAAGGTTTATTAGTTATTTTAAAGATAATTAAGTAAGTAATTAAGGTAATGATTTATCTTTATAATCTTGGGAAATTAAAGATTGATTAATTACTTAATAGTTAAAGGTTAATTAATTAATTAAAAGATAATTAGTTAACTAAAGGATTAATTACTTAAGGAATAATTAATCAAAGTGATTATTTAATTAATGTGATTAATTAAAGGTTTACTTACTTAGTTATTTAAAGGATAATTAAATAATTTGATTAATTAATTTATGTGATTAATTAAAGGATTAATTAATCAACTTAAGGATAATTACTTAATGAAATTAATTGAAGATTAATTAGTGTAAGTAATTAAGGGATAATTACTTAATGAGAAGAATTAAAAGTTAATTAATTAAAGGTTAATTAATTAATGATTAAAGGTGAACTAATTTATGATTGAAAGATAATTACTTAATGTAATTAACTAAGGGTTAATTAATTATGTAATTAATTAAGGGTTAATTAATTATGTAATTAACTTAAGGTTAATTAATTTATGCGAAGGATAATTAGTTAATTAAGGATAATTAATTAAGATGGATAATTAAGATTAATTAATTAATTTTGTTAATTAATTATAATAATCATAAATGGTTTGTAATTACTTAGTGTTAATTAAGCCGGGTTTGGTAATTAATTCATGAGTAATTAATTTAAATTGATCTTCCTTATGGATGATTGAATTATATTAAATGCCTTGAATTGTTTGATATCTCTGATGTGTGATGATTATGTGATATGATTGTTTTGAATTGAGCTACGAATTGTGATTTACTTATTTGTGATGATATTACTTGTTTATCTGTGAATGAAAGATAAGCGTTATAATGTTATACCGCTTATCAATATTATTGTACCTGAATTGATAATGGCTGTGATATTTTATTGTTGTGTGCAAAACCCCTGGACTGCACCACACACACAAATATGGATTTCACGAGGAATTTGTTAACTCACAGATATTTGAATTTAATATTATTTTATTCAAAATGATGAAATGGTTTTAAAAGTTGAATTTTGAATCCAATTGGTTTGGATGTGAAATTGAGTTGAATATCAAAAGTTTTTGGAAAGAAAGTTTGAAATTCAAATTTAGTTTGAATATAATATGTCTTGTTAAAGTCTTAAAACTATTTTGGAAACTATGGGTTGAAAGGGTTATACAAGTTATACAATATACATATGGATTTTTAACCATTTTGGAAGTATATTGAATAAATTATTTTGGGAATTTTAATTTAACTCAAATTTGAACTTGCCGAGTATGTGGTAGTTCGCTGATTTTCTAATTTTATTTTAAAAAGCTCTAACTTGAGCATATTTAATCGGATTTTTCCGAGACGAAAAACATTTATTTTCAAATGATAACAGCTTTCATATAAAGAAAGTATTTCCAGTTTTTATTGAAAGGATTTCAAGTTTGAAATGGAATAGTTTTGAAAGCTATGAATGAATCTTTGTTAAAGATTAGTGAACTTTGTTTTCAAAGTGAAGAGGATCTTAAAGGTGTATCTTTTGTACAAAAGATTTGAAATAAAAATTTGTTTAAACCATTTGAAAGAAAGGTTTTAGGTAATAAGTTGTGGCTTAACTAAGATGGCAATATATCCATATGTTTTTAAAATTAGCGCTCGTTATTCGGTTTAGCCGGGAGAGGACTTTATGTCATAAAACCCATTTCGAATAATGACACGACGAAATGGATGGCATTTGAAGACGGTGGTGAAGACAGGGTATTTTCGTGAACGAAAGGACTACGTGTCGAATGTCTCTGCATTGAGTTGCTCGGGTATAGAGATCTTCATATGTAATAGGGAGTCTGATCGGGATTGTGAATACGTGGATTTGCAAGGGCTTCTTTTGAAGTGCCTTCGGTTCCATTCAGACCCAGGATGGACTTGTATGGACGTATGTCTGACGTTACACTTTGAGATGTAAAACTGGTTTCTATCAGATACATTTCTGTTTAGTGGCGGAGAATTTAGCTTAACACCCTTCTCTAAGACGTACGAGCTCAAAGGTTATGTAGTTGATGGTTACTAGTGATATATTCCTAATTTGGTAATGTGGCATACTAAGTGCTACTAATCGTTTGTTGATCAAAGCATGGCTTTTGTGAAAAGCGTAGCTTAATGGATGAAACTTCATCGAACCTTGCATCCCGAAAATGGTGGAAACAAGAAGGATGTGGCAAGGTTATGAGGGACACGCCCTTTAGGGCATGTGCATTTCCTTCTGGATAAAAAGTGGTATCATGGTATGGTTCCCAGATATTTAACTTATGTGGTTGTTGGAATTTGTTGGTGTTGAGAGCTCTCGGATAAAGGTCAGTGATGATCGGGGGATGGCATACTCGTGTCAGTTGTTACCTAGTTACAGAGGTAATCGGGCCTTGTGTTGGCAGAGAGCCGGTTAGCTTTTCGGGGAATCCCTCAAGAGACGTACCCATTCGGTGAAGGAAGTTCCTTAGCCTGACCATTTGTTGGAAATCCAATCACCCAATATGCGCCCTTTACGATTTCAATTGCATAACCTTCCATTCTTAAATGGTAGCTATAACAGGCATAATATAATGATACATATGCTAGCTAAGATTAATATTATACTTTCGAAACGTTTTCTGCACTATGCACTAATAATAATATCAAAAGGATTTTGCTTATCAAGCATGTTTGACTATCATAAGGAGAAATCTCCCCCAAGTGGATGATCGCATTGTGTGCGTGCCGGGAGGCCTTATGGTAGTTTCATTTTTCAAAAAACATAGCGAATTTCTTTTTATTTCTTTTGTTCAAGATAAACTATTTTGTTTGCCCACACCAGTCCCATGACTGACCTGGAGTTTATTGTTCCCTTTCTAAACTCTGGGTGCCCACGATTTTCCACACGGACGACCTATAATCAGGTTATCAATAGATAGTAGATATGGATCTAGAAGTCTTTGGTTTGGTAGTCGCATTGTGGAATCACATTTGCTTCAAGATTCAACATGATGGGGGTTCGAGCTTGAAGTTGGGAGCTTTGGCATTGAAGATGTTGTTTTCCGTTGCTGCTATCTTATTATTTCCGCTCTTGTATCTATCTCTGTCAGTATTGATCACATCATTTGTATCAGATTGTTGTATCCATTTGTGTATCAATAAAATTATCTTTTCTGTTTCCGCTGTGTTATTATCACCTAATGTTGTTATAAGCTTCGATGAACCAGACTCAACATTTAAATCTGCAGCGTTCGAATACGGGTGATGTATTTAGGTGTCGATTTTCGAAGGTCGAGTCAGGGTCATTACATATGTACTAATAATGTTAATAATGGTAATATATATTGATTTTATAGCTTACATGCATATATATTGTTGAATATATGTAGTCCAAGTTATGTCAGCTTATATCTGATTTATATAAATGTTTGATTATATATATATATATATATATATATATGAATTTATATAATTTATATATATTATTATTTTGACCTTAAAATACATATGGTTCATATATATATTTACTCTATTGTTCCTTAGTTAGTATTGCAACTTAGTATAGGATTTATATTAGCTTATTTATATAAGTATATATGAGTCTGGGTTTTGGATAAGCATGTATAGAGATTTTATTGTATAGGTGTTTAAGTTTAGTATTTATTTAAAAATATATATTATTTTAAATATGAGTTTAAAATCTTATTTTAATATGAGTTAATATTAGACTTTAAATTTTATATATTTGCTCTCATCGATTCCATTTATCAGCTTGTCCGTCGAATTTTTACCAATCTAGCTTTGCTTTGGAATTCGTGCTTGGATTCATAACTCATCTCGTTCTCGTTTATCTCTAGCCACAAAAGGTGAGCAATCACTCACGATTGTTATATTTATTAAATTTGATTTCATTTGAAATGACAATTGAAATGTTAATTATTTAATTGCCGTATATGATATGCCATCATCTGTAACTGTTCACCTGTGAGATATGACACAATAACCTGTCATTTATATTATGATTTAATTTGTTACTGATGATATATGCCTATCGTAAAAATATTATATTATATGCATAACTATCTCACCCTGCAAGTTCCCTGTTAATTTAGAATTCCTTATGGGTATGATTTTGTAGAATAGGGGAAAATCATTTTGGTTTGAAATGGTAAACCCAAGCGATTTTCATCTATTTTTAAATTTTGTGATTTTAGGTTGAAATGACATATACCCTTAGATATTTAAATTGCAGACTGTAATGATAAATATCTGTATCGCTTGACCATATGATCGAAAATTATATACAGACATCGTCAGTCTATATATATTTCGAAAAGTGATTTCCAAAGTTTGAAAGGAAATGTATTTTGAATAGTATTGATTTTTAATAATATATAAAGGCTATTTTTATATACGTATATAATCTAGATTTTTAAAACTATATATTTTGGAAATTTTGAATTTATAAGTTAGTTTTTAAAAATATAATTTTTAAGATTTTCTTATAATTTTATTATTTTAAAAATACATAAAATAAGATCTAATGCAGATTTCATTTAATAAAAAGATTTAATTTATAATATGTTTAAGTATTTATTTAAATTTATATTCATATTTTAAAAATGGATTTTGAAACTTTAATAATAAAGGTTGGAAAGATAAATTAATGTTGACTTGGAATTTAAATTGGTTAATAATAGAATTTAAATAAGAATTTATTTAAACTTATTGATTTTGAAATTTGGAAAATATGATTTATAACTTGATTTAATAATAAGTGATTAAATGAATATTCTGATTTTTAAATAAAATTGAGATTGAATATTTAATATTGAGTTAAATAAATTGAGATAAAAAGTGATGCTTCTATATGGTTTTTACGTAGCCCTGACTCCCGTGGGTCAGCTTAATGTGGCTAAAACAGGAGCCATGTCGGGCCAAGTGAGGTCATTCCTCCGATCGGACATGTTTCTTCGATAATATTCTATTGCTTCTGTGATTTCATCGGGTGCACCTTTGATTTAGGAATGTGTCACTAGGTGAGTGGTAGTAGCTGTTATGCGTTAATTCTGAGTCCTCAAACGGTATATCTACCCTGCATTGCCTCGCGTGTAGTGTCACATGCCCTATCGCGCCTTCTACAAGTTTTTTTGTATCATTCCTATTGAGTGCTCCCTGATAGCCCACTTGCGAATGGAGTTTACAGTATCTGTATAGACTACGACATTATAAAAATGTGTTAAGGGGGATATGGGTAACGCCTTAACGCTATTTTAATAGTTTACTTTACTATAGATATATTATAATAGCGTATATTACTACATAGTAGATAGTTCCATGGATCCTTAGAGGATGGAAATCTCAATCATCCTTTAAGTTACTTGTATTTCAGTTAACATTTCACTTGAGTTGAATTTATTAATACAAGAATATTAATCCTGACTCGAGTGTTTTGTGTTTTGCTTTACGCTCGGGTCAGACTGAGTGTCATAGCACTCGAGACTCACATTTGAAGTTTGGAGGTTTGGTTGAAGATCTATATATCCAGCTTCACTTATTCCAGTCTTTTTTTTCAGCCTCGTTAGTTGCTTCTACATTGGAGATTCATTTGTATTTGATATTCTGTTGTATTTTATTTCAAACTCTGTTGTTTATAAAGTAGCTTCATTTACAGCTATTTATCTATTCCACTGCTTATTGTTGTAATACTCTATGTCTATGATTCTGTGATTGATTTATTTACTGTATATGCTGAGTTTTACGAAATATAAATTAACAATCTGATATTTTGAGCAATTTAAGTCCGACATGTGTGTATGCGAATGGTTCAAAATACTGGGTCATTACAGTGCTGCATTACTTTATTTATCCCTGTTGTATATATAACTTTGATAAATGTTGTATAAATTATAATCAAATGTATGATATAAACAGCTACATGAGCTGTTTATTTTCTTATTATATTTATTGTTCCGCTGTGGGATTCTGTATTTTTTTCTTCTTCTTTTTTTATTTTTATTAATTAACCCCATTGATTACCTATGTTTCGGATTGTTTAAGTTGGACACATGTGGATTATTATCGATTTAAACCTTCCGAAATGTGGGTCGTCACAATTGGTATCAGAGCTTTGGTTTAGCGATAACTTTATCTTTGTGGGGTATGACTCATTATAGATATGGTAGTAATATCCTAGAATGAGTCTGTTTGAGTGTATGTATGGGAGTGCATATTTGTTAGTAAATATAAATTGTTTTATATTGTGTTGATTGGTCGGTTGAGTGGCTTATGGATTCTGGCCAAAATGAGTAATTAACATTATTGATAGGGATCTCTAAACACTTGAACAAAGCAACTCAACATGGTATTTTTTGAAATTGGGTAAATGAAATAATTTTATCTTGATTGTTTTATTTATAAAGAAACAATTTTCTAGAAAATTATTTTGGAATGTTAGTGTGTTTGGTTGTTAGAAATGATAATGTTGACTATTATCATTAATTGGTTGTTGTGTCTTAATAAAAGATGTTAATTAGAAAATAAACATTGATAAGGCATTTATGAAATGTTTTAAAGAAGTGAAATTATGTAAGTATAATTTATAAATGTGACTTATAGATTGAAATGGATTTAAATTGAAATGTTTGAATCTAAGGCCCGGAAATTTTGAAATGTGTTCAAAGTGTTTTGGGAAAAAATATAATGGTAGTATTATTTTGGAAGTATTTTTGAATAAAATATTATAAAGGGTTTTAATGGAGATAAATGCACTAGCTTCACTTCGGTCACTGGAAATAATTTCGTTAATGACTACAACATCATCGACGTTCGATGAATTTCCAAGGGAGAAATTGCTACCAATTGGAGTTTTGTTTTGAAAAACTTGTTTTGGCTTTGAAATTTAAAAGAATAATTTAATACACTAAGGGATGTGTACGTGTATATAAATATAATTTCAAAAATAGTTTGAAATACTTAGAACAAAGTGTTTAAACTTTAGGATTTCGATTTAAAATGTTTTATTGAAAATATGAGAAAATAAGTTTGATAACTTATAAAATTTGAAAATTAGCAAGTTAAAACATTGTCAAATTGTTAGATGTGAATAATAAATTGAACCGTGGAATGAAATTAACTTAAATTAAGTCAATGTGAAATTTGAAAATTTAGCCTAAGTTAGGTTAAATGAAATAATTTTTGAAAATGGAGTTGATTGAGATTGAAATAAATTAATGAATGGGCTAATTAGACTAACTTATTTAGTTAGTGAGTTAAGTATGGTTTGGGATATGGTTGATAAAATTTAATATTGAAATTGGAGGATAATTTGGGTTAAATGGTATTGAAATTGAATATGATTAGAAATAGATATAAACCTAAGTTATGAAGTAGAAATAAACATGAGAAAAGTTAAATGAATTGTTTATAAATTTAAGTGGAATTTTATAATTCATTAATGGATACAGTATAGTGTGAAAGGTGTTAAACATTGAAATTGGATTTGAGTTTAAATAGATATAAACTTAAGTGGTGAAGTGGTAATTAATCTAAGAACATTGGTATAAAATGTTTACAATTGACTTAAGAAAGGATGATGAAGTAACTCTCAAGAGATAATTAGTATTGCAAGGAATATACTAAGTAAATAATTGGATGTAGATAAGCAATGTGGATAATTAAATGCAGATCGAGTAAAATGTGAATAACTGAAAGTGAAAAATGAAAGTGAATATAATGAATATGAATAAGAGGAATTTGGTATAATTAAGAAATCAATGGGAATAATACGTAAGTTGTACGTATATTATTTTATTCACATAACGGTCTGATTCAAATTTGAGTACAGAATTTTGAGATAACTTATATCGATCTAAGTTAGAATTTTTCACTCGATTCTCGATTATGAACCATGGATATGAATTTTTGACTGATTTTGGAATTCTCTATCATATTATATGGCTACGCAAGGAGAATAACAATTTGTGATCGATAAACCAGATCTGAATCCGCACTAGAGTCGTGTGAACGATACTAGTTCGGAAGTGAAATTGTATGATCGAGTGAGCGATCAGATTTAATGTTGCATATGGATGATATATATACATCGTACGGGCTTAACTAAAGCAAATTGAAAATGAAAAATATAAAATGATTTTAAATTACAAGTGTGATGCATCTACGCAGGAGGGATTAGTATTAAAAAACACTATTTGTAAGGGCTTTTGGATTTTACCAAATGACTTTGACGTGTATGTAATGTTGCATTTTTATGCATGTGCTTGTACAAATCATGAAAAGTCGGTCCTTTTTTGTTTTTTGTATATATCAATATCATGTAAAAGGCAAATATCTCCAACTATGGTTTTATGTGGATTCAATATTATCGATTAGATATCTTTGATTTTACTAAGTTGATAATCAACTATACCATTTTACAATTAGTCATATTCCATGAACTTAAATTAAGATTCGCTATGTAGTAAGGTGGCAATTGAGAATGCAAAAGCAATTCATGGCTAGAAAGTAGTAGCAAAAATGGCGGAGGATGCCTTGTTACTGCTTTATGGGGTATTATTTTAGTTCATGTTATCACAAAAGTCAGTCTTCTAGTCACATGATTGACCTTTGACAGTTAGTTGCTGCTTGGAATTTTTCAGGTGTTTATGCATGGTTGCAATGCAAAGAGTGGTACTTTGAAAATTATTCTCACACGGTTCAATTATCAATACGGTAAACTACTTAAAATTTATGAAAAAAAATACATTTATTTTGGAATTAGGTGTTCCCAGTTAACCTCAATATTTAACCAATTATCAATGAAGTAAGTATAAAAGCTGGATCATATTTGTCAAGTACAGAGATAATTTAACTCCATTTATTATTGCTACTATTTGCAAATTATCAGATTTCTTTCTCTTTTCATATATACCATTTCTATATTATTTTTTCAACACCGGCTTCTAAATTTGAATGGGGGCATGACTTTGGTTTCAAATTCGATCATTTCAAAAGAGTAGAAGTGGATTCATTTAATGGTATTGAAACTGAGCTTAAGTTCGTCATATATCATCTTGGTAATGCATGACTCTTGAAGAAATGTATACCAAATGCATAGGCGGTATCGAAGAGTCTCTTGCCATGGTTACAAAGCTTATTCAATTCCCCCATGTTTCACGCAAAAGTGAACTTTTGTTTTGGAAACCTATTATTGATTATGCTTTTCATATTGTTGACCTAGGCCCAAAGGATTGTCCTAGCCCATGGGCTATTCCGCTGCGTTTGAGATGACCTAGTTTCTATGTTTGCACATTCACATCTTCAGGTAATGTATGTTGTGTTGCTTTGTTGGCATGGCAAGACATAGATGCTTATATTTGTTGACAATAAAATGAGATAGTTTCACATGGCAGTGGCCATTTTATAAATTCTTCATCGGTTTCCCCATATCTAAATTCCTAGCATTTACCAACAGATAGTGAGATCTATTAACGATCTCTATAGCCCATTCTACTCAATTTTATGTTTTTTTAGTGACGTAGACTAAACCATGTGAGTTGTATACTTGTATATGTGTATATGACACTAGTCGTGAATGTTTAAATTTTGCTGTCAAGTTGCTTTTCTCCGACAGGGCCTTATGCTTAAAAGGAAACAATAGCCTAGCTCTTTGAGAAAGCAAGCCACTGGCATTTCTTATTCCACTGATACATTGCTTCCCATGCATTTGTTTCTGTTAGTTCCACAATGCCCAGCTAAAACAAAATGGCAGGACATCATAGCCAGTTTACATCAGTTCATCACATGTTGTTCACCATGTCAAAATGATACTTGACAAATGGACAATTAACATTGGTCTGTCACGTTAGGAAGCGGTGTAGTTCTATTAGTAGCATACTTTTCTAAAGTGGAATTAATCTCCTAAGTAGAAACCTTCTAATTTACAGTTATAGGTTCTTTTAAAAAAAAAGATACTTTTGTTGATGAATTTTTTTATTATCGGTTTAGGGATATTTTCATTATGTTGTTATTTTAACAATTTATCAACTTTCTTTTTGTAATTACATGCACAAAATAAAATAGAAGTAAACTTCTTTTTTCTCTGAAATAATACAATACTAACATAGAGGAATTCATAACATTTTTTCTTTTTACCCATCAATATGGTTTGAATGTAACTTCCATCAAACATCAACAGTGCATTTTAAAAAACAATTTAAGGAGTAAAGACAGTATAAAAATGTAGGATTCATCAAGCAATCTATATATTACACATGTTGTACTTAAAAATATGCACAACCAATATTATAAATATGTTGGCACGGTCCATAAACAGACTCATCGACAAATGACATCAAGTTTAATCAGCATAAGATCATAAACTCCGAGTAATCAATGTGGTCATCGTTCCAAAAATATTTTGTTGAAGTCTAGCTGTAGATGCCTTCGTCTTGCTCCACGCATGGATTTATAAACAGATCTCATGATGTGTCTCAGCCATGAATTAAATGACTAAATTATACCAAATGAATCAAGCTACATTTCTCTTCCCTTCAACTCCAAAATAGCAATCAGACAATCCTATTGTACTATCAAAGATCACAACAGAATGAGATTATTAAACTTGAATAATTAAAGATATCTTGGTAACAACATGATGGTAAAAAATAAAAGTAAAATATACTCTGAAAATAAGATGTCAGACTTTTGAAGTACAAACTCATATCATTATATAGCAGCATCATGGTGAATCAATGCTATAAAAACACTATTGTAGCATTAGAAGGCTATAAATTTAAATTCCTTTGTGTTTAGCTATATTATAATTGTAAATGTTATCCACTATAAATATGCAATTCAAGCATATGACATTGAAACCAAGTTAGATTTATACAGGAAATAAACACCATATTTATATAACTGGGCATCTAAGGACACCTAGAGGAATAAGGTTTATGGCTTGGTTAAAAGTATAATAAAATTATTGATTTGGAATAGCTCTACCATACGTTGTGAGTTTTTCAAACAAAACCACTGAAGCTATTAATTGATTAGAGAAATAAAACATCCTTTGCAATAAATTTGAATTATCCCATGATGAATAAAAATACATTTTTTCAATATAAAATTCATTTCATCGGTGTTTGCATTTGTTTTAGCTTTTAACTTATTACTCCTTAATTAATTACATATTAATTTATAAAATTTCAATCATTGATACCAGAATCTAAAACATGCCTGAAGTAATAAAATTTGAAACTCTGAGGGCTAAAAAGACTAAATCCCAAAATCGCCAAGTCCTGAAATCCATAATCATTTGAGGAATCTTACCTAAATATGAAGCAACGACATTATTGCCATGACAGATCCAAAAGTGGTGGATCTGTATTTTACTTCGTGGGCTCAGAAGTCCCCAAAATCAAAGTCGAGAGTGGTGGAATCGACATAAGAAAATAAGTCGACGATCGATTTCGCCTACATCACCAATTTTCTGAATCTCAGTAGAGATTGTAGTTGATTGGCAAAGGATTTGGTGGGGATTGTTGTTTAATGCGTGTGAATAAATATATAATTAGTCTCAAATCGTCCAAATATATTAATTATTGTTGTATATAAGCTAAGGAGGGGAGAAGGTAGTTGTTCCAGTTGCATCTAATTGAGTTAAGATGATGCCTAACATGGTCCATAAATGAATAACATGCAAATTGAGAAATAGTTGAAACAATTTTAACTACTTCAACAACGAAGGATCCAACAGGTTGCCAGCTACATCCCTTTATAGAGATACAAAGGGTATTTTAGGAATTTAAAAAAGATATGGCTGAATTCTATTCATGGAATTCCCATTATTAGTAGTAAAGACATGATTGGATGTCATTGGTAAATAAGATGCAGGTATTTATAATCAATAAAATTTTGGATTGCCCGACAAAAAAGTACATGTTTATTTTGTCATTTGATTTGATGGTTTTATGATTTAGTCATTTGGCTTTTGTTTTCTTTTGTTGATTTGGGGCCGTAATGGCGTTTTGTAGTTGTTTGGAACAAGCCGTGCAAAAGAGACGTTGATGAAATTTTTGAAAATTTAAGTAGTTACAAATTTTTAAGAAATTTGAATAACTAAAATTTTCTTTTGAGTTATAATTTGAAACGATTGAATGAATATTATTTGGAATCTATGGATTAATCTAGGAATTAGTAAAAGTGGTAATATGGTTTCAAAAAATTAATTTTGGGGAATTGTTTCAAATAATTTGTTTTAGAAAAGAAATGGGTTTAGACATTTTTCCTACCTTGACAATTTCGAGGAGGAAATTCTTTTAAGATGGAATGAATGTAACGACTCAGAATTTTAGTTATTTGAAACTGGAATATTTAATTGATTCTAAATATTTTAAAAGTTAATTTTATAAAGTTAATAACTTTAACTTCAATTATAACGATTCATTGGGTAATTTAATTATGGAATTTAATAATTGAAAATTTGGTTAAATAGTGGAATCTTGAGTTTTAAGCTAGATAAAATAATTTCAAAGGCTTATTAAATTTCTATTAATAAGAATGAAGGTAAACAAAATTTTAAATTGGATTTAAAAGCGATTCACTCGAATTTAAGAATAAATCATTTAAACTAGCGTATATAGCTTTTCGAGGCATGGTCTTGGAATTCAACGAAACTAGTTTTATTGGATTCATAATAGTATATTATTATCGAATTTTAAATTTCGTGGCATTTGGATTTATCATTTGATCGTGCGGATAGAAACACATTGAAATCAATATTGAAAATTTAATATTTTAATTGGGTTCAAAAAGTTATCTTCTCCATACAATCCAATTAGGCCTCAAAACTTGTTCCATTGCGTTTGTAATAGGGGTATAACGTTAGGAATGCCTAGCGGCACGCCTCGATAAGAATTCGAAATAAATATACGAAACTTTAAAATTTTATTTTTCAAGTTTTACTAAGTGAAAAATCCCTAAACAAATTTTGTAAATCTTGCTTCAGCATGATCTTTAACCTGGTATGCGTACCGATGGGTTCGAATGCAATTTGAGGAGGGGTCGATGTCAGGCGGCAACGCTAGGGCTCGAGATTTTAATCGATTGAATCATCCATTCATGAATTTATGCTCGTTTTTGGATTCGTTGTAGAAAATAGCATTAGGGCGAGCAATTTTGTGGTGTTTGATCGCCTCTTGGTAGAAGCGATAGTGCTACAGTAGCATGTGAGCACAAGCAGGTCGCGTTTCGACTTAGGTATGGCGGGATGTGGCGAAGGTTTTCGATTGAACGAGGACGGTGAGACGAACTCGTGGGTGGTCTCAGATCGTTGGATAGAGGAGCAGGGAGGCGGTGCATGTGCATGGCAAATATGACTATCTCAATATCATGCACAGGGACTTTTTTTGGGGAAGAAGAAGGTGTAGATCGGGTTGGTGCATGTGCATGGCGAAGATGACTGTCTCGTTATCGTGCACGGGGACTTTCATTTGGGGAAGAAGAAGGTGTAGATAGGTTTTTTGTTCGTGGGCTGGGCAATTGGGTGGGTAATGGAAATTAAAAGATGATTAATTATATAAAATTGTTTTTTTATAAATCCCAATTCTTATAAATTGCATAACTCATTTGTTTTAGGTCCATGTCCAATGCGGTCAGTCATGTTGGGCTATTATCAATGAGATCTTTGCTATGGAATCAAATTGGTTGAATTTAGAGCTTGTAAATTTTTCAGTTAAATTCGAACGCATTCGAATTTAATCGAAACCAAAACACGAAGCGATAACAGAAAAATAAAAAGGTGAGTGTTTTTAATGCACACGACGTACTATAATTTTTTATGTTCGTTAAAATTGAATCGTGAAGATATCTAATTTTATTGACTGTTAATTGAAAATGACATTGACATACGAATTCACTGTAGATAATAAAATTAACAGTTAAATTTGAAATTGGAATTTAATTGCCAGTAAATTACTTGATATTGATACCTATGAAATTATTGTGAATTATTTGCCGATTTGGATGTTGATTGTGATTGATGCTGTTGGTTGATATTTTGAATGATTTGGATGCTTATTTATTTTGATATATCCTGTTATCATCCTATACATTTTTTACAGTATATAAAACTGTAAATTGAATTATTCGAATAAATTAAGATATAGGTTGAAATGATATATACCTATGACATTTATTTTGGCTTGAAATGTATATATCCATCCCTAAAATTAAATTGAAATAACTATTCACTTGGCCATAGGACAAAAAATTATATACGGACACCAGATTGGTTTAATTAAATGATTTTAAAAAATTTGATTTGAAATTTATTTAAATGATTTGATTTTAAGAAAATGAAAATAGAATTTATGAAATCGAATTATTTTCGAACTTGAGCTCGAAGTGTTGAAATTTAAGTTTGATAACATGAATGTTTTAAATAATTGAAGTTGAGATTTTGAAGTTATAATCAAAATATGATGTGAATATCAGAAATTGTTTTGTTTTAAAAGATTGGACTTTTATTCGAACTTTGAATATCACTAAGTAAAAGTTATATAAAATGATATTTTGAAATTGAGCTCGAAATTGAATTATATTTGAGGATTTGGATTTTGAATTGGATATTGAAGGTAAAATTGATTTAAGTGTTTTGAATCGATATTTTGAAAATCGAACTCGGTATTGATATAAATCGAAATGGTTTAAATTTGGAATTGAAATTATTTTGGAATTGAAACTAATTTGGAATTGTAATTGAAACTAATTTGTAATTGGAATTGAAATAAATTTGGAATTAAAATTGAAATAAATCTAAATTTCGACTTGAAATTGGAATTGATTCGATAAAATCGAAACAGAAATTGGAATTGATTTGAATGGGGAAATGTGGAATTGATCGGTTCGACTTTGAAACTATTTTCAAATGAATTATTTAAGTATAAATGGTTCAAAATCTATCGTCTTTAAATATTCGTATTATTTTGATTTTCCAAACTATTTTACTATATAAACCATTTTTAGTACTCAAACAGTTTTTTATGAAACTATTTTCTAAAAATTCAAATTGGTCAAAGGAGTGAAATGTTTATATTTTAATCTTGGACTTAGGTGCAAATTGGGTTAAAGTGAAGTTGTAACCTAAATTCGAATCAGAATTTTGAAGTGAAATCGATATATCGAACTGAATTGACATTTTGAAGTAAAATATGATTTGTGAAGCGAATATGATGATTTTGAAATGGATATGATTTATGAAGTGAATATGATGATTTTGAAATGGATTTGATTTTAGAAGCGAATATGATATTTTGATATCAAGTATGAATCGTTTTCGAAATGTAAAAGTACCAACCAATGTATAAAACGACATTTGGTTGTTTAAGAAACTAGGGTTTCTTATTGGCATACTCTCTGTTAATATTGGAACCACCTTAACAACTGTGTACGCGAAGGAGACTCCAAAAGAAGTGGTTGGGTTTGGCGTCGTTTGCTAGATTTGGAATAAGAGAACAATGATGGATAGACTCCGACACTTGTGCCAATTTGAAATGTCTAAAACTGGTATAATAACCCAACTTTTTGGACAGTTCAAATCGACAATAAACCACATATGTCAGATTCAAACAATTTAAAAGGGAGGATTGTAGATGGGGTAAATAAGAAAAAAAGAAAAACACAGAATCTCGCAGTGGAATGAGAAAATATAATAATCAAATAAACAGTTCATGAAGTTGTTTTGCAAATAATGTTTGATTACACTTTTACAATTCAAATTAGAGTTTTGCATAAATCAAAAATAAACAAATAATGCAGGGGAATACAGAACGCAGTGGAATAATAAATAGAAATGATATTGAATCTTCGTCTTCGTTCTTCAGAAAATAGTCTTTAATGCACTGAAAAGCATAGACTGATCCGAGCATAATAAAAAAATCACTCGAGTCAGAACTAAAAGATCTTATGTAAGTCAGATCAAAATAAGTAAAATAGAAATATAAGTGCAATGGTTTCATATATGTTACAGGATTTTGATCTCCTATCAAGTGTACAACGTGAATATTTATTTAAAGGGTTTCAAAAAAAACCCAAAATATCAATCTTAATCATCTAATTAAAACAAATCCAAAGTTTGAATTAACTTAAACCCTTCGGATAATTCAACTCCAAATAAAAACCCAAATTCAAGAAATTATGTGGGTATATGTCATTTTAACCAGTATCGAAAATCAACAATTGAACATATAGCACAATCATCCAAAATGTTAACTAATAACATTCATCCAATCACCCAAATATCAACAATTGAACATATAGCACAATCATCGTTGAAATCAACAAATAACTACCAACAATTTACTGGTTATCATCAATAGGTATTTAACTTGCAATTTAAATTTGAATATTAAATTAAATGGAAATTAGATTCAATAAAAGTCAAAATTAACTAGGATGAAAATTTAAAATATATAATACAGAAACCAATCATTTCTAATCACATCATAAATTCAATTTAACTAACATAAGAAAATCGAGTAGTTGTGAGTGTTTGCCCACCATTCTTGGCTATGAAGGTGCTGATAAAAAATGGAGCAATATGGAGATTCCTAGGAAAGATCCAAATGCAAAGAAAATCCAACAAAGCTTAGACACAAACACAAATCAATAAAAAAGTTTCAACTACTTCCAACTTCCAAACAACCCAAGATCCAAACTACGGACAAACCCGAAACTAGGTCATCTTTAAGAAAATATTCGGACCAGAATATTATTGAATCTGTAAAAGTAACTAGCCAAAATGTTGTTGAAAATTCTTTTCACTCCACTTTCATAAAAAGAATCATTCAAAAGCTTCTACTTTGAGGAAGTTATGTTCAAAACAAATAGAGGTATTTTATGAGTTGAAAATCTGAGTTCAAAAATACTTCAAAAAGGTTTGAGTTTTTGGCATAGAGAATTAAGGAAATTGAAGAACTGACCTAAAGGAAAGTTGAAGCCACTGGAAAAATAAATAGTTCGAAGAAAAAGAATCAAAAAGTTTGGTTCATTCCTGAAGGAGATATGATTAATACAATATGTGGTATTTTCGGCCAAAATTGGAACCGAGAAAGGACTTGAAAAATGGAGTTTTTGATATATAAATATTCGGAAAGGGAATGAGGGTTCAACAAAAAAGTTGTTTCCATTGAAATTATACATGGTTGGGAAAAATATATATTTGATTTGGAGTAGTTTAGTGGAATATAGAAGCCATGGAAATAAGGGGAAGAAAGAGGGAAAATAGGGAATGGAAAAAGGAGAAAGAACATGAGAAGGAAGGTGGAAGGAGATGGCATTAGGGATGGTGGAGAGGGCGGCGGCAATTAACAATATATAATTTGTGACGACCCGGAATTTTTAAGCATTTGTAATCAGAATATTTAATTGATTTTAAATATTTAAAGGTTAATTATTAACTTAAATTATGAATATCATGATTTATTTGGCAATTAAATTATTGAATTAAATAATTGGAAGCTGGATAAAATATGAAACCTGAAATTTTAAGCCCGTTCAAAATATAATTTAAAGGCTTATAAGTTTATACTGATAACATTGAATATAATAGAAGTGTTAAAATTGAACGTCAGAATTTATTCGCTTTCTACTCGAGCACTGTAGCAAGCATCTCCAAACCATTTTCTCTTTAATATTAATAGCCAAAATTAAGAAGAAGAAAGATAATAATAATAAAAATAAATAAAAACAAAAAAAACAATATATAATAACTAAATAAAATATATAAGAGAAGCTTCAAGTGGAAGCTTTAGCCACGTCTAATAAACATACTTTCTCCCTCATTTTCGATTTCGCACCGAAGCCGACCCTCCCTTTTCGTTCCCATCAGATCTCGATCATTCGAGAGAAAAAAATTGGCCGAAGCCTTAATTCTCAAAATCAAAACCGAGTGCTCTCTCCCTCCTCTCTCTTCCATTTCAATTCGTTGCAAATCGAGATAACCCTAGAATCGATCTCAATTTGACAGCCGCGGGTTCGTGTTCATGTAGGAAGGGCGACGCGAGTTCATCGATAGTGGCAAACTCGTGTTAGAGGCTGCGATGGACAGGGGAATCAAATCGCGCGTGCGTGGATAGTTGAGCTCGGTGATGATGAGGGGCAGGGGCGGCTGCGAATTAGGGTTCGAGCGCCGCGATTCCAATTCAGTCAATGTCAGGGGTTGGTGCGGTGTCTTTGAGCGACGAGTGGTGGCGGCACGGTTCGTTAAGGCTCGAATTCAAGCTAGGTTTAGGCAGTGAAGTGGTTTCGGCTGTAAGGTATTTTAATATATATTTTTTTATATAAAAATAAGTAATAAACAGAAGGTAGCTGCAGTTTTGCGTACATACACATTTCAGTTATATATATATATATATATATATATATATATATATATATATATATATATATATATATATATATATATATATATATGCAAACAGTAATTATTTCATAAAGTAGCATTTTGACTTCTATTTTAATTCAAATTTGTATATGTATATATATTTGTTAAATAATAATAATATAAGTTTTAGTAAGGATTTTAAAAGGGAAATCTGTTTTGAGCATTTAACAGTGAACATAAATTTTAATATATATATGCATACCTTTTATTATATATGCATTAAACATAAATATATAGGTATTTATAGATAAGGTTTTGGGAAAAGGCAGGAATTTTAAATGTGCGGGGTTTGTATAAAAAAATAGATTTAAAATCTATATGGACTATTTTATTAGTATATATGAAAGTTCAAAAAGAATTAAAGAAATTGGTAAAATTAAATTATTGGTTTAAATGAAATTTATAACGGTAATTTATTTACGATTAGTACGTATATTAATAAGTCGTGAAATATTTTTACAAGGTCAATATCCGGAAGATATAAAGCCGTTAGGATTGGATTGCAAATTAAGTCAAGGTGAGTTAATCTCACTCAGTTTAAATTTAAATTTAAATGATTAAATTTTGAATAATTGTTTGAATGGTTGAAGTTGATTGATTGATGTGCTATAGTATGATATATTCTAGAATTGGTATATTATGTTGTGCTAACATCTGTGGATGCAGGGAAAACAGGTTGGAGGGATCCAACTGGACCCCTCAATATTTATTTAAATTATTTAATTCCCTCTGTTGTGATTTATTTGATATCTTATGATGATCTTTATTGGAATATTGAATGCTATGGTTCGATTGGATATGATTGGGTATGATGAATTACCAAAAATATATAAATTGGATTTTTATTAAGATAACAAAAGAAGTGAAATTTGTAAGTAAAATCATTATAGAAATTTGAATAAATTTTCGAATGAATTAGAAAGAAATAAAGTGACTTAAAAATTCTAGTAAATAAATCTTGAGTATAGAAATGAAATTTGAATAAACAAAGAGCTAATGAATTTTAATCTTCAGTGATATTAATTAAAAGAATAAAACTTTTATTTAAAATGTAAGATTTAAATTTAAAAAAAAAATATTAATTAAGAAGAAGTTGGGAAAAGCTGAAATTTGTATATTTCAGTTAAAAGATTTAAAATCAAATGGAAAAGAATAACAATAATAATTAAGTGCATAATTAAATGAAATTTGAAATGAATTGAGTAATTTAAGAAACTTATTTCAAATGGAATAAATTGAAAATCAATTTGGAAAATTGATTTAAATGTTTAAAGCTGGAATTCTTCCTGGATCACTAAGTGTGCTTTCAAGTAAATTTTAAATATAAGTTAATAGTTTTAAAATTTGTTTTAAAAAGGTATGTTTTGGAAAATTTATTATTCCTAGTATTTAAATTCTAAAGTAAGTATTTTCTCAAATCTATTATAGTAGTAATTATTTTAAAAAGTGACTTAATATTTTGTTTCAAAGGTGAAAATCTAGTTTTATATTTTATAAAGTAACTTTAATTTCAAATATTCATATAAGATGTATTTTTCCAAATTATTAAAGTAGTTTAATTTAAATGTCTTAAAAGTATATATTTTTAAGTAAAGTATTTTAAATTATTTTTAAATCTAGTTTTGTATTTGGTGATTTCAGGGGAGATAGAAAATATTTGGGGAAAGTTTATACTCGAAAGAAGAATGGTTTTGAAACTGTTTTCAAAGGGATGGAAAATAGAAATATATCTTATAAAGATATTTTGAAGATAATAAATAATTTGGTAAATTATTTATTGGTTGATGGTTGTTTGTGAATATTAATTGATAGTTAAATCACCGACTATCAATATTGGCCAACTGCGTTGATCGTTTCGAGGAGACCGGGATCGAGATTAATTTCTCGAAAACCACTTCGATCCGGTTTGTACGTTTCGTGCGAAAAACGTGTTCGGAGTCGAAGATGGAGCAGTGAAGTGCAAGGGCTAGTCGCTACTAATCCTGAGGATATTTCCAAAATGGATGTAGTAGGAATAGTGCCTTCGGTTCCGTTCGAACCCGGGACGGACTTGTATGGATGAATGCTTGCGAAACGTCGTCAGGAGGGCGATGGGCATTCTAAGTAAATACGTTCTAAAGGTAACGTTTAGCCTCAAGCCTCGTCAAATGGGAATGACTGAAAATCAGGGGATATGCAGCAAGGTTAGGTGGGTCATGCCCAAGCAGGACAAGGTAATTCCCCTGTCTAGATGTCCCTTACATATCTTTCGGCTTAGTGGGTGGTTGGTCGCGCCAACCACGGGGTTTATCTTGTTCGGGACTGTTCAGTAAGGAATGGTTCCGGCCTTGTGTTGCAGGGGATGAAGGGAGTAGTCCTCGGTACGGTGATCTAGGCCCCGTACTGTGACAGGTGGTACCCCAGTGCCTAGTCATTGTTGGAAATCCATTTTCCCTACGAGCCTTGTACGAGTTTTGTTTGTATTACCCACTTCGGTGGCTAGTAGCTGGAATTTAATAGATGTAACAATTTCGGCTATTTTATAAGTATTTGTATATAGACCCTATTATAATATCAGAGGATTTCTATAAAAAAATGTTTTAGCTATCGTAAGGTAAAAACCCGACATGTTTATTTGTGGCGTGGTCTTACGAGATGCTTTTGGTTTTCAAAGGATTTTGAAACTTTAATAATCAATTGGGTGTGATTTTCTCACGCTGGTATTCCAGACTGACTCGGGTGTTATTTAACTGTAATGCTCGGGTCAGACCGAGTATTATAGGATACAGGATATGATGCTGTGGGCTCAGGAGACGAGCTGGATGACGATACGTACTCTCGTACTTATATATATGTATTTCCGCTGAGTTGAGTTGTTATGTACCCATTGTATGTTATTGATGTGAGCTGTGATTGATGTACTCTGATGATGTAATATATGTAAACAGATATATTTGATTTTGAGTAAAGATTATTTATTCTCTATTATATTTTATTCCGCTGCGATGGTTAGATTCTGATGTTGATTTTGTTTTCTCTTCTTCTACCTCTTCTTCTTAAACCCAAATGGTTCGTATTTCTGTACAACTTGAGTTGATTGTTGTAGAATAGTGTTAACTCAAGGGGTACGGATTTGCGGGTCGTCACAGTTGGTATCAGAGCTTAGGTTGGTGATAACCTTGGCTCTGGTGGGAATTACTCATTTAAAATAGAGTCCATGGTACTCTATAATGAGTTTGAGCGTATTAATAGATATGAGCGCGTATTTGTTAGTGAATATAAATTGTTTTAATATTGTGTTGATTGATTTATTGAGTGGCATATGAACCTTCGTCGACACAGTCTGCGCAACTGTATCGAAAGGGTTTCTAAACACTTGAATTGAACATTCGACACGGTATTGTTTTAAATATGGGTGAATGAAATAATTTTACCCAAAAATATATTTTTGATATAAAGACAATTTTTGGTAAACTATATAGCTATTATATGGTTGCTTGGATGTTAGAAATGATAATATTAAAGTATTATCATTGTTAAGTGAAAATTTAACTAGAAATTGAAAATATAACCGAAGATTAAGGGAATAAATTCATTATAAAATGAAACTTATAAATATGAATTATAATTGTAATTTATAAATTGAAATATAATAAAATAAGAATTTGTATTAGCATAAACTGTACAAAAGAAATATGGTTAAAACTTATTTAAGCAAGATTTGGAAATTTTAAATCCCGGGGATTTGGAAGTATTTTTGAAAATAAATGATAGCATTGTTTTGGAGTTATTTCTGAAAGGAAATTGTTATAAATGGATTTTGGAAGTAACATAGCATTAAGATCACTTGGATTATTGGAAAATAATTCTGATGATGACGGCCGCATCATCAGTATTCATTTTCGAATTTCTAAGTGAAGAATTGCTTCCAAATTGATTTGTTTAGGAAAGCAAGATGTTTTTGAAAATTTCAAAGGAAATTTGTTGGAAATAAAAGCCAGGATTGGATTAAAATTTTTGAAAAATGTGGTTTGTGATATTGGAGATTTCAAAATGTTTTGAAACCAAAAGCCAGTATTTTAAAAATCCTGATAAGATGGGTTATAAGCTTATAAGTTAGGATGATTTTAAATCAGGAATGGAATATAAACTTTGAAGGTTGGAATTTAAATTTAAAGATAAAAGTTGAAAATGAAAATTAACTTGGAGTTGGAAATAAAAAAAATTTGATTGGATTGAAATTTATTGAATAAGCTGAAATAATATCCAGTTGTATTCGAATTAAGTTGAAATCGAATTGAGTTAAATAAAACTGAGTTAAAATAAAATTGAATTGGAATAAGAATTCAATTGAATTATAGAATGGAATTAGATTCTTACCTGAATAAATGTAAAATAAGTTGGATAAGGATTGGGTTGAAATAAATAAATAGAAGGCTTGAGTTAAAAATAAAAGGGTGAATATATTCAAGCTTATGATGAATGGAATTGTATAAAACAATAAGTGCTAACTTATAAAATTTAAAATGGAATACAAAACCCAAATTTAATATTTTGATGAATTGGAAAATGAAAAGAAAATCCAAACTTGAATTATAAAATAAGTTGAATTAAGAAAATTGATATTTGGAATTGAAAATCGAGTATTGAACTATAAATAGGAGAGAACTAATTGATAATAAATTAGTTAATGAAATATGTAAATGGAGTTCAATGTAGTTAAATAGAAGTGGTATTGTAAGCTAATAATGAAGTTTGGAAATAAAACTCAAGTTATAAATCAAATTCGACATGAATCATTAGTGAAGGAAATATAATTAAAAGTGGCCTTGAAAATTAATCAATTGATTTGTGAATGAAATTTCAATGTAAGTTAATAAAATTGGATGGTAATTTAAAAGTGAATGGTAATTTGAAAATGGATAATGGATCCAGAACTTGAGTTATAGATTAAAATTTAACTTGAAGTGTTAACAAATTAAATATAATTGAAAAGGTATCGAATTTAAATGAAATTGGATTAAAATACTAATGGTATGAATTGCAAATAAAAATCCGAATAAGTAGAAATAAATTGGAAATGGCCATGTAATAAATTGGATGAACTGAATCTGAAAGGTAAATTTGATAATAACAAATCAAATGAAATTGTAAATTTTAAAATGAGATTTAACTGAAATAGAATCAAGTTAAATTGAATGGAAGAGAAAGATTTACTTGGAACGAAATGAGCTTAAGTATAAAAATTGGAGTGACTAAACTTAAGCTAAAAAGTGGAAAAGAATTGAATTGAATTCAACTAAAAATTTAGTTTAATAATTGTGGATTGAATTTAAATCAAGTAAAAATAAATTTTAATCGAAATAAAATTCGGTGAGTTATAAATAATATGAAATGAAATTCTAGAATGAATAATCGTCAACCATTGAAAATCGTCAAGAGATAAATAAGAATCAAATGAAGTATGGTTTAAATAAGTTGAGAAGTGGTTATTGAATGATATGGCTTGGTTTTTTTGAGCTAAATAAAATAGTTTGGAATAAACAATTACGGAATGGTTTTAAATGTAAATGAATGGATGTGAATGAATTAAAATAAAAAGGAAATTTAATTGGTAATGAAGATGGATCTAAGTTGTTAATGGTTTTGAATGAATTAGTTTGGTTAATAAAATAGAAATGCAATGAAACTGAGAATATATGCATTGTGAATAAATCCGAAATGGAATAGAAGTAAGTATAAATTGAGTTGGAGTCAATTTAAATTGGTTATAAACACAAATACTTATTTATTCACATAAATCTTGTCAAATTGCATAGAATAAATTGTCATTGGATGTAAATGGAAGTGATTAAAATTCTATGAGTTGGTGGAAGTAAAATAAATTGATTTTGTAAGCAATTGAATTAAATATGAGTTTAATTTGCTTAAAAAAAAAAATTAAATGTAAGCAATTGAGTTTTAAACCATCCAAATTAATGAAGTTATATATAAATGGATTGAAAAACATTCACATTGGATGAGAATGGTTTATAAATTAATTGAAACAGTTGAATTAGCATGAAACTATATTAATTGCTTACGGAAAAATGTTGGTATGAGATTCTTTTAGAATTCATATGTTTTAACTAGTGTGAATAAGTGATATACTGTTAAACCTCATATATTCGGCACTTACATGTTTAAATTGAGTAAGTACAGGTACCTGGAAGCCGTATGGCTGGATTTGGTTGTGCTATTTGCTAAAAATAATAAGCCGCTTGCTTAAAATGCTAAATAAGGTACGCCTACGCAATTAAAATAGGAAATATGAACTGTTTTTGGTTTTTCCGACCGTGTGGGTCGATGTATATATATTTATCTCTTTTGTCAAATTGCAAAAGCTCCTCCGTACAAAGGGGACTCTACCAAAAATTTTCAGAAATTTTGGGAGTTAGAAAATTTTTTGAAAATTTTGAAAATTTTTGTTAACGACAAAACTATTTAGAATTGGAAACTAAAATAAGTTAGTAAATGAAACTAATTAAAGTAATGACTTAAATTAGGAATAAATGAAGGATAAAAATTAAAAGTTCAAAGTTGAAAATAAATGAAATACATATGTAATGTGGAAATCGATTTGAATAGAAATAGGTATAAACTAAAAATGTTAAAGAGAAATAAAGATAAGAAACATATAAAATGCTTATGCTAAACTTAAAAGGGAATAGTGAAGTCTTAATTGGAAATTGATAATATAAATATATTCCAAGTTAATATTTGGATAAATAGATATTGGCGTTTTGTGAAAAAGTCGATAAAATGTCTTGGGATATTGTAATTGGATATTAGTGCTAAGCAGGATATGCAGGTATGATAAAAGGGGAAAAGAAAATTGGATTTGATTTCAAGAGATAAATTTGAATTGCCCGACAAAAGGTATGTATTTAAATTTGGTATGAAAATTGATTGGGATTTGGATTTGGATTTGGATTGAGCCACTTGGCTTTTTGTTTTCTTTTTGGATTTGGGAGGCCGTAGAGCCCTTTTGTAGTTGTACCGAGCTAGCCGCGCAAAGGAGACGCTGGCGAAATTTTCGGAAATTTAGAGAGTTAGAAAAATTTTGAGAAAATTTTGATAATTCAAAATTGGTTTTATAATTGAAACTTGAATTGTTAAACAAATGGTATAGTCTGAAACCAGGGAAAGGTTTGGAAAGTTAATAAGAATGATAATGGATCTTATAAAAAAAAAAAAAAGATAACCGGTAAGATGTTGAATTGTTATACACTGTTGGTTTTGGAGAGAAGGGTAGACGGGCTTTGGACCATTCTTCCTAATTAGTAATTTCGGGGACGAAATTCTTTTAAGGGGAGAGGAATGTGACGACCCGGAATTTTTAAGCATTTGTAATCAGAATATTTAATTGATTTTAAATATTTAAAGGTTAATTATTAACTTAAATTATGAATATCATGATTTATTTGGCAATTAAATTATTGAATTAAATAATTGGAAGCTGGATAAAATATGAAACCTGAAATTTTAAGCCCGTTCAAAATATAATTTAAAGGCTTATAAGTTTATACTGATAACATTGAATATAATAGAAGTGTTAAAATTGAACGTCAGAATTTATTCGCTTTCTACTCGTGCACTATAGCAAGCATCTCCAAACCATTTTCTCTTTAATATTAATAGCCAAAATTAAGAAGAAGAAAGATAATAATAATAAAAATAAATAAAAACAAAAAAAAAAACAATATATAATAACTAAATAAAATATATAAGAGAAGCTTCAAGTGGAAGCTTTAGCCACGTCTAATAAACATACTTTCTCCCTCATTTTCGATTTCGCACCGAAGCCGACCCTCCCTTTTCGTTCCATCAGATCTCGATCATTCGAGAGAAAAAAATTGGCCGAAGCCTTAATTCTCAAAATCAAAACCGAGTGCTCTCTCCCTCCTCTCTCTTCCATTTCAATTCGTTGCAAATCGAGATAACCCTAGAATCGATCTCAATTTGACAGCCGCGGGTTCGTGTTCATGTAGGAAGGGCGACGCGAGTTCATTGATGGTGGCAAACTCGTGTTAGAGGCTGCGATGGACAGGGGAATCAAATCGCGCGTGCGTGGATAGTTGAGCTCGGTGATGATGAGGGGCAGGGGCGGCTGCGAATTAGGGTTCGAGCGCCGCGATTCCAATTCAGTCAATGTCAGGGGTTGGTGCGGTGTCTTTGAGCGACGAGTGGTGGCGGCACGGTTCGTTAAGGCTCGAATTCAAGCTAGGTTTAGGCAGTGAAGTGGTTTCGGCTGTAAGGTATTTTAATATATTTTTTTTTTATAAAAATAAGTAATAAACAGAAGGTAGCTGCAGTTTTGCGTACATACACATTTCAGTTATATATATATATATATATATATATATATATATATGCAAACAGTAATTATTTCATAAAGTAGCATTTTGACTTCTATTTTAATTCAAATTTGTATATGTATATATATTTGTTAAATAATAATAATATAAGTTTTAGTAAGGATTTTAAAAGGGAAATCTGTTTTGAGCATTTAACAGTGAACATAAATTTTAATATATATATGCATACCTTTTATTATATATGCAGTAAACATAAATATATAGGTATTTATAGATAAGGTTTTGGGAAAAGGCAGGAATTTTAAATGTGCGGCGTTTGTATAAAAAAATAGATTTAAAATCTATATGGATTATTTTATTAGTATATATGAAAGTTCAAAAAGAATTAAAGAAATTGGTAAAATTAAATTATTGGTTTAAATGAAATTTATAACGGTAATTTATTTACGATTAGTACGTATATTAATAAGCCGTGAAATATTTTTACAAGGTCAATATCCGGAAGATATAAAGCCGTTAGGATTGGATTGCAAATTAAGTCAAGGTGAGTTAATCTCACTCAGTTTAAATTTAAATTTAAATGATTAAATTTTGAATAATTGTTTGAATGGTTGAAGTTGATTGATTGATGTGCTATAGTATGATATATTCTAGAATTGGTATATTATGTTGTGCTAACATCTGTGGATGCAGGGAAAACAGGTTGGAGGGATCCAACTGGACCCCTCAATATTTATTTAAATTATTTAATTCCCTCTGTTGTGATTTATTTGATATCTTATGATGATCTTTATTGGAATATTGAATGCTATGGTTCGATTGGATATAATTGGGTATGATGAATTACCAAAAATATATAAATTGGATTTTTATTAAGATAACAAAAGAAGTGAAATTTGTAAGTAAAATCATTATAGAAATTTGAATAAATTTTCGAATGAATTAGAAAGAAATAAAGTGACTTAAAAATTCTAGTAAATAAATCTTGAGTATAGAAATGAAATTTGAATAAACAAAGAGCTAATGAATTTTAATCTTCAGTGATATTAATTAAAAGAATAAAACTTTTATTTAAAATGTAAGATTTAAATTTTTAAAAAAAAATATTAATTAAGAAGAAGTTGGGAAAAGCTGAAATTTGTATATTTCAGTTAAAAGATTTAAAATCAAATGGAAAAGAATAACAATAATAATTAAGTGCATAATTAAATGAAATTTGAAATGAATTGAGTAATTTAAGAAACTTATTTCAAATGGAATAAATTGAAAATCAATTTGGAAAATTGATTTAAATGTTTAAAGCTGGAATTCTTCCTGGATCACTAAGTGTGCTTTCAAGTAAATTTTAAATATAAGTTAATAGTTTTAAAATTTGTTTTAAAAAGGTATGTTTTGGAAAATTTATTATTCCTAGTATTTAAATTCTAAAGTAAGTATTTTCTCAAATCTATTATAGTAGTAATTATTTTAAAAAGTGACTTAATATTTTGTTTCAAAGGTGAAAATCTAGTTTTATATTTTATAAAGTAACTTTAATTTCAAATATTCATATAAGATGTATTTTTACAAATTATTAAAGTAGTTTAATTTAAATGTCTTAAAAGTATATATTTTTAAGTAAAGTGTTTTAAATTATTTTTAAATCTAGTTTTGTATTTGGTGATTTCAGGGGAGATAGAAAATATTTGGGGAAAGTTTATACTCGAAAGAAGAATGGTTTTGAAACTGTTTTCAAAGGGATGGAAAATAGAAATATATCTTATAAAGATATTTTGAAGATAATAAATAATTTGGGAAATTATTTATTGGTTGATGGTTGTTTGTGAATATTAATTGATAGTTAAATCACCGACTATCAATATTGGCCAACTGCGTTGATCGTTTCGAGGAGACCGGGATCGAGATTAATTTCTCGAAAACCACTTCGATCCGGTTTGTACGTTTCGTGCGAAAAACGTGTTCGGAGTCGAAGATGGAGCAGTGAAGTGCAAGGGCTAGTCGCTACTAATCCTGAGGATATTTCCAAAATGGATGTAGTAGGAATAGTGCCTTCGGTTCCGTTCGAACCCGGGACGGACTTGTATGGATGAATGCTTGCGAAACATCGTCAGGAGGGCGATGGGCATTCTAAGTAAATACGTTCTAAAGGTAACGTTTAGCCTCAAGCCTCATCAAATGGGAATGACTGAAAATCAGGGGATATGCAGCAAGGTTAGGTGGGTCATGCCCAAGCAGGTCAAGGTAATTCCCCTGTCTAGATGTCCCTTATATATCTTTCGGCTTAGTGGGTGGTTGGTCGCGCCAACCACGGGGTTTATCTTGTTCGGGACTGTTCAGTAAGGAATGGTTCCGGCCTTGTGTTGCAGGGGATGAAGGGAGTAGTCCTCGGTACGGTGATCTAGGCCCCGTACTGTGACAGGTGGTACCCCAGTGCCTAGTCATTGTTGGAAATCCATTTTCCCTACAAGCCTTGTACGAGTTTTGTTTGTAGTACCCACTTCGGTGGCTAGTAGCTGGAATTTAATAGATGTAACAATTTCGGCTATTTTATAAGTATTTGTATATGGACCCTATTATAATATCAGAGGATTTCTATAAAAAATGTTTTAGCTATCGTAAGGTAAAAACCCGACATGTTTATCTGTGGCGTGGTCTTACGAGATGCTTTTGGTTTTCAAAGGATTTTGAAACTTTAATAATCAATTGGGTGTGATTTTCTCACGCTGGTATTCCAGACTGACTCGGGTGTTATTTAACTGTAATGCTCGGGTCAGACCGAGTATTATAGGATACAGGATATGATGCTGTGGGCTCAGGAGACGAGCTGGATGACGATACGTACTCTCGTACTTATATATATGTATTTCCGCTGAGTTGAGTTGTTATGTACCCATTGTATGTTATTGATGTGAGCTGTGATTGATGTACTCTGATGATGTAATATATGTAAACAGATATATTTGATTTTGAGTAAAGATTATTTATTCTCTATTATATTTTATTCCGCTGCGATGGTTAGATTCTGATGTTGATTTTGTTTTCTCTTCTTCTACCTCTTCTTCTTAAACCCAAATGGTTCATATTTCTGTACAACTTGAGTTGATTGTTGTAGAATAGTGTTAACTCAAGGGGTACGGATTTGCGGGTCGTCACATAATTCCAACATTCAATTGCCTTAATTCTATTAATTACTATTTAATATTCAAGCAGACAAATTAATTAGAAGATAATTACAAACATCGTTTATAATAATAGTTCATATCCATGTCTTATCATTTACAACCAAGGGTTATGACAAAATGATTTCATATTCTATATTAACCTATTCCAATCAATTACATACAATCTCATCATTAAATGTATCAGTTAATTTATTTCATTATTTACAATTATAACCAAATAAACTTACAATCTATTTCAATTGATTGAAATTATATTAATAGTTATCAATAGCATTCAAACAACATCATCGATTTCATATTCAATATTATCCAATTCTAATTGATTGCATATAATTTCAACATTCAATGTATTTCCTTGGTTACAGTTTATAACCAATTATTAATTTACAATCATTTCATTTAATTGGAATTGCATTAAAATAGTTAGCAATTATCTTAAATTAACATTACAAACATTACATTCAATTTATTATGCTCATTATAAAATCACAAATTTAGTTTTCTTTCAATATTAAATTCTAAAATCTTATTTAATTAGTATTTTATTTACCGAAAAAATATGGGTCGTTACGCTCTCCCCCACTCAAAGCTTTTCGTCCTCGAAAAGGAAAAAAGAAGGAACTAAGGGATTAATATATTTTATTCAAAGTTTTCAATTTATAAATAATTAATTTACATAATTAAGTAATTTAAATAATATATACAAATTGATAAGCAATCAAATCTTCGTATAAAAGTTAATAAGAGTTTGAAAATATTTACACTTTCACCAAAAAAATTCTAGGTCCAAAATTCATGGAAAATTTCGACAGAGTCTCCTTTCTACGGAGAGGTCCGAAGAAATAATAATATCAATAATTTCAATAATATATCATATTTCAAAAATAAAATATCCCAACCATGGAAAATAATATAATATCGCTATAAAATCGTAATCTGAAAACATACCTATTTGTCGGGCAAACAACGATTATTTATGAAACCAAAAGTAGTGGTTATTGCTTCCAGAAACCTATACTTCACTTATATAATCCAAAGAAGTGAGAATTATGTATAAGAGAGATATTTAAGTTGTTTCAATTTGCAACAAAAGAAAATCAATATAAAACATAATCAAACAAATAATGCAACCATTTATGCAACCAAAGAAATAAACCATCCATCCATAGCAACCAAAATCAATGGTTTGTTTAGTTCAGAAACCTTTAATCGTGTAAGGTGATAAATAAACTATCAAGTGTACCCTACACTCAATTTCCTTGGATGATTACTTAATAGACTATCCATACAACCTTAAACAATTAAAAGTATCCTTTCCAAACATCCCATAAGTCTAAAAAACCAAGAATTTCAAAACATTATTTAAGTTTATTCAATTGGGTTCTTTTCACATTATTATTTGCATTTTATTTATTTTCATTCATTCATACAATGTCTTTTTCTTTCTTTCATGTACTTACATAAAGTATTTCACATAGTAACTTACGTTCATAACATTTCTTGTACATCAAAATTCTTATTTAGAAATAATTTCATTGGAATCATTTTGTTGTTTAGATTTTACTTGTATAATATTATATTACATATTTCTTTAACATTACTACTTACTAAACATTTATGGTAAGTTATATATATATATTTTCGGAATGTAATTGAGTGTTACACACTTGTTTTAGAATGAATATTCAAATCATGGAAAAACATTTATTTTGGTTTAATACAAAATTTCAAATAGTGAATAAACTTATAAATTTACTGTTAATGCTTCGAAATCAAGTAAATATTTCAAACCATAGTTCCAAAATAGAGACTCGGATTTATTGGCCAAGTATATGACTATAAATAAAACTTCGCAAATCAGTTTTTTTTCATTTATATCATATCTTTAAATTATATATTCAAAGAAACTTATATAAATTTTGCTTGACATATTCACTTGAAAACTTAATTTGCAAATCAATTATCTTTAATACTTTATGGAAAAAATTTGTCTATAAAATTTCTTGCTTCATTTATAAATACTATATAACAAATTTTTAAATAACATTTTTATAAATATATGTAAACTATTTGAAAATAATTAATTACATCATTACTTATATTTAAAAAGAAGTCATTGAAAACCTTAAATCCAGTATTTATAAATTTTATTACTTTTAAATCTCAAAATACTTTTAAACATCATTAGTAAATCAATAATCATTTACTTTAAATATGTTTTATTTAATTAATAACTCCTCACAATATTTGCAACACTAATAATTTACTATTAAACCATGTTGTACATAAACAAACAATATTTTAAACATTTAAAAGTATTTAGAAATGAAAAATAACCAAAATATTTTTCATATAATACTTTATCAAAGTAATACTATAACTCGTTGCTTTAACAAGTTTAGCCTCGTTCTTGCAGACTCTAGTCGTACTTGATCAGACGTAAGACTAGAAATATCCAAGTACTTGGTAGACCTGTTTCAACACCCAATGAAAAATACTTTAAAACATATATGAGAAGTACCGCTCAAAATTTGACGTCAAACAATGATGTTACAATAGCAGTGGCCCGCTGTTGATCCCATGTTTACGTAATGGATACAAAACTTTCTAGAAGATCCTTCCACCTTTCGGAAAATATCGTAGCCATTTTGTAAACAAAGAACCATCGACCCCTACTGTAGTGGTAACTGTTGATTCAATTATTTACACAATGGTTGCACTTCCTTCCCAGATGATCCATAAACAACAGATCCCAGGATCGAAAGTGCCTCCATAGGGTAAACTAAGGAACCATCAACCCTGAAAAAAATCGAGCAACTCATGAGTTTAAGTCTGGACAACCATATCGGTACGAATCCATTTCTGAATTTACCCAAGTATATTAGGATTTATCGGTCGAATTCATTCTTGGATTCTCCAAGTCCATCTGGGTCGAAGCATATCATACTATACTTCTTCGTGGAGGGTACTTCCCTATACCTCTTACTTCAAAATATAACATACTATAACACCCTTTCAAAATCATAGCTTCAAATATCGCACTTAAATAAATTCATTATATATTAGATTTCATTTTCAGATAGAGTACTTTCCAAAATCAATAATCTCGAATATATCAAATCATTTTTATATAAATTCCGTTACATATAAGATTTATCTCTTCAGATCGATTACTTTCCAAAATCAACAGTTTCAAAATCACCTTATACTTATATAATGTCTGTCTTATACAAGAATCAAAAAATTTCCAAAATAAATTTTGCTGTATGAAAAGCCATATGGGATTTAACATCTTTGCTTCAAAAAAGTTTTTGAATTTAGAATAGTTTTGTGTATAAATCGTTTTGTGAAATAGTTTTGTAAATAAAACAGTTTTGTGTATTTTTGTATATAAAATAGAATAAGATGATTTGTATAAGAAAAATAAAATAAATTTTTGGTAAATGGTTTTAAATTATAGTAGTTTTGCATACAAGAAAAATTCCATTTTAAATTACAAAGATATCCAATCCAACAACTTTCAAATTTAGCGTCAAAGCATATCAATAATATTAGAACATAAGATGTATATATGTCATCATTTTGCAAAATCACATTCGATCGCTCGCTCAAATACACAAGTTCGCTTTCGAACTAGTATTTTTCATTTGACTTCCCTAATGTGGACTTCAATAAGGTTTCTTGACCAAAAACCATCATTCTCCTTGCATAGACATATACCATGCTAGAGAATTCTACAATCAAACCAAAAATCCATGTCAAATATTTGCCATCAATAATCGAATGAAAAATCCTAACACGAAGTGGTGTAATTCACATAAAATTTGTGTACTCGAATCCAGATCAAATTAATTTTGTGAATAAAACAATATACGTACAACTTACGTAATTGTTCCAATTTGTTTCATCATAATTACATTTCAATTAAATTCATTATTAATCTCGTTGATTAACACAAGTATTACTTAATGCTTTAATATTTGTCTCATAGAATTTCTCTATTCAATATAAAACATTAACATATTCATTCTCACAACATTGCTTATATTTCTCTTCATTTTAAATTACATTCAGTTTCACAAGTAATATTTCTCATTTAATACCATATTTATTTGAGGATCATTTCATGAGAAATTTCCTTCAATTTATAACCAATTTATAAAGTCTTAATTCATTTTATAAGACATTATTCGAGTTTATAGTTATCACAACTTATATGATAACCATCTACTACAACATTCATTTATTTCATAAACAATTTACATGTCGTGACTTTATATATAATCATTTCACTTTTACTTTATATTTTTTTATCCAGTCAGTTTCACTTTTACTTTTCAAATTTATTTATGACACGTTTCGTAAATTTTAATTAAGTTTATAAACATATTTTTTTCCAATTTAATCTCATTTACAACATTTCCTTAATCATAATTTCAATTTAAACATTTCAAGGCTTAAAGTTCACATTTGTATATTATTATATTACATGCCAATAATATATACAACAATTCTATTCATTTACTAAACATAGATATGACAAATTTAACCTTATTTCACTTGCTTTCAATTTAAGGTTACCAAATTCAACTGCATAATTCAACAAAATTTCTACATTTCAACTTATATAATAATTCAGAAGCCCGACTATCCAAAGTATCCAGATATTCCATTTTATTTCAATAGTTGAAACTACCAGTCACAAGCAACCAAAATTCACAACAACATTTCAATTTGATATCGAATATCCTAATTATCCACTTCATTCTCTTTAATTCACCATTATTAAACTAATGTTTAGTCCATAAATTCAATCAGTAATAATAATCAATGTTTATAATTCGACTAAATACAACAAATTAACAATAAATAATAATAATTAGATATTACCATTTCATAAAACAAATACAATACAAGTAGCTATAGTAGTAATAAAATTTTCCTTTATATATAAAATATAATATTAAGAAAATTATTTCATTTAAAAACTTATATAAAACATTTTTATAACACTAAAAAATGCTCATTATCGTTTATATACACACTCAGACAAACTCCTTCTAGAATATTACTACCCCACCTCTAATGAGTTAACCCCAACAGGCTAAGGTATGTCTAAACCAAAGCTCTAATACCAACTGTAACACCCCGCCTTTTTGGACGGTACAAATCAACAATAAATCACACATGTCAGACTCAAACTATTCAAAAGGGAGGATTGTTAATGGGGTAAATAAGAAAAAAACAAGAAAAAAACAAAGAATCTCGATGCGGAGCGATAAAATATAATAATCAAATAAACAGTTCATGAATTTGTTTTACAAATAACGTTGGATTACACTTCTATAATTCAAATCAGAGTTATACATACATCAGAAATAAACAAATAATGCAGTTGAACACAGAATGCGATGGAATAATAAAGAGCAATAATATACTGAATCTTCGTTTTTGTCCTTCAGAAAATAGTCTTCAATATACTGAAAAGCTCAGGGTGACCCGAGCAAAATGAAAAGACAAAACACTCGAGTCAGAATAAAAGATCTTATGTAAGTCAGATCAAAAAAAGTAAAATAGAAATATTAATGCAATAGTTTCATAGATGTTACGGGATTTTCTTCTCCTATCAAGTGTACAACATGAATATAATTATTTAACGGGTTCCAAAAAAATCCAAAATATCAATCTTAATCATCTAATTAAAAAAAATCCGAGGTTTGAATTAACTTAAACCCTTCAAATAATTCAATTCCAAATAAAAATCCAAATTCAACAAATTATATGGGTATATGTCATTTCAACCAGTATCAAAAATCAATATTTCCAAATCAATGAAAACCGCTCGAATTTATCATTTCAACCCATAATGATTTTTCCCCAATCTATAAGATCGTTCAGGTATGTATCATTTCAACCATAGGGATAACAGAGATATCAACATAAATAACATCCAATCATCGAAAATGTCAAGCAATAACATACATGCAATCACCCAAATATCAACAATTGAACATACGGCACAATCATCATTGAAATCAACCAATAACTACCAATAATTTACTGGTTATCATTAATAGGTACTTAACTGGAAATTTAAATTTCAATATTAAATTACATGGCAATTAAATTCAATAAAAGTTAGATTTAACTGTAATGACAATTTAGAATATACTAAATAGCAACCAATCAATTTTTTAATCACATCATAAATTCAATTTAACTAACATTAGAAAATGTAGTAGTTGGGAGTGTTTTATCACCTTTCGTGGCTACGAAGGTGACAATAAAAAACGGAGCAATACGGAGATTCCTAGCAAATATTTAGATGCAAAGCAAATCCAACAAAGCTCATACACGAACACGAATCAATAAACAAGTTTCAACTACTTTCAACTTTAAACAACCAAATATCCAAACTATGGACAAACTTGAAACTAGGTCATATTTAAGAAAATATTCGAAGCAGAATATTGCTGAATCTATAAAATCAACTAACTAAAAGTTGTTTCAAATTATATTCTCTCCATTTCAAAAAAAGAATCACTTAAAAAGCTTCTGTCTTGCGGAAGTTATGGTTAAAACAAACAGAGGTATTTTCTAAGTTAAAATTTGAGTTCAAAAATACGTTATAAAGATTTGAATTTTTGGCATAGCAATTTAAGGAATTTGAAGAACTAATCTACAAGAAAGTTGAATCCATTGAAAAAATAAATGGTTTAAGAAAAAGAATCACCATGTTTGGTTCATACATGAAGCTGATATGACTGATACAATATGGGGTACTTTCGACCAAAACTGGACCCGAGAACGGACTTGAAAAATGAAGTTTTTAACATATAAATATTCAGAATAGGAAAACGGGTTCAACAAAAAAGTTGTTGCCATTGAAATTATACACGGTTTCAAAAAAATTATTTGATTTGGATTAGCTTAGTGGAATATAGAATCCATGGAAATAAGGGGAAGAAAGATGGAAAATAGGTAAGGGAAAAAGAAGGGAAAAAGGAGAAAGACGAGGAGAGGGAAGGTGGAAGGAGATGGTCTTGGGGATGGTGGAGAAGGTGTGGCTATACGAGAGGAAGGAAGGGTTGAAGCAGAGGAGGAAACGAATTTTGATTTGTGAGGTTTTTGGAGTTTTAGATCTAGAGTTCTTTGTTGATTTTGAGGAGGAAGGAGAAGTGTGAGGGGAAAGTTTCTCCAGAGAAAAATTGTATACGTAGATTTCATCAGATAAGAAACATAAGGTAATAGGCAAAGGAATCATCACATGACTAACTAGAGTCTCTTGGTTAACCAAGGCCCACTAGATCAAAAAACCCATTATGCCTTAGCCGAATAAAACACAACTAAACACTGCTAATTCATGTTAATTTTTCACAGTAATTCAAATTTTTAGAACAATAGGAATTTGATTTTGACAAAACTAAAAGTGGGGGAAGATTAGAATTCATTCTTGTGTCATATAAAAAGAATAAAATTTTTAAATTCAAATTAAAAATTTTAACCAAAAGTCAAACTTTTACTGAGTTTGACCAAAATTTGAAATTTCATAAAATTTTTATTCTATTAAATTTGGTTAAATAAAACATTCAACATCATAAAAAAATTATTGAATTTTTATTTAAATTCAAAATATTGCCATTTTAAAGTTGTGAAAAGTTACGGATCGCCACACTTTATCTTAATTAAAAGATGTAATATCAATTATTGAAATATTATTTTGTTTCCCCTTATCACATTTAAAAGGTTAAATGCCATTAACTACGCATCCAATTCTCATCCAATTACATTCAATTATCATCCTTATTATTCAATCAACAATACCATATGAATTATATTAACATAAATTTACATTTTGTTACATCGTTATTTATCGTTAACATCTTTTACCATATTAACTGCAATAATTAATTACATAAATTTTCATTGATTTCAAAACTAATTCCAAACATATTAAATAATGAGATGATAAATGAACAATTGTTACCTTTAAGTAATTTAATCATATTCATAAGTTTATTATCTACAACAAATGTTATGACTATTTACACATCACTGATTATATTCAATTTCAATTAACAACATATAATTCCAACATTCAATTGCCTTAATTTCATTAATTACCCATTTAATATTCAAATGGACAAACTAACGAGAGGATAATTACGACCATCGTCTATAATAATAGTTCATATCCATTATCTTATCATTTATAACCAAGGGTTATAACAAAATGATTTTATATTCTATACTAACCCAATCAGTTACATACAATCTCATCATTAAATGCATCGTCTAATTTATTTCATTGTTTACAATTATAATCAAATAATCTTACAATCTATTTCAATTGATTGAAATTACATTAAATAGTTATTGGTAACATTCAATATTAGCCAACTATAATTGATTGCATATAATTTCAACATTCAATGTATTTCCTTGTTTGCAGTTAATAACCAATTATAATTTTACAATCATTTCAATTAATTGGAATTACATTAAAATAGTTAGTAATTACCTTAAATTAACATGACTGACATTACATTCTACTTATTACTCTCATTATAAAATCACAAATTTAGTTTTCATTCAGTATTAAATTCTAAAATCTTATTTAATTAATATTTTATTTATCAGAAAAATACGGGTCGTTACAACAGGACGGCCTAACAGAGCCAATTGGTTAGCCACCCCGAGTGGATATCCATTCTTCGATTTTCTTGGACTTGGTCTATATTATTGCTCTTGTTGTTGGTTTCGATTGGTGCACTTTGATTTGGGATAGCCTCCCTTTGACTCGATATGGGATGGATGGACGCGTGGGCGGTCATGGTTATAATGTGTTACCACCGGCCTTGCGATTGGAACCGGTAGTATCCTATCTTGGGCATTGCCCCGCGTGCCTTATCAAACTTTTTTCTGTATACGAGACCACTATGATTTTAGTTTAGTGTTGTCGTATCACGATGCATCCCTATCCACCCACGGGTTACTGGTGTTTTATACGCAAACTGTATGATAATGCTTAAAACTCGTTGTAGGGGATCAATGTATAGTTTTAACGCTATTTTGATATTTATTTTACTGATTAGACATTATATATAGCATATTCTACTACATTTAAATACTTTGACGGATCATTAAGAGATGGAAAATCCCATAACATCTCGAGTTATTGCACACACGTTATACACTGGATAGGAGATGTGAAACCCCATAAACATCTCTGATGCCAGGGCACTCATGTTATATGCGATATCGATTTGACTCACATAAGAATATTTTAGTCTTGACTCAAATTTTTTGTCTTTTCATTACTCTCAAGTCAACATTGAGTTTTCAGCTTATTGAAGATTTATTCTGGAGGACGAAGATGAAGATTTGGTATATTATTGCTATTATTATTCTTGCATCATGATGTCTGTTGCATTACTTTATCTATCTCTATTGTATATATAACTATAATAAATGTTGTGTAAATTATAATCAAATGTATAACATAAACAGCATCATGAACTGTTTATTTAATTATTATATCTCATCGTTCCGCTGCGAGATTTTGTTTTGTTTTCTTCTTCTTTTCTTATTTTTCTTAGTTAGCCCCATTGATTACCTATGTATAGGATTGTTTAAGTTGAACATATGTGGATTATTGTCGATTTAAACCTTCTGAAATGTGGGTCGTCACATATCATAATTCCTATTGACAATGCATAAGGCATCAAACTTTCATGCTCCATAGTATTAATAAGCTGTCCTTGCATATCGGTTGAGACTTTCCCAACCTCTTTTATACTTACTATAAAAGGTATCATTTATAAATCCAATGTCGAGTATTAAAACAATTAAAATTGAATTTAACACTAGTATGTCGTTAATAATCAATATTTTGTTATTTATTTATGGTTTAGAAATATCTACGTGTCTTGTTAACTTACTTTCTTATAAGCACAAGATTCCTCCGCATTTTGATTGAGATGCTCTTGTCAAAACATTTGTTCAGTTTTGATGCTTATCGAATGATACTTTTATATATTTCCTTGGATCATATCCAAAAACTCACAAACTCAATATCACTCCCACTGATTTCGAGAGACTTTGGTCATTATGTGTAAGCGGTTTACTCTAAATTATTATTTATAATTTTCTGTTTCAACACATACGTACCAAAACATAAAGTCATATTATGCGATAATTTTTGTGAGTAAAATCCAAACTTACTTGATCACATCTAATGGTGAATCTATTACGTTAATTTCAAAAATTAAAATTTATGGTTATTCTTATCAATGCGGCTCACTATATTTCAACTGCATTTTTCTTCCTCTTAAAGACACATTTGTTGCCAAAGGGATCACATCTTTTGCATACAACTATCAAAATCATATTTTGATAATGTACTTGGAATTTATTCGGATTTGCACGTCGTACTATATCATAGAGTCAATGCTCTTTAATGGTAAACAATCGAGGAATACTTATTCTTGATATTAACAAGAAATTTGTAATTTCTCTTTAATGTACAAGAACACTCAATAGACGTCCTGATTTATTTATGTTCATTTAGGTTCAGTTAATTTTATTTCATCCTTTATAACCAGTTTTATCATTGGATTATATTCAAATCCATTTTTTATACCAATAATTTCTTAAAGAAATTCCTTCCTTATGAAGTTGGTATTTCTCGAAACAACTGTTGTTTCTCCATGCAATGAAGAAGCTATTTATAAACATTTCATGAATTGGATTATACAAAACTAATTTTGCATTAGTTCATAATAAATTTATGTTCATAACATAAATTAATCATCTAATGACAATCGTTCCTAAAATTCCCTTGGGATGATTCATACAAGATCTGTGATGACTCGAAAATTTTTAACGTTTGAAATGGAATATTTAATTGATTTTAAATATTTGAATGATGGTTAGGTTGAATTCCAAATATAACTATGAATTTGGCAATTTAATTATCAAATTTAATTATAGAAGATTTGGGTAAAATATTAAATCCTTAATTTGATGCTGATTAAAAATAATTTGAAGGCTTGAAAAATTTATATTGATAATACTGGAGATAATGGAAGCTTTAGAATTTGATTTGGAACTGTTTTGTTCAGTTTTGAATTTATATCGTTTAAATCGATATTTAAAAATAGCCTTCCGAGGCACAGTCTGAGAATTTGACGAAACCAGTTCTGTTGAATCCGTAATATTGTTTTATTATCGGATTTCAATTTTCGTAATGTTTGGAGTTATCGTTTGGCCGTACGTTAAGCAAACGCGTTGAAAAGTAAATCGAAATTTAATTTAATAGCTGGGTCCAAAAAGCTATCTTCTCCATACGATCGAATTTGGACTCGAAACCTTTTCCATTATGTTCGAAATAGGGGTATAACATTATAAACGCCTAGCGGCATGCCTCAATAGGAAGTCAAATTTTTAAGTTACGACTTCGAGATAATTTAAATGTAAATTTCAAAATTTTAAATGTGTATATATAGATTTTGTTGATTGACATGTATCAACATTAAAACTTTTTCAAGAGCACTGTAGCATGTTTAACTCAACACGGCAACATCTTATCCTTGTCTCCCCTTCGTCTTGTTTTTAACATCACGCAAATAGATTTTCGAAAGGAAAGAAAATGTAATGGCCGCTATTCAAGAAATCGCAAGCTTTCACCTTTATAAAATCAATCTTCCTCTTCCTCTTGATTGACCAGAAAAATGGAAGCGCCTCTCCTCAAATTGAATCACTTCCTCCTTCATTTTATATCCATGGCCAATCAGAGGAACAAGCCATGGTCTCTTCCTTTCTCTAATTTTAAATCGAAGAAATTCAAAATTCGTTCACAAATCAAATTCACCTGTAGCCGCTGCCAATAAGAGAGGAGAAGCCCTAAACCCAATTTTGATTGTCCACCCCAATTTCTTCAGGCGACGAATGGGAGATAAATCTCGATCTTCGAAGATTTCAATTCATCGTCCCCTGATGAAGAAGCACCTAATTCGGAATCGATGAATGGTGCATAATCTTGAGCGCAAGAAGACTCGATCGATGAAGTCGTGCTCCCCTCTTCTTCGATCGGGGTTGAAGGAGGCTCGGTTGGAATCGCAACTAGGCATGCTCGCACGAGCATTTGGGAGTCGCGACGTGGGTGATGGCACGCGCAGCAGTGATGGGTTCGTGGCTCGAGCATGTGGTGTTCAAGCGTGGGTTGCGGCCAGGGGTAGAGATTCGAGTCATCAAGCTAGGGCTTCGAACAATTTGGGGATTTTGCTGGAAGTAGCGAGGTATATTGAGATTATTTCTTAATTTAAAATCTTGATATCCAGAGAAAAATAAACATATAAACATATGTATATACAGTGAAAATATATATGTGCAGTTTTTTCAAATTTTATAAATATATGCATGCAGAAAATAATTTACAGTGAGGTTTAAAATAATAATGGAATGAAATGAATATACATATATACCTATCTTTATTTGCTAGTTTGATTTTTAAAATATGGAGATTAATTTGTTAATTAACTTGTTACATTTATTTTATAGATTTTTTTCAAAAAGGAATTTGTTTAAAATCAAACTATTAGTTTAAAATAAAATAATTGATAACTAAATTTATAAATGAGAATTTAATGGTTCGATTTATTCGAATATTAAAATTGTATAATTGTTTATACAAGGTCTAATACAACGAAGAAAACAATCTGATTTGAAATAGACTGCATGCGTAAGCAAAAGGTGAGATCTTTTCACTCAATCAATATTGTTCCGAGTTAAATTTTCAATAGTTAGATTTAAAATTGATTGACTATGTACTTGGATGATTGATTTATAATAATTATTCACTAGATGATATTATATATATATAGTAGTATATAGTATATATTGGGTGATTGATTTCCCGCATTATATAGCGGATGAGACCCTATGCGCCGCATAATAGCGGATGATATTTTATAAATCCCATATACCGCGATATTCCACCTCGAAGTGGAATTGGTATTTAATTGTTGTGCTAATGTGATAACATGGATTTTTCGAGCATTAGATAATTGAATAATTATCTAATTGAAAATACTAATTTATATATTAAATAAATAAATGTGATAATCTCCTTTATAAAATATTTAAAGTTGAAAACACTTTATTAAGTTCAAAACAATATTTTTTTCCATTTCCAATATATATACACATAATCCTTTAAAGTTCTAACATGGGATAAATTTGGTTTGTAAATATGTTAGAGTTAAAATTAATTCTTAAGCATAAGTTATTTGTAAATGTTTACATGAATTCACATATGTATATTTTTATATAAAATTTTAGGCTTAAATTACAAAGATAAATACATTATATAACATGTAAATATTACCTATATATATATAAATTAATAAAAGAGACAAGTTTAACACTTGTAAACATTATAACATATGTTAAGAACATCTGTACAAATTTATGCATATGTTTAAACAAATTAGCACCCAAGAGAACAAGTGTCGACCATTTAAATTATTTTCTTTTATATTTTAATAAATCTTAATTTAATCTATATGAACACTCATCTACTTTCTTCTATCTCTTTTACTGTTTTCATAAAAAAAACAAAGTCATAAAAAAAAGATCTGTAACATAAACCTATAAAGAAGGCAAAACAAAGGAAAATAATATTCAAAATAACCAGTATCAGATAATTCAAAGATCATTTCTGACCTCATTTACCTGAGTTGGATCAAACAAGGAAGGATCAAGCAGATTCGAAGTGAATTCAACTCGAATTTCAGCAAGTTAATTAAGCAAACTTCAGACTCCAAAATCATGTCTATTAGAATTAATGACAGATTTGTTCTGTCCTGCAAACAAGGTGAGTAACCTTTTAAAATTTAAGATATAAAATTGGTTGCATGCTACATAATTTGAAATGAATATGTATATTATAAAATCTGCTGTGAATATGAATATATATGTGTGCATGCTGTTGAATATTAGTGTGCTCTGTTCTGTGAATCCAAGCAACTGATTTGATTCAAAAAAATCATCATTTTTTCGCCTATTTGTTGTTTGTACATGGGATTAAAAAAAAACTTGATTGATTTAGCATAAATTAAAGTTTAATAATTTATCTAAGTAAGAGCAAATTTGGATTTGGCTCTGGAAACCATCAGTTCAGGAATGCCTAAAGCTAAGTCAAAAATGTAAATTTAGTAATGCATGGATTCAGAGTTATTAATCAAATCCCTAAACAAAATTATGATTTTTAAAAGAGAAATTACAATTCTTAGTGTTAGAATTAGAAGATAGCTCTATATTGGTTGTACTTTGCTTTTTTGGGGTAGCACTGATGATCTTTGAGTTCGATTGAGTTGAATTTGTTTCTAGAGGTCGAGGAATAATTAGGGATGAGGAGAAAATTCTTAGATCGTGTTGCATTGCAATTTGGTGGTGATGATTTTGATTTGAATCCTAGAACCCTAGTTTTTACTGGGTTACAGATTTTGCTTAGATTCGACCTCCTCTGTTGATCGAGTTGCTTAGGGTCTGGGGTACTGGAAGAGGATGAGTTGTCGAAGACGTCGCCGGAGTTACAAAGGCGATGGTGGTCGGAGTTTCGAGGGGAAGACATTGACAGGTTGGAGTAGTGGGTACTGTCAGTTGTTCCAGGTTTTGGATTGTGTCTCGATTTTGAATTAGGGCAAGTGACGATTTGATTTTTGTTTGGATCATCTGATGAGTTGAAGGTCGACTGTGGGGCGGTCTCGTAGTTGGTCAGCGATGACCGGAGGCGCCGTACACGTGCACAGGGGGTGTGGTGATGTTAGTGTAATATTGGTGGTTACAGTTTTGTTCGCATCAGGTTGGACTCGGGGAAATCGAGTTTTAGCTCGAAGCAGATTGGGATGATGATTGAAGGAAACAGTGGAGTGAACTCGAGAATCACTCGAGTAGATTCTGTGTGTGGCTCGAAGATTTTTACCTGTGGGCTCGAAGCAAAATTTGCACTGTCACGGGTTAGTACAGTATCAGGTCTTAAAACTAAAACCTGTAACATTTTATAGAATTTTTTAAAAAAAAAACAGATTTGGAATTTGAAAGCAGTTTTTTAATTTTAGTCTAAATCAGATTTTGAAATATAGATCCAAATAACTTTTGAAACCTAGTTTGAAATTTAAGAAAGATTAAAAAAAATCTAATAATAATATATAATAACTAAGGTTTTAAAATATAAGTAGGGTTTTAAAATCTCAAGATTTATCAGAATTCAAAATTTAAATATGTATTCAAATTTTGAAAAGTTTAAATTTAAAATGATTTAAACAATTTTGAATGCTTAAAATGTAATTCAAATTGATTTGAATTTAAATTTGAATTTGGTCTTAAATCCTTTAAAACTTATGTGATTAATGAGTATATCTTTAACTTGTGAAATGAAAGGTTTAGAAATGTGTTTTAAAACTTTGTTAAGATAGTTTGAATTCATTTTAAATCTGAAATTTAAAATGATATTTGGAAGTAAATTTTAATGTAAATTGATTTAAAATATTTTGTAAATGATAACTTGATCATAAATATTAAAAAAAGGTTTTATCTTAAAGTATGCTAGAATTTAATGATTTATAATTCAATAAAAAATTTAAGGAAATTAAATGGGTAGTTAATTTATTTAATTAATTAATGATTTGGATTAATTAAATAAGTAATTAAAGGCTTAAATAAATTTATTAATGGTTGAGATTAATTAATTTGAAATTAATAATGATTAATAAAAGTTATCTACTTAGAAAAGTAATTAAAGATTTTTAGTAGTTAATGAAGGTCATTAACTAGGAATTATTAAGTAATTAATTAATATGATTAATTTTTAATAATTAATACATAAATTAATTTATGATAATCAATTGTGAAATTTATTTAAGATTATTTAATTGTGGAAGTAATTAAGAAATTAATTACTTAATGTAATTAGTGGAGTTTTATTGTGATTGATTTAAATTAATTAATTAAGTTTAATTAATTTTAATCACTTGATGATTTGATAATAGTGACTTAATGTAATTGATGAAGTATAATTACTTAGTGAAGTAATTAATGATAAGTACTGGATGTAATTAGTGGAAGATGGAATTGTGGAATAATTTGGATTAAGTTATTTGTATAATTAATCAAGGGATTAATTAGAGGTAATTAAGGAGTAATTAACTTATTTGATGAAGTAATTAAAGGTAGTTAATTACTGATGTTACTAATCAAGGGTGATTAATAATTATGGTTAGCAATTAATTAATGAAATATTAAGATTAATTACCATATTGGGTTAAGGATAATTAATTTATGAAATTAATTAAGGGTTAATTACTTAAATGTAATTAAAGGATAAATAGAATGATATTGGAAGCCTTTAATTAATTGTTATCCCTAATATGTGGTTTGTGATTCTATGTGATAGGATACATTGATTAAAATTGTGATGATGTGGTTACCTATTGATGATGAATTACTGTGACATCCTGTATTAAAAGTAGAATTGTATTTCACTTGAATAATCTAAGTTAAGTTGACAATGGTTTCGAAGAGACCGGAGTCGGGTATAGTAAATACCCGAAACCACTTCGATTCCTTATAGATTGATATGTGAAATCTATATGCTGAAATGGAATGATTTAAGTAAGTTGGACCATTTAATCTAAGTTTGGCACTTAGAAATTTACGTGTAAATAAGTATTGACTATAACATCTTGTGAAACTGTAAATTGATAAGTTACCCCGGGTTTATATAAATTGTATGCTTTTGTATTCTAAGTTAGATGGGTTTACTCACGCTGGTTTCCAGCCTGACCCGGGTGTTACTTTGATGTAATGCTCGGGTCAGACCGAGTATTACAGATTTTCAGGTAAGGACGTTATGGAGCTCAGGAGGTGAGCTGGATGGCTGGAATGTATGGAGTATTTATCATTGTGATATATTATTGTATAGTTAGGACATGTTGTTTAAAACTGTCCAGTGGATAGTAATGGTTGTAACTCTGATGTATAAATATAAATGTACTGATACAATTCTTCTTTGTAAAACTGTTATTTATGTGATATTATATTTTGATCCACTGCGAACGTGAGGTTTTCTGTGTTTTGGTGTTTTTGCTTCTTCTTCTTCTTCTTCTTTTTCTTTCTCTTTCTTCTTTTCACTAACTATCTGGAATTTTCGGGTTCGAAATTTCCGGGACGTTATAGCTAACGTCTATGGATGCAGGGAAAACAAGTTGGAGGGATCCAACTGGATTCCTCAAATATTTGAATTAGTCTCGATATTGTGTGTTGATTAGTTGTAATCTGTGTGTGACTATTTATGATTGGGACTGTTGAAGGTTATAATTTAGCCGAATATATTTTTGATATCGTAGGATATCAGAAATAAATACAATTGAATTTTTGAAATTTAGTAGAAAATTTATAGTAAATTAATTTTAGAAAATTGAATAAATTGGAAAGAAGGAATTTGTTTCAAAAGATAACAAATTTGGTGTTGAAATAAATTTAGAAATCAACTTTGGAAATTGATTTGGTATTTGTAAATAAATTTGGAAATCAATTTATAATTTAATTCGGTGCTGGATGAATATTTGGAAATCGATTTGAAAATCATATATCTATGGATATTTAGAAGTTTAAATTCACAATGGGAATTCATAAAGTAAAGGGAAATTTATTTTAAAAATAAACATTTGGTTATTTTTAAAGTGTGAAAGGAATTTACCGATTCGGAACGTAAATTTAAAATAAATCAAGAAAGATTTATTAATTGATTTGAATGAACCATTTTGAAATGAAAGATGTATTTTCCCTGGAAAGCTGAGTATGATTTCGAAGTAGCCTATAAATGTAAACTGAAAATTTTAAGGATGGTTTTAGAAAGGATACTTTGGATAAATTATTTTCTTAACTGGTTTCAAATCTTTAAAGTATGAATTTATTTAATTACTTATAGAAGGGATTGTTTTAAAGATTAAAAATGGATATTTGTTTTAGGAAACGATTATTTAAATAGTTCTACCATATCTACTAATTTTTTTTTAAAATTAGTTGGGACTTAAAATCTTATATGTGATAATTAGTATAATGTTTTCATAACTAATATTTTAAGTAAGTATTTAAGATGGTTTTATTTTAAATGTTCCGAGAATATTATGAATAAATGATTTGAATTATTTTAACTCGGCAGATTTCCAGTGGAAATGAATAAATATTTGGAAATGTATTCCGTGTAAGGAAAAGTAATTTGAAATTTGTTTTCAAAATATTGAAATGTGGAGAGTAATTTGAAATTTGTTTTCAAATGGTTGAAGTGTGAAATATATCTTGTGAATATATTTTTTAAATAAATAATTTGGGAAATTTATTTAAATCCGGCAATTGTTGTGGATGTTGATTGATAGTTAAAAAACAACTATCAATATTGGCCTTTTAATGGCATTTGAATCTCGATGCGACCGGGGGTCGGATTCCAAATGGATATCCGAAAACCACATCGAACCTTTGTGATTATGATAGATCTTTTGTTTAAAAGATCAAAGTGAAAATTGTTGTGATTTGTTGAAATCTGAATGTAACACTTATTTTTAAAAATAAGCGCTCGTTATTCGGATTAGCCGGGAGAGGACCTTGTGTCATAAAACCCATTCCGAATAACGATACGACGAAATGGGATTGCATTTGAAGACGGTGTTGAAGATCGGGTATTTTCGAAAGCGAAAGGATTACCTGTCGAATGTCTCTGCACCGGGTTACTCCGGTATAGAGATTTTATCACCTTTGTGATGGGGATTCCGGATGTGATTTGTGAATATCCGAATTTGCAAGGGCTTCTTTGAAGTTCCTTTGGTTCCGTTCGATCCCGGAACGGACTTGTATGGATGTGTGTCTGACGTTGCACTTTGAGATGTAAAGCTGGTTTCTATCAAATACATCTCTGCTGGTGGCAGAAAATTTATTCTCTTAGCTTAACATCCTTCTCTAAGACGTACGAGCTTAGAGGTTATGTAGTTGATGGTTACTAGTGATACATTCCCAATCTAATAATGTGACATACGAAATGTTGTTGATCATTTGTTGATCAAAGCATGACTTTGTGAAAAGTGTAGCTTTGTGGACGAGATCTCATCGGACTTCACACCCAGGAAATGGTCGAAACAGGAAAGATGCGGTAAGGTTATGAGGGTCGTGCCCTTTAAAGTATGTCATTTCCTTCTGGAAAAGGGTGGTATCATGGTATGGAGCCCAGATACTTAACCTATGTTGTTACTGCGAATTTATTATACTTTGTGGTTGTTTCTTTGTGGTTGAGGATCCTCAGATAAAGGTCGCAAACGACCGTGGGATGACATACTCGAGTAGTAGTTACCTAGTTACAGAGGTAACCCGGCCTTGTGTTGGCAGAGATCTGGGTAGGTTCTCGGGACGTCCCTCCAGAAGTGTACCCATGTGGCAGTTGGAAGTTCCTTAGCCTGACCATTTGTTGGAAATCCAAAGAAATAATACGCGCCATGTACAGTTTTAGTTGTATAACCTGCCATAGAATGTGGCGGTAATCTACTATTAAACATGGTAGCTATAGTAGGCATACAATAATGGTTGTATGCTGGCTAAGATTAATATTATACTTTCGAAATGTTTTCTGCATATGCACTAGTGATAATATTAAAAAGATTTTACGTATTAAGCATGTTTGACTACCATAAGGAGAAATCTCCTCCAATTCTGCATTTGCATTGTGTGTGTGTGGGAGGCCTTATGGTAGTTTCATTTTCTAAAAAAAAGCATAGCAAATTTCTTTTTATTTTCTTTGTGAAAAATAACTGTTTTTAAGATCTCACACCGGTCCCATGATTGACCTGGAGTTTATTGTTTCCTTCCTAAACTCTGGGTGTCCATAATTTTCCACACAGGCAGCCTAGAGTCAGGTTATCATTATTCGGGAGCGGAGTCTGTCAAGAAGTTGCCATGGAGATCAGGAGTTGAAACTGGATGGCGAGGCGTATCACTTATATATGTAATGTTTCCTTTCCGCTGTTTGTTGTTGTAACACTTTGATAATGTAATGTGATGTAATGTAATAACTGATATAGTAAAGATATTCAGTTATCTATTATATTTGTTCCACTACGATTTCTGTTATTGTTTTATTTTCTTCTTCTATCTTCTTCTTCTTTAAACCCTAACAGTTCGGTTTTCCGGCATTCGACTGTTTGGTATTCGATACAGTGGACGTATTGATGTCGACTTTCGGACGTCGAAAAATTGGGTCGTTACAAGATTCCTTACATACAATTGTTACACAAAGTATTTCAATTCGCACCTTGGCCTTTGATATGTAAGGGTTTCTTATAAACCCTTATTTTATATGGTTTTGCAAACTATTGACTTTAACCTAATGTATTATGCTTAAGTACACACCTTATAGAAAGAATTTAACTTAATTTCACTCATCGATAATCGTGTTTTGTCCAACAAAGTTCGATTATTGCTTATTAATACATCCTTATGTATTATACGGAGGAGTGACCTTTTAAGACAAATGTTTTATTCGTGTAAGATACATATAGATCTCCTTTAATATACTCACCCATCTGATCGAATTGAATCATTTCTATTGCAGGTTGTATTATTTACTTTCGTTTTATATTTTATATGCTTATCATAGACTTACACATGTGTATCACTTATACATGTGTAGGATCGTTTTCACCCTACAGAAGGGGTGAATAGGGTGATACTAATAATAATAAAAATTAATGCGGAAGTAAAAAACAATCACAGATAATAATGCAGAAGAGATCTTACACAAATTTACCCAGCTTCGGCAAAACCCTGCCTACGTGCTTCCCCCAAGGTTTCTACTAGAAATTAAGTAATCAGACACTTACACACATAAACTTACGACACCCACTAATGACTAACCTAACTCTATGCTCAAAAATTTTCCATAACTTAGCCACTGAGTTGCGAATTCTCGAACTACACCACCGTAGTTCGTAACTAGGTTACACAACTATAGTTTCACAAATTTTAAAAGAAAAATACAAAATAACACAAAACAATTAAACAAAACCCTATAAAACTGTATGCCTAAAGTAAAATATGATCGACCCACTTAAATTTATGACCCAGTTAAAGCAAAATCGTCTCCCTTTATTTGTATATGTGGCCATTCTTTTGCTCCTATCCTCTTCAAAAATTAGGGCTTTGTGATTCTTAAAGCCGCCGCTTGGAGATTGAATTTCAGATTGATTGCAATTGAGCATTTGTACTTTAATGCTTCTTCATTTATCACTCTTCGATTCTCTTCGACTGCTTCAAGGATAAGTTTGAAATAAGTATAAAATTGGTATGTGATTTTGTACTTTATTTGCTCTATTATTTTGCTTGAATTCGAACTTATTATTTGCCAGTGATTATATGGGTTCAATTTATAGGGTTCAAACACCCTATATTTTCTTTCATATAAATATGTTTGAACATGTCAAATTGCTATGCTCGGCCATTGATTTTCGATTGGATGCTTGTGAAAATCTGAATTGTTCACCTCTGATAAATTTTGAATTTTCTTAGAGTCGGTTCCTGTGACTTCGACTATTTGAATATTTGAGATAAACATGAAATTTTGCATCTTAACTTGTTCATATATTTGCGATATATTGTTACAACTCCTTTGTCACCATGGCTTTCTTTTGGTTTTTTGATATTTCAAATTTGTGATGCTTGTTCATCAAGCTCTTTCCATTTTCAAATATTTTTTACTTTTGTTGAATTTGTTCATCTCGACCTTGACTTGGTTTGAAATTGCAACTCATCAAGTTTGATTTTCTTCCATGTTGACTTTTGTATTCTCTGGTTTACCTGAAACTATATTCATTCATGTTGCATTTGTAATTTTGATTTCTTCAAGTTTGTGATCCTGGTTCTTGTGCATTTGTAACCTGTTAGCTGAGTTGTCCTGTTTCCTACATAGTTAAGCTATTAAATAATTACATATATGCATACATATAAGTTTGTAGCTCTGGCCAGTTAATCCACTGCTTCGTTGAGTTCATGCTTGAATGTTGTCTTTGATCCATTTTCTTATTGAGTTCATCTTATTTGGCCATGCCTGTCTCTATTTTCATGCAGTTTTGATGGTCTGTTGTCTTCATACATATACGTATGTATATATGTTTTGTTGACCCTCTTTAAGCTTTCTGACCCATGAATGCATATGAAACTTGATCACTTGTTTGGTTCTAGTCTTTGGTTCATGTTTTAGTTTAACTTCTTTCCACTCATGTACATGTTGTGTTGTACTTGACCATATGTGCTAGTTGCTATGTGAACCACTTTGGTCTGGTCCGGTGATCTTGACATTTCATTGTTTTGAACTTGCATTTGCTCATTGAAGGTCTAGTGCACATATTCATGCATATACATGTGTTGACTTTAGTTGCATATGTGTGTGAGTTCATGTCATGTTTTTTAGTTCTTTGTTGTGCCTTTTGCTCTGGTGTACCTGTTGCACTACTTCTGAACTGTTATGAGTATGCTATTTTATGTGTTTTCCTTCAACTGCGTCTTGTTTGGTTTCATTTGAGAGTGTCGAGCTTTTCACTTGTGTCTGCTCTTTTGAACATGTCTTGTAGTCATCCCTGAAATGCCTTATATTCATGTTCACGTTGAAATTTGAATGTCTGGTTGTAGACTGGTCTTGTACAATTTTGAATTTCAGTCTGCATCCGGTTGCTTTATATATGGTTCCACTTGAGTCTTGTGTATGTTCTAGTCTGTTATCACTACTTTGCACATGTGAGCATGTTAGGTCATTTGTGCATGAGAACCTTTTTTCATGTTTATGCTGCCTTGTTATCCTTTCTCTGATCTGAGTTATTTGCTTCAGGATAAGCTTGGTGTTTTCATGTTTTAAACTGATGTGGTTTTCTTTGTTTCATGTTGCATTGTGGTCTGATTTGGTCTGAAGTCTTTGTGTTGTTTAACCTGGTTTGCCTTGTTGTTTTGGTTATGTGTTCATTCCATCTGGAGCTTTTGTTTCACTGGTGGGTTGGGTTCATTGATGTGTTGAGTCCTGATCTCTGTTTTTCACTTGAAGTTTTAAACTTGATGCATCTGGTTGTGATGGTCTCTGGTTCACTGAGTCTGCACTTGAGTTGAATCTAGCTTTGGCTCGGGTTTGACCTCGTGCTCACATGTCCCTATAGTTTTAACAAACAAGTGTATATCGGTGTGAATGGCCTTGTGGCATGTACAATGATACACTGTGCATGTCACAAGTTGTACATGTATGATGAATTCAAAAGAAACGATGACTACCAACCTAAATAACTGAGGAAAACAATATTTTCAAAACACACACTTCATTTTAAATTGCAAAATATTTCCTTTTTTTACTGCTTCATATTTTAATTTGCAGATAATTCAGATGCAGGATACAAGCTGGAATAGAGTTGAAGATCAAATAAGAATGTTGAGTGAATATGTAGTGAGGTGTAAAATTGTAAATTGAAATTTGTGATGCAATTGAAATTGTAATGCAATTGAAAAAGTATATATGTAGTGAGAGCCCAAATTTGTACTATTTGAATTTGCAATAAAATAATTGTTTGAATAAAATATTTGTTTGTATATGAATTCTATATTATTTATTTTATTCAACAAAAATTTATTTAATTATGTGAAAATTAAATAGTACAATAATAAATACATTTAAATGAATATACGTACATATATATATATATATATATGTTTATTATCATCAAACAAGAATCATAGGCTATTGTATTCTACAACATGTGTATCAAATAGACATTCCATGTCTATGATAACTCATCGGTGAATATGATGAAGTACATGAAAGCGTTTTGTTATTAGTAGACTTACGATTGCATACATCTAAATGTATCATTCTGAAGAGTTCATCAACTATTATAATGCTTCCACTAATTGGGTACATAGCTCTTCAATTGTTTGAGATATACTTAGTCAGTATAAAATGATTCATAATCCTATAAAAAAATTATTTCTCAAAATTATGACTTAGTTTATAATTTCAAAATAATTTTAGATACTTCGATATTTTCAATGCATCACTTTTGTAGTGAAAACAAAAACCATATTATAGTTTTATTATATAATGAATATTCATAATATTCACATTGAAATATTACTATGTCCATTTTTCAGTCACACTGAAATATAGTCATTGTTTCTTAAATAATGTTTGGTGTATTCTACAAAAATAATTTTTGTAATTTATTGCAATCAATAAGTGTTATATGACATGCCTCTACTATTTCCTCCATTTCTATAATAGCATACTTAAATTAGGAGGTCCATCATTCACTAAATATAGATTATTTTATTTCATACACTGCAACTAGTTTACAGTGGAGAGTTTTTTGATCAAATATCTTAAACTCGGATAAATAAATCTCAGGAAAACAATTTTCTTATGAAAATACGTTTCAAAATGGTAATCATAATTCTCATTCAAATGTCAAGTGCTAATTATTATTATTACAATTATCATTTCTGATGTTTCTTTATAAAGCAGAAGTGACTATTCACTCTATTCATCCCAACTATACCTTAAATTACATTTACTCTTGTACTTCGTTTTTCATTATAAATGGTCTAACCATTTAAAAGAAAAAACCTTACTACAACATCATAATGAACTTTTTACAAAGATGAATTTGATCATTCTTAACATTTAAAGACATCAAATATGTTGCACTTTATGTAAATTGATCAAACTAACATTTTAGTGATTGAGTGCTTAGATCTATATTGTATTTTTGGTAACACAATATGATTTTTTATTGTAATAAGTCAAATTGAATACTCGATCTCGCACTATGGTTTATTTACTTGTTTCATATGAACTAATTTCATTGAAATATTGTACATTACAAACTATGGCTATTAATAATATAACATTGATATGAAATTGTACATGGATCAAATATCCATAGTTTTCTATTACTTTTGAGCTTGGAACTCATAAAACACAACACACAATCTCAACCAAATAAACACTTATGCGACCAAATTATGAACGTGTTATGTAGTTCTATAATTAGGTGCTTGCATGGGTCTCAAAACATTAACATGCAATTAGCATTTATATGTAAGTATATGTTATATTTCCATTTTTCAATTTTCAATTCAGTTCATTTTTGTATATTAATTGATAAATGTTTTATCAATCATATTATATGCATAAATTAATCATTGCAGATAATTACAACAATATTTAGCATATGTTCTTATAATATTTGAAAGGTTAAATGTTACCATTTTATTTTTCAAATAAAGCTCCCACTAGATTTTATGTTTCTCAAAGCCACAAGAGAAGCACAAAAATCTTCCGATTTCTCTAGTGGGTGTTAGAACTCATAAGCCCTAGGATTTTGACCTTGAGGAAAGCTCAACAAATCATAGGTATGCATATGATGGATAACCCCTTATCGGTTGTATCACATACAACTCCTAATGCATGGTTCCGTGTCATAATCTCATCTTTACCTCGAGGAAAGCTCAACAATAAAGAGAGATTATTCATTCGTACCCACCATGTCATAACTAAGTATAGTGCACATACCTTAAGGAATGCTCAACAAATCTGTGTAGTTATCTTACCTTGTCTATTCAATATATTAATAGTACTACATATAACATCCCTAGCTTGAGAAAAGCTCAACAACTAAAAAGTATGCAAGAAATCTATTAATATATAAATGGTGAAGGATAACTTTTATATTATAAGTTCAAATTATTTAATATATTTATTTGAGTGATGTCGATTTAAGGAACAATGTATTTTTTACGAAATACCCTTGTGATTTAAGTATTGGACACATCAAAAATCACGATATACGTACGTTACATATGTATTTATTCCTTAGATCTAAATTTGGGTTTCTTTTTTGTTCCACCTTTGGTTTATATATTCGTATTATATAAGTTTAATTATTATATAATTTTTATATTTCATTAACTTATATAACAATTTTATGTATAACATTATGTTAATTCAATCTTATTTAATCAATTTTAATTAATTAACTCTTTAATTAATTTTATATTATTATTCTAGTATAACTTTTATATTGAACACGTGTACTATAACCTTTATAGCATATACTACAACATTTATAGTAATACCTATATATATATCATATGTATGTATGTATGAATGTATGTATATACATACTGTAACTTTTATAGTATAACACATATATAACACATATTTTTAGTAAATGAATTATGCTCTAATTTATTTAATTAAACAATTTGAATTAAATTTTATTAATTTGAAAATTCGCATATACATGTGTACTTATGTTATCTCAAACACTTTAAAATAACATAACATATATCAATATATATAATACATGCATTAAGCATTAATCAATTAACTCATTTAATTAATTTATTTTATTAATCTTATTAATAACTTTTGAATTTCAAAATTAATATTTAAATATTTTCAAACACTTTGAAGATATCATAATCTTTTCAAACATTTTAAAGACTTATTTTGTATTATAACTTTTATAATAAACATGTTTTATTTTAAATTTAACTTTTAAATTTGATATATTTTATTTTGATTTTCAAAAATAATTAAAATTATCCTAAGGCCCAATTCAAATTGGGTCTTTTCTATTAGGCAAACTTAGTGCTCACTTTACCTTCTGGGCCAAGCAGGTAAACAGGTAGGACACGGTACTTGATTACCAGTGCCGGCCCAAACACAACTGTTGCCCCAGACAAAAATAAATGGCATCCTACCAGACTCGAACCTGGGTTGCCCTAGACAAGAAGAAGATACATAGCCACTAGGCTACAACTTGAATTGTGAAAGTTCACATACAAACATACTTTACTAATTACAATACATAACCAAGCCACCGCCAGAATTGTTGCCCCTATAGGACCGGTTGCCCTAGGCGGCCGTCTTGCTCGCCTTACCCTTGGGCCGGCCTTGTTGATTACCTTGTTCTAATCCTAGACATTACATTTCTAAACGCCATATTAAGTAGGCAAGCCTAATTTTAGCCCTAACATGACTAGTTTAGACCACATAGACCATTGGGCTCTGATACCATTTATGGAACTGGCCAGTCCGCAGAGAAGGAAAATGGCAAATTTCAAAAAAATTCCTGTTGTGGATCTTTAGGGCCTATGAAGTCTAAAGGTTTTATTACATCTGAAAGGAATATATTTTTAATAAAATCATATGTTATTACTTACGACATTATTTTATAATTCAGTTAAGTGTGGAATATGAAAGGGTATAAATATATCAAATATATTCATATTGATTTTATGTCAAAATAATTAAATAATGACATGGTATAATCAATAGATGATAAGATATGATTACATGTAGGTAAGATATGTCGAAATAATAATAATTAAATAATGATAAGATGTAATTAATAAATGACAAGATGCATGTACATGTAAGTAAGAATAAGTTGAATAGTTATCACATAGGAGTTCAAATAGGAAAAAAATGATGACAAGATGATTGATACAATCTCTCTTTTGATAGACTTAATTAATGCAGCGTATAAATGACAATAAATGGGTATCATAACATAAGAACATAAACATGTAGGTAAATAATTAAATAATAACAAGGTGTAATCAGTAGACGATAAGATATGTGTTAACCCGCCTTTCGGCAAGGCCACGGACAGGCGGATTTAACTAAGTTGACTTCACGATTATTGAGGCTGGAATATGATGGATTCAGTCTAAAAGGATGAAGTTCACTTGGATATGTCATTCGGTCGAGAGGAGGAGAAGATACATGGCTCGGTATGGAAGTTGTGGGTCGTTCACCATGGGCGGCTCGATTTGGAAGTTGTGCCTTGTTCGACATGGGTGGCTCAGTGTGATGGTATGGTCGGGAAGATCTGGCCCGTGTAATGGTGTGGTTCGGCATGGTGTTGTGGGTCGACATGCTCGAGAAGTATTAGAGTGTGGATGTGGTTTGGCATGGTGCTGATGTCATGCCGCTCGGCATTATGATAAGGCCATGTCGCTTGGCATTGTGGTAAGGTAAGGGTGGCTCGACATCATGGTAAGGTCAGGGTCGCTCGGCATTGTGGTGAGAACTGGATGGCCTGGCAAAGTGAATCGGCTTTGGCTATGTGATGACATGGATCAGCATTTGAACCATTCGACATTGGAGGTGGCTCAATATGGTTTGGGTTAGCATTCTCGTTCGGCATATGTGGATCGGCATTGGAGGTGGCTCGGTATGGTTTGGATCAGCATTCTCGTTGGCATATATGGATCGGCATTTGAGCCATTAGACATTGGAGGTGGCTCGGTATGGTTTGAATTGGCAAGATGATGTGGGTCGGCTTCGATGGACTTCATGGTTTGGCATTAGGGAGTGCTTCGTGTCGACATTTGGGTGAAAGTTACTTCGGCAGGGGCTTGACCTAGGCCATGGGTCCGGTTACTTCGAGTCATTGAGCATTTCGCTTCGAGTCAATACTATGTTTGCTTCAGGTCGGCTTATGGAGGAGTTGGGGTCGGTCGAGATGAAAGGTGTGAGCTCGGTCGAGGACTTGGTGGACCTAGAATACTCGAGAGGCCCAACTACCCTAATTTTCCTATAAATACAGCATGTAGGGGTTTAGAAAAAGTATCTTCTTTCTGCTCTCTTACTTTCTCTTCTCAAAGGCACTCGGCATTGTTAAACTTTGGATTGTAACTGTAATCGATTATTACAGCAATAAAAAGGAAACTTCTAGAGTGGACGTAGGCCGAAGTTAGACGAATCACTATAAAATCTGTTGTCCTTTACTGTTTTTTTTTATTTTGACTGTTCTTCACACTATTGCTCCCTACATATATTCTATTTTTGAGATGTTACTGTGGTTTAGTGCTTTCGCTCGGATTTGGGTGTTAGTGACCAATTTTGGCGCTAACATTTTGATGCTTTCACTGAGAAGACTAGCACTTGAGGATTTAGAAGCTTGGATTTTGGATTCAGAAGCTTGGGAACTTGGATTTTAGGAAGCAATGGTCAGGCCACCAACAAGGAAGCAAGCGGCGGAAAGGAGCGACCAGAAAGGAAGTCAAGCGGCCTCTTTTGGAGTTGGAGAGGGTCACGCATCCATTTACATAACTCGGGATGAGATGCAGGTTATGATGAATTCTATGCAGGAGCAGATGATGAAATGACAATAGGAGATGATGCAGACTCTTCCTAGGCAATTTGGACAATCAGAAAATACAGGTGCTCAAGTCCTTGGAACTAGACCAGAGGAACTCAACCAGCAGGCAGATGGAGTGATTTGGTAGAGGGCAACTCCCAATCAAGAAACAACTAACAATATGGATGGACCTAGACTCGAGAGCACACCACCAGGTAATGCTGGACCGGTTCATGGAGGGATACGGATGACGCCACGCAACCCGACGCCAATAGGAATATAGGAGTATGTGATGAGGAGTATGTGCCAGAATTTCCTCGTGGATTTGGAGGGCAGTTTGGAAACATGGATAATGGGCAACCCTTGGTAGGTAACACTGGATTGGATGACATCATCAGGCAAACCATTCACGGAGGTCTGACAAATAGAGATTTGGAGGGAGTCAACAAAAATCCATTCACCTGAAACATCAAGATAGCCAGGAATCCGACCGATTTCAAGCTACCAACTCTGGAAGTATACAACGAAAAGACGGATCCTACTGACCACTTGATGAGGTACACGAGGCATATGGAAGTGCTGGGGGCAACAGTGGAAGTCATGGCTTGGTGTTTTCCCCTGTACTTGACCTATATAGCTACTATGTGGTTCAGACAGCTAGAGGATGGATCTATTGGGATGTGGACAGAACTGGTGGATAAGTTCTTGAGATAGTTTCGAGTTCACACAAAAAGGCCAAAGAATGTGATGACACTAACTTCTGTCAAGTAGAGGGCGTATGAATCGCGCAGGACTTTCTTAACCCAGTTTAATGCAGCAGTCGCTTCGGTGGATCGGTCGGATCCATCAATGGTTCTGATGGCTGCAGTATCAGGAGTCAAGGATAATTCGGATTTTAAAATGTCATTGATACGGGATCCACCACTGGATCTTGGAGAATTCTTTCATGAAGCTAAAAGATTTCTTCGATAAGAGGATGCATGTCTAGAAATGAAATCAAAGGAAATTAACATGGTTAAGGATGGAGGACCGCCCAGTGAAAGGGTTAAGACAAGGATAAAGGAAAAAGGAAGCACCGGGGAAAATCTAAATTCTCCGCTTATACAAGATTGAATGCAACACCATAATGAATATTCTTGGATACTCGGGATCACCTTCCTTATCGAAGGCCGGCAAGGAGGGAGCCCTCAGAACGTGAAAGGGAATCAGGAAGGCACTGCCTCTTTCATGACCTGGATGGGCATGATACTAACAGCTGTCGGCATCTGAAGGACATAATCGAGGAGCATGTAAGGAATGGTAAGCTGTGAAAATATGTCGAAACTCGAAATACGACGATGGAACAGGAGCAGCCACCGTCTACGTTGAACGACGAGGGCATGAGGTCCAGGAATGGTGGCTAATTGGTCATCAACTAATCTTGATGATTTGGAATAAGTAACAAACTCCGGGCAAACGGCTAAATCACTTACTCATGTATGGGGTTGGCGATAACCCTCAGGCATGCTCTGAGATGATGGTTTACCGAGATTCCCCAGTTTGTGAAATCTGATTTTTCTCTTTGACTTGGACGTTTTCTTTTTTTGATTTGGTTTTGGAGTTTGGTTTGAACCCCCTGTTTTGCTCGCTTTCTAGTTTGGATTTGGATTTGGGTTTGGATGTTTGTTTATTGCTTTGGATTTTTGATATGGATTTCTGATTTTATGGTTGGATTTGGATTTCGGATTGGATTTCGATTGGATTTTCCTTTGGATTTTGGCTAAAAGGTCATCGAGCATAGACTATGCTCGGTAAGGGTCCGGAGAGACCGGGATTCATCCTAGGACTTAGGCCCCATATTATTTATCACTTGTTATTTTAGGTCGTCGAGTATGGACTATGCTCGGTAAGGGTCCGAAGCGACCAGGATTCGGCTTAGGACTTAAGCTACGGCATTATTTAGTGTTCAGGGACACTGAACTAGGATCACCATCGATCTAGGACTTAGGTCGAGGCATTTCTTCGCACAGGTCGTCAAGTGTGGATTGCGCTTGGCAAGAACCCAAAGAGGTTATGGATATGGATATTGGCTATGAGCAGCTAAGGATTTGGGCATGGACCCGGAGTGTCCCCAGATTTGGATATCGACCTGGAGAGATCATGGATTCGGTTATTGGTTATTGGATATGGATGGATTAGAGCTTGGCTATCGAATTCAGATTTGGTTTAGGATTTGGATCCTATGAGGTCCCGGATATGGATTTGGTAAGGATTTGGTTACTAGATTCGGAATCAGACGTCGACTTGGAAAAATCACAGAACTAGATTAGGATATGGCCATGGCACTCAGAAGATGGCTTGGTAATGGAGTGGATTATGAATCAGAAAGTATGGATGTGAATGACATAAAGACTTCGGATATCGGATTTGAGGCTATTCAAAACACACCTTCCAATAGCAAGGCATGTTTTGGGGTGAAAATGTTAACCCGTCTTTCGACAAGGCCACGGACAGGCAGATTTATCTAAGTCGACTTCACGATTATTGAGGCTGGAATATAATGGATTCGGTCTAAAAGGATGATGTTCACTTGGATATATCGATCATTCGAGAGGTAGAGAAGATACATGGCTCGGTCTGAAAGTTGTAGGTCGTTCGGCATGGGCGGCTCAGTCTGGAAGTTGTGGCTCGTTCGGCATGGGTGGCTTGGTGTGATGGTATGGTCGGGAAGATGTGGCCTAGTGTAATGGTATGGTTTTGCATAGTGTTGTGGGTCGACATGCTCGAGAAGTATTAGTGTGTGGATGTGGTTCGGTATGGTGTTGAGGCCATGCCACTCGGCATTGTGGTAAGGCCATGTCGCTCGGCGTTGTGGTAAGGCCATGTCGCTCGGCGTTGTGGTAAGGCAAGGGTGGCTCGGCACCGTGGTGAGGTCAAGGTTGCTCAGCATTGTGGTGAGAACAGGGTGGCCTGGCAAAGTGGCTCGGCGTTGGCTATGTGATGACATGGATCAATATTTGAGCCATTCGGCATTAGAGGTGGCTTGGTATGGTTTAGGTCCGCATTCTCGTTCGGCATATGCGGATCGGCATTTGAGCCGTTTGGCATTGGAGGTGGCTCTGTATGGTTTGGATCGGCATTCTCGTTGGCATATGTGGATCGGCATTTGAGCCGTTATGCATTAGAGGTGGCTCGGTATGGTTTGGGTCGACAAGATGATGTGGGTCGGCATCGATGGACTTCGTGGTTCAGCATTGGGGAGTGCTTTGCTTCGACATTTGGGTGAAAGTTACTTTGACCGAGGCTTGACCTAGGCCGTAGGTCCAGTTACTTCAAGTCGCTGAGCATTTCGCTTCAATTTAGTACTACGTTTGCTTCAGGTCGGCTTATGGAGGACTTGGGGTTGTTCGAGATGAAAGGTGTGAGCTCGGCTGAGGACTTGGTGGGCCCAGAATACTTGAGAGACCTAACTACCTAGATTTGCCTATAAATACAGCTTGTGGGGGTTCAGAAAAGGGATCTTTTTTCTGCTCTCTTACTTTCTCTTCTCGAAGGCATTCGGCCATTATTAAACTTTGGATTGTAACTGTATTCGATTATTACAGCAATAAAAAGGAAACTTCTAAAGTGGACGTAGGCCGAAGTTAGCCGAACCACTGTAAAATCTATTGTCCTTTGCTGTTTTTGTTTTAATTTTGACTGTTCTTCACAATATTACTCTCTACATATATTCTATCTATGAGATGTGACTGTGGTTTGGTGCTTTCTCTTGGATTTGTGTGTTAGTGACCAACTTTGACGCTAACAATATGTAAACACGTAGGTAAGAATAAATTGCATGGTTATCACATAGGAGTCAAAAGGCAAATAAATAAAGGATAACAATGATACTGATACAATTTCCCTTTTGATAGACTTAATTATTGCAGCATATAAATAGCAATCAATGGTATCATAATATGAGAATATAAATAGTCAACAATAAACTATATGTGTATTTTATTACCTTATTTGAATTAAAAGAAAAGAAACTATTTCATATTATGACAATTTGAAAAGAGAGAATAAATTTTATATAAGCACATACATGTAGATTTATATGTATATATGAGATTCAGTCAAAACTTTCCAATAATACAAATTAGATAGTTATTGCAATCTATTTTAAAGCTTTGATTTGTTGTCAAAATCCTTTTATTCGTATGTAAATATCTAATGCAATATAGGTGCAAATAATGTATACATACATACATACATATATATATATATATATATATAAACATTCTAATCTAAAATTACACTTTATTATGAAAGATTAAAACATAGATCTACAATTAAAACATTTTACTAATTCTATATAAATTTTAGTATTAACTTTAAAATATAACTTAATCAGTCAACATGAACATGCAAATTTCAGGTCTAAAGAATTGGACTTATTGAATGTTAAAAACATAGATCTAAAATAAAATATTGTATTTTAACATCACAGATTTAGTTTTAATTTTACAAAATAAAGAGGAACAATTAGTTAATTTGAACATGCAAACTTTCAGATCTAAATGATTACACTTTAGTTTGAATGTTTAAAACTTAGATCTACACTTATATATTTTTTAAATCATAAATAATTTCAATTTTGATTTATCAGAATAAAAACTAATCATATCATTCAACAAATAATTCAATCTTCGTAAATAAATTAATTAAATGAAGCAATGATACATACATACAAATTATGATAATAAAAATTAATTTTCATCAAACATTTCATCAAAATCATTATCCATAAAGAAAACGGCATACCTCGTTACCAAAGCCTGAAACCACACCTTGAAAGAAAGAATTATCCTATTGAAACCATTTCAAAATCAAAGGGTTGCTAATCCTTAATTGATAACTTTCAACTATCAGATAGTAATTGGATCTTGAATCTGATTTAAGAGTTTTTTTATTGGAGTGGGGATTAATTTTCTACCCTTAAAATGATGAAGAAGGAGGCTAAGAAAAAGTTGGATCTAATTAGGTTTAAAGAGCATATATATGTAGACAGAAAAGAAAGAAATGTGGATCTAATCGTACATCTCTTTCCTTCAATCTCAGCCATCAAAACCAAGCCCCCATAACCCTCAAACCCTAGCCACCTATTTCATGTTTGTATTCAAAAATTATAGCTCCTATAGTGGGCATTGTACCCATTTAAGCCAATGTAAAAATATCACACAGATAAAACCAATTTAATCGCTTATCAATATCGTATATCGATTGATAAAGGGAATTCATTATAATATTTATAAATATATCTTGTAATATTTATTTCTCAAATCATATTTAAATTTATGATTGATATTTCATAAGTATTAAATAACATAATTATTTATAACAATTATAAACTAATCAAATTATTTAGTCAAAGGAGAATTCATGGTTTCAGTTGGGTGACTAGTCAAGTGTAAATTTGGTTAGCGATTAATATCGATCTATTTGAATATTAATGTTTACACCAATTCACTTCGTCTAAACTATAACAAATTGGACTTATGAAATTAGGTAATGGTTAAAATTCCAATATCATACACATTCAACCCCATAGTCCAAAAAAAAAATCTATGGTTTAATAATAACATTATTATTAACTGAATTACTATGGCCGGAGATTTTGACTTTCAGTTGACTTGAGTTAACCTATGATACTAACCCCATATAATTGAGGAGATGAATCGTCTCTTGAATCGTGTTTCCCATCAAACACTTTCACTCGACCCTATTATAGTCAATCGATGGACGTTGTGCCATGATTTGACTATAATTAAAGCGGAGCTTTATATTGAAGATCAACAATATTATCAAGTTGAGAGAACTATGTAAATCAGACACATTGATATTTTCTGTTTGACCTTGGTTATATTAATCAACAGAAAATTATCGAGCGGGTCATTCCATAGTTATCTAATAACTATTGGTATATAACCCCTAGGTGCACCTTAGCATAATGATAATACACTTTCCAATATTTGAAGAGTTTTAAGTACTCTAGTCATAACAGATACATCGTTATCCAATCTTGATACATCTTGACTAGGAACATTTAAATTGGTATATTTATTTTCGTTGCGATATATTACTCTTGCCACCAACACTTTGTAACTACTGTCAAAAAACATACCATTTATGATTTTTATATTAAATATACTTTTAATTAAATTAATTAATTAGGATGCATTATAGCAATTATATAATAGGAAGAAAACACCTTTTATTTCGAACAAAATTGGTTATCAAGTAGATATAAGTAACAAATTCATAATTGCCTCTAGAACATACTCCTAACTCTATTAATTTTATTCAATAAAGAGTGGTGCTCAACCACATTTAACACAAATAATTTTTAAAAATTGGGGAGGGCTAAATTATTGTATAAATTGGGAAAAGCTATTTCCTCCTGGAGTATTCAACTGCATGGAACATCTACTCGTATATTATAACCAAACTTTTTGCAATCTTCGAAGAGATTTAAATGAGCCAGTTAGATGAATATATGATGAAGAAATGGCCTAAGGACTTTGAAAACATCATAAAAAGGTAAGAAAAAGGAAACATAAAAATATAGTCCAAAAATTTTAAAATTTGGAAAGTTGCATTTCCAGTCAGGGTCCTCCAGTCGGAATCATTTAGAACTCGGGTCGAACATACAAAAATCATGATTTAGACCCTAGTGAGTAGAGAAAAACTCAAAGCTCAGCACCCCAAATAAACCCAAGTCATGACCTGAAACAAGCACACAAAACACTCGGATCGGACACTAAGTTAGGTCAGCACCTACTTGAAACTCATGATTTTCACTAACATGATTTTCACCAACATGATTTTCACTGATGCGATTCACTCTAAAATGATGATAACTATCTAGAATGGTAATACAACGAGACTCAAAGGGTTTTGTGGAATTCTAAAGAGTAAACTCAGGTTGGTACCAACCTGATTTAGGTTGGTATAGACCACTTTTGATGACCGCCGATCTAAAATGAAGACTTGATTGGGTAAAAGGTCGATGAGGAGATCTATAACATAGAGAAATTCTTGAAGAATAATAGGAAAATCAGGTTGGTGGTACCGACCAGAAGTTTCGGTACCGAGTTGATTTTCTTGTTGGAGATCCTATTGGATGACTCGATCATTGTGCTTGGATATTCTAATCTTGAAGACTTAGATGAATTATGGAGTAATTACGAGATTAAAGGAGGGAATCGCCTATAAATAGAGAGCTATCTTCAACTAGATGGTGACTTTTATCTTTTGGACTTTTGGAGGCGCATTTTTAGATCTAAGTGTTATCTCCTTCTTCTTTAAGGTAGAAATTTCTTTGTAAATCTGAGATCCACTAGATTGTGGTCGGATTTGATTTAATTCATTGTAATCCAAAGAGAAAACAATCAATAACAAGGATTGAAGTGGACGTAGGCTAGAGTATTCTCCAAACCACTATAAAAATTTATGTCTTTTCTACTGCTTTTACATTTATTTTATTAGATCTGGTGCTTTCAATTGATATTGGGGTGTTGTGTCATTTTCCAGCACAACATTTTTATGCTTTAACTAAGAAAGAGCTAGATTTGACAACCTAAAGCTTCGAACTCAGGTTTGGAAGAGATGAAGAGGCCTTCTACCAGAGAAGTCACATGACCAAGCCAACCAGAGCATGGGAGAAGCCAGGAGAGATCCTTAATTTCAAATCCATCCATCTACATGCCTTGAGAAGAGATGGAGAGGATGATGTAAGAGATGCAATATAGAATAATAGCTCGATAATAGGAGATGTTAGAAGGACTTTTAGAAGGACGGAGCAACAAAAAACAGCTAGAGCAACTGAAATTCAGAACCAGAGGCTGGAAAAAAATGCAAAAGTATATGTAGTTGGAGTAGAACTAGCTGGACCTAGCACCTATGACCAAACTAGGTTGACACCGACCAAAATCAGGTCAGTACCGACATGAATTTACTCAAGGGCAGCGTTGGTTTGGACTTAGGCCGAGCTAGAATTCCACGAGCGGACGAAGCTGGAGCCTGAAAAGAAAATTATCATGCGAATGCACATCAACCAAAGGAGTATGTGCTAGAGTTTCCCAATAGGAATAGGGGATAGAATTAAGCTAGAGGATCAAATCCGAATGTAAATGGAGCCAAAGGAGTATGTTCCAAAGTTTCCCTAGAGGAATGGAAGACAAAATATAGGTATGGATCAAGACTTAATTAGATGACAGTGACCAAATCGTTGGGATGATTAGAAGAATATTGAGTGGTGGACCTCTAGACCAGAGGTTAGAGGACATGAACATGAATCCATTCACCCATAACATTCGGTATGCGAGGAATCCTCCCAATTTTAAGCTACCAATATTGAAACTATACAATGAAAGGACATATCCGACCATTCATCTGATGAGATACATCCGACATATGGAGGTGTTGGATGCAGCTGATGAGGTAATAGCAATGCTTCATGTTATACTTGATGGAGCTAGATGCTATATGGTTTAGACAGTTAGAGAATGAATCCATAAGCACATGGGTCGGATTAATATATAGATTCTTGAGACAATTTAGAGTTCATGTTTCCCGACCAAAGATTATAATGAGGATTTTGAGCATGAAGCAGAGGAGCGGAGAGACCTAAAGGAGTTACTTAATGAGATTTCACGTGGCAACCAGCGCAGTGGAAAAGCCAAATCCATCGATAGTCTTGATAGCAATAGTGCATGGAGTCGCAGGCAACACCGACTTTAAAAATTGCATTGGAAAAGGATTGATCGATGGATCTCATTGAATTTTATCATGAAGCTGATAGATATCTGTGTCAAGAGGATGATGAAGCTAATAATGTTGAGTTTAACGTTGTGGATGATGGAGAATTGTTCGAAGCATGATATGGTAAGGACAAAGAAAAGAAAAAGCTTATGGTGACTTCGGAGGATCAAAGCAGCGAAGGAGGGAACCAAAATTCTCTTCCTACATTTATCTAACGGAAACCCCAAAGAGGATATACCCAGATGCTAAGGGACACATCCATTATCGAAAGCCAGCTAAGAGAGAGTCCATGGATTGGGAGAAAAGGCCTTGAAGATTTTGCATTTTTCATAAGATGGATGATCATGAAACGAATAAGTACAAAAACATTTGTAATTTCATAGAAGAGCTGGTTTAAAGTAACCTGCCACAACATTATGTATGGAACCAAGTTGCAATGATGCAGCCAAAGCATCCACCGTCTGTGGCAAATATAACAAGACACAACCATGGATCTTAGTTGAGATTGGAAATCCTATTATCGTGGTGGATGGGAGTCAGGTTCGATTCCCATGTTTTGCTTCCTATGTTGAATAAATAAGACAATAATAAACTCGTATTACTTACATGTATACTGGACCTCAATTGGTCTCTACGAATGCTCTGAGTTGGATGTCTGAGATGAATGTTTAGGATATTTGTTTGATTTCTATGATTTGAGTATTTGATTTTTGAAAACCACTTAAATGTAATAACTGATATTGACTGAACATGGTTGTCCTATCTAGAGAGACGATGCGATACTATAAGGTAAAAGTTTTCTTGCCGGAGAGCGAGTGGACTTGGCCTATACTAAAGTAGGTCCCCTCATCGAAGGGTGAGCGGATGGACTTGCTTAGACATTGAGTCCCCTTGTCGAAGAGCAAGCGGATTGGACTCAGCAAGGATCCGAAGAGATCGAACCCTAGATTAGATGTTAAATAATCTGGTGACATCAAACCTTTGATTAGATGTTAAATGGTCTAGAGAGAGCAAACCCTAGATTAGATGTTAAACGATTCGAAGTGATCAAACACTATATTGGATGTTAAATGATCTAGAGAGATCGAGCCCTAGAATGGACATTGGCTTAACCTTAGGATTTTATGGTCTTGTGATTAGATTAGAGCAAATAAGTCCTGGATGAACATGGGACGATTTTGATATATGATATGATAAGTTCGTATGAAAAGGGCTTAATTATTATATATGACTGACATTTAAGCAAGAACTAGAGTCCTTATCTATAATGGTCTAGAACGACCTTTGGTTTGTAGGTGAATCCAATGGAACCAGATGATTTACTACAACTTGGATGGATGGATAGCCAAAGAGCTCGATCCCTAATGATTGATCGCTACAAGTGAAGCTAGTTTTTAGCAAAGCAATCTTATATTCATAAGGCGGAACTTGGAGGGAAAGTGTTATAACCAAATTTTCCTCAGTCTTCGGACAGACTTAAACAAGTGAACTAGACAAATAAACTTTAAAGAAATGATCCAAGGACTCTGGAAACATTAAAAAAAGGTAAGAAAAAAGAAATATCAAAAAATAATTGAAAAAATTGAAACGTTGGTAAGTTACATTTTGGTCGGGGTCCCTAGGTCGACACCGAGAAAAATTTGGATTAAATACACAAAAAAACTCGGGTCAGACTCCAAGTGAGCAAAGGAAAACTCGAAGCTCGGCAACCTCAGAAAACCCAAGTCGTGACATGTAGCAAACACATAAAACACTCAGGTCGGACACTAATTCAGGTTGGTGCCGACCTGAAACTCATTAATTTCATTGACATGATTTTCACCAATATGATTCACTCCAAAATGATGATAACTATCTAGAATGGTGATATGAGGAATCTCAGAGGTTTGATAGAATTCTAAAAAGAAAAATCAAATTGATATCGACCTGATTCAGGTTAGTACTAATCACTTTTGATGACCACCAATTTGAAATGAAGACTTGATTGGGCAAGAGGTCAACGAGGAGAGCTAAGACATGTAGAAAGACTTGAAAAATGATGGGAAAATCAGGTTGGTACTAAGTTGATATTCTGGTTAGAGATCTCGCTAGATGACTCGCTCTTCGTCTCTGGATATTTGGATCTTAAAGAATTAGATGAAATTTGACCCAATTATGAGATAAAAGGATCGAATCGCCAATAAATAGAGAGCTAACTTCAACTAGAAGGGAACTTTTCTCTTTTGGAATTTGTGTAATGTAAGGACCAACACTTCCGTACCCCTTAAGTCGACATTATTCTCCATCAAATAAACTCAAGATGAACGGAAATATGAACCATTAGGGTTAAAGAAGAAAGAGGTAGAATAAATAAATAGAAACAACAACAAAATCTTACTATCGCAGCGGAATAAAATATAATAGATAATAACATATCTTTACACAAAAGAAAATTTTATCTGTTTTATTCATACATCATCAGAATACATCATCAGAGTTCAACAACGTCATTAACATACAACTGCATAGTCATATAAACTTGTCCTCAAAATTGAATACACAGTGGAATAATAATCATGTACGGAAGTATGTATCGCCATCCAGCTTGTCTCCTGAGCTCTACAGCATCCTTTCCTGTAATCTATAATATTCGGTCTGACCCGAGCATTATAGTTAAATAACACCCGAGTCACTCTGGAATACCAGTGTGAGAAAAACCACACTCAAATTGATTATTAAAGTTTCAAAATCCTTTTGAAAAAAAAAGCATCTCGTAAGACCATGCCACAAATAAACATGTCGGGTTTTTACCATACGATAGCCAAAACATTTATTATAAAATCCTCTGATATGATAATAGGGTCTACTTACAAATACTTATTAAAATAGCTGAAATTGCTACATTCATTAAATTCCAGCTACTAGCCACAGTCGTGGGTAATAAAAACAAAACCGTAAAAGCACGTATGGAGAATGGATTTTCATCTAATGACTAGGCACTGGGGTACCACCTGTCACAGTACATGGCCTAGATCACCGTACCGAGGATTACTTCCAATCCCCTACAACACAAGGTCGAGACTACCCCTTACTGGATAATCTCGAGTAAGATCACCCCGCGTATGGGATCAACAACTGCACCACTAAGCCGAATAAAAGGGACATCTAAACATGGATGACCTCACCATAATGGGCGCTACCCACCTAGCCTTGCTGTGTAACCCATGATTTTCAGTCATTCTCGGTTGATGAGGCTTGAAGCTAAGCGTTACCTTTTTAGATCATTTCACTTAGAATGCCCATCGCCCACCTAACGATGTTCTGAAAGCATTCATCCATACAAGACCGTCCCGGGTTCGAACGAAACCAAAGGAACTACTCCTACTACATCCATTTTGGAATCATCCTCAGGATTAGTAGCGACTAGCCCTTGCACTTCACTGCTCCACCTTCGAATCCAAACTCGTCTTCCTCACGAAAACGTACAAACCGGATTGAAGTGGTTTTCAAGAAATAAATCCCGATCCCGGTCTCTTCGAAATGATCAGCGTATTGGCCAATATTGATAGTCGGTTATTTAACTATCAATTAACATTCACAACATCCATCAAACAATAAATAATCTTCTAAATTATTTATTATCCTCAAAATATCTTTGCAAGATATATTTTCATTTTCAACCCTTTTGAAAACAGTTTTCAAACCACACTCTTCTCATGGAATGAATCCCTAAATATTTATTTCCATCGACGACACCAAGTACAATACTTTAGATTTTAAAAATAATTTAAAACACTTTGTTATAAAATATCCTTTAACATTTACATTGAAACTACTTCAATACTTAACTAAAAATATATACTTTAGGAATATTTAAAATGAGGCAACTAAATTTTCTCTTTCTAAATCATATTACCAAGTCGCCTTTAAATAAATACTACTAAAATAAATTTGAAAAATACTTACTTTAGAATTTAAACATTAGAAATAATAAATTTTCTAAAACATGCTTTTTAAAACAACATAAAGCTTTTAACTTATATTTAAAAATTTGCTTTGAAAATGTACTTGGCTATCTAGGGAAATATACTTCTCTTCACATCCTTTAAAATTAAATCACTATTTATTTTTAAACAAATTTTCTCATTCCTTTAATAGATTCCCATCGTGAAGTTATTCTTCAAATATCCACTGATATATCACTTCGCTTTTATAAACCCAGTTTATAAATTCCATAGCCACATTCTTCTTTAAATTTCCAATTTCAAACATTTAAATCAATTTCCAAATTGATTTTCAATTTATTCCATTTTGAAATAAATCTCTTTACTTACTCACTTTATTTCAAAATCCATCAACTTCAGATTTTATTTCTTAATTATGATTTAAAATCTTCTAACAAACATACCAATTTCAGATTTTCAAAATTCCTTCTTTATCCTTTTAAATAAATTTAAACCTTGAATTTTAAAGTAAATTCTTTATTCCTTTAAATAATATCACTTAAGTTTTACAATTCATTATTTTCTGTTTATTCAAAATCCCCTTTCCCCTTTTCCCATACTCGAAATTATTTATTAGAATTTTAAAATCACTTTAATTCTTATCCAGTTCATTCTTAAATTTATTTAAATTCTACGTGATTATTTTCTTAAAAATTCACTCTTTTATTTTTATTTTCAAAAATCCAATTCTATGTATTTTGATAACTCAGTGTACCGAAATATATTCAAGCAAACTATAGCATTGAATATTCCAATATAATCCATCACATAATATTAAATAATCATAACAGGGAATATTAAATAATCTAAATAAATGTTGAGGAATCCAGTTGGATCCCTCCAACCTGTTTCCCTACATCCACAGATGTTAGCACACAATACCAATTCCATTTCGAGGTGGAATATCGTGGTATATGGGATTAAAATAATATCATCCGCTATTATGCGGCGCATAGGGTCTCATCCGCTATATAATGTGGGAAATCAATCACTCTAATATATACTATATATATACTACTATATATATAATATAGCACATCAAATCAAATCATTCATTCAACCAATTATTTAAATTTAACCATTTAAATTTAAATTAAACCCAGATGAGTGAGATTAACTCACCTTTGATTTTTGCAATCCACTTCAATCTCGACTAGGTCTCTTCACGATTTAGACCTTGTAAACATTTATATAATTTATTAATATTCGAAATAATTGAATACTCATTTGCCATTATAATTTTTAATTTAATTAATATTTTAATTTTAAACTAATGAATTTGGTTTAAAAAAATTACTTTCGACAAATTTATTTAACTACAAAATTTGATTTAAAACTAAAGTTCCTTTACAAATTTATTTTAGTAACCATAGCATCTTAAAAACAATAAATTTCATTCAAAAGTCTTTTTATCTTGCTGTAAAACAGATCTTTATTTTAAACATTATAATTCCCAGATATATTACTAATAACCTATATGTGTGTGTATATATATATATAAATTTAAATATGGATACATGAGAATATATGCTTATTATTTGTTTATCCTTCACTGAAAACAAGTGTAAATAAATATAAATGAATAAATAATCTGCGAATACCTCCCAGATAACAAACAAACCCAAGCTACCATCGACTACGATTCCCGATCACCACGCCTCGATCTCCGACGTCGCGACCGACCTTGACTCAATTGCGACAGAGCGAGCTCACCGCTCAACCCCGCTCATTCTTTGCCATGCCTGTTCGGTTTTGATTATCACAAATCGCCTCGGACACTTAATTATGTGCCGCCAAGAACCTTAAATCATACGCTGCAGTACCCAATCGCGGCTCTACGTGAGCGCACGACCTACCTCAGGCCTTGCGATAACTTCGCTCTTGGAACGAACTCCTACGATTTCGAATTGAAATCGATGTTTGGCTCTTTTTTTCTGAACAAGTCAATACGATTTGATTTTGAAACAAAGGAGAAGAGGGAAATTGGGAGAACTGGCTTCGAACATACGCCATTTATTTGAACGAGCTCGAGATTTGGTTTGAATTTTTTTGAAGGAAGATGACTGTTGTTGAACGACTTTGAATTGGGGAAAGGATATGATTAGATGATAAGAAGGTGGCGTGCATAGAAAGGAAAAGTAGTTGACTAGCCAATTGTAAACTAAAAATTTCCAAAATATTTCGATATAAATTTTAGCGCATTTACATAACGTATGCTCACACAACAACTCCAAACATTACGAAAATTGAAATCCGATAATAATATAATATTATGGATCCAATGGAACTGGTTTCGTCGAATTCCGAGGCTGTGTCTCGGAATGCTATTTTTAAATATCAATTTAAACAATATATTTTTGAAACTGAACAAATTACTTTCAAATTCAGTTTTATCACATCTGTTATCTCTAGTATATATATTATAAATTTTATAAGCTTTCAATTTATTTTTAACAAACCTGAAATCCCAGATTCAATAATTTCCCCAATTTCCAATTATTTATTCAGTAATTTAATTGCCAAATAAATAGTGATATTTGAAATCCAAGTTAAACTAGCTTTTAAATGTTTAAATCAATTAAACATTTCAATTTCAAATATCTAGAAATATCGGGCGTCACATTCCTCCCCCTTAAAAGAATTTCATCCCCGAAATTACTAGTTAGGAAGCGTGGTCCATAACCCATTAACTATTTCTTATTCTAACAGTTCTTATCAACTTCCTGAAACCAAACGGTTTAAATAATATCCAAAACAATCTTTTTATAGCGACACTATTACCCTTACTAACCCTTCAAATCTATCCAAAATTTCCAAACAACATTATTAACTCAACCATTCAAATTATAAATTCAAATTTAAATTTAAAATCAAATTTTAAATTATCGGAATTTACTCAAAAATTTTCTAACTCCCTAAATTTTCGAAAAATTTCGCCAGCGTCTCCTTTGCGCGGCTAGCTCGGTACAACTACAAAATGCCTCTACGGGCTCCCAAATTCTAAAAGAAAACAAAATGCCAAGTGGCTAGATCAAAAACCCAATCAAATTTCATACATAAATTTAAACACATACCTTTACCGAGCAAATTTCAATTTATCTTCTGAAATCAAAAATCCCTATTTTTCCCACTTGCTTTTTAATACCTGTATATCCAATTTATCCATATCCAATATTCAAAAACATTTTATTGGCTTCCTTACAAAATTTCAATATCTATCACGTACGATGTACATATATCATCCGTATGCAATACCGAATTTGATCGCTTACTCAATCACACAATTTGATTTCCGAACTAGTATCGTCCACCCGACTTCCTAGTGCGGACTCAGATCTAGTTTTTGATCAGAAACCGTCATTCTCCTTGCATGGTCATAACTATGATAGAGAATTTTCAGAATCAATCAAAATTCATATCCAGGGTTCGCCGTCGAAATTCGAGTGAAAAATCCTAACTCGGATCGATATAACTATCTCGAAATTCTATGCTCGATTCTGGATCAAATTGCTATGCAAATAAAATAATATACGTACAACCTACGTATTTATCTCAATTGATTATCAACTATATCAATTCACATATTTTTATTAAATTTTCACTCAAATGCTTATTCGGTATATTTTCCCGACACCTATATTACTTAAGAATTCTACCATTTCTTCTTAATTTCAATATAAGTATTTTATACGCTTCTTATATTTATTTGCACTTCACCCCTTTAGTTTATTTCTACTTCTATTCAAATTGATTCTCCCATTTCCATATGAATTAAGTTTATCTTTAACTCTGAATATTGAATTTTATCTTCCATTTATAACTGATTCATATCATTATTTAAAATTAGTTTCATCCACTAATTTATTTCCATTTCCAATTTGAAATCATTTGTCGCTAACAAAAAATTTTCTAACTCCCAAAATTTTTGGCAGAGTCTCCTTTGTACGGAGGAGCTTTTGCAATTTGACAATAGATATAAATATATATACATCGACCCACACGGTCGGAAAAACAAAAACAATTCATATTTCCTATTTTTATTGCATAGGCGTAACTTAATTTAGCTTTTTTAAGCAAGCGGCTTATTATTTTAGCAATTTGCGCGACCAAAATCCAGCCAAACGGTCATCCAGTACCTGTACTTACTTAATTTGAATATGTAAGTGCAATATATAGGAAATTTATTTACATTTCACTCATTTTCAATAGCTAACACATGGATTTCATAAGCCATACCTACCAAATAGAACTTAAAAGTAATTAATAAGGTTTCAATCACCAATTCAATTGCTTTCACTCGCTTTTCTTACCCTTGCATTCCCTTTAAGTGATGTACAAGTCACTTACTTACCTTCAATTGATTTATAATTCCAAACAAACTCATATTCAATCAATTGATTCAAAAATTCAATTATATTTTCTTCCACTAACTCATAGAATTTTTTAAAATCTCGTTTACGTCAAACGACAATCATTTCTACGCAATTTCGATGATATTCACCTAATGGCATATCCATTTTAGTTTTGAACTACTTCCAATCGATTCCAACTACTTTTTCATTCAAATCATTTCCATTTTAACTTACATTGTATTTTATTTCATATTTGCATAGGTTCCATTCTAACCCATTTTATCTAGCTCGACACATTCCACGCTTGTATATTACTAACCATTTCCAAATTAAATTCCATTCCATTTAATTTAATTAGTATATTCATTCAATTCATTTTAAACTTTATCTCACATTTTCATTTCACTATACTTCAATCATATTTAATTCACTTAGCACTTCTAATTTGAATTTAATTTATAACTCAGGTTTAACTTTTCAAAATCCATTCTTAACTCATGATTCAAATTTTATTCAAATTATCTCATTTCCCACTTTTAATTCAATATTTGATTTTTACCTTCCAAAAATCACTTAACTTAATTTTCCTGAGTCCAATCTATTTTACAATTCAAGTTTTGGATTTTTATTCATTTCCCAAAATTCAAAACAATTTTATTTTGGCTTATTTATTCTACTTCTAAGTTTTATAAGTCACAACTTATTTATATCTATACTTTCATCCATTACAATCAATCTCATTCACATTTTACATTTTAACTCGGGATTATACGTTTAATTTAGCCAAGTATATTTTTTTATTCAAATTTTTAACTTTTATAAGCTTTTCCACTTATTTTAATCTAACTCTTCTTAAGTTAAATTTCTATTTTAAACAAATTTCAAACTTATATAAGTTCCCAAATTTATTCTTTAAGCATTTCAACCCAACTCCAAAGTTTAAACCATTACTAAAATGTTCAAAATTCAATTTTAAAATATATATATCTAAATCAAACTATTCATTTTCATTTTCAAAATCAAACCCAATTTCGTAAACAAACATTAATCCAAAACATCCATGTAGCAATCCCCCTCTTGGAAACTCGAAAATGAATACCAATGATGCCGCGATCATCATCGGAATTATTTTACAGCAATCGAAAAGAGTTCAATGCTTTTATCACTTTAAAATCCCTCTAAAATATTCCAAACCCTCCAGAGTTCAAATTTAGATTAAAAAAAAATTCCCAAAATTCCCAATTCGAAATTCATCCAAAACATTACTCTGGAACTTTCATCACAATTTATTTCCAAATATTTCTCTGAATTTTTTTTTTCATATTCAATTATAGATCACATTTATAAATTTTATTTTGTTAATGAATTTATTCCTTAACCTTTGGTTAAAATTTTAATCCTTTATCCAACTTTCACTTAACAATGGCAATAATTTAATATCATCATCTTCTAACAACCAAGCAACCACATATAACCATAATAATTTATGGAAAATTATTTCTTTTATATACAAAAATAATTTGGGTAAAATTATTTCATTTACCCTATTTTAAAACAATACTGTATCGAACTGTTCTATACAAGTGTTTAGAGATCCCTATCAATAACGTTAATTAATCGTATTGACCAGAATCCATAAACTACTCAACTGATAAGTCAACACAATATAAAAAAAATTTATATTCACCAACAAATATGTGTTTCATATTTATTAGTACACTCAAACTTATAATAGAATACTAACGGACTCTATTTAATGAGTAATCCCCACCAGAGCCAAGGTTATCACCAACCTAAGCTCTGATACCAACTGTAACGACCCGCACTTCCGTACCCCTTAAATCGACACTATTCTCCATCAAATCAACTCAAGATGAACGGAAATACGAACCATTAGGGTTAAAGAAGAAAGAAGAAGAAAATAGAAACAATAACAGAATATTACTATAGCAGTGGAATAAAATATAATAGATAATAACAGATCTTTACACAAAAGAAAACTATATCTGTTTTATTCATACATCATCAGGATATATCATTAGAGTTCAACAACGTCAATAACATACAACTGGACAATTATATAAACTTGTCCTCAAATCTGAATACACAGCAGAATAATAATCAAGTACGAAAGTACGTATCGCCATCCAGCTCGTCTTCTGAGCTCTGCAGCATCCTTTCCGGTAATCTATAATACTCGGTCTGACCCGAGCATTATAGTTAAATAACACCCGAGTCAGTCTGGAATACCAGCGTGAGAAAACCACATTCAAATTGATTGTTAAAGTTTTAAAATCCTTTTGAAAACAAAAGCATCTCGTAAGACCACGCCATAAGTAAACATGTTGGGTTTTTACCTTACGATAGCCAAAACATTTATTATAAATTCGTCTGATGTTATAATAGGGTCTATTTACAAATACTTATTAAAATAGCTGAAATTGTTACATTCATTAAATTCCAGCTACTAGCCACAGTCGTGGGTAATACAAAAAAAACCGTAAAAGCATGTAGGAAGAATGGATTCCCATCTAATGACTAGGCACTAGGGTACCACCTGTCATAGTACGTGGCTTAGACCACTCTACCGAGGATTACTCCCAATCCCCTGCAACACAAGGCCGGGACTACCCCTTACTGGATAATCTCGAGTAAGATCACCCCACGGTTGGGATCAGTAACCGCACCACTAAGCGGAATAAAAGGGACATCTAGACAGGGATGACCTCACCCTAATGGGCGCTACCCACCTAGCCTTGCGGCATAACCCCTGATTTTCAGTCATTCTCGGTTGATGAGGCTTGAGGCTAAGCGTTACCTTTTTAGATCGTTTCACTTAGAATGCCCATCGCCCACCTGACGATGTTCTGAAAGCATTCATCCATACAAGACCGTCCTGGGTTCAAACGGAACCGAAGGCACTACTCCTACTACATCCATTTTGGAATCATCCTCAGGATTAGTAGCGACTAGCCCTTGCACTTCACTGCTCCACCTTCGAATCCAAACTCGTCTTCCTTACGAAAACGTACAAATCGGATTGAAGTGGTTTTCAGGAAATAAATCTCCATCCTGGTCTCTTTGAAACGATCAGCGCATTGGCCAATATTGATAGTCGGTGATTTAACTATCAACTAACATTCACAACATCCATCAAACAAAAAATAATCTTCCAAATTATTTATTATCCTTAAAATATCTTTACAAGATATATTTCCATTTCCAACCCTTTTGAAAACAGTTTTCAAACCACACTCTTCTCATGGAATGAATCTCCAAATATTTATTTCCACCGACGACACCAAGTTCAATACTTTAGATTTTAAAAATAATTTAAATATTTTATTATAAAATATCCTTTAACATTTACATTGAAACTACTTCAATACTTAATTAAAAATATATACTTTAGGAATATTTAAAATGAGGCTACTTTATAAAATATAAAACTAAATTTTCTTTTTTTAAATCATATTACCAAGTCGCCTTTAAATAAATACTACTAAAATAAATTTGAAAAATACTTACTTTAGAATTTAAACATTTAGAAACAATAAATTTTAAAAACATGCTTTTTAAAACAACATAAATCTTTAACTTAAATTTAACAATTTGCTTTGAAAACGTACTTGGCTATCTAGGGAAATATACTTCTCTTCACATCCTTTAAAATTAAATCACTACTTATTTTTAAACAAATTTTCTCATTCCTTTAATAGATTCCCATCGTGAAGTTATTCTTCAAATATCCACTAATATATCACTTCGCTTTTATAAACCCAGTTTATAAATTCCATAGTCACATTCTTCTTTAAATTTCCAATTTCAAAAGCTTAAATGAATTTCCAAATTGATTTCCAATTTATTCCGTTTTGAAATAAATCTTTTACTTACTCACTTTATTTCAAAATCCATCAACTTCAGATTTTATTTCTTAATTATGATTTAAAATCTTTTAACCGAAACATACCAATTTCAGATTTCCAAAATTACTTCTTTATCCTTTTAAATAAATTTAAACGTTTAATTTTAAAGTAAATTCTTTATTCCTTTAAATAATATCACTTAAGTTTTACAATTCATTATTTTCTGTTTATTCAAAATCCCTTTTTCCCATACTCGAAATTATTTTAGAATTTTAAAATCACTTTAATTCTTATCTAGTTCATTATTAAATTTATTTAAATTCTCTACGATTATTTTCTTAAAAAATCACTCTTTTATTTTCTTTTAAAAATCCAATTTTATATATTTTGATAACTCGGTGTACCGAAATATATTCAAGCAAACTATAGCATTCAATATTCCAATATAATTCATCATAGAATATCAAATAATCATAGCAGGGAATATTAAATAATCTAAATAAATGTTGAGGAATCCAGTTGGATCCCTCCAACATGTTTCCCTGCATCCACAGATGTTAGCACAATACTAATTCCACTTCGAGGTGGAATATCCCGGTATATGGGATTATAATAATATCATCCGCTATTATGCGACGCATATGGTCTCATCCGCTATATGATGCAGGAAATCAATCACTCGAATATATACTATATATATACTACTATATATAATATAGCACATCAAATCAAATCAATCATTCAACCAATTATTTAAATTTAACCATTTAAATTTAAATTAAACCCGGATGAGTGAGATTAACTCACTTTTGATTTTTGCAATCCACTTCAATCTCGTCTCGGTCTCTTCACGATTTAGACCATGTATAAACATTTATATAATCTACTAAAATTCAATAATCGAATACTTAATTTCCATTTTAATTTTTAATTTAATTAATATTTTAATTTTAAACTAATGAATTTGGTTTAAACAAATTTCTTTCGATAAATTTATTTAACTACAAAATTTGATTTAAAACTAAAGTTCCTTTACAAATTTATTTTAGTAACCATAGCATCTTAAAAACAATAAATTTCATTCAAATTTCTTTTTATCTTACTGTATAATAGATCTTTATTTTAAACATTATAATTCCCAGATATATTACCGACAACCTACATGTGTGTATATACATATATATATATATACATATATATATATATATATTTAAATATGGATATATGAGAATATATGCTTATTATTTGTTTATCCTTTACTGAAAACAAGGGTAAATAAATATAAATGAATAAATAATCTGCGAGTACCTCTGAGATAACCAACGAATCCAGGCTACCATTGACTGCGATTTTCGATCACCACGCCTCGATCTCCGACGTCGTGACCGACCTTGACTCAATTGCGACAGAGCGAGCTCGCCGCTCGACCCCGCTCATTCCTTACCATGCCTGTTTGGTTTCGATTATCACGACTCGCCTCTGACACTTGACTATGCGCCGCTAAGAACCCTAAATCACACGCTGCAGCACCCAATCGTGGCTCTATGTGAGCGCGGGACCCACCTCAGGCCTTGCGATAACATCGCTCTTGGAACGAACTCCTACGATTTCGAATTGAAATCGATGTTTGGCCCTATTTTTATTTTCTGAACGAGTCGATACGGTTTGATTTCGAAACAAAGGAGAAGAGGGAAATTGGGAGAACTGGCTTCGAACATACGCCATTTATTTGAACGAGCTCGAGATTTGGTATGAATTTTAAAAGAAACTACTGCCATTAGTCAGTTTCTTTCCTTTCTCTTTTTTTCGAAGGAAGATGGCTATTGTTGAACAGCTTTGAATTGGGGACAGGATATGATTAAATGACAAGAAGGTGGCGTGCATAGAAAGGAAAAGTAGCTGACTAGCCAATTATAAATTAAAAATTTCCAAAATATTTTGATATAAATTTCAGCGTGTTTACATATCGTACGCTCACATAACAGCTTCAAACATTACGAAAATTAAAATCCAATAATAATAAAATATTACGGATCCAATGGAACTGGTTTCGTCAAATTCCGAGACTGTGTCTAGGAAGGCTATTTTTAAATATCAATTTAAACAATATATTTTTAAAACTGAACAAATTACTTTCAAATTCAGTTTTATCACATCTGTTATCTCTAGTATCTCTATTATAAATTTTATAAGCTTTCAATTTATTTTTAACAAACTTGAAATCCTAGATTCAATAATTTCCCCAATTTCCAATTATTTATTCAATAATTTAATTGCCAAATAAATAGTGATATTTGATATTCAAGTTAAACTAGCTTTTAAATATTTAAAATCAATTAAACATTTTAATTTCAAATATCTAGAAATATCGGGTCGTCACATGTAACAACTCGGAATTTTATCGCTTCAATTAGTTCTCCTTCCGGTTCCCAATATAAGATGTTTTAAGAAGTTTTCTTTGTTTCGAAATATAGGATGTTTAAGCTTGTCATTCCCATTTTATCCCTGAGCCATAATAAATGGCAGAAACTCAAGAGCTACTTCATGAGATTCTCTAGGCATGAGTATTTGTCTTTCCAACCACTCCTTTACTAATGATGATTAAATCTTTTTTCCCTCTTTTTTTTACTATCACCAACTCTTTGTATTTATAGACAGCGAATATTTTCACAATTCACTTCAAGACTAACTACCATGGACATGAAACATATTCCCTCTCCACCAAAACTTATCATCGATGCAAGTCTTGAAGATGCGGAGAAGAAAGATTCAGCGAATATCAATTTAGGATTCGAACATTTGTTGGATTTGAACAAGAAGCCTTTTGGTAAAGGAGAATGCATATTTCCCCTACATAAAAGTCTATTGCTAATGCATATGTTGATGATGTGAAGAAGAAAGAGTCAGAGAACATTAATTTAGAAGCCCGCCATTTGCTTGATTTGAACAAGATACCTTTTGATGAAGGGCAGCTCCATCCTGATCCGAATATGCATAATCTAATCCATACGATGTTGAAAGTGATGTATCCAGAATTTTTCTAAAATGCTCTACCTAATGATGAAGTGATATGCTTAATTTTCATTGTTATGCTTTGTTCTTTTCATGCTTCCTAAAAATGTGGATGACCATGGTAGGTTCTGACATTTTTGGTTTCTTTTTGTAAGTCAGTTCCGCTCCCATGTAGTTGATATGGGATCAATATTATTATAATGAAATGTCGCTTTTGCTTATAAATTTTCTTGTCCATTTACCAATACTTCTAGCACAGTTTACTCATTGTTACTTGTAGTTTGTTGTTACCTGTACTTTTCTCACACGAGTGATGGTACTTAAGTTGCATAAGTGCATGAGTATTACCACCTCATAGCACATAAAATTGCACGAGTATTACCACCTCACAACATCATGCACCTTTGAGTGCATGAATTAACTGAGTTGCATGAGTGATGTTACTTGAATTTGTTGTTACAAGACACAATATAAAAATTTATAAGCACTAACACATCAAACAATTATGAAGCACACTCATTCCATGTAAAGAACAGCAACTGGCTACACCATTTCTCCCCACATGTATAACTAAAATAAAGAGCATAAAATGACAAGACAGCACTTGAGATACAGCAGCATAAAAATTGTATCAAAGCATGTACGTTGTGCAAGTCTAAAGCCCATATTTGAGCGTGATAAAAAGGAATAACACATGAATATTACCATCTCACAGCAAATTTCAAAGCAAAGAAGCAAATAGTTATCTGCAAGTCATGCAAACAGCAGCAAGACGATATGACATGAGCATTGTTTCTTGTAGTTTTGGATCAATATTATGGTTACATGAGTGTTGTTAATTATACTTCTCTCACATGAATATGACAGCACTTTTTTACAATATGACGTGAATGTTGTTGTTTGTAGTTTTGGATCAATATTATGGTTACATGATTATTGTTACTTATACTTTTCTCACATGAATATGACAACACTTTTTTCAAGATTAACTAAGATGAAGTATAAACATAAAATAATAATATAGTAGAAGAAATGACTGTAACTGAATGAAATGACATCAAACAACATAGGATGATATAATTCATACACTCTCTCTTATGCTAACACATTCCTAATAGTTTGGACTAGATCATAGTCGCAACTAACTTGTGTCGGAAGGCAGCCTTCTTTTTCAAGTGCATATCTATACACATGTGGAATTTTGTATTTGTTCGAATCTTCAACTTTCATGATCTCTTGCATGCATAATTGTAGAGTAATAAAAACATGATTCGCTTTTCTCGCTGGATATTCGTTAAAAAATTTCTCAACTCAAAGATAAGCTCTACTACTGTTCTTGGACACTCTTTGTGTTGCAATGCTTGAATGGAGTTGAAAAATCCAAGGTCAAGAATGTTTAAGTCAAGTGAGTTTGATGGTTGACATGTCAAAACCATGTTATGAAGCCATGAGCTGAAAATGTTCATCGCTTGAATCGATGTATGATCTGGCATTATCTTGTTGAATAAAAATAGTTCTATTCGAATCCTCTCTTAGCCATTTTCTTCATATTGCGAGTATAACTTTTTCAATCAAATAGGCTCGTGCGGTCTCTCTCTTGACTGAAGTCATCGATTTTATCTCCATAGTCCCTACCTCTCTATTTCTACTTCTCTCTGCTGGTTTCTCTATCACACAAGGAAATATTCCTATTTTCCCTGAAAATACTTCATTTCCCTCAGCATCAAATCTTGGACGAGCCATAGCCGCTAAGAACATCACCTTTTCGATAAAATTCTTTCTTTAACATGTGCGCAATGGTTCATCTTTCGTAGGAAGTAGGTAATAATTTTCGATTTTTGGTCATATAAAACCATTTCTCATCGATGCATACTGTATTATACATGTACACAAACTTTGGCTCATGAAGAATGCTTCTTAGATCTAGCATAGATATGCAAAAAAGTAAACGTGCTCTTTTGTATTCTTCCTTTAGATGTGGTTAATTGCATTGGTGTGACGACGAACGAGACCTTGTTTCAAGAGTCTGAATAATGTTGTATAGCTCACATTCAAAGCTTCAGTAAGTGCTCTCAAGGTTGGTCGCCGATGAAAAGGAACATCGCGGACTCAATTTAAGTCAAAACAGACCCACTTTCGACCGTATTTTTTTGTTTGCTTATGTGACACATTGACCGCCACTCCATTTGGCGTATTTTTTGATCGCCTCCAAATCCGTAATATGGTTTGTATATTTATCGAAAATAAATGAGATACTTCTGTTGTTGTTTTTCGTTTCAGTTCTCCGTTGACACACTTCTCCAACAAAGCATTATAAATAGCTCATCTTTCACCATTTGATACAAACTTTCTCTATCTCGCTTGAGATATTCCAATATTTTATGCATATGTTAAAATAGCACATAAAAGCAATAAGTACAGTTAAAAATATTTAGGAAAAAACAAGTTAAGAATGTGAAAGAGAAAGAGCTGATATTCTAGAAAAGAGAGAATTAGTACATGTTGAAATGATACCTGTATTTGGAGCTGAAATATATGCATCTTCTTCAAACAATTGATCAACATTTAGCTCAAGTAATGGAGTCTCAAAATCTTGATTAGGATTCGTATTTAAACGGATTACTAATTTTTTGGTACAAGATGATCTGATTATCACTGGAACATGATCCTCCATATCCAAATTGGTTTCTTCTTCAGAAATGTTTGAGCTGTATGTACTAGAGAAAAATTCAAGTTCACTATTTACGTTACCGTCAGCGCTCAAAGGAGCATGATGTTGTTCCAATGGAAATTCTCCATCATCCATCGCAGGTGGGAAATTAAGATCAATATGTTGATGCATACCACTTGAAGCCATGAATATGTTTTACTGTAGGATTTCTAGTGTTTGATTTTGTCTTCTTATAAAGGCAATTGAAGCTACATAATTTTAGCTTTGGCTCCATTCTAAAATTTGAAATTTTAAACACAAAAAAGTTGATGATTTTTTCATGGTTTTGAAGGAGTTGTTTGAATTTTGGGTTGCTGCATGAAAAAGTATGAAGTGATTTGCATGAAAACAGGAGTAATAATTAGCCATGCATGAAAAACAATTTAATGTGTGGGAGAGACTTAATTTAATAATGGACTAAAATGTCATTGGATTTTTTCCTTAATTCCTGTGCAAACCTCTGGAACTTCTTATATTGTGAACCGGAGGGAGTAACATTTAATTAATTTAAACATTTAAATAATTGATTTTAAAAGCTTATATAACTCATTTTTATTATTTAATAATGATAGTAAAAAAAATTTGAAAGTTTGTTTACAAAAATAAGTAGTTCGATGAAAAATTGAAAATGTGACCAAAAATTATTTTTTGGATTTTCGACTTTTTATCGAATTGTCGCAACATTGTTGCATGCATATATACACATTTAATAACATTTCTTATCCGATAATAAAGAGATTCATTAAATTTAAGTATCATTTAAAAATTCAACGTACTAATTAAATAAAGTAAGGATTAGTAAAAGAGAAGACTTTTTGTACATTATTTTGTGCGCATAACTACATGTATTTAAGTGCTTCTTTTTATGTCTTGATGGCAAGTACACTTGTTCACAGGCATAGAAGGATTTGGAGGGTAAAATGATAATTTGGCTAAAGGGTAAATAAAGTAATTTTCCACTTTTCAAAATTCCATAAATAAGGCACCTTCCACTTTCATTTCTCACTTTCCATTTTCCACTTTTCTTTCTCCCTTCCTCTTTCATCCCTTACTTTCTTCTTCCTCCATTTTCTAAAAGGAAACCATGTCAAAATATAACATTTCCTTTTCTAAATCATTGTATAAGTTTGAAATACCCTTCATGCGTTCAAAGAAGCAAATTTATTGCAAAAACCCCCTCAATTTTGGTAGGTTGAGCATAAAGTAGTCCATGAACCTTGGGACGATAGCAAGATAAGAAGGAAGGGGTGTGCAATAGCTTATAGGCAGATGAGGAGGGCTTTGGTCGAGTTCGAAGAAAGGAAGGTGGTCGCTTTGTGTTTGGTTTGACTTAAAGTGAGATAACTCACTCTAAACTAGCTTAACAATTGATAAAATATTATAATAATTTAGTGCTAGCCTATAGCGTTATATGTATGTATTTGTGATGTGTATATATTATTGTTTGATTTTGATTCAATCTTAGAAGCGGATGGCATAAATAACCATTGTGTTGCAGAAAACAAAAGCAAAGTGAATGGAAGACAAAGTGTCTTTATAGCGAATAGGTCGCTGGGAAGCACCTCAAAGAATAAAAATGTAGCAAAGGGATCCAAAAGATTCCTGCCTTGCTGATTTTTATTTACATTTATTATTGGTTATGTAAATGTTTGTGTATATCGAAAGTTGCGATGTTAAAATCACGTGCCTTCCTTTAAGCGATTTATCACTTGTTTTATAAAATGTTTTGAAATGGTTAACGATACTTGACTTTTGTTTTCAAACCTTTTTGAAAAGTTATTATAGTGGTTTAAAATATAAAAAGAAAATGGGGTTTAAAGCTATTTTGATTTACAAAACAAGTTTTAAAAGTTACGATCCATATAGCAATAGTTGCTATAAATGTAATTTGAAAATCGATGATTTTTGTAAAGTAAAATGGATTGTCTATTTTAGATATTTTGAAAAGTCTTTTAGAATTTGTTTATAAGTATTTAAAAGGAAGTTTGAAGTTTTATTTTTAAGAATTTATTTAGTTATTTAGACAAGAGATTTAAATTTTACTCTTTTGTTTCAAAATCAAGTTTTGTTGAGAGCGACCATTTTAAGGTAATGTTTTAAATGCAAGTTTCAAACTTATTACAAAGAGTTTTAAAATTAATTTTAAAAAGTGGAAGGAAGCATGAATTTCAACACCATTGTTATAAGAAATGTTTCCGGGAAAAGGAAAGAGATTATGAACTATAACATTTTTGTTATAGTAAATGGTTTTGGAAAATTGGAAAGGAAGTTAATTTACAACACTTTGTTACTATTAAATAAGTTGTTTACTTGTGTAAAGGGAAGATGTTTTAGAGTGGTTTGAAATTTATTAATTAAAAAAGTGTTTACTTTTATAAAGGAAAAGATGTTGCCTTTTTATACAAGATTTTGTTTAAATAAGTGGTTTTGAAAATTGTTTTTAAGAACAAGTATATTGGAACTCTTGAACCCTATTTTAATTTCTAGACTTCGAGATATGAAACTTGTTTCCATTTTGAAATTTAGTGTCAAGGCTTAAGAGGTAGTGATACCCCAACTTGAATGGTTTCATTTCCAACGGATAAGAAGCGCTGGTTTGAAATTGACGACTTGAAATAAGTTTTTGGAGTACGTTTATCCATTTGTTTCAAATAGGCTTTGTTTTACGCAAGTGATTTCTTTTTCGACGTCATTAAGTAACACAAACAAATTTGGTAAGTAGTACTAAAATGTTAACACATTTATGGAAAGTAAGTCATCCTGTATTTAGCACTAAAAGCCGATAGTGGTTTGTCCACTAACTAAAACTATTTTGAATTAGAAAGAATATGAAAGCTTTGCGATTTCATATAGTTTGAGATTCCCTTGGGAAGTATATGAGGCTTCCTAGCCTTGGAGTTGACGTGGAAGCTAGCGTAGAAGATGAACCTATGTGGGGCGTGGATGGGTTTGCAGCCGCAGAAAGACATCCTAACTGTCTAGAAGGTTCCATTTTATATTGAAAGCTAGATATATGAACATGGTCGGGTATGATTTATATTTAGTTTTCATTTCAACTAAATCCTGTGTAGCCGATCTAGAGAACCTAATGGATGTGGACGTATGTTGACCAATCAAGTTCTTTACGTCGACCGAGGCAATGATTTGTGAGTCAATCTATGCAGTGCATGCCTTATGTCCTTGCCTGCCTTGATGAATGGATGCACTTTATGTAGACAGCCCTCTCATTTTGGCAAATGACCTCCAATGGATGATGGAACTTTATGTCAGGAGTTACCCACTATCGCAAGTGTAGTGATAATGAACCCATATCCAAGGCGATGCAAAGCTTCTTTTTGCAGGACTGCAAATGCGTGATGTTCGATTATGAATGTCACTGGGGCGAAGGTCCTAAAATGTGTTGACACTCAAACCATTGAATGTCGGAGTGTGTTTGATGATTGGATTTCACAAAACAAATTGATTGATTGTTCAATTTTGATCCATCTTAGTATCAAATTGGAAAGGTTTTCCTTCCTCTCTTTTCCATCTCGGCACATGGATATATTCATGCTCTTGGAGTTAGGGGGAGAAGATCGAGGTGGCGAGAGTAAAGAAAACTTGGGCGTTCGAGTAAACCGGCATCAGCATCGAGGTGGTGACATGGTGGCGCAATGGAAGTAGGGCACGGCAGCGTTGACCTTGTCAAAGTCAAGATCTGAATTTAATAAGATGGTCGTTTCAAGGATTGAGGAGATCTGGGGTCGGCTGCTTGAGTGATTCCATGACAATGGTGTGATTAGAAGTTGGAGGCATCACGGTGAAGTTTGTGGCGGTGATGAAGCTTGGGGTTAGTGCAGGAAGGCAAGGTCTTAAAGGTAGAAGAAGGTGGAAGTTAGGAGAAAAAATTAGGGAAATTTCTTAAGTAATTTCAATTTATACTTCAGATCTCAAGTGAATTGATATCGATCCATATGGGTCGATATCGATCCATATGGGTCGATATCGATCCATATGGGTGGATATCGACCCATATGAATATATGTGTAAAAAATAAATGAATATATTGTAAAAGGAAGTTCTACCTAACAAAAAATGAAGTAACTTTTGAAAAATTTCAGAGTTGAACATAGAGTCCGAGTGGAATGCTTCATCTTATATATATGTTAAGAAGAGACTCCGTAACTATTAGAGAGTTGCGTTGATCTTCCTAGGAAAGATGCATTGTTTCAAAAAAAGGTTTAGAAGATAAAGTGTCTTTGTAGATATGGATTCAGATTCAGTCGCTTGTCTCAATCCACAACATGCTTTGTATTCAAAAAAGCTTAATTTGGGGGCAAGTGGTATCAGACGTTTGAACCAAGAGACACTTCGATGGATCTAGACTATGAGATGATGAAGAAATGAACCAAGGAGCATGGAAGGTGTCTGTGGTGCCAAGATTGCAAAATCTCAAAAGCTTGGAGCAAGAAATGCATAAGTAAAGTGAGTTGGTACCGACCTATATGGGTCGGTACCGAATAATGTAAAACTTGAGTGGCCATGCTCTGCTTGATAGAAGAAGTAATACTTGAAACTGGATATATGTTGATGTGACATGGGTAAGTACCGACCCATACTGTTCCATCAAAACTTCGCATTGAAGAACCATTGAAGATTTGAACCTACCAAAGAATGAAGGCAACATGGATTCAACGTCATCAGTCGACACTGATTGATATAAGTCGTTTATTGATTGGTATCGTATTATATTAATTGTTGGATCTTGCACAATTTAACCTGTTCTTCGTGTTAAAACTTCAAATCTAAAGATTTGCACTTGTTCAAACTCGATTTTGTGATTCTGATGGTGGATGTCACCTATAAGCAGTGAGTTGTCATCAATATGAAAAGGATTTTGGATCCTTACATCGAATTGCTGCACTTTTTTATTATCAATAAGTCTATAGAACTAAATTTGTTGTAAAAGTGGTTGTAATTACATTGATCATCTTAAATAAAACCAATAGTGGACATAGACACTCGAATTGAGGCTATCTCACTTTAAAAGTTTTGTGTTCTCTCTCTTCTGATTCTTATACATTAACTTTCATTTGGATTATTTATTCTTGTTTTTTAATTGGTTGGGACGCTATATCATTTTTGGCCTAACGATATGTAAAAAGATTATTATTATTTTCAAATTAATACACACACGTACACTTTAATTAGATGATTAAAATTGCAATTTTCTACTAAGTACTATACAATTTCTAAATATTAATCATGTAAAATAGAGCTTAATTCCAAAAAATTGGAAGCAATGAACCGCTGTGATAATCAGAAGGTGACATGCCATTATATTAGAATTTGTAGAAAAAATTTCAATATAATATAAACATCTTTTACTATAATATAATTGAGAAGTTCACTTGCTTATTTTGGATTCAGAAAGATACCAAAAAAAGTATAGTCACATGTTTTCGTGTCATCGATGGGATTGATATGTAGAAATGTAAATTTTGTTGCTTGTAAATGTCTAGCTATCAATTACATTTTTAGGATTATCCACTGGAAACTAATGAAATGTCACCCATGAATACTAATTGCACCAAAATGCTTGAATTATTTTCCAGTCTTAGTCACAAAATCATTCAACGTTGTAACAACCCAATATTTTTGAAGTTAATTTTAATTTAATTTATTTCACTTTGAAAAAAAATTAGAAATTATTTTACTTAAAATTTTGTTTTAAAATATTTTAAAGTGAAGTAGGAATTTTCTAGAGTCAATGGTAATTTATTAGAAATTTTCATGTCCTTTCTGCTATTTTTAAACAATTTCTTCAATTCTTTTGCTATTTTCTCTGAATTTAATTACTTATTTCACTTTGAAAATGTTTTCAAAATCATTTTATTTCAAATTTTGTTTTAGAATATTTTTAAAATGAAGTAAACAATTTTTCCAAAGTCAATGGTGATTTATTTGTAATTTCTGGACACTGTTTTGGATTTTTAAGCAACTTCTTTTATTCTTTTTATATTTTATTTAAAATTAACAATTTATTTTCATATTTTTTCACTTGGTTTCGGTTTATAAAAGTAAATTACTGATTTTATTTTTGTTTATTTGGATTAAAGAAAATAGGAAATGTGAAGAGTTTTAAAAACTTATTTAACTTAAGTCCTTTCACCTCCTAGAGTCCTTTCACTTGCCATAACCCCTCCTTTATGCTTTTGGCCATGTAATCTTTTGAGTAGCCGTGTATTTTCATTATTTTTCATGCAAAAAAATTTCTCATCTCCATTCTATACACGACTAGAGCAAATAATTTGGGTAATGGCTACACTTTCTTCTTCCTTTTCTTCTCATTTCTATGTCATTTTGCCTTGTTTCCTATGCTTTTTGGATTGGCCTCTCCTCCAAATCCACAGCCACAAACTCCTACATCTCTTCCCTGCCATCATCACCATCTATACTCCAGGCCATGACCATAGCCGAGCCAACCATGGTGACAAAACCCCTCAAAATCCAACCTAAAGCCATAAAAACATGTTATTTGACCACTACTTGCTCATCCACTTCAACCACCACCCTAACCACCACCATAGCCGTCGCCACCTCTGACCTGACCACCACACACCCCTTTCCTCCAATGACCAATCATGGTGCACCCAGGCCGAGCCATAACGCCATGGTCGAGCCTTTGTTTTGACCAAAAATTACACTATTTGCCTTAAAACTCTTCACATTCTCATATATAAACTTCTCCACCATATTCCACTACCTAGGCCGTGTATACACATGACCAAACCTGATCCAAACTTGTTCAAACCAGAGCCAAACAACATCCCTAGGTCGTGCCAAATAGTAGAGAAGGCAAGGCAAAAGACTATGTATTCATATCTCTTTTTATTCCAAAGTTATATCAATTTCAATATGGTATTGTATTTATAAATTGTTTTGATTTTGTTTGGGTTGTAACACAAGAGTTGTAGCATTGGATCTCGCTCTCCACTCAAAGTCCGTAGTCTTGTCAGTTTGATTTTGATTCGTTTGTGGTATTGGTTTTGCAATCTCCAACATTTAGAGGTGAGTAAATCTCACACGACAATATATACTTATGCAATTGTGAAGTAACAACATTTGAATGTGCAGAATTATAAATAGTGTCATAACTACCTGTGATTATTCATATATGATGTTATACCTGTTAAATTACATGTCATATCACATGTTAATGTTGTATAATGTTAAACTGTTCATGTATATCTGTTTATCACACTGCAAGTTCCCTGTAGATTAGGTTCACTATGGGTTGAAATGATACATACCCGAACGGACTTTAGAATAGGGAAAAATCGTTATGGGCTGAAACGATAGGCCTGAACGGTTTTTAATTATTTATTTTGACTTGGGACTGCCGGTTTGAAATGATAGAACGCGGATTTTTATTTGTAAACTGCGGATTGAAATGATATATATCTGTATCACTTGACCTATGCTAGAAAATTATATACAGGCCCGTGGTTAATTTTATAAAAAAAATCGGAATTTTAATTAAATTTTAGAAGTGTGTGTGTGTGTGTGTATATGTATGAAAATTTGATTTAAATTGGATTTCTAAATATTAAATATAGAAATTTGGAATTTTCTATGAGTTAAAAATGTTGAAAAATGAATAGTTACACTGAATTTTGAAAATATAATTTAAGTGGAAAAAATTGGAATTTGGTTAAATAAAAATTTAGTTATATAAATAAAAGTGGAATTTAAATTTTATTTGAGAAAAAATGGAGAAAATTTAAGTGTTAAGTTGTTTATTTAGAAATGTGAAGAATTGGAAACTTTTACACTTGAATTTATTAAGTAATTTGGTGAAATTGGATTTAATTATAAGAAACTTATTGTATAAAAATAATATGTTAATTGATATGTTAATGAACATTTTCTAAATGTTAAATTATGTTTTTAACAATGTTTAAAAGGGTTTAAAATGAAGATTATTAGTTGCTGGGAATACACTAAAATCTGGAAATCACTTTTAATAGCATTCAGAAGTGCTATGGTTTCTGGAAATGAACTAAAAGGCTAATAAAAGAGCTATTACAGCAGTTCTGAAATGCTGTTGTTGTTGTAGTAAATTGAATAGGCTAAAAACTCAACTCAGGCCTTTTACAGCAGTTTCTGTAAATGCTGTAGTGGTCTGCTGTCTTTGCAGAAATGAATTAAAACCCTTGTTTGAAACCTGAGTTATTACGGTATTTCTAAAAATACTGTCTTTGCTGTTTTGAACTAAAATTTAACTAAAACTGAGTTTTAACAGCAGTTTTTAAGTGCTGTCTTTGCTGAATTAAAATGTCTTCAAGTGTAACTTATAACAGCTTTTTCTAAATGCTGCGAAAGGCTGAAATTTTAACAATTATGGGTTTTGACTTAGTAAATGAGCTCAGAATGACCTGAAACTTTGAAATTTGAGTACTTGACTTCAAGAATAATAAATTCACTTTTAAATGATTTAAATGAATAAATTTAATTAGAAAAATGAATCATTTTAAAAGATGATTTGAATTGAAATTAATGAATGTTATCTTTGAATTTTTAAATGGTATTTAAATGGGATATTTGGATTTAAATTCAAATAATGATTTGAAAGGGAGTTTTGAAAGGATATGATATTTTGAAATATTAAAATGGTTTGGAAATAATTTGATCTTTATTTTGATAAAATTTGGATTTGAATTGATATTTTATTTTGAAGCATAAAGTATCATTTTTAAAGTTATAACCACATGTTATAATAATGATTGGTTGGCAAAGAGACTGAGATCGGATATGGACATACTCTCTGTCGATGCCGAAAACCACTTTGACAACTGTGTACGCAATGGAGATTCTAGAATGAAGTAAGATGGTGGCGACGTTCTTGTGGTATGTTACGTGGATCCAACTCCCGTGAGTTGGCATAAGGTGGCTAAAACAGGAGAGGTCTCGGGCCAGTTGAGGTCGCACCTCGCAGCAGACGCATTTCTTCGATACCATTCTATTACTTGTGATTGTTTGGTGGCCACCCTCCGATTTGGGAATGTGTTACGCGGTGGGCGTATGTGGCTACTGCGTTACCACCAGCCCAAGTGTCGTAATTGGTATATCCACCCTGGCATTGCCTTGTGTGCCATGTCACCTACCATATCGAGCCTTTACTACGAGTTTGGTTTTCTCCCGTAGCCAATGCGTATCTTCTTGTAGTCTACTGATCAGGAGATATGCAGATATTGGATGGACTACTGGGACTATTACGTGTCTGAGACTATATGGGTAACCCCGTGATGCTACTTTAAAGTATGTTTATTTTACTGATAGACACTATTATAATAGCGCAATATTACTATATAGTAAATAGTTTAACGGATCCTTAGAGGATGGACGGTCCCAAGCATCTTCTAAGTTACTTGTACCTTTACTACAGTTCACTTGAGTTGGTTTATATTGGATAAGTAGTATGTCCTGACTCGAGTGTTTGTGTTTCATTTACGCTCGGGTCAGCCTGAGTTATTCACAGATTTGGATTTCCACTCTCTGGAGGTCTGGAATCGCTGGAGATTTATCAGCTTATCTTGTTATCTATATTTCAGTTCTATTGTTTTGTTGTCATCTTTGTATTAGTGGACTTCTTTGTATTTGGGATTTTATGTTGTATCTGTTTTTCGACTGATATTATGTATTTGGTTTTGAGACTTGTGATAGTAGCTTCATGAACTACTATGGTATTTTATTTTCCGCTGCGAGATATTTTGATGTTCTGTGTCTGTGATTCTGTGATTTGGTTTTATTTGCTCTGAATTTTTATTACAATCTATTATTTTGTACTATTCAAGTCTGGCATATGTGGATTATTGTCGATTTGAATGGTGGAAAATAATGGGTTGTTACAGTTGGTATCAGGGCTTTGGTTTTAGGCAAACCTTAGTCTGCGAAGCAAAAACTCATTAGAGATAGGGTAGAATACCCTAGAATGAGTGAAATGAACTTCAGAATCATTTCTTTGTGAGAGCACGTATTTTCAAAGTATAAAATAATTTTTAAAGGTTTTTCAAAGATTATTTTGATAAAAAATATTTCTTGTTTTAAAAGCAAATTTTCTAACTTCTTTTCTTTCGTATCTACCTTGTTAGAAATTGCTGTAATTAGGATGTTCATCCAAATGAATTTATCTTGTCTTGTCTTTTCTTGTCTTTTCTTTATCTTATCTCTACCTTTATCCTAATATTCATTCTTGAATTTTCAGGATGAATCGTATAAATGCTAGAGGTCGGGGTCGTGGTGCTGCCCCGGTTCCAGCCTCAGCTCCTGTCCGTTTCACTGTTCTTTGCAAAGAATTTACTCAGCTTGGTGGTACCAAGTTCACTGGTTCTGAGTCTATCGTTGAGGCTCAGCAATGGCTGAGGAGTATCGAGAGGATATTTACTGGTCTTGAGATTACTGATGCCCAAAAGCGTCATTTAGCCATATGGTAGTTGCAGGAGGCTACCGTGGATCGGTGGGAGTCGGTTACGGCTAACACCATTGAGGATGACCATACTTGGGAACAATTCAGGTATCTTCTAGTGTTTCTTTGAATTCTGTTTTTCTATCTTTTCGTGCCTTTTTTAAGCTTATCTATCCTTCTTCTCAGGGAGGCTTTCATTGCTAAGTGGATGCCCAAAGCTGGGAAATCCCAGCTTTATAGGGAGTTCATAGACCTCAAGCAGGGAAGCATATCTTTTTCAGAGTATGGGAGGAAGTTTAACGAACTTTCTAAGTTTGGACCTGGTCTGATAGACACTCCTCTAAAGAAGAACGAGAAGTTTATTGCCGGTACTCGTCCCGAGTACTATAGTCGTCTCATTTCTCATGTTCATGACACTTTTACCCAGCTTATGGATATGGCTCTTCGTTATGAGAACCCTACTTCTAAGGGTCCAGTTGGGGCTCCATCTCAGGCTTCTTCTACAAATTCTAAGAAGAGAATGCTTAGTTTCTAACAACAGAAGAAGAATTGGCTCAAGAATCCAGGTTTGGGATCTTCATCATCAGCTCCATCTCAGAGGCAACCAGTTGACCTTTCTTCCATCACCTACTTCAAATGTGACCAGAATGGAAACTATGCGAGTAGTTGTCCTACTATTGTTGGTACTGCCATTCCTCCACCTGCTAAGCCAGTTAGGCGCGATCTTTGTCACATCTGTCTCCAGCTTGGCCATTTCAGGAAAGATTGCCCCACCCAGCAGAAGGGCAAGCCTTCTGGTATATTTGCTGTCACCTCTGCCTCTTCTCCAGCACCTGCCCCTCCAGCTCCTAGTGATGACCAAGGTACTCTCCAGGGTTCTTTTTCTTTATTTCAGCATCATGTTCGTGTTCTGTTTGATACTGGTGCATCCCACAGTTTTATATCTGTTGATTTGTGTGATAAGTTTGAGCATCTCCTTTCTCCTGAGTATGTTTCTGAATCCTTAGGTGTTTCAAATCCAATTGGGGGTTTCACAAACCTTAATAGGATTTGTAAACAAGTGAAGCTTCTTTATTCCGTTTGGGCTTCGATGCTTTTGATTTGTTGCTTGGTGGTGATTGGCTTGGTAGCATGATGCTCATATCTCTTGTAAAGCCCGGTCTGTTTATCTTGAGGATGATCTGGATAATTCCTATGTTATTCAGTGCCGCATGCCTAAGGATTTTGCTGGCAGTTTTATCTATTCTCTGGATTCTGCTCCTGGTGATCTTCATTCGACCCATGTGGTCAAACTCTTTCTAGATGTTTTTGGTGAAGTCATTGCTTTTCCACCTAAGTGGGAGATAGATTTTCGCATTGATCTTATTCCTGGTGCTCGACTTGTTGTTCTTCCTCCTAGAAGAATGGCACCTTGTGAGAAGGTTGAGTTAGGAAATCAGATTGAGGACTTGTCTTCCATAGGTCTAATTAGACCTAGCCATTCTAAATGGGGAGCTGCGGTGGTCTTTGTCACTAAGTCGGATGATTCTTTGAGGATGTGTGTTGACTATAGGGTGTTGAACAAGCTCACTATGAAAAACAGATATCCAATGCCTCGCATCAATAATATGTTTGATCAGCTTTATGGTGCCACTTGTTTCTCTCAGCTTGATCTTGCCTCAGGTTTTCACCAGCTTAGAGTTGTTGAGGAAAGCATTCCCAAGACAGCTTTTCGTACTGAGAATGGGTTTTATGAATGGTTAGTCATGCCCTTTGGTTTGACTAATGCTTCTACTTTCTTTATGGTCTTATGAATCGTGTTTTTCGTGCTGTGCTTAATAAATTTGTCCTCGTCTTTGTTGATGATATCCTTGTCTTCTCTAAGACTAAGGAGGAGCATGAGTCACATTTTAAGTATGTTCTGGAGACTCTCAGAAATCATCAGTTGAAGGCTAAATTTTCTAAATGCAATTTCTGAAAGGATGAAGTTCGACTCCTTGGGCATATTGTTTCTAGTAATGGAGTTTCTGTTGATCCAGTCAAGATCGCTGCGATCAATGTAAGTTTTTCCTTCTTTATCTTTTTCTTTTTCATTTAATTATTATATCTCTTCTGTGGTTCTTATTTTCCCTATTTCTATTACGGGATTGGGAAACTCCTTAGACTCCTTCTAAGATTCGTAGTTTTCTAGGACTTGCCGGTTACTATCGGAGATTCATCGAGAATTTTGCTCGGATTACTGCACCTATAACTGCTTTGACTCGTAAGAATGTTAAGTTTATCTGGGATGAGAAGTGTAAAGCTGCATTCAATGAGTTAAAGAGCAAGCTAACTTCCGCACCAGTTCTTACCGTTCCAAACGGAAGTGAGGGATTGACGGTATATACTGATGCTTGCCGTAAGGGATTTGGTGTTGTTCTCATGCAGGTTGGTAGGGTCATTGTCTATGCCAGCCGTCAGTTGAAATCCCATGAAGCCAATTATGATGCTCATGATTTAGAGTTGCTTGCTGTTGCCTTTGCTTTGAAGCTTTGGAGGCATCATCTGCTAGGAACCAATTTTGAGCTTTTCACTGATTATCAGTCTCTAAGATATATTTTCACTCAGAAGGATTTGAACCTGAGGCAAGTTCATTGGCTTGAGTTTTTGGCTTCTTACGACCTCGATATTGGCTATACTCCCGGTAAAGCTAATGTTGTAGCCGATGCTCTGAGTCGGAAGAAGGCTTTGTTGTGTCAGATGGTTGTTTCTTCTTCTCCTCTTTTGGAATGCATCATAGCTAAGCAAGATGAGGATGAGATGCTTAGGTTGATGAAAGAGAGTGTTTGGAGCAGATTGGTGGATGTGGTACTGGTAGTTCTGGAGCTCAGATCGATGATAGAGGGATTTTGAGGATTAATGGCAGGATTTGTGTTCCAAATGTTGATGGATTGAGGCAGGACTTGCTTCGGGAGAATCGTCGATCTAGACTTTCTATCCATCCTAGTGTGTCGAAGATGTATCAGGATATGAAGAGGCTTTATTGGTGGAAGGGTATGAAGCGGGATGTCTCAATCTTTGTTGGTCGGTGTGCGACTTGTCAACAGGTCAAGGCCGATCATCAGAAGACTCCTGGTTTGTTGCAGCCCCTAGATATTCCCAACTGGAAGTGGGAATAGATTTCATTGATGGATTGCCGAGGTCTAGGAAAGGCAATGAGAGTATCTGGGTTATTGTGGATAGGCTGACCAAATTTGCTCATTTCATTCCGATCAAGTCTACCCGTTCTGCTTCTAACTTGTATGAGATCTACATGAGGGAGATTGTTCGTCTCTATAGTGTTCTCCTCAGTATTGTTTGTGATCGTGATCCTATCTTTACCACCCAGTTCTGGAAAGCTTTTCAGGAATCTTTGGGTACTCATCTGAATCTGAGCACTGCTTATCATCCACAGACCGACGGTCAAACGGAAAGAGTAAATCTGATACTCGAAGATCTTGTTCATGCTTGTGTACTTGATTATGGTGGATCTTAGGAAGATAATTTGCATCTTGTCGAATTCACCTACAATAATAGTTATCAGGTATAATTTTATCTTCTGTTTTAAGCTTATCTTAATCTTTTATCTATCTTTTTCTATCTTCGAATTCAGGCCAGTATCAAGACGTCTCCATTTGCTGCTTTGTATGGACGACCTTGTCGATCCTCATCTTGCTGGATTGAATCTGGTAATCGTCTGGTTCTTGGTCCTGATATGATTTTGGAAGCTTCGGAGAGAGTTGAGGAGATTAAGAGAAGGTTGAGGGTTGCTCAGGATAGGCAGAAGAAGTATGCTGATAGGCGTAGGCGGAGTTCGGAGTTTGCTGTTGGTGATCTGGTTTTCCTTAAGGTCTCTACCTTAAGGAATGTTCTTCGCTTTGGTCGTAAAGGGAAGCTTTCTCCTAGGTACATTGGTCCTTTCCGTATTTTGGAAAGAGTTGGTTCCTTAGCTTATCGTCTGGAGATACCCGAGAAGCTTTCTGGAATGCATGATGTATTCCACGTCTCACATCTTCACTGGTATCTCCATGACCCATCTTTATTTGTTCAGCCTTCTGCTCTTGACAACTTGGATATTAAGCCTAATCTGACTGTCGAGGAGAAGCCATTTCGTATTGTCGACAGTGGTACGAAGCAGCTAAGAAGGAAATCTATTAGTCTGGTCAAAGTACAGCGGAGTACTGATGATCGGGATTGTACTTGGGAGACGGAGGAGAGCATTCGTGCTTCGAATCCGGAATTGTTTATTCCAGGTACTATTTTGTTTTTCTATCTTTTTTTTCTTATTTCCTTGTTTCCGTTCTTTTCAAGGACGAAAAGGTTTGAGTGGGCAAGAGTGTAACAACCCAATATTTTTGAAGTTAATTTTAGTTGAATTTATTTCACTTTGAAAATGTGTTAGAAATTATTTTACTTAAAATTTTATTTTAAAATATTTTAAAGTGAAGTAGGAATTTTTCTAGAGTCAATGGTAATTTATTTGAAATTTTCATGTCCTGTCTGCTATTTTCTCAGAATTTAATTACTTATTTCACTTTGAAAATGTTTTAAAAATCATTTTATTTCAAATTTTGTTTTAGAATATTTTTAAAATGAAGTAATCAATTTTTCCAAAGTCAATGGTGATTTATTTGTAATTTCTGGACACTGTTTTGGATTTTTAAGCAACTTCTTTTATTCTTTTTATATTTTATTTAAAATTAACTATTTATTTTCATATTTTTCACTTGGTTTCGATTTATAAAAGTAAATTACTAATTTTATTTTTGTTTATTTGGATTAAAGAAAATAGGAAATGTGAAGAGTTTTAAAAACTTATTTAACTTAAGTCCTTTCACCTCCTAGAGTCCTTTCACTTGCCATAACCCCTCCTTTATGCTTTTGGCCATGTAATCTTTTGAGTAGCCGTTTATTTTCATTATTTTTCATGCAAAAAAAGTTCTCATCTCCATTCTATACACGACTAGAGCAAATAATTTGGGTAATGGCTACACTTTCTTCTTCCTTTTCTTCTCATTTCTATGTCATTTTGCCTTGTTTCCTATGCTTTTTGGATTGGCCTCTCCTCCATATCCACAGCCACAAACTCCTACACCTCTTCCCTTCCATCATCACCATCTATACTCCAGGCCATGACCATAGCCAAGCCAACCATGGTGACAAAACCCCTCAAAATTCAACCTAAAGCCATAAAAACATGTTATTTGACCACTACTTGCTCATCCACTTCAACCACCACCCTAACCACCACCATAGCCGCCGCCACCTCTGACCTGACCACCACACACCCCTTTCTGCCATTGACCAATCATGGTGCACCCAGGCCGAGCCATAACCCCATGGTCGAGCCTTTGTTTTGACCAAAAATTACACTATTTGCCTTAAAACTCTTCACATTCTCATATATAAACTTCTCCACCATATTCCACTACCTAGGCCGTGCATACACATGACCAAACCTGAGCCAAACTTGTTCAAACCAGAGCCAAACAACATCCCTAGGCCATGCCAAATAGTATAGAATGCAAGGCAAAAGACTATGTATTCATATCTCTTTTTATTCCAAAGTTATATCAATTTCAATATGGTATTGTATTTATAAATTGTTTTGATTTTGTTTGGGTTGTAACACAAGAGTTGTAGCATTGGATCTCGCTCTCCACTCAAAGTCCGTAGTCTTGTCAGTTTGATTTTGATTCGTTTGTGGTATTGGTTTTGCAATCTCCAACATTTAGAGGTGAGTAAATCTCACACGACAATATATACTTATGCAATTGTGAAGTAACAACATTTGAATGTGTAGAATTATAAATAATGTCATAACTACCTGTGATTATTCATATATGATGTTATACCTGTTAAATTACATGTCATATCACATGTTAATGTTGTATAATGTTAAACTGTTCATGTATCTGTTTATCACACTGCAAGTTCCCTGTAGATTAGGTTCACTATGGGTTGAAATGATACATACCCGAACGGACTTTAGAATAGGGAAAAATCGTTATGGGCTGAAACGATAGGCCTGAACGATTTTTAATTATTTATTTTGACTTGGGACTGCCGGTTTGAAATGATAGAACCCGGATTTTTATTTGTAAACTGCGGATTGAAATGAAATATATCTGTATCACTTGACCTAGGCTAGAAAACTATATACAGGCCCGTGGTTATTTTTATAAAAAAATTCGAAATTTTAAGTAAATTTTAAAAGTGTGTATGTATATATATATATATATATATATATGAAAATTTGATTTAAATTGGATTTCTAAATATTAAATATAGAAATTGGGAATTTTCTATGAGTTAAAAATGTTGAAAAATGAATAGTTACACTGAATTTTGAAAATATAATTTAAGTGGAAAAATTTGGAATTTAGTTAAATAAAAATATAGTTATATAAATAAAAATGGAATTTAAATTTTATTTGAGAAAAAAATGGAGAAAATTTAAGTGTTAAGTTGTTTATTTAGAAATGTGAAGAATTGGAAACTTTTACACTTGAATTTATTAAGTAATTTGGTGAAATTAGATTTAATATAAGAAACTTATTGTATAAAAATAATATGTTAATTGATATGTTAATGAACATTTTCTAAATGTTAAATTATGTTTTTAACAATGTTTAAAAGGGTTTAAAATGAAGATTATTAGTTGCTGGGAATACACTAAAATCTGAAAATCACTTTTAATAGCATTCAGAAGTGCTATGGTTTCTGGAAATGAACTAAAAGGCTAATAAAAGAGCTATTACAGCAGCTCTGAAATGCTGTAGTTGCTGTAGTAAATTGAATAGGCTAAAAACTTAACTCAGGCCTTTTACAGCAGTTTCTGTAAATGTTGTAGTGGTCTGCTGTCTTTGCAGAAATGAATTAAAACCCTTGTGTGAAACCTGAGTTATTACAGCATTTCTAAAAATACTGTCTTTGTTGTTTTGAACTAAAATTTAACTAAAACTGAGTTTTAACAGCAGTTTAAGTGCTATCTTTGCTGAATTAAAATGTTTTCAAGTATAACTTATAACAGCTTTTTCTAAATGTTGCGAAAGGCTGAAATTTTAATGATTATGGGTTTTGACTTAGTAAATGAGTTCAGAATGACCTGAAACTTTGAAATTTGAGTACTTGACTTGAAGAATAATATATTCACTTTTAAATGATTTAAATGAATAAATTTAATTGGAAAAATGAATCATTTTAAAAGATGATTTGAATTGAAATTAATGAATGTTATCTTTGAATTTTAAAAGGGTATTTAAATGGGATATTTGGATTTAAATTCAAATAATGATTTGAAAGGGAGTTTTGAAAGGATATGACATTTTGAAATATTAAAATGGTTTGGAAATGATTTGATCTTTATTTTGATAAAATTAGGATTTGAATTGATATTTTATTTTGAAGTATAAAGTATTATTTTTAAAGTTATAACCACGGGTTATAATAACGATTGGTTGGCAAAGAGACCGGGATCGGAGATGGACATACTCTCTGTCGATACTAAAAACCACTTTGACAACTGTGTACGCGGTGGAGATTCCAGAATGAAGTAGGATGGTGGCGACGTTCTTGTGGTATGTTACATGGACCCAACTTCCGTGAGTTGGCATAAGGTGGCTAAAACAGGAGCGGTCTCGAGTGAGTTGAGGTCGCACCCCGTAGCGGATGCATTTCTTCGATACCATTCTATTACTTGTGATTGTTTGGTGGTCACCCTCTGATTTGGGAATGTGTTCCATGGTGGGCGTATGTGGCTGTTGTGTTACCACCAGTCCGAGTGTCGTAATTGGTATATCTACCCTGACATTTCCTAGTGTGCCGTGTCACCTACCATATCGAGCTTTTACTCGGTTTTCTCCCATAGCCCATGCGTATCTTCTCGTAGTCTCCCGATCAGGAGATAAACAAATATTGGATGGACTACTGGGACTATTACGTGTCTGGGGCTATATGGGTAACCCCGTGATGCTACTTTAAAGTATGTTTATTTTACTGATAGACAATATTATAATAGCGCAATATTACTATATAGTAAATAGTTTAACGGATCCTTAGAGGATGGACGGTCCCAAGCATCTTCTAAGTTACTTGTACATTTACTACAGTTCACTTGAGTTGGTTTACATTGGATAAGTAGTATGTCCTGACTCGAGTGTTTGTGTTTTATTAACGCTCGGGTCAGCCTGAGTTATTCGCAGATTTGGATTTCCACTCTCTGGAGGTCTGGAATCGCTGGAGATTTATCAGCTTATCTAGTTATCTATATTTCAGTTCTGTTGTTCTGTTGTCGGCTTTGAATTAGTGGACTTCTTTGTATTTGGGATTTTATGTTGTATCTGCTTTCCGACTGATATTATGTATTTGGTTTTGAGACTTGTGATAGTAGCTTCATGGACTACTATGGTATTTTATTTTCCGCTGTGATATATTCTGATGTTCTGTGTTTGTGATTCTGTGATTTGGTTTTATTTGCTCCGAATTTTTATTACAATATGTTATTTTGTACTATTCAAGTTCGGCATGTGTGGATTATTGTCGATTTGAATGGTGGAAAATAATGGGTCGTTACAAATGTTGCAATTAACAACAAAATAGTACAAGTTATAAAGAAATTTTAGGCCTACATTTGCACCAATAGCTTAGGTTACTGCACATTTACCCTTCAATTTATAAAGGGATGGATATATTAACAAAGAGAGAAAAAACTATCATCAATAAATAGTGACAGTCATGTATTTCCAACATCAGAGATCAATAAAAACTCAAAAGGCCAAGGAAAATTAAGAGGGGAAGCTATGGTGTTTTATCTATTAAATAATGGTACTGCATAAGAATTTCTTACTCTCTCATTAATCATAGGAGTTTTCTCCCTTCTCCTTAATTCTCTCTCTAAATATTTTATTTTCAAATTAGTTTATCATTTTACGCTTATTTTACTAATTCTCTCTCATCGTTTTACCTCTTTCGTCATTTTACACTTTGATACGGACATTCTAAAGTTTATACAACTATTTATACATAATTTTCTAGTTACCTCCCGATATTTTATATTTAAGATCATACATTTAGATTAATTGCATAATCCAAACTTTTAAGTTATTTAAATAAATTTAGTTAACTAATATTTATTAGCATTTCCTATAAATACTAAAGAAGGACAATTTAAATATGTATACCACTTTGATAACAAACAAAATGATAAAACTAATTTTTCGTTCAACAATAAAAATATATAAATCACATAAAACAATAATAAAAATAATAATAAATTGTAGTTCTTTTTCTCTTGATAAATTTATCATATATTGCATTGTAAATTCTATTTTTAACTTCAAATACATGCATTTAAAATTACTGCAACTACTTACAAAAGTTATCTCGCTTTTCTTCTAATATTTTACATTTCATTCCATATATTTCAATCTACTAAATAATCTTAAATTTGAACTAATAAGATAAATCTAATTAACTAATATTCGTTAATTCTTTTAGTAATTTATGAAAATATGAAAATTCCAACGTGTACACTATATTTATATTAACAAAATTGATCAAAAAACATTAATATAAAGATACATAGGTGATCACATTACTTAAAGCATATACACAAACAATAATAACAAATTCAATTTACATTCTTTCTTGATAAAATTTTCATATTATGCATTACAAAATTATGGTTTTTACTTTAAATGTCCATGTTGAAATTTTTGGCCACCCCTCGCACCTTCCGCTATGCGCGCACTTCGTTTAGTGTAGAAAGTGCAAGACCACTGAATCGAAGCTCTTTTGGGGCCAACGTCATAATTGGATAGCCCAACATCCCCCCTTAGAGCATATATATTTTCATGGCAATGTTTATTGTAACAAAAAAATCCATTGTTGCTACATGCTACCAATCTCATATATATGCTCATCTCTTTTAGAATATCTTGCGATGTGGGACTAATCATAATCCAATCTATGCACCTACTCTAATACAATGCGAGTCAAACCTAACAGATCTTTGCCTTGGCGAGCATTTTCGCAATTCAACTTGAAGTCATACAGAGTCCTCAAACACTTAGATAAGGTGGCTAACACATCAACAGTTTAGATTAGGACGCTACCACCTCTCAGCGGTTGGGCCGAGCTATTTTACAAAGAGTTCTCTTTACCACGGTTGGTGTGAGTCGCGTTCTAACTTATAACTCCGCCTTGATGAGAATCTCAAGCTCAAACAATACATATTTACGTCAACGCTACATCATATCGGTCACCTCGAACCATCGACTCCGATACCATGTTGAAATTTTCGGTGCCTCCTCGCACTTCCATGATGCGTGCACATTATTTTGTGTAGAAATGGTAAGACTACTGTGCTAGTCCGTGAGATGATGGTTTTGATGCCAACAACTTTAGAATAGGATTATAAAATATAAATATTAACATTATAGTTTAGAAATATATGTATATGCAGGATTTAACCATGCAGGTACTTTAGTCCAAGAATGAGGGGGGTTATCTAGTTTGGAGATTATATAGTTTGGAGTTAGTTATTGTTGATGACAAAGGGGGAGAAGTATAAAATAGGATAGTTAGGCATAGATTAAGGGGGAGTCACTAGGATAGAAGTAATATTTTATAAACAAAGGTTACCATCATCAAAAGGGGGGAGATTGTTAGTCCGTGAGATGATGGTTTTGATGACAACAACCTTAGAATAGGATTATAAAATATAAATACTAACATTATAGTTTAGAAATATATGTATATGTATGATTTAACCATGCAGGTACCAAGAATGAAGACTGTACAGTATAGAGATTCAAGATATCAAGAGTGTAGACTCATGAATATCAAGAATATCAAGATTATCAAGAGTTCATGATTTCAAGAATAAGTAATTTTAATTAGGAATTTTTGTTAAAACTCCTAGAAAAGCACCGGCATCTTAAAATTAAATTTATTCGTGGAATGGAATTCATTTCGAGCATGTTAAAGAGATGGAACCCTAAGTAGGATGGAACCTACGAAAAATCTAACGGAACATTGCTTTGTATCCACTAATTTTTATTCAAAATGATTTTACAAAATTATATCTTGTTTTCAAAATGTTTTCAAAACCTTCCTTTTAAAAGAATCAAAAACATCTATCCTGATTTCAAATACTTTTAGCCTCAAAATAATCTTTAATTTCAAAATCAAATTATTCTTAGTTTTAAAACTATCTTTAATAATAATTAATATTTATACTTAGATTTAAATATAAAATTTTATATATATTATTCTCTACATTTACATATGTATTTTAACTATAGTCAAGTATATTTATGAAGTTTAAAATAGTTTTTAATATAAGATAAAAGTTATTTTCAAAGAAAAACAAACCACCAAAAATTCCTTTGAGATGTCGACATGCTCAATATACCCATGTCGACATAGTGTCAGTTAATTTCAAAATTTAAATTTCAAAAGAAGTGTATATTCGTCATATCTCTTCACGAATGGACATGACTGTTTTTCTTCTATAAATATGGGTTGTTCTCAACGAATTTATAATCAGATTTTCTAGTTTTCATTTCTCTTCTTCTTCCACATTTCTTTATATACATTCGTACAATTACTCTGCCGAAATCAACATTGAATATAGCTAGATTATCTCTGATTTGATTCTCTATCACTATCTCAACAAGATCCTCGGTGCTATTCAGAGTTATAGACTTCTTTGTAATTAATTAAATGATAAAAGGTGTGATTGTAGCCTTGGAAATCAATCAAGCGAGAAAATGTGTGATTGTAGCCTTGAAAATCAATTAGGTGAACTTGTTACCCGTGAAATCAAGTATCTCTACCCAGAGGATTATGAATCTGGAGGGTGTATCTCATAGCCTTGAAATCGAGGGTGTAATTGTTTGAAAGGAAATCTGTACTTGTGTGTGGGACTGGATGTAGGGTAACTCCGAACCAGCATAAAATCTGGCGTGTTCTTTTCTTTACTGCTTTCATTTTATTTCTGCATATGTGTTTGATTCTGTGATCATATATGTATCTGAATATTGCATACATTTGTGTTCAAATTAACAAAAACTCAAAAGATTTAATAATTTTTTAAAACACTATTCATCCCTCCCCCTCTAGTGTTTATCATAGCCTTAAGATCCGTAATCCGCATTTCTCACATACTGAACGAAGCTTTTTTAGTGCCAGCATCATGAATAGATAGCTCAACATCCCACTTCGAGCATATATCTTTTCATTGCAACATTTATTGTAACAGAAGAAATCTCTTATTGTTAAATGCTAGCAATCCCATATATATGCTCATTTCTTTTAGAATATATTGTGATGTGGGACTAATCGTAATCCAATATATGCATCTACTTTAATACAATCTGAGCCTCACCTAACAGTCCACATTTTAAATTTTATATAATCATCCGCAAAACTCCCTCAGTTCCCTTATAATATTTTTTTCATAAAAATAACCCCCTTATAATATTTTACATTTGTGAACATATTTGAGAAAAATGTGTGATCCTCTAGAATAGAGGAGAGCACACATGTACATTTATGAACATATAATTGAATAACTACGTAATCTTAAAACTATTTAGATAGTTTTAGAAAACTATTATTCTTTGATTCGTCTAATAAAGCATAATAATATGAAAATTTTAATATTCACACCATATTTATATTAAACAAAAACGGTAAAAAAAATCATTTAAATTTAAACTAATTGGATAAATTTAAACTATAAGGGTATATAAATCACATAAAAAAGTAACACGTTTAATTTGTAATTCACATATTTCCAAACAATTATCATAGATTGCATTATAAAATTATATTTTAACTTCAAATAGACACCTTAAAATTACCATAAGTATTTATAAAACCCACCTCACTTTTTTCCCTAATATTTTACTTTCGATTCGTTCATTTCAATTAATTATGAAACCTTAAATTTTAAACTAATTAATAAATCCAGTTAAGTAATGTTCATTAATTCATCTATTACGTTATAAAAATTTGAATATGAACACCATGTTCATATTAACAAAAATTGTAAAATTATTTTTCCATTAAAGTAAAGATACATAAGTCATATAACATATATGTAGAAACAATAATTATATATCCAATTTACAATTCATTTATCTCATTAAATTCATCATGAAGTGCATTACAAAATTAAGTTTTTTACTCTACACACATTTTAAATTTTCTAAATCATTTACAAACTCCCGTCGCTTCTTTCTAATAGTTTACATTTAACGCCATGTATCATAATTAATTACATAATATTAAAACTATTTAAATAATTTCAGCAAACTATTATTCACCGACTTTTCTAATAAATCAAAACAATATAAACCATATACTTTCAAAAATGATTTAGAAAATTCATTCAAATGTATAAATACACCAATTCCATATAATCATATGTTTAAAGTTTTATATATATATATATATATATATATATATATATATATATATATATCAATACATTTACCATGTATTACATTGTAAATTCTTATACTAAAGGCCAGCACCAACATTTCAAAATTCATACAGTTATTTACAAAACACCCATCAATATCATCTAACATTGTGCATTTAAGATATATATAAATTAATTATATGATCTTGATTTTAATAAATAAATGCAATAATAAATAGTCGTTAATTGATTTAATAAATGCTAAAATATTATGTTTTAACATGCATACCATATTCATATCAACAAAGGTGATAAAATTCATGTTTTGTTCTAATGTAAAGATAAACAAGTCACACAACATAAATAAGATACAAAAGAATAGTATAGGTTCATTTATCTCAATAAATTTATTATACATTGAAAAAATCTTTTCTTAGCTTTAAATACCGACATTCCAACATTTCTACAATTATTTATTAAACCCCTCTCAATTCTTTCGTGATATTTTATATTTAAACCCCTCTCAATTCTTTCATGATATTTTATATTTAAATCCATATGTTTAAACTGCTGATGAAGTCCGAAATTTAAATTATTCAAAAAATAATCTCAACGATTAAATTAGTCCATTTCTAGTAAGTCTTAAAAATATATGTTAATTTATATCAACATGTATAGTATACATATATTGACAAAAATTATAAAATTATTTTATTTCTCGAATATATACATACATACATACATACATACATGCTACTTAACATAAATTACACAAACAATAATAATTTAATTAATTTAATTCCTGAATTATCATATATTACGTATCAAAGTTCTCATTTTAATATTAAAGTAATAAACATTATTTTTAATAATATTATCATGCGCAAGATATAGGTTATATGCTATTTGTATGGATGAAGGGATCGCATGCTGATTGGAGCGTAAATAATCACTTGAAACATCACTGATATTTGGAAATTTAAACAAAAAATTCTGTCCAATTATAAAGCCTTCAATAGCCTTTTATGACAAAAAAACAGCGCCTAACTGTCGAATGTTTAATTATAAAAATCTCCGCGACGATTGTAGTAAATGCTCCAGAATTGGTTATAAAATGGAAAATTACCATGCACGTACCCTTCCGATATAATCAAGAAAATGTACCACATAGATCAGTTTTGTAAGGCCGCATTGCTCGTTGATGCAACCACGCGTTCAGTTGTGTGGTACGGGCATGCCCGTCGTCTATTAACCTAGTTAGCTAGCCCAGCCTTATCTCTGGGCTTCATCCATTTATTCCAAGAAACTGGGCCCATGGTTAATTGCATCCGCCGATAGCAAATTTTTCCAACCGCTTTTTGGGCCCAATGGTTCCAAGCCCCAATTATGCAGGCTCTCCACCCTTGGGCCCACATTTCATGAAATTTATCTATTTATTAATGGCTAAACCGTTGTCAAGATCAAGATCCAAAGACGACATTACTAAAGACTTTCTTATTAAGACAACTGGGACAAAGCAAAGGCGACATAATATTCAGAAAAAGCAGTACAATAAAAGGCATCAGATAATATATTAAAGCAATAAACAACAAAAAGCAATATTCTTATTATAACCGGTTTGAGTCGAAGCAAAAAACAACTGATACGTAAACGTCTTAAAAAGTAGCAAGCGCACACAGCCAAAATAGAGAGCATAAAACATATTCAGGGAAAGCATATACCCCTACCTACGCTACAGCAGATTCAGAAGATTGCAAGACAATATATAATAACGATCATCACTGCTGGGCACATTGCACCCTCTGAGCCCCACCATGGCCTTCATCATCCTCGTCGTAAGCCTCCTGAGCTTGCTGGTGCTGCTTCCTCCTCATCTCCTCCTCTATGTTCACGTCGTGCATCGTGGTTTCTTCGCATTCGTCAATTTCCATGTCCGTGAGTTTGGATGCGTTCCTGGATGGTAGCACGCTTTCAATAGCTTTGCATTGGTCGGGGGTCAGTGAGTCAGGGAACTCGACCGAGAAGTGGATGTAAAGCTTTCCTCGCATGAATGGCCTCTGGTACATCGGCATTCCTTCGTCGTTTATGGCTTTGAATTGATCTGAAGCCACCACCACCATATGTATATATAAATCATCCATTGATCATGAATTTCAAACGTTATTTACAAACCATCAATCGAAATAACTAAGTAGAATAAGAGTTTAGAAGTGTCTTTCTTAGTAATCAAGCTATATTCTTGTGTCCAAATGCTTCTTTTTGCTGATAAGAGTTGCACCCTCTTATAACAAGTCAAGAACTGTGATTGTTATGGTATTACCGTTCCCATACGGGAAAGTATCGTACCAATGCCGTTGATAAGTCAAAATTGACTACTGATACTCTTGGTAGTCAAAATTGACTAACGCTTTACCGTTACCGTTGATGAAATGATTGTTGGTATTCAAGTAAACCATTAAATGGTAATGGTAAATTTACCGGTGTACATAAAACATTAAATTCATAGTACTAAAATTTTGATAGTGATAAAAAAAATTACTGATTCCAACTCCATTAACATTTAAATTAATATTTTGACTTGCTGCAATTTACATAGAAAGTAATCTTAATCCATCACAAGATATTTACGACAATATGAACCTAAAAAACTAAGAAAAACATCATAGTAGATAATACAACATCTTTGATATACCTTCAAAAGTGTATGTGGCTAAAATTAACTAAAACAGTGAAGAATTTTTTTAGAATGTCTGATAAATCATTACTACTGGCCTTGACGTTCCGTTAATTTACCATTACCATACCGACAACATTGATATAACGATGTAACTCATATTGATTACCAACGGCTTGGTATTAGCACGGTAATCATAAATTTACCATTAGCACAGCACCCTAGATACAGCATGCCTCTTGCATAATGCAAACTACTATAAACTTGTAAGCCAATTTAGAAGAGTCACCCCCAATCATGAACATCTTATAGTCCAAACTTCTATAATCTAGCAACTACCCAACTAGATTCCAGTTAACATAAACTGATCCTCTAGTCCTCTGTTGCACCAATAATAATTCGCCATGCAGGGATTTATTTTGCAAAATATACCTTTCTTTACCACATCAAAATTTAAAATATGATCCTTTGTAAAAATACATCAAGATGTGGCAAATATTTATTGGATGGAACAGAGGACTACGGGACTTTGGAACTAGATGATTTGCACCCACATAAACTATTACAAACTACTGTATAATAGAAGCACTTTTCGATCACATCACATCCTATCCTTCAGGGACAGCCTACATACCTCGACTTTCGAGGTTTTATTTTGTTTGGTGCAACAATTTTTAACATTTTTTATTAAAGAAAGAGAGGGGAAAAACAGTGCTAAGCACATTCAAAGATAAATGGGAACAGTATCTGTGTGACAAGTAAAGGATGCCTATACATATTTTCAAAAAATACAACAAAATAACAGAACGTTTTTATCATACTAATTTTCTGATACAATTTTCATATTCCAAAAAAAACTTCAAATATATTTATCGTCCTTGCCTATTGATCTGATTAGGGAGAGATTATAATTATCGCAAACTAATCTATTCAATATAGAAACTGTTTTTTCAACTTTAGTAAAACATTACATATAAAATGCAAAAAAAACAATATATTAGGGTGGTTGTTTTATTCTCACCTGGCTTAATAACCTCCCCAGGATTTGACTTAATTAGGAGTTGCCTATTATCCAAATGTGTCAGCACAAACTGAAAACCGCAGAGAGCTTCAGTGAGAGACAGCGAATGTTCATAGAATAAATCATCTCCCTTTCTCTTGAATTTGGGGTGTTCTTTTTGTTGCAGTACAAACACAATGTCCCCTGTGACTGTGTCAGGCTGCCAAAGAACAATTACATATAGATATACAGTGAGAAAACATAAAACATCAAACCATGTAACAACATGTATTCATAAATTTAAGTGCACAAATAAGTACTCTACCGAGTGCTAATGTATGCACTCGATAAAATCTAAACATAACGAAAAGAAAAGGTAATGTACCGCTTCGTCAGCTTCACCAGGGAAGGTGATTTTCTGGCCATTCTGCATCCCTTTCTCAACATGCACTTCCAGAACCTTTTTCTGTTGCACAACCTTTTCACCTTTACACTGTGGACATCTGTCTTTATCATTGATCATTTCCCCAGTACCTTTACATTCATTGCAAGGATGCTGCATTTGTTGAATCATTCCAGGACCAAGCTGGCGAATGGAGACTTTCATGCCTGATCCTTGACAAGATGCACAATTCATCGAAGCACCAGATTTTGATCCTTTGCCCTTGCATTTTGTGCAGAGAACATTTCTGGAGAGAGAAAGCTTCTTTGATGTCCCATTGTAAAGGTCTTCAAGAGATACTTTGAGAGGATGGACTACATCTTCCCCTCTCCTTTGCCTACGACCTCGGCTGCTACCACCACCTGTTCAAACATAAGCAGTTATATAAAATGCTGCATGAATAGCAATTGTAAATACCACATAGTGCAGGGAAAAACTCAAGCATCGTATTTGTTTTCTTTTCAATTAAAACCTCTTTGTTAATGATTGATGGTGGCAAAGGGGGCAAATGCAAAAAAATTATGATATATAAAAGCATACTCTAGAAGCAATAGTCGGCACCCTGGACATAGGGGAAAAAATAACTGCTGAGTTTCAATTCAACCACTCCACAATAAATGACAAATAATGGAAAAGGAGAACAAACCATTTGGTAAACTAAGGAGGTAACTTTAAAAGTATAGTACACAAGATTCCATGAGTTCCGAATCTATGCGTTCAAGTGAGGACCCGGCCAAATTAATCCAACTTATATTACAAATTATTATCAACGACAGAAAAGAGTATGATGAAACAGATTATTACCTCCAAAACCACCACCACCAAAGAATGATTGGAAAATGTCAAAAGGATCGTGACCACCACCACCTCCACCCATTCCCTCTTTGAGAGCATCCTCACCATATTGGTCATATATCTCACGTTTCTCAGGGTCGTTTAAAACTTCATAAGCTTGGCCAATTTCTTTAAACTGCAATGACAAACCATATTAAAGAAAAACTGAAGATGTCATTGCAAAAAGAAGCAGACAATATAACAAAATGCATTTGTTATCATACACACACTAAGGCTGTTAAGGTTTGGATCACCAACAAAGAAGTACCAGGTTTATAACAGAGCACGAACAAAAAAAGAAGAAGTCATATTGATCAGCTAATGGTTGAAAATAGAAGTAAAGAAATTATACCCCCTGATGCATGTGCGTGCTGTCAGCCATAAATGACAATTGTCTACCCATTGAAACATAAGTAATGGGTTTTGGAACAAACACTAACTGAGGTTTGACACCCACTATATTCGAGGGACGCGATTTCATATGAATCATTATATGAGATCCATTGAGGCATATGTCAAGTTTCTTGACAGATATTAGTAAGGGTTAATATCCAATACATCTGAGATATGAGTAATTGCCGAGGAAAAGAACAACTCGACGAAATACACACGTAACTATCTTCTGTGTGTGTTAACATTTTCTGCGTAGCTTTTACAATTAACAAACATGTTCAAAGGTTATGTACCTTTACAATAAATGCACAATTTATTTAGGTGTTTACCGGAACCAAACACTGGCCGGATAAATCAGAATAAATATAAGTTTGATATCCAACAATTGAAGATAAACTTTGTGAAGTCCCAAAGTGCTTGCTCATTTTAAAGACATTGGTTAGTGCACATAACGAACAATTACAGATTACTCTCACATTACTTCCTCACAAAAATATGTGTGTAAGTTATCAATATTACTGTGTAGCATTACTAAATGGAAAAATAATAAAGATGCAGTAGCATCATGCTGAATCCTAGAAGTTTGAATTAGTGTGTTCCGGGTATTGCTCATCTCCACGTGCAATTCATTTTTCCAGATCATTTTAGATTGGCAATAATTATCCTTGGTCAATGCGTTAATGGCAGTTCAAAATTCATAGCGCAGATTATCAGAAAAGACGGATCACTTTTGTCGCATAAACGCCAACTCAATAAAGAAAATGAGAAATACAAGAACTGCACTGTTATGAAATTGTAATAAATGATACATCAGAAAGTTGGTGTGATAGTGCAATGTTATGCTCTGATTGGGCAGAAGTTATGGAAGCATCAGTTTTTGCATTCTTTTTCAAAAAATTGATGGTTGGACCAAGTAATATGGAACATAAATAATCATTGACCGTATCTAAAAACTAATATTTAAACGTATCAGCTGTATGATATTGCACTATAAATGGATGTTAGTAACTTAGTATGTCTGATACAAAATAACAATTTTGCTATTAAAGTCGGAATGAATGGGATACCATGTAGCGGTTGTAAAACAAAATACCAAATAATATTGTTTGTAAAACAAATATATGATGATGTGTTACTGTGAAATGGTTTACAGTAATGTTGTGCAACTTTGAAGTGAATAGTACAGTAATATGTTTTGAACCGAAATCAAGACAAATGAATCTAAAACTCTGACCTTCGCACACACTCCCGTAGTTCATTTATGACCCATTAAATTTCTAATGGATTCGGTCAACCATGTTGACATGAATTATTTGGAGTATGCCACTGAAAATGGATTCTTTCTACCATCAATACATTGTCATATATGGCTGGTTCTGTACAGAAACTGGATTAGCATCAAGAGGACAGTGTCTAGTGCATCTTGACCATTTAGAACAACTGAACGATGAGGGCTTCAGATTGTTTGTGTGTGGGTGTGTAAATAGAGAGATACATATACAGTTTACACACATAGGATCCACATCATTTTTTTTAAAGTCCACTTAAATCCCCTTGCTTTTGGGGCATAAAGAAATGTCAAGATGCAAAAATTGTTTTATCTTATGTTTTCAGGATCAAACAAAATTGAACTATGCTATACTTAAAAATGATTTCTGTAGTAAATCAATACCACAAAGACGGAACATTTGGGGTCAATGCATGGATCGCATGTTATCCTACATGATTCTCATATGTGGTATTGGCTTGCCACAAGAGTTGCAGTAAGTCTAGCATTTTTGTTCAAAATGTTATGTCATTCCAAAGCTTTTATTTCACTTTAAAATATAAGTTAATGATCCATCAAGAATACTTATTTCAGCCATCTGTTTCAAATGTAGCTTTGAAGGAGTTGGATGTTTAAAATGATACAAAATTCAATGAAGGTGATCTTGATAGCAAATGAGTTAAATCTACAAAATTTGTATCATTTCAGTAACTTTGGGCCACACAAGGTAATTAGGTGGGAGATGTATATCTATCTGCTTGAGGATGTCATTCTCTTATTAAAGCCAAGAGGGATTTTGACAAGATAACAAATATGGAGGTATTATTCACGACATTGTCCTATTAAAGTGAATAAGAATAGTGAGTATGTCAGCATCCATTTCGCATTCTCTAGCTGGGATGCTCCAAGTTGATGATAAAAAACAGGTTCCAAGGCTAAGGATATTTTTTATGCTTTAATTCATAGCAAGTTAGTCTATATCAACATGCACATTTAAAAACTGAACCATCCAAAATTAACTATGCTTACAGGGATTTCTATGCTCTAATTATAGAATCCAAGCTCCTGCAACCGTACTCTACTGCTTAACAATAACCAAATATATTCTTTAAGCCCCAGTTCCTTTATAAATTAACTTAATCGATTATGTTTACATAATTTCGGCAGAACACAAATAATATACATAGAAACATTCAACTGGCTAGTCCAGTAGACTGGCAAAAATCCCTTGGAATAATTTATCAAAAGAGTTGGTATTAAATATTCGAACTTTGCTTAGTACGAGGATAAATAGCATTAGCTTGCAGCAGATGTTTTTCTCAATAGTCATATCTTCAAGCAGATGTGCTGGACGACCTTCAAAAGCGAATCTAATTTGTATTAGAATAGACCTGAAGGCTTACGAATCCAAAAAATAATTGATCCCGTTAACAATCTACCTAAAAAACGTAAATTTGGCATATGTGCAATCAACAACTGCAACAAAAAATAGAAACGAAAAGAAAAGAGGGAAAAAAAGAGAACAAATTCTACATAAAAAAACTAAAAATCAACCGAAAAACCACCTAGATCTAAAGTAAAAATCATTAATAAGCAAATTACCTTTTCAGGGTCACCGCCTTTATCAGGATGATTCTTAATCGCGGCTTTTCTGTACGCCTTCTTCAAATCATCTTGCGATGCGTTTTTCGAAACTCCAAGGACCTCATAATATTTGGTATTATCGCTTTTCTTTGGGGCTCTACCGAACATCTTGGATCTTTATTCTTGATTTCGAAACCCTAAATTGAATTGGCAACTTACAGACACCTTTGGTTTTGCTCTCTTTATTTTTTTGGCGAAGGGAAATCAAGAGGAGGAAGATGTGGAATAGGTGGGTCTATTTACTGGCTTAAGAAAGTTCTGGAAGGTTTGCAGGGTATATTGGGCCGTAGATTGTATTGACCGGCTTGGTCCGGTTCTAATAAAAGAATTGCCGCTTAATGCATCCAACGCGAAGATTTGGATCCGAACATCAGAAACTTATCATTTTGACATCCAGTGTTGTGACGACAAAGAACGGAGTAATTCAACCAATTTATCCCAACTGTTAAATAAATGTGTGCTAATAGTATTGTTTTCTCAAAGCAAAATGATTTATTTTTATTTATTTTAATAAACAATTGGTGTTTTATTAAATACTCCTGCAAGGAAGACAAATGGATATTGTTGTTCATTTTTCTCGTAGGTAATTAGTAAGTCGATTAAGGCATGGTCAGACCCGATCAAATCCGGCACAACTATTCTTCGACCTTTGTGCATATACCGGCCCAAATTCAAATTGATCCCAGATCAAGTCCATCCACTCAAGTAGCACGTCAAGTACGTAACCGGCTGTTTCACTCAAAGCAGCTTCCACAGCCAGCTTATCAGACGAGGGCAGAGCTACGTTGTGACGTCCCACCTCTATGCTCACAATAACAAAGAGTATTAAAAGAAATACTGTCCGTTATTACGAAAAATAAGGCTGGATAGGAGTGGCCATCCGCAGTTAGGCCTTACACTAGTATTGGTTATCTCGATAGGAGTGGTATATATTTTTATTTTTCATCTCATATTTATTTACTCCCATCGACATACCCAATTCTAGTATAAAACGAACTACGATGGTTCATAATAGTTTAGGACAATATATATAATAATAACACAGATAAAGTAAATGCGAAACACGAATATAACAGAAAGTCTCATATATATATATATATATATATATATAACTGAAGTCAGTTGATATACATGTGATATAATACATATGATACAACTACACTGTCGACTCTGGAAGTTACATATACAAGTACATTATCGTGAATAATATACATGGATATAAAACATCCTATACATATACGCTGACTACTAAACATGACGACGACTACTCCAAAAGATATGAACTGACTTCATAGCTCAAGCAGCAACCCAAAGTAAGATATCAACAACCTGTAAATACTCGGTCTGACCCGATTATTAAATTCAAAAGAAAATAATACACGGGTCAGTCTAATTCAAACTCAGTTATTAGTGCACAGAAGCAATAATAATTAAACAATGAATAGATGACAGTCATAATAATTCACGTCTATCCGACCCTTTTTTTTTAAAAGAAATCGGATAACGGTGAATATAACACGTAATAGTGTTAAACAGCAAATCAGCAGATTTAAATCATCAACAAAGACAAATGAAAAGAATATCGATGAAGATAATTTAGAGAACATCCCTAAACGAAAATTAACAACAAAATCTAATTATTTAAATAATTAGAAACTCATAATCTAATTATCTGAAAGATAATTAGACAACAACAAAATGATCAAATCAACAAATCAAGTGAAATCAATCAATATAAAACGTCAGATTCTGTATTGGCTGCAGTGCACGCACGCATGCACTGCCTCGCCAATACAGTGATGAAATACACAAAAGCCCAATAAAAGCTCACAATCGAGCACAAGGTCAAACCCAGAATCAGGTTCAACTCACTGTACAGAAGCAAATACAAAGCAAATGTCACAATGAAACTACAATTGCAAACAGGTACAAAGACAAAGATAATGCACATGTCAACAGCACATAAATATGTGAATAAGTGATACAACAGTTCAGTGATCCAAAAGCAACCGAAGATTCAAACATCAATGTCGCTGCCTCAATGGTCATAGCAGAATGGCAATGGACAGTGTGTACATATATACACATGACAGTGAAATAGATCAGAGTGGGTAGTGACAACATACATGTCGACCAGGCTGCATATTGAAGAAAATATGCAAAGCAAGCAGCCTAAGTCGAGACAAAAATCAAGTTCACAAGTAGCAAGTGAAGATGACAACAGTGGTGCAGCAATATGCGTATAGGATCACACATATATGCAACAGTGAAATGAAGTGGATAGCATGTTTCAAGCAACAGCAAAATGAATGGAACAGTGCCATCAAAATGAAACTCATAACTCCATGCCTCGAGTACAATTGAGGAAGCCCAGATATAATGCAGCAGTGGAACAACAAGTTACAACAGACCCAGATTGGCAACACATGAATTGTGCACGCAATCTAAACATCAATTGTTCAAAAAATCAAAACAGTGATGATGAAAGGATAACAACATGAATGAACCAGTCCACTTAGACTACAAATTCAATTATGCACTAAGCAAGTGGAGCAGCCAGTTCAAACATATATCGGAGAACTTATGCAAGGGTCAAGTAAGTGATATATATGCCAACAATCCAATGGATGCAACTGATGTATGGTGCTGCACAAACAAGGCTAAGGCACAGTGCCATCAGGTTGTAGACATATTACAGTGAAGACAACTGCATAACATTCTCATGTGATATAAAGGTGACAACCAGTAATCTAGTACAGATTCAGGTTATACAAACAAAAACTCAAACTACATAATCCACTGCAATTGTCACAAAGACCAACAAAGGCAGATAAATCAGAATACAAGGAGCACTACTATGTTTAAACAAGTGATGTCAGGTGAACATCAAAATATAGTGTGGATGGTGCAACTCAACTTAACAACGGCTACCAGAAGGAAGTCGAGACTAGCCAATGCTAACATGAGGTGCAATAAACTCAACATGTCAACAAGGCAACATAAAATTCCAGAACCAAAATACAATTTCAATCAGCATAAAAAAAAACAATTCAAACATCACTACAACATGACAGTAAGCAGTACCCCAAAACCACCGAATGAAACAAGTCGATGTGAACATTCATGAACGCACAGATATGACTTAAAATAACAAACCTCACTAACCAGAGTTCAATTGTCAGAGTGATAAAAATCACGCATTTAAAGTAATTGAAATAGCAAGCTTCACATAAATCAAATTTATCGACTCAAGGTCGAAGCAAAACATCGCAAATTTCCAGATGAACACAAGCATCAAACCGAAGTCAAAAGGAAAGTCAAGCCGTAATGGCTAAGGAGTTCAAACATCTCAAAATCATCAAAGCCATATACATGAATCAGTCAAAAATCACAAGTTTCATTTTATATGAATTTGATTAAAACCGAGAAAACAACCACATCAAAGCAACTGCAAAGAACTCGAGTGAATTAAAACCATCAGCGATGCAACCAAATCAAACGCAAAGCAAAATACTAAGTTAAACTAGATGTGAGTGAAAATTTTAAAATCACTCACCTCGTTTTCGAATTTGACCTAATTAGAGGCGGCCCCAAGTAGATGAAGAGGGCACGAGAAGAACGAAGCCTCAATTTTTACTAACTCAAATTTTTGAAACGAACGGGGGAGAACGAACGAGAAGATTGAAATCAAGTCGCCATTTTTATTTTCTTTCGATCGTTTAACTCTAGGGTTTTCGAATAAAAATAAAATAAAAGGGGGACGGGTAAATGGTTGAGGTAACACGGCAACAACAAAGAAAACAATGGGCCAAGATTTTTAAAGTCTGTATACCCTTTTAACAAAATTGTAAAAGAATTTCTACTGATTAAAAACTTCCATCAGTAATCAACAACCAGATTTGATCGTCTAGTGACGATATTAATCAATACAAAAATCCGGGTTGTTACAGACTCCCCTCCTTATAGAAATTGCGTCCCCGCAATTTTCATAATTAAAGTCGTCACTAACAATTATTTTTCTAACATAAACTGGTTAAGCTAGAAAAATAAAGGTAGAGAATTCAAATGCCAAAGAAATCTTTTAATTTCATTAAAAGAAATTCATAATTTTCAACAAAATCTAACTATCAAATAGATAATCAGAAAACAACTAAATTGGATAGATGCAATTATCAGCAATATTCAATTATCAATAAGATAATTAGAATATAGAAATCACAAAACAGCTATATCTAATTATCGACAAAGAAAATAAGGAAACTCAAATCACAAATCACAAAACCGCAAATATCTAGTTACCTAAACGGTAATCAGAAAACAACAAACATTTAATTATCAAAAACGATAATTAGAATTCTCAAATCAACAAATATTCAATTATCTCAAGCGATGATCAAATCTCAAATTAGCAAATATTCAATTATCAAAAACGATAATCGAATTTCAAATCAACAAATATTTAATTATCTCAAGCGATAATTAAATCTCAAATCAACAAATATCTAATTATAAAAACGATAATCAGAATCAACAAATATCTAATTATCAAAAACGATAATTAGAACACATATCAACAAATATTCGATTATCAAAAACGATAATCAAAATCAACAAATATCCGATTATCAAAAACGATAATCAGAACTCATATCAACAAATATTCGATTATCAAAAACGATAATCAAATCAACAAATATCCGATTATCAAAAACGATAATCAAATCAACAAATATTCGATTATCAAAAACGATAATCAAATCTCAAATCAGCAAATATTTGATTATCTCAGGCGATAATCAAATCTCAAATAAGCAAATATTTGATTATCTCAGGCGATAATCAATTTCAAATCAACAAATATTTAATTATCAAAGACGATAATCAAATCAACAAATATTCGATTATCAAAAACGATAATCAAATCAACAAATATTCGATTATCAAAAACGATAATCAAATCTCAAATCAACAATTATTCGATTATCAAAAGCGATAATCAAATCAACAAATATCTAATTATCAAAAACGACAATTAGAATTCTCAAATCAACAAATATTCAATTATCTCAAGCGATAATCAAATCAACAAATATCCGATTATCAAAAACGATAATCAAATCAACAAATATCCGATTATCAAAAACGATAATCAAATCAACAAATATTCGATTATCAAAAACGATAATCAAATCTCAAATCAGCAAATATTTGATTATCTCAGGCGATAGTCAAATCTCAAATCAGCAAATATTTGATTATCTCAGGCGATAATCAAATTTCAAATCAACAAATATTTAATTATCTCAAGCGATAATCAAATCAACAAATATTCGATTATCAAAAACGATAATCAAATCAACAAATATCCGATTATCAAAAACGATAATCAAATCAACAAATATTCGATTATCAAAAACGATAATCAAATCTCAAATCAGCAAATATTTGATTATCTCAGGCGATAATCAAATCTCAAATCAGCAAATATTTGATTATCTCAGGCGATAATCAAATTTCAAATCAACAAATATTTAATTATCAAAGACGATAATCAAATCAACAAATATTCGATTATCTCAAGCGATAATCAAATCAACAAATATTCGATTATCAAAAACGATAATCAAATCTCAAATCAACAATTATTCGATTATCAAAAGCGATAATCAAATCAACAAATATCTAATTATCAAAAACGATAATTAGAATTCTCAAATCAACAAATATTCAATTATCTCAAGCGATAATCAAATCAACAAATATTCGATTATCAAAAACGATAATCAAATCTCAAATCAACAATTATTTGATTATCAAAAGCGATAATCAAATCAACAAATATCTAATTATCAAAAACGATAATTAGAACTCATAACAACAAATATTCGATTATCACAAGCGAATAATCAAATAAACAAATATCTAATTATCAAAAACGATAATTAGAACTCATAACATCAATTATCTAATTATCACAAGCGATAATCAGAAACAACAAATATCCGATTATCAAAAACGATAATCAGAACTCATCACATCAAATATCTAATTACCTGCAGATAATTAGATTCAACAAATATCTAGAAATCAATTAAGATACTCTAGAAAATCAACATAAAAGGTTGGATCGATCCCCTCAGATGGCGAGTTTTAGCTACGCCGCACGTGCATCTCATATGGCCGAAGCCTACCAAGTACCCATCATAATTTTGGCGCCCATCATATGACCCGAAGGTCCAACATATGACCTGAAGGTCTGCTACTGGTATTTGACCCGAAGGTCCATCATATGACCCGAAGGTCCTCATAGTGGCTCGAAAGCACATGAAAATCATCATATATTCAATTAACGAGTCCGGAATCAACCGAAATAGCAAACGCACATGTCCCATACCACGTGTTTTACTAAATCGTTTGATTCTCTTCATCGTTTCCTTGAACGTGTAAAATCATCAAAATCATCAAACAGCAAATGTTTCAATTAACGAGTCCGGAATTAACCAAAATAGCAAACGCACATGTCCCATAACCACGTGTTTTACTAGATTGTTTAAATCTCTTCATCGTTTCCTTGAAAGTGCAAAATTGTGTATTCCAAAAATAACATTTCACATTCTCAAACGGACAAGTCCGGAATTAAGCGAATCAGTAAAAGAAAGGGGTCATAATCCTCGACTTTGCTGAAATGTTTAAATCTCTTTCTCATTCTTTTGAAAACGCAAAATGCAAACTTCTGAAAACAATTTTATTTATTTTATAAAAGTAATAATTTACATTCTCAAACGAACAAATCCGGAATTAAGCGAACCAGTAAAAGAAAGGGGTCATAGTCCTCGATTTTGCTGAAACGTTTAAATCACTTCCTCATTATTTTGAAAACGTAAACCGAAAAATTTTGAAAACAATTTTTATTTTTAAAACGCTTTTTATAATCACGTGGTTAAATCAGCAACATAAGTAGCAACTTCAACAAAGAAATGGTACTTCTCAAAACAACATAAAACTAATCTCAAAATCAACATTGCGGGATAACCGCTTGAAAACCCACTTTAAAATTTGACGGTTACTGAAGTCAAAGCGACAGTAAATTTTAAACGTCAAAATCTCATCAAAATAATTCGCATCAAAATAAAATACCAGTGAATTTTCATTCATTTAAAAATGTCAACAAAACACCGCGCTTCAAAATATAGCATTGGTGTAAAAATCCCGTTATAAGAATAACGGCAACAATATACGTTTCATAACCAAGCATCGGTTCAACGTAAAATTAGTGTAGTAACGTGCAACTCATGTTTGCATGCACACTACTAAATAAACAAAGAAATTACTCAAATATATCTTCAATGAAGATAATTTAAAACAGCAAAAATCTAATCAGCATGCGATTAGCATTAAAGAAAACCAGTATAAATTTTCAACAAATCAAAACCCCACTGGTTAAACAACAATATGAATTAAATTCATTTTCATATTTTGATTTCTGAATCAAAATAATTATCAGCTGTACTCAGCGAAGCAGTCTTACTGTTTCCGCTACGCACTTTGATAACAGAACACAAATCAATCGAATCATCAAAGTACAATTTCACTTTTATTTTTAAATAAAGCTATTTAAAAAAATTCATCATAATTTCAAAACTTTAGTTTTGACTCAAAGCACATATAAAACATAGACAATTAGTTGTAACACATGTTCAATCTAAGTTATGTTTTATATTATGTCCATAAACCCCAAGCTCTGATACCAACTGTGACGCCACACCTCTATGCTCACAATAACAAAGAGTATTAAAAGAAATACTGTCTGTTATTACGAAGAATAAGGCTGGATAGGAGCGGCCATCCGCAGTTAGGCCTTACACTAGTATTGGTTATCTCGATAGGAGTGGTATATATTTTTATTTTTCATCTCATATTTATTTACTTCCATCGACATACCCAATTCTAGTATAAAACGAACTACGATGGTTCATAATAGTTTAGGACAATATATATAATAATAACACAGATAAAGTAAATACGAAACACGAATATAACAGAAAGTCTCACATATATATATATATATATATATATATATATATATATATATAACACTGAAGTCAGTTGATATACATGTGATACAATACATATGATACAACTACACTGTCGACTTTGGAAGTTACATATACAAGTACATTATCGTGAATAATATACATGGATATAAAACATCCTATACATATACGCTGACTACTAAACATGACGACGACTACTCCAAAAGATATGAAGTGACTTCATAGCTCAAGCAGCAACCCAAAGTAAGATGTCAACAACCTGTAAATACTCGGTCTGATCCGAGTATTAAATTCAAAAGAAAATAATACACGGGTCAGTCTAATTCAAACACAGTTATTAGTGCACAGAAGCAATAATAATTAAACAATGAATAGATGACAGTCATAATAATTCACGTCTATCCGACCCTTTTTTTTTAAAGAAATCGGATAACGGTGAATATAACACGTAATAGTGTTAAACAGCAAATCAACAGATTTAAATCATCAACAAAGACAAATGAAAAGAATATCGATGAAGATAATTTAGAGAACATCCCTAAACGAAAATTAACAACAAAATCTAATTATTTAAATAATTAGAAACTCATAATCTAATTATCTGAAAGATAATTAGACAACAACAAAATGATCAAATCAACAAATCAAGTGAAATCAATCAATATAAAACGTCAGATTCTGTATTGGTTGCAGTGCACGCACGCATGCACTGCCTCGCCAATACAGTGATGAAATACACAAAAGCCCAATAAAAGCTCACAATCGAGCACAAGGTCAAACCCAGAATCAGGTTCAACTCACTGTACAGAAGCAAATACAAAGCAAATGTCACAATGAAACTACAATTGCAAACAGGTACAAAGACAAAGATAATGCCCATGTCAACAGCACATAAATATGTGAATAAGTGATACAACAGTTCAGTGATCCAAAAGCAACCGAAGATTCAAACATCAATGCCGCTGCCTCAATGGTCATAGCAGAATGGCAATGGACAATGTGTACACATATACACATGACAGTGAAATAGATCAGAGTGGGTAGTGACAACATACATGTCGACCAGGCTGCATATTGAAGAAAATATGCAAAGCAAGCAGCCTAAGTCGAGACAAAAATCAAGTTCACAAGTAGCAAGTGAAGATGACAACAGTGGTGCAGCAATATGCGTATAGGATCACACATATATGCAACAGTGAAATGAAGTGGATAGCATGTTTCAAGCAACAGTAAAATGAATGGAATAGTGCCATCAAAATGAAACTCATAACTCCATGCCTCGAGTACAATTGAGGAAGCCCAGATATAATGCAGCAGTGGAACAACAAGTTACAACGGACCCAGATTAGCAACACATGAATTGTGCACGTAATCTAAACATCAATTGTTCAAAAACCCAAAACAGTGATGATGAAAGGATAACAACATGAATGAACCAGCCCACTTAGACTACAAATTCAATTATGCACTAAGCAAGTGGAGCAGCCAGTTCAAACATATATCGGAGAACTTATGCAAGGGTCAAGTAAGTGATATATATGCCAACAATCCAATGGATGCAACTGATGTATGGTGCTGCACAAACAAGGCTAAGGCACAGTGCCATCAGGTTGTAGACATATTACAGTGAAGACAACTGCATAACATTCTCATGTGATATAAAGGTGACAACCAGTAATCTAGTACAGATTCAGGTTATACAAACAAAAACTCAAACTACATAATCCACTGCAATTGTCACAAAGACCAACAAAGGCAGATAAATCAGAATACAAGGAGCACTACTGTGTTTAAACAAGTGATGTCAGGTGAACATCAAAATATAGTGTGGATGGTGCAACTCAACTTAACAACGGCTACCAGAAGGAAGTCGAGACTAGCCAATGCTAACATGAGGTGCAATAAACTCAACATGTCAACAAGGCAACATAAAATTCCAGAACCAAAATACAATTTCAATCAGCACAAAAAAAAAACAATTCAAACATCACTACAACATGACAGTAAGCAGTACCCCAAAACCACCGAACGAAACAAGTCGATGTGAACATTCATGAACGCACAGATATGACTTAAAATAACAAACCTCACTAACCAGAGTTCAATTGTCAGAGTGATAAAAATCATGCATTTAAAGTAATTGAAATAGCAAGCTTCACATATCGACTCAAGGTCGAAGCAAAACATCGCAAATTTCCAGATGAACACAAGCATCAGACCGAAGTCAAAAGGAAAGTCAAGCCGTAATGGCTAAGGAGTTCAAACATCTCAAAATCATCAAAGCCATATACATGAATCAGTCAAAAATCACAAGTTTCATTTTATATGAATTTGATTAAAATCGAGAAAACAACCACATCAAAGAAACTGCAAAGAACTCGAGTGAATTAAAACCATCAGCGATGCAACCAAATCAAACGCAAAGCAAAATACTAAGTTAAACTAGATGTGAGTGAAAATTTTAAAATCACTCACCTCGTTTTCGAATTTGACCTAATTAGAGGCGGCCCCAAGCAGATGAAGAGGGCACGAGAAGAATGAAGCCTCAATTTTTACTAACTCAAATTTTTGAAACGAACGGGGGAGAACGAACGAGAAGATTGAAATCAAGTCGCCATTTTTATATTCTTTCGATCGTTTAACTCTAGGGTTTTCGAATAAAAATAAAATAAAAGGGGGACGGGTAAATGGTTGAGGTAACACGGCAACAACAAAGAAAACAATGGGCCAAGATTTTTAAAGTCCGTATACCCTTTTAATAAAATTGTAAAAGAATTTCTACTGATTAAAAACTTCCATCAGTAATCAACAACCAGATTTGATCGTCTAGTGACGATATTAATCAATACAAAAATCCGGGTTGTTACATAGGTATTGTCCAACCAAGTCCACACTAGCCCAGCTCAATTACGATACTCTCTTCTTCCAACTCATCTTCTAGCCTGACTCCAGATCAGCCCGTCCTCTCAGCATCACTCTAGTTGTCGGCCGACACGGCTTCAGACGAACTAAAAATTTGACAAGACCGGCTCAAGCATGCCTCGTCTTCAGCCCAACTTCATTACAATCGCCTTCGGCCGGACTCAAGCAGCCTGTCTCGTCATCTCATAGCCTGTCTGAAATGACTCTTGTAGCATGGTACTTAGTATTAGTCAACTCTCGACAAACTTAGGCATCGAGCAACTAGCTCGTTCAAGGCTGTCTACATCCAACCTAGCTTCATGCCAGTCCATCAGGACTAGCTCCCTATCTGACCGTCACTCTCAGGACCGGCTCAAGGTTGAACCGTCTTTAGCCATGCCTCATCATGGTCGCCTTCGATAGTACCAGATAGCTCAAACCTTCTCCTTATAGCCGGTCTAACACCTCCCTCGTCGGTCGACCCTTAGTAGCATTTAACTTTTTTCATATCTCTAGCGATCAACTGGTCAGCTCGACCCACTTTGCCATAAAGGCATGCAAAAGTAAATGTAACATTCCTTATCTAGAGGCCCAAAATCACGCTACAAATGTTACAGTCATCTATAATATTAACTTCCAGCGACTAAATACAGCTATGTTAATGGTATTTATAATATCAAAAGCACTTGAATATGAAACAAATCATGAATTTCAAAACAACATTTTTTCATTACATTTTAAAACATATGTTATATATTCAGATTACATAATCTCAAACGTCTCCTAGGCAATGATAAATATACTTATTACAAAATATGGAAGAGCGATATATGAAGATGCCCCCTTGGATGAGCAGAGTCATATAGGTAAAATTGACTTAATACATACACAGCGGAAATAGATAACAAAACAAAAAACTGCAACTCTTAATAGCTATCCCTAAGCCTCCTACTCACCTCCGGTAGCTTTATTCGTCATCCTACTAAAAACCTGAAAGAATCTCAACTCTCAGCCTACTCAAATCAATTTTGAGCACCTGATAGTTTAAGAGAAAAACATAAACTTCTAGTCAGACATAATGCCTGGTGTGAATGATATTATACATCTCGGTTATTTAATATTAATTGAGACAACGCTGCTTAGTGGAACGGGTTTCCTGTAACTAATATCCTTTTAAAACATATCTTTTGCAAACCTTTATCCTGTAACCAAAACGGGTTAAAATGGTAAAGCATCGTTATATAAACATATATATCAGGTAACAAATGGATTATCTATTTAAACACTACAATTTTGTTTGTCTTACTATTAACCTTTGGCGACTCGAGACTACCAGACAATATAACAAAATAATTTAACATCTGTTAGACACACCTCTTCTAGATGGTCTGTCCTTAATTATCTGTTAAATACTTCTCTTCTGGACGGTCTGTCCCCAACTTAACGTCTCCCGAGGCCACTTGATCTTAATGGTTTTGCAGGCTCACCAATAACCTATCTATGTACAAATATATATTCCCTTCTATGTGTAATCATAATTTAAGTCTTACTTGTGACAAAGCACTACACATTGAAATTTTGGACTAAATTAGCTAGGGCCAATAGCTAATGTATAAAGCGCGATCCGATACTAGTCTCATCTGGTATTCAAACATCTGAATCATTTTACTTAGGGACTCTTTCCATAATTTTCTTGAAAAAAAATTTCAAATGATTTAAGACCTTTAAATCAACTCACACAAGGAAAATACATATATTCTATGCTTTACTCAAACTCATCTTGCCATGTTACATATATAAACTTGACTTAAACCTTAGAGCAACTCCAACAGTTTTGCAATCCAAAACTTACAAAATGTACACTACAAAAATCGGGGTGTTGGTTTTCCCAACTGTTTCAGATTTAGGCGCTTGTTCAACAAGCGCTTAAATCTCAAGCACTTGTTGAACAAGTAGCGCCTATATGAGGCGCTAAAACCTTGTTTCCTCATTTCATACGTTTAAAAGTTTTTTAATTTTAAGTTTTTAAGTTTATGTTTTTTATTAAATATTACGTCGATATGCCGCCCCGACCGGTTAAAGTTGGTTGACAGACAGTTCGTTATGCAACCGATGTAGATATCAGACTAGCATATACTCCTCCGGATGTTACGGTGACCGCAGACGGTTTACGATCTTTGCACGACTTGCCATCCACTATTTTGCATCGTCTTACTTCAACTATAGCGGCGCCACGGGTATACTTTTAAATCTTTATTATTTGATGCACAACGCATCACCAGTATACAAATGTTATTTGTTTATTTAGGTTAACAGTATTAAATACTATATTTAGGTTCGTCACATAGCTCTGCGAGGTCGATGGTATAGGTGTATGTTTGAGTATTATGCTCAGTTACTTGAGCCTATTTTGGCTAGGCTTCTTGCATCACCTTTCGGTGACTTTCTATCTTTAGCTTGATTTGCCCATATAGACCGCAGCATTGTAGGTTTTCTGACTAAGAGATGGTGGCCTACTACTCATACCTTCCATTTTCCTAATTTTGAGTTAGGATTAACACCGTAGATTTTTATATGCTCACGGGCATTGAGGTTGGTCGACTAGACTGCATTCCTGTTCCATTTGATTCTTCGTTTGAGGATTTCGAGTCGTTTTCTTCTTATTTACCGGCTTTGTCTCCTGAAGAGGTCAGAGGAGGTGTTGTTACCCTTCGTTGTCTACAGCACTATATTACAGATCATAGGACCTCCGAAGAGATGCATACTCCAGTTATATGTGCCTTCTTATTATATCTTGTTAGGTTTACCTTTGTTAGTAATAATAAGGATACTATCAGACTTGGTTATTTGGCTGGATTAGTTGATGTGGATGGTCTACATGTTTATGATTACGGCACAGCCATTCTTAGTTATTCGTACGCAGCGCTGGATACATATTCGCTACAGCGGTCTCGCCAGATGTACGGCTTTGGTACATTCTACCTTTCTAGTATTACGAGTATACAGCCAACATGCATCCACGACTTATTTCAGAGGCGCACGCTACTTCATATATTTACTTTCCTCTGTTTCAAAAGAGCATTTTAGGTTCTTCAGTCTAGATTTGCCATAGTCAGTAATCCATGTAGACTCTGGTCACCGGATAAAATGACAAGAATAATGTACACTCGTGTTATTTTATATAATATGAATTTAGAGGATGAACGAGACATGGAAGAAGATTACGTGTACGTGGTGCTCCAACACCACCAGATGTTTGGTGCGAAGATATTGTTGGAAGCGTAGTAGAACTAGAGTATCATATAGAGAGCCGAATGTCGTACCGTAACGTACAGCTCCACCGAAGACTCAGAGATGATCTAATAGATCATCTTTGGAACTTTTTCGGCACTCAATGAAACTATATTAAACTTTATTGCTGTTGTTAACCTTGGTATCGTTAATTATGGTGTTGTTACTTATTATCGTTGTTCTATTTTCTTTATGTTTAAGTGACATATGGATTGTTGTAATCTTTTATCAATGTTATGCAATTTCACTGTTTTTGTTGTACATTTACTTACTTAAGTTCATAACACAGTTCAACTACTAGTAATTCAAAGATACAATGATATTAAAAATTTAGAAAAACTCATCATACAAATGCATCAACTAGTAATTCAAAGATATAATGGTTCTAGAGATACATAAACGGTTGTTGTCCCTCTTTATGTCTATGTCTCATGATTTCTCTTCCTCTAAGCTCCGTATACTCTCGTTGTTCTTCTGACATGTGGGATGTATCCATGAACATAAGTGCATCTTCATCTCTCTGACGATTTCCAGCGATAAGTTGAACCATTTTTGACAATCTTTTTTGGTGTTGAATTGCTCGAGTCTCCATCGCACGGTTGTACCTATTTTTAGATTCAAATAGAAGTTTTTAAATTCCATCCGATCCGCTCCAACAGCCTGCTCTTTTTTGCTACTTTGGCTCCTTATGGCCTAACAAATTGATCTTCGGTAGGGTTAGGGGTTAGGTCCTCTTCTGAACCAAAACTGTAATGCCCCACCCCGAGACCCACATTAACAAAGAGAATCACATAGTAATTCTGTTTGCTAATGCAGAGAATAGGGCTGGTTAAGGGCGGCCAATTATACCTTGTTTTAACTACCATTGAATATGTCGACAAATGCTATCTATTTATTTCACTCGAATGGATCGACGTATTCAATAAATAATCGATGCAAAGCTATAGATGGCTACGGATCTATCAGAACAAAACAACATAACTAAATGAATAACTCATCTCAGAACAGTATCATATATACATACACATACATATACAATGATACATCTCAATACAATACAAATATTACAATGAGGTGATATGACGATCACTTGATATACAAGAGGGAAAGAATAAACAACTGGAAGACGTCTCTTAAGAATGTTAACAACCCTAAGGAGAAGACCCGATCTCAAGAAAGCATCATGGACTTCTACATCCAAAAGAGAGACTAATACCTAAAACAAACTCGACCTGGCCCGAGTGAAAACCACATGGGTCAGGCAGGCTAGAACTTATCATTAGTAAAGGTGACGTTAATAAGAGGTAAGGGGGAGACCATTCCATTGTTACCAATGGAATGATATAAGTCATCAAGTGTAACGACCTGGAATTTTCGAACCCGAAAATTCCAGATGGTTATGAAAAAGACGAAAGAGATAGAAGAAGAAGAACAGAAACACCAAATATCTCACATTCCCAGCGGATAAAATATAATAAATAATAACAGTTTACAAAAGAATACTATATCTATCGATTACATTTAAAATACATCAGAGTTTCACATTATATACAGTCACTGAATATTTACAATTACCAAGTCTCGGATTAATAATAATATAAATACAGCGGAATACTCTATACGATATTGCCATCCAGCTCGCCTCCTGAGCTCCAGAACGTCCCAACCTGGAAATCTGTAATACTCGGTCTGACCCGAGCATTACACCAAAGTAACACCCGGGTCAGGCTGGAAACCAGCGTGAGTAAACCCAATAAACATGGAATACCAATGCAATCATCTCATATAAACCCGGGGTAACTTATATCAATTTAACCAGCTCATAATTTGCTATAGACAACACTTATTTCACATATCAATTTCTAAGTACCAAACTTAGATAAAATAATCCAATTCACTTAATCGTTTTATTTCAGTCTATTGATTTCTCACACCAATTTATAAAAATTTGAAGTGGTTTCGGGTATTTCCTAATACCCGATCCCGGTCGCTTCGAGTCTCATGTCATCCTAACCCAAGTTACCCAAATGAAATACGCAACATTTTATATCAGAGATATTAACTCATTCAAAGCAACCAATACCAATCTATCATCCATAAGCAAAGCTTAATTACAAACAAATCAACTCAGTTGATTCTAATTTATTTTCAAATCCTCAATCGCTTAAATTCTTTTATTAATTAATTCCAAACAATAAATTAAACAACTCTTCCATATCCATTCATCTTAGTATACAATCCTGGATTAATTATCTTCCAATTCCATTCAAGTAATTCTCTGTAAATAATTTCACGATATTAACCTTTTTTTTACCAAATCAATGAATAATCTTAAAAATTAACTCACCAATTAATTAACTATAATCAATTACACTAATTCTTAATTACTTATATTAATTAACTTCTCATAAGTCACTTACTATGAATTAATTAATCTTAATTAATCAAATTTTTAATTACTTCATTAATTATATAAATTACTGACTTCCAATTATATTTCAATTTATCTTAATCTAAATTAATTACATTAATTAAAATACCATATTAATCATATTTGATTTATTTTATTAATTTCATTAAGTAATTTCTTATTAAACGATCCAATGGTTATTCTAAATCAATTTAACTTCATTAATTAACTTAAACCTTCATTAATTAATTTAAACCCTTAATTACTAAATAAATCAACCCAAATCATTTATTTACTGAATTAATTATTCATCCATTTTAATCACCCTTATATTTCTTTCAATAATCCATTTTATATTCCGATAACTCAGGGTACCTAAATATTCAAGCAAACCACCGCATTAAGCATTTCAATTACCAAAAATATTCATCACAGAATATTAATCATTTCGGTATATACTATACAGTACTATATAATATAACACATCAATCAGTTCAACCATCCAACCAATCATTTAAATTTAAATTTAAATAAAAATCTAGAAGTGTGAGGTTTACTCACCTTTGATTAATTTGCAATTCCATCCTATCCTGACTTGTTTCTTCACAATTATTGACCTTGTATAAACATCGAATGATTTTCATTAATACTCGAACCAAATCGAAAAATTAAATTTCCATTTGATAAATTTAATTTACTATAGATTTTAATTTAATAGTTCTCATTTTAACAAATCATTTAATTTAAACAAATATTTAAATTTAAACTAATAAGATAAATATGTATTTATATCTATATCACTATTTATCTTTACTGCATATAAATATCCATATATATTCACTTCGTTTCATTTTTTTCTTCAAAACTAATCGAAAGAAGATGACGTATACCTCATTGCTTAATGCCTCCACCATCGCAGATCCCAAAATCCAACAATCGACTTCGACGAACTTCCCAATTTGCCCCAACTGCAACCCCAGGTCGCCGCCCGAGCAAGCCAAAATCGCGAGCACAAAATCGTGAACACAGATGCCCTATGCCTATTGTCGCTCGAGCTTCCCCAAATCGAAGAATCGCGAGCCCTAAACCAACTGCACTCAAGTCGGACTCGATCTAGCCTACTCGAACGCGGCTTCAAAACATTCACGGTGACCTCCTTCCTTATCTGAGTTCGACGTCGCGATCGATTGGATTTCCTTCCTCGAATTTTGAGGATGAGAGGAGCGAGAGAAACGAGAGGGAGGGAGCGATGGCCATTACTCGATTCGAATTTTTTTTTCCTAAGAGATTCGGCCCTCTGTGTTGAAGATTAGAGAGAGGCGGGGATAAATTAGAGGTAGGGGAAGCTTCCTGATTACGCTAGTTTTATAAATATCTCTGACATGTTGATTTTTAAATTTTTATTATATAAGGCTTACGAATCGTCTCGTTAAGCATAACGTGAAATTTCGAAACCCGAAATAGACATGTCTACAGGAGATTATAGGGTTTTACCGCATTCTGAATACATTAGAACGTGCTTCGGAGGTTAGTTCGATCATATGCGCGAGTTACGGAAGTAAACGATCAATTCTAGTTTAAATCGATTAAAATAGTTCTACGCGTTTCGAGCTGCCAAAGTCAAACGACAACTCCGATTGCTACGAAAATTGAAATCCGATAATAACTAACTATTACGGATCCAATGGAACTGGTTTCGTCGAATTCCGAGACTGTGCCCCGGAAGACTATTTATAAATTCAATTTAAACGATAAATTATTAAAACTGAACAAATCACCTTTAATTTAAATTTCAACAATTCCATTATCTTCAGTATTATCATTATAAATTTTATAAGCCTTCAAATTATTTTAAACAGGCTTAGAATCTTGGATTCAGCAAGTTACGCAATTTCAATTATTAATTTCAACATTTAAACTATACAATTCAATGATTTCATTATCAAGTAAATATTGAAATCTTGAATTCAAGTTAAAATTCACTTTTAAATATTTTAAAATCAATTTATTATTCGAATTTAATTTGTCAAAATTCCCGGGTCGTTACATTCCTCCCCCCTTAAAAGAATTTCGTCCCCGAAATTACTAGTTAGGAAGAATGGTTCAATACCCGTTTACTTTTCCCAAAGCCCCCAATTCAACATCTTATCAACTAACTTTTATTAAAGACCCACTATCCTTAATCAACTTCCCAAAACCTTTTATAGCTTTCACGCAATACCTTTTTACTCACTTCTTTAAATTTCAATTTAAAACCAAATTTTGAATTATCAAAATTTTCTCAAAATTTTTCTAACTCTCTAAATTTCCGAAAAAATTTGCCAGCGTCTCCTTTGCGCGGCTGGCTCGACACTACTACAAAAGGCCACTACGGGCTCCCAAATTCTAAAAAGAAAACAAAAGCCAAGTGGCTACATCAAAAACCCAATCCAATTTCATACAGAAACTTAAATACATACCTTTTGTCGGGCAATTTACATTATCCTTTGGAATCACATCCAATTTTCTTTTCCCCTTTTAATACCTGCATATCTTGTTTAACAACAATATTCAACCGTAACTTACAAATCATTTTATACATTCTCTTATATAGGTTTCCATATTTACCTTCTATTCAAATTCGCTTTCCCGTGTTAATATAAATTCAACTTATTTCAATTTTGAATATTAAATTTTATTTTCCATTTAACTGAGTCTTATTAGTTCCATCTACTAATCTATTTCAGTTTCATATTTAAAATCGTTTAATTGCTTAACAAAAATTTTTCCAAAAAATTTCTAACTCCAAAAATTTTGGAAAATTTTTGGCAGAGTCTTCTTTGTACGGAGGAGCTTTTGCAATTTGACAAGAGATATAAATATATATACATCCCGGTCGGAAAAAACAAAAACAGTTCATATTTCCTATTTTTATTGCGTAGGCGTACCTTATTTAGCATTTTAAGCAAGCGGCTTATTTATTTTAGCAATTAGTGCATCCAAATCCAGCCAAACGGCCTTCAGGTACCTGTACTTACTCAATTTAAATATGTAAGTGCCATATATAGAAAATTTACTAGCATTTCACTTACTTTCGATAGCTAAATACATGTATTACATACACAACAAGTGCCAAACGATTCCCATAAGCGATTCATATGATTTTAAAGCTTATTCAATTGTTTCAACCAAATTTGTGTGCCATTTCATTTAATTTTGTTGGCTTGCAACACAATTTCTTATATCAAATTGATTTTAAATCCAAACAAGCTCATATTCAATTTAGTTGATTTCAAAATCAAGTTATTTAATCTCTATCAGCCCATAGAATGTTAATTACTTTTATTTACGTCATACGACGATTCATTCTATACTAATTCGTCAATATTCGCTTAATAGAGTATTTATTTAGTTTATAACTACTTCAAATTACCTTTCAACTCATCCTGTAATTAATTCCACTTCATTTCTAATTTATTCACCAACCATTCATTGCATTTTATTTCATTTCCGCAATTGTTCCATTCAAAACAATTTGTTAAGCTTGGCACATTTCATTCTTGTATACTACTATCCATTCCCAAATTAATTCAATCCAAGCTTTTATTTAATGGGTTTTCACTCTTATTCTTTCATAAATTTTAAACTTAATTTAATTTACTTTAATTTAATCAAACATCAAACTTAAGTTTACTTCTATTTGATTCTCATTTAATCAACTTCCATTAAATTCAGTTAGTCCATTAATTTTAAATTTTAATTTTAATTCACCTTCTCAATTTCTAAAATAATATCCAAGCACATACTTAACTCATTTATACTTCAAATTAATATACCACCGAACTTAAGTTCAGTCTGATAACCCAATTCCAATCACAACTTTGATTTGGTTTTTATTCAATCGGACTTCGTCCAATTATTAGTTAACCCATTTTAAAATTTTCATTTACTTACTTAATTCATTTCTGAATTTATTATATTAATATAAGGCCATTCTCAATTTATTTCTATTCACTTGTGTTTTGTTTTGCACTCAAACCATTTCTATTTTTTTTATTCACTTTCATTTATATGACAACACTTCTCTTATCTCCAATTTACTGGCAAATTTCATTAGATATTATCCAAATCACACTTGAATTTTATTTGTAATTCAAACCATCTCATTTTCAATCCAACTCTATTTTATTTTTATTTTACAACATCTCTTCTTATTTATTTCATTATCAAATCTAAGTCGAATTCTATTTACAATTTGAATTCATTGTCAAATTCCATTATTAACTTACCATTTATTTTATTTCCCCAAGTTAAATTTTATTAGTATACTCAATCAAATAATTATTTAACCAATTAGCTTATTTTCGACTTCTAAATCAATGTTCAATTTTAATTACAAATTCACTTCATTAAAATTCCAGTTTGGATTTCCTTGATCTTCCAAAATTCCAACATCTTTATTTAAAAAAAAAATTGAAATGCTTTTAAATTCACATCATACTTAATAAAATAGCTCTTTATAAAAATACTTCTTATAACTCGATGTCTCAACCAGTCCATCCTTGTTCTCTTAGGAATTCAGTTATACGTTGATCAGGCGTAGAACTGAAAATCTATAAGTACTTGGCAAACCCGTTTTCAACATCCAGTGAAAATACTTTTGAAAAATAATTTTATTGAAAATATCGAAAACAGTTTTGGAAATAGAGGAAGTATCTTTTGTGAGAATGCTCTGGAAATCATCACCCCCATCCATGGTCGCAGTTACATTCCAGGGTTATGTTGCCATCGCAGCAAAAGTCCATGCAACTGCAGGCTCTCCGCGGCCTCTCAATTACGCCATGGCTCCCACACAACAGATCACAGTTACATCCAGGGTTACGTTGCCGTCACAGCAAAAGTCCATGTAACTGCAGGCTCTCCGCGGCCTCCGATTTTCGCTGTCGAAATGAAACCTCTCCACTCCTACATAGATCGTAGTCTACCGATATAAAATCAAACGCAGACCGTTGGCTCTCAGCGGCACACACGACTTTCGCTATGTTATACCATAGTGTCGCAATCTACCGATATAAAATCAAACGCAGATTGTTGGCTCTCAGCGGCACACACGACTTTCGCTATGGTACACTACTCATAATCCTCAGGAACTAGTTTTGTCCGGACTCCTCACAGGATCAACTTTAGAACCCCCTTGGGCTCAAGGCAGTACCACCCGGTGGCACTCCTGAGAAGTTCATTTCAAGGGAGCGCCTTTTTCCCCAGAGCCATTATCAAAGTATTTTATACTATACTCATATAGTATCTTTCAAATCATACACCTAGTATGATCTCATACAAGGCTCATTTACACAAAATCGATATTCTCAAATTAGGCCTTCCAAATTTCAATATTTGATTTTACCGAAAAATCAAAAGCCTCTCAAAATCCAAAGTTTCCCAAAACCTTTTCCAAAATCCTCATACGATCCTTTATATATATATATATATATATATATATTCAAAAATATATATAATTTTTAAAACTTTGGATCATTTCAAACTTGTATAAAATCCCTTTTTACACTTCAAACATTTCAAAAACATTTTTTCTTCCAGCAATAAATTCAACAAGGGGAGATTTATCTCATATAACAAAGATATACAACTTTGTCTATTCAAAACCAAATATCCCAATTTAATTTCTCTTTCCAATATCAATTTCATTCAAATCCGTACGATGTACACTTATCATCCATACGCTATACTAATCTGATCGCTCACTCGATCACACAATTTCACTTCCGAACTAGTATCGTCTACCCGACTTCCTAGTGCGGACTCAGATCTGATTTCTTGATTAGAAACCATCATTCTCCTTGCATAGCCATAACTATGATAGAGAATATCCAAAACCAATCAACAATCCATATCCAGGTTCGCCATCAAAAATCGAGTGAAAAATCCCAACTCGGATCGATAAACCATCTCGAAATTCTGTGCTCGAATCTGGATCAAATCACTATGCGAATAGAATAATATACGTACATCCTACATATTTCTCCATTGATTATTAGCCAAATCAATTTCCTTTCTATTCACATTTCCTTAAATTTTCATTCACTTATCAGATTTGCCTTGGATTATCACTTCAATTCTTATCTCAGTTGGGCATTTAAATCAATAACAGTTTGAACTCCGACCAGTTTATATTTAGAAAATATCTTGAAAATTTTAAAATAGATAAGTAGTTGAAAAATAATTTTTAGTTTGCAAAATAGCTGTAAAATAGTTAACTAATTGTAAAATAGTTGAAAATATAGTAATGAGTTTAGAAAACAGTTGAAAAATGGTTAAATAGCTCCAAAAATAATTGTAAAACAAGTATAAAATAATTTGGCTTTAAGAAAGAAAGGTTGTATATATTTAATAGCTTAGAAAAATAAGTTTATATTAAAACAATTTATATAGAAAATAGTCCAGAGTCAAAACTGTTCACTTCCCCAACAATTCAATTTAAATTTCCACTGCCGCTTAAATTGACTCAATTTCGATTTGAATAATCTTCAATTTCCATTGAAATTGATTTAATCCCAATTCAAGTTGAATTGATTCTCAATTTCCTTCCAACTTCAAGTCAAATTCCATTTGATCTTTAAACTTGTACAACTTTAATTATAATTTCAATTTTACAACTTCTATTTATAATCAATTACATTCACATTTTGTTTTTAACTTGGAATAATACAATTCATTTAGCCAATATATTTTTATTATTCCATAATCATTTTAATCAAGATTCCAGAGTTTAAACAAATTTCCAAAATTTCAATATCCCCTTAGGATTCAACTATATCCAAAATTCTTTGGCAAATTTAGTTACCCCTTTGAATTTCAAAACCAAACCCAGTTCACAAACAATTCCAATTTAAAATAATTTGGTAGCAATTTCTCTTCTAGAAACTCGAAAATAAACATCGATGATGCTGCAGTCATCAACGACGTTATTTTCCAATGACCGAAAGAGTTCAATGCTTTTATCTCTTTTAAAAGCATTTACAAATATTTTTAATTTCAAATTTCCCAGATTTCAAATTCAACACAAAAATATTTTTGAAATAATACTATTATTTTTCCGAAACCTTTGGAAACCACTTTCAATCCAAAGGAATTTTAAATTTTCCCAAAAATTCCAAATTCCCAATCCATCCAATTTATATTTAAACATTACTCTGGAATTTTCATCTTATTTTATTTTCAAATGTTCCCTGGAATTCCATTTCAAATTATAATCTCATTTATTTATGAAATTTATATCAATTTATAAATTACATTTACAACCTATATTTCAAATTCCATTTTGTTATATAAGTTTATTCTTCACCTTTGGTTATAAGTTTCAATTTGGTCGTATTTTATATTACTCTTTAACTTAATTCCCATAATTTAATAACCAATCACCTAAATATTCATTAGAAGGAAATATTGTTTTATATATCAAAATATATTTTTATATGAAATCATTTAAAATCTTTATATAGGAAAATAACAAATACGCTCTCTCATATATATATACACTCAACTCGTTATAGGGTACTATTGACTCAATCCTTAATGAGTAATCCCAACAGAGCCAAGGTTCTCGCTTAACCTTTCAGCTCTGATACCAACTGTAACGACCCGGAATTTTCGAACCCGAAAATTCCAGATGGTTATGAAAAAGAAGAAAGAGATAGAAGAAGAAGAACAGAAACACCAAATATCTCACATTCGCAGCGGATAAAATATAATAAACAATAACAGTTTACAAAAGAATACTATATCTATCAATTACATTTAAAATACATCAGAGTTTCACATTATATACAGTCACTGAATATTTACAATTACCAAGTCTCAGATTAATAATAATATAAATACAGCGGAATACTCTATACGATATTGCCATCCAGCTCGCCTCCTGAGCTCTAGAACGTCCCAACCTGGAAATCTGTAATACTCGGTCTGACCCGACCATTACACCAAAATAACACCCGGGTCAGGCTGGGAACCAGCGTAAGTAAACCCAATTAACATGGAATACCAATGCAATCATCTCATATAAACCCGGGGTAACTTACATCAATTTAACCAGCTCATAATTTGCTATAGACAACACTTATTTCACATATCAATTTCTAAGTACCAAACTTAGATAAAATAATCCAATTCACTTAATCGTTTTATTTCAGTCTATTGATTTCTCACAACAATTTATAAAAATTCGAAGTGGTTTCGGGTATTTCCTAATACCCCATCCCGGTCTCTTCGAGTCTCATGTCATCCTAACCCAAGTTACCCAAATGAAATACGCAACATTTCATATCAAAGATATTAACTCATTCAAAGCAACCAATACCAATCTATCATCCATAAGCAAAGCTTAATTACAAACAAATCAACTCAGTTGATTCTAATTTATTTTCAAATCCTCAATCGCTTAAATTCTTTTATTAATTAATTCCAAACAATAAATTAAACAACTCTTCCATATCCATTCATCTTAGTTTACAACCCTGGATTAATTATCTTCCAATTCCATTCAAGTAATTCTCTGTAATTAATTTCACGATATTAACCTTTTTTTTTCAACAAATCAATGAATAATCTTAAAAATTACCTCACTAATTAATTAACTATAATCAATTACACTAATTCTTAATTACTTATATTAATTAACTTCTCATAAGTCACTTACTATGAATTAATTAATCTTAATTAATCAAATCTTTAATTACTTCATTAATTATATAAATTACTGATTTCCAATTATATTTCAATTTATCTTAATCTAAATTAATTACATTAATTAAAACACCATATTAATCATACTTGATTTATTTCATTAATTTCATTAAGTAATTTCTTATTAAACCATCCAATGGTTATTCTAAATCAATTTAACTTCATTAGTTAACTTAAACCTTCATTAATTAATTTAAACCCTTAACTACTAAATAAATCAACCCAAATCATTTATTTACTGAATTAATTATTCATCCATTTTAATCACCCTTATATTTCTTTCAATAATCCATTTTATATTCCGATAACTCAGGGTACCTAAATATTCAAGCAAACCACCGCATTAAGCATTTCAATTACCAAAAATATTCATTACAGAATATTAATCATTTCGGTATATACTATACAGTACTATATAATATAGCACACCAATCAGTTCAACCATCCAACCAATCATTTAAATTTAAATTTAAATAAAAATCCAGAAGTGTGAGGTTTACTCACCTTTGATTAATTTGCAATTCCATCCTATCCTGACTTGTTTCTTCACAATTATTGACCTTGTATAAACATAGAATGATTTTCATTAATACTCGAACCAAATCGAAAAGTTAAATTTCCATTTGATAAATTTAATTTACTATAGATTTTAATTTAATAGTTCTCATTTTAACAAATCATTTAATTTAAACAAATATTTAAATTTAAACTAATAAGATAAATATGTATTTATATCTATATCACTATTTATCTTTACTGCATATAAATATCCATATATATTCACTTCGTTTCATTTTTTTTTCAAAACTAATCAAAAGAAGATGACGTATACCTCACTGCTTAATGCCTCCACCGTCGCAGATCCCAAAATCCAACAATCGACTTTGACGAACTTCCCAATTTACCCCAACTGCAACCCCAGGTCGCCGCCCGAGCAAGCCAAAATCGCGAGCACAAAATAGTGAACACAGATGCCCTATGCCTACTGTCGCTCGAGCTTCCCCAAATCGAAGAATCGCGAGCCCTAAACCAACTGCACTCAAGTCGAACTCGATCTAGCCTACTCGAACGCGGCTTCAAAACATTCACGGTGACCTCCTTCCTTATCTGAGTTCGACGTCGCGATCGATTGGATTTCCTTCCTTAAATTTTGAGGATGAGAGTAGCGAGAGAAACGAGAGGGAGGGAGCGATGGCCATTACTCGATTCGATTTTTTTTTAAGAGATTCGGCCCTCTGTGTTGAAGATTAGAGAGAGGCGGGGATAAATTAGAGGTAGGGGAAGCTTCCTGATTACGCTAGTTTTATAAATATCTCTGACATGTTGATTTTTAAATTTTTATTATATAAAGCTTACGAATCGTCTCGTTAAGCATAACGTAAAATTCCGAAACCCGAAATAGACATGCCGATAGGAGATTATAGGGTTTTACCGCGTTCCGAATACAATAGAACGTGCTTCGGAGGTTAGTTCGATCATATGCGCGAGTTACGGAAGTAAACGATCAATTCTAGTTTAAATCGATTAAAATAGTTCTACGCGTTTCGAGCTGCCAGGGTCAAACGACAACTCCGATTGCTACGAAAATTGAAATCCGATAATAACTAACTATTACGGATCCAATGGAACTGGTTTCGTCGAATTCCGAGACTGTGCCCCGGAAGACTATTTATAAATTCAATTTAAACGACAAATTATTAAAACTGAACAAATCACCTTTAATTTAAATTTCAACAATTCCATTATCTTTAGTATTATCATTATAAATTTTATAAGCCTTCAAATTATTTTAAACAGGCTTAGAATCTTGGATTCAGCAAGTTACCCAATTTCAATTATTAATTTCAACATTTAAACTATACAATTCAATGATTTCATTATCAAGTAAATATTGAAATCTTGAATTCAAGTTAAAATTAATTTTTAAATATTTTAAAATCAATTAATTATTCCAATTTAATTTTTCAAAATTCCTGGGTCGTCACATCAAGTTATTTCTAGGTGATTCAACTATAGTTCATCTTGATTGCATAAAAGAATGTTACATAATATAGATATGCATGATTCATCTAATTATAATATAACTAAATGAATTGGGTAAAGATATGGACCATAACGGAAATCTTCATATAACAGTTAAAACTTCAAGAATCCATCATAAATAAAAACTCATCTAATAGAAACTTCTTGATTATTATACCTCATCTCATCGGTATAAGTATAAATACATCTCAAATCTATCATTAAACTTATTATCGTAAAAATCTCATAATCATTTATACCTCATCTCATCGGTATAAATATAAATACATCTCAAATCCACTATTAAAACTCCTTATAAAATAATTTCCATAATTTATACCTCATCTCATTGATATAAATATAAAATGCCTCAAATCCATCTTGATAGAACCCGGAAAGAGTTCAAAACATCATATTCAAAATCACCATAAAACCATGTATGTAAATAAGCTCTTTTCTTACATAAGGCTATAATAAAGCATCATCATCAAAACAACGAAAACGAAACATCTAAACTTCATGTAAAACAGTACGTACTTTACATCTTGACTAGTACTAGCAATTTGGTACCATACATCGTGATGACTTGGGGTCACATAACATCATAACACTGTCGACATCGTGATTGACTAGTTGGAACATCTCGATGACACCTAGTCACAAATCCGAGTAAAAACATCGTGGTGATTGGAGTTGGGTAATAACATCGTGAACATCGTGGTGACTCAAATCGTACTCGGTCTAGTACTAGTAACATGTTGAATGTGTCTCAACTATTCGAATAGAAACCCCAAAGGCGTGAACGTATATCCCATACTATACGTTCTCCCCTAATATTTTACTAATCATTAGTTGGTTCCACATTAGGAAACATCATAAACATCAGAACCATCATAAAACTCACTCTTCCTCATCTCATAGGCGAATTAATATAGTACCATACTCATCTCTTCTCATCGACGAGTAATTGTTCCATCATGACTTGTCTCATTTTATCGACAAGTAAAAATCATCATAACCATCTTAACTTCATAAATCATCATAAACATCTTGACTTCATGAATACTTCATAAATAGACTTACCTCGTTTCATCAGTAATTAAAATAACATCATGACGATTATTTCTAATCATAATTCTCCAAACGGAAAATTTTCATCTTGGTCCCCTCATCTCATCAACGATTGTAAAAACATCTAGATTGGTTCGTCATCGAACGTACTCAAAAAGAGTAATTCTTCAACCAATAATCTTCGTCAAAATTTGGCAACTTCTAAATCATCTCAAAATAATAATTCAAATTAGTTTCGGTCGTAGAAGTCCGATATTAAGCGATAAAGCAAGAACACACGTCTCATACCATATATCCATAATAAATCGTTTAATTCTCATTCTTATACGTTCGAAAAGGAAAAAAAATAGTTTATGATCTTTATGCAATAATTTACTAAGGAAACTGGGTTTTTAAAATAAAATTTTTGAAATCCAAAGAAATCCTTTTATTAAAATTCTACTTTTTAATATAAATACAGTATACTTTTATTATTTAGAAATACTCTTAAAAATATTTAAAAAAATATTTAACACCATAATTACCAAGCCAGATCATACATATACATGTTCATGGATGCAAAACAATTTTCAAGTGATTTGAAAACAATAGGTGCACTAACAACATGGAACAAAACACAGGACAGTGGATATAATCCGCTGTTTTGAGCTAGCAACCATTGAAAATTTTAAAAACACTCTGAATGAAAGTTGTTGCATATAATTCAAGATTTCCAGAATGACCAAGATCATCGAATTTGGATCAATGGTTCAAAAGTTATGACCATTTTACTAAAAACATCAAACTCAGCCTGAACTTATGCCTTTGCAGGACAGCGACAAACAATTGCAATTATAGCATAGATAACTTCAAAATCAGGAAAAATGAAGAGTTGTAGCTTAGTTTCTAAGCTTTCCAGAGTGACTGAGATCATCGAATTCTGATTATTGGTTCAAAAGTTAGGATCATTTTACTCAAAACATCAAATTCAGCCTGAACTTATGTATTTGCAGGACTACGACAAACAATTGCAATTATAGCATAGATAACTTCAAAATCATGCAAAATGAATAAAAAGAAAGTTGTAGCTTAGTTTCTAAGATTTCCAAAATGACTAAGATCTTCAAATTTGGTTAAAAATGGAGTGATTTATGATTAATTATGTTTCAGCTACAAAGATGGACAAAATTCAATTTTTGGATTGAGCACAAACGATGATCAAAGCATGATTTTGAAAGCTCCAAACATCCAATTTAACACCAAATATAAATAAGAAAGATTGTTTATAGCTAGCGTGAGTGAGATTACTCACCTAAGGGTTTGTTTATAACGGTTTAGCAAGATTTAGCAAGCAAGCATGTACCTTTTGCAACAAATAGATGCTTACATAGCCTAAGAAACCCGAAAATCAAATATGCAAGCAAGGAAATAACAAAATTAGGAATTACAGGTAAAAAAATATCGGATTTTGATGGATATAGAGGCTTGATAGGATGGATATTATCTTTACTTTAGTTTCTAACTTGAATTTTCTCTAGATTGCAAGAGACTTTGGTGAATTTTTAATTTTAGGTGGAAGCCATTTTCATTCTTTTGGTTACTAGGTTTTGAGGAAGAAGAACATCTGGCAAGGAGAAAATCATCGTTCAAAACTTCTGAAGCTTCCAGATAAGGCAAATGGGTAAAAGGGTATAAGCTTCCTAAAGTCCATTATCAATACTTAGAATATCTTAGGCTATGGTATATTGTATATTACACTAAATTATACATAACTTCCTCATATAAATTCCAATTTGCGTGAAACGAATTGTATCATTCATGTTTTAATGAATTGAATCTATTAGTAATGGAAAATTTTAAATTTTCCAAATAAAAATATTATTCACACGATTTAACACTAATTATTTAACAATATTCACATTCATGGTGAAAAATCATTATTTCAATCATATTTGTATCACAAATATTTATTTTCTTTATATTTTCCTTTTATTACAACATTTGTCAATATTGTTGCTTATGGGCAAATAATTCAAATTTGACATATTTTACTGATATAAACATTTATTTCATGCTTCTAAAAAGTATGCAAAATGTGTTCTAATAATTTTAAAATATTAAAACATCATTTGCAACAATATTTGACGCTTAACAATTTTGTTTCTCTCATGTTCATTCTTTTATTTTGGAATAAATGGCTAATATTGGAATACAACTCCAATATCATAACTTTCAATCTAATAATTTATTTCCAATATTTTCATTCCATACCATAAATAAAGTATTTTCAACTGTATTCCCATTTGTTTACAATTATTCCATTTTGTAACAACCCGGGGTTTTCTATTAGACGATTAAATCGGTAAGTTAAGTACTTTTGGGAGTTTTTTAAATCGAGTTGGAATTCTTTTAAAGAATTGTTAAAGTTATTCGGGCTTTCAATTGTATCTTGGCCCATGTATCTTTGCTTAGGGCTTGAGATGATCATCAAAAGCTTGTAACCGATCCCCCTTTATTCATTTTCGAATACCCTAAAAATAAAATACCCGTCCCCTTTTCATTTTTCGTTCATTCGAAAACCTAATTAAAGCATACCAAAAGAATGAAAAATGGCGGCTCTGTTTTTTCTTTGTTCGATCAAAATTAGGGCTTCGTTCCTTTGTTCCAAATTGGGGTTTCTATTCCGATGTTCGTTCGTCTTTGCTTGCCGATCGATGGATCGACGCGCGTCAAAAGAAAAGGTGAGTAATTTTTATTACTCACATCTAATTCAAAGTCATATGATCTTTTACTTCTTGATTTCCATGAGTTTTGATTTTGGTTGGAAATTGCTGCTTTGAATTCTCTGGCCTTCGAGTTGATTTATTTGGTCATCGACCATTTTTGTGTGAAACCCACTGCTTGATTACTTTGAAACTTATAATGCTTAAAAATGTTGACCTTGACTCTGGCCTGGTTTGTATTTAAATTTGTTGATGTTGAGCATTGATTCTGGTGTATTGGCTTCGGCCATTACGTCGTTGACTTGGGTTTTACTTTCTGGTCGTCTTCGGCGTTGAGTTTGAAGTCGCGATTTCTTGAGTACCATGAATTTGAATTTTTAGTACTTTGACTTCGGTTACCTTGATCTACAGTTTGTAATTTTCCTTGTTTTTGTTTCTGGTATTCGACCTCGTCCATGTGTTCATCTGAGCGTTGCATATCGTAGCTTTGGTCATTTGTCGAGTCTGGTTCATGAGTCTGGGTTGCTTCGGTTTTAGCCTCGACCTCTGCCTTTGTCACGTGCACACTGTATTGATTTTACCTCTGTCCTCTTTGTTGGTATTACAGTACTCTGGTAGTTGGTGTACTTGTAGTATATGGCCTGGTTCACTGTCGAGTCCATTTGCATTTGCATTCACTCTGTTATGTTGGCTTGTTGGTTTAGAGTTTGAACTGCACTGAACTTATGCTGTCTGGTCTTGCAACACTTTTATGAACACTATTGCTTTATGCTGCATTTGTAGTTTGATTGAGTTCATGATGTCACTAGGACTATCGAGGCAGTGGTTACAGACCTTCATTTACATTTCGAGTCATGTTGACATTACTGGTTTTAGTTGCAGTTAGTACTTTGTGCACTGTTGTGTATTTTATCTTGGTCTTGAGCATTGCCGATTTGTTTCTTTTTACTGTTGCATTTGTTTTGGTATAACTGCCCTTGTGTTTCTGTTAGTCCGATGCTCCAAGTTACTACATCTGATCAGTTGCAATATTGCCATGCTATAGGTTGATCTTTGGCGCCCTTGGTCACTTGAGTTGTTGTGTTTGGCATTTGTGTTGAGTTACCTTTGTTTCAGTCTTTGGTATACACGAATGCAATTTAAATCTGTTTGGCCTTTATTGGCTTGCATCTGAGTTTTTGTTGCAGTTTCTTGGTTATAGCATGCCCTTGTGTCCATGTGGTGGCTGTAGTTTCTTGTTGCAGTTTGCCCTTGAATTCAAGTGGGGATGCAGTTTCATTTTATATAAAGTTCTGCACTTGTTGAAGTGTGCAGTCTTGAGTTGTTTGGGAACTTGTTTCTTGAGTTTGCTTGAGTATATGCAAACCAGTTGCATTTCGACCTTGTCATGTTGCATGGGTTTTGGTTGCTGCAGTTGTGTTGAGTCACTGACTTGACCTTTTGCATTGTGTTGAAGTATGATTTGGGCCTGTTCAATTGCAGTCTACAATTCTGATAGTGGATTTGCATTTGAACCTCTGGCCTGTTGCACTATTAGTTTTGTTTGCAGTTGTGTTGAGTCGTGATAGCACTGACTTGACCTCTGCTGTTTCTTTTTGTTGTGATATGTAGTAGCCTAAATTGCTGGTGCATACGTTTCATTCTGAAGTTGCACTGGATTTGGGTCCACTGTCTTGACTTGTACTTGACTCACTAGTTCGAGTCACTTGTGCATGTCACTATTCATTTTGATTGCACCTGAGTTTCATTTTGAGATGAGTTGGATCCGTTTGCTTTTGATGCATTGATCTTCTGCGTATTTCATAGGCTGTATTGGCGAGGCAGTACACGTGAGCGTGTACTGCAGCCAATCAGTATTGATGTTTTAAGTGACATTTCCATCGTTTGAATTGTTTTGTGTGTTCAATTCAATATTTTGAAATTATATTTCAATTTGGTTCGATTTGATCAATTTGTTGATATCTAAGTATCTTTTGATAATTAGATTATGAGTTTCTAATTATTTATTTAAATAATTAGATTTCGTTGTTAATTTCCGTTTAGGCAATTCTGATGTTTTCTAAATTATCTTTATTGATCATTTATCTTTGTTGATATTTTGAATCCGCTGATTTGTTTTTTAACACTGTTACGTGTTATATTTACCGTTATCTGATTTCCTTGTTAAAGGATCGGATAGACGAGATTTATTGCGACCGTTTCTATTGTTACTTAATTATTATTGCTTCTGCGCACTAATAACTGAGTTTGAATTAGACTGACCCGTGTATTATTTTCTTCTGAATTTAATACTCGGGTCAGACCGAGTTATTACAGGTTGTAGATATCTTACTTTGGGTTGCTGCTTGAGCTATGAAGCCTCTTCATATTTTTTGGAGTAGTCGTTGTCGTAGTATAGGATGATATGTATTCATGTATATTATTGTCAATAATGTACTTTTATATATAACATCCAGTGTCGACAGTTATAGTTGTATCATATGTACTGTATCAATGTATTGTAACTGACATCAGTTTTTTTTATATATATATATATATATATATATATATAAGACTTTTGTTATCTGTGTTCCGCATCTTGTTATCTGTGTTATTATTGTATATATTGTCCTAAACTATTATGAACCATCGTAGTTCGTTTTATACTGGAATTGGGTATGTCGATGGGAATAAATAAATAAGAGATGAAAAATTAAAAATATATATCACTCCTATCGAGATAACCAATACTAGTGTAAGGCCCAACTATGGATGGTCGCTCCTATCCAGCCTTATTCTTCATAATAACAGACGGTATTTCTTTTAATACTCTTTGTTATTGTGGGCATAGAGGTGGGGCGTCACACATTTATAATTATCATATTAAATTATAATTTGCATTATAATTTAATATTTCGATATTCTTCAAAATCCTGGGTTGTTACATAAACTGTAGCTCTGCACTATTCTCCAGGTTAGAGCTTTCTCCAACTCTAGCAGCTTTACCACGACCGTTATTCGATTGATCGTCGTGGACAATTTTCTGTAGTGATGATTTCCATTTAACATGCTCAATCAACATGTCATAAACATGCATGAAGTGATAAGAATGTGGTGCTTTTTTATTATCCATTTTGTAGATTTGTTTAAATATCTTGTTTGTTGCCATTCTCTGAAAAAAATATACAGTATAATATTTAGAAAACAACAGTTAATAAATAAGAATGTTTGAGTATTTAATAAATCTTATCAAATGCGTTTCATTTCCAAATCCACTGGAATTTGTTTGCTTTAACTTGAACATTTGAGAATCAAATGTTTGCATTTGACGATTAATTTTTCCATGACGGCCTTTGATAGAAGATACGGTTCTTTTATGATCGATGCTCTTGCGATTGAAGCAATCAGTAACTTTTCCCTAAAAAGTCTCATCACTTTGATCGGTACCTCGAATAGGATTAGTTGAGAGTGCACATAAAATATAACCCTTCCGCAGCACTCCAACTTCCATTATTAACCATTCTGCCAATCGGAGTTGAAACCTCTTGTAAATCACATTCAAAACTGCACCTCGCAACACAACGTTGAAATCGATTTTTTTTTTTGAATTGAGGTTAGTGGGAGAAGGAAGATTGGAATGGGATCGAATGGTTGTTGTGAAAGGAGAAGAAAAAGAGGTGTTTATGAAGAAGGAAAGTAGCCATTGGGGGAAGTAGTCGTTGAGTTTGCCATTGGAGAGTGATATTATTAGGCACTTGTTGAACTAGTGCCTCATATTAGGCGTTTGTTAAACAAGCGCTTGGGATACAAGCGCTTGTTGAACAAGCATCCATCATAATCCTACATCCTCAAACTTTCGACCCCAAAATCCACACTATTGAGATTTCTACACTATGTTGGAAGGCAAAAAGGGTGCACATATTACATTTTGTAATATCCATTCAAATGTTGGAGATGCTCTTAGTAAATGAAACATTTAAACACTTGAAAGTACCCCTTTCGATTTTATTGAAAGTATCCATTTCTACACTATTGAAAGCGTCTCTTTCGAAACTAGGTAAAACCTTTTATTTATCTAGGCCGAAAGGCTAAAACTTCCATTTCAAAACCTTTGAAAACCTTCCTTTCGAAAGTTTTAAAACCTTAGTCATCATGTCTTAAAACACTTCAAAACGTTGCCTTCAGAAAACTTGGGAAATACCTTCCATTTCAACCCTTTCAAAACCATTAGAAAACACTACCTTTCGACTCCATCGAAACCCTATGGGGAACCACCTCTTCAAAACCATTTTAAATACCTTTCGAAAGCTTCAAACCTTTAGAAACTCAAACCTTTCGAAAGCACTTGGGTTCAATTTAAAACATGTGGAAAAATACCTTTCAAATCCATTTAAGTCGAAACCATTCTTCGAAACCATTGGATTATATTTCACAGAACAAAAAGGGTCTATAAAGTCATTTAAGTTGAAAGCCTACCTTTTGAAAGCTATCCCTAAGTAAAGAAGTGATGGTGTTGAAACCAATCTTCCAAAAGCATTGGAGAAGTGGCAAATTTTTAAAAGTATACCTACCGATACTATTGACTTCAGTAGGTAGAAAGGAGGCAGCTAGGGGTTTCCACCCCTTCGAAAGCATTATTTAAAACTTGAGGATGCAACCCATTCGAAACCTCTTCTTTGAAAATAATTGACACAGCCAAACCCAACTGAGTCGAAAGCTAACCTTTTGAAAGCAAAGTAGGCGCTGCTTTTAACTATTAAAACAAGGCATACTCCAACCCCTTCGGAACCCAACGTTTCGACTACGTACCTTCCATCTCCATCCAATACACTACGTACCAAGGAACTCGATACCATGCACATTGGTTTCAAAAGCATGGTGACGAAACGTTCTAGTTGAAACACCCGTGCTGAAAGTGGTAGAACATGCTAAAAACATGTTATTTTTGTTTTTAACTTAAAAGAGAAACAATTTTTAACTAACCTATTATTATTTGTCAAATTTCCAGTATTGCTAAATAATTTTTTCAAAAGTGATGCCAACATTTTCAAAAATAAACTTTCATTTTATTTTACAAAATAACCCTTCTCCTTAATTAAATATATAAAACATTTAAGTCATATACCTTAAATAATTTTATATATTCATCAAAACACTTAGGAAAATTCTATAAAAGTTCCAAAAAATCAATTTCAATATGTTTTCTAGCATATATAAATTCCAGATCCTAAATATTTATTTATTTTACAACAAATAATTTTTTAACCCAATAAATCATTTTATTCACTAAAAAATTAATATAAAATCCACATTAATTCGAAAAATTATGAAAATTGAAACCCACCTCTAAAATATTATTTCCGATCTATATTTAAATTCACAAGGCATTAGGATGTCATTTAATAGGGTTTTTATACCAAATATATCATAAAAATCAATATAAATGTGCATAAATCATCAATAAGTATATATAAATTTTTAATCATTCAAGACATGGCATAAACATGCAAAAACACTTCATAGTATCATTAAAACTGAAAACCATAAGAAAATGATATGTAGTAATCATTCACCTTAGCTTTATGATTAAAGATATGAGATTTCTTCTTTAGCTTTCTTCTTCTTACTCTTTAGCTTTCTTTTTCTTACTCCTGAAAATGGTGGTCAGCCTTTCCTTATTTTTAATTTTTGTAAATGAATGCATGTGAGAACTCATGGCTAAGGGTTTAGGGTATTAGAGAGCCATTCTTTCTATTTTACCCCTTAGTTATTTCCTAACATATCTTATTCATGCTACCACATTTTGATTTACATTTTAACAAGGCATGGCTACCCTTAATTATATTCAAATCCCAATCCATTAATCATCTTTCATTATTTTATTTAATTTACTAATTAAATATCTTAAATAATGTTACTAAAAATATACGATGTTACAGTAAAGACAAACCATATAGCCAGCTGTACAAGGTACTATAGCAAAGTGACAGAAAGGAGGCTTACTCCTGTAGTAGCCCGTCAGCATTTAATGTGCATTAAATGTAAAATCTACACCTCACAAAAGAACAACTAGCTTGCTTCTCAACCATCTATTCCATTCACCTTTACAACTATCTCTCATCGACCTATGCAACCGGATTAAGGATCAAGCATGCTTCTTCCCTTTTCTACTGCACAATCTTAGTCATCCATCATCCTTTTCAGCCACTATAAATGCCCTATGCAAATCCATTTCAATGTGGTTGGAAAAATATTAGAATTCCTGCTATTATCTCTTTTTCAAAGTTCTCCTCACAGCAAATCAAATCCCTAAGTACTTAATATTATCTAACTTTTTGGTCTTAATTTCTTGTTATTCTCTTGTAATTCATTGTAATTGTACAAAATGAGAGATCTTCACAATAGACGTAGACAAGCTTGCCAAAACACTTTATATTTGGCTTTATTTACTTTGCTTTGCTTGCATTATTTCTTATTTTACATTTTAAGTCTAGTGATTAGTAAGTAATCTTAGCTTTCACGACATAAGCAAGTTAATTTCCAGGTTGGCAAAATTTCTAATTAACAAGCATGTAGGAAGTTCGTTGGCTACATCTTGTAGAAATCTGGGTACCAATCTCCACCATTTGAGAGATGCAGTTTCTACAATATTTGATCGAATCTACTTTGAGCTCCGTCTTTTCTATGTTAGCAAGTTGTTTCAAAGTTTTCATCTACAGTAGTCTGTGTGGATGTGAATACGATTAAGGTTTTAGGTGTCAATTTGTGTCGAATCTAGTGTAAATTGATGAACTCGCTCGGCAATTCAAACTAGAGGTGAGGAAGGACCAAGGCGTCAATGGTAAGCAAGAGTATACATGATTTGCATCATGTTGGGGCTGTTAGTTTATTGGATGATTTAACATTAGAATTTAACTATCTAAGTTAATTTGTGCACAAACATCACTTACATCATTTCTGGTTGTTAAATATTCAGAATTATCTTCCATTTCCACTACTTCACAACACCAAATCGTAGTTGGTAAAGTAGTTCTTACTAAATCCTTAAGTTTGTCCTTATCTCTAAAATTATTATGCAAAAACTCGAGTTCACGATCTTTGACCAGTCATTTATTCACATAAGACCAACTCAGTTTGTTTCTGGGTTGCAAAATTGTGAACCTTATAGCTAATTAAACACTAGAGGGAGGGTTAATGTAACACCTAGGAAATTTTAATAATAAATTAATATTTTAGTAAGGGTAAAATGTAATTTCACATAAAAATATAAAATAGTAAATTTTTATAGACGAAGAAATATGGGAAGACTAACTTTTTCATTGTGTCAATTAGATTTTTTTTAGCAAAAATTCATATATTAATTGTTAGAAATGGACACCGTACGAAGAAAATACAGAACATTTAACATAGTATGCATTTTTGTGCTTTGCGTCTATTTTAAATTTAAAGAATTAATACAAGAATAAGAAAAACCTTATTGGTTAAGAAATAAGCTAAGTATGTATGAATTATTCTGAGAAAGAAAAAGGAAATAGAAAGGGTACAATAATGTATGTGCATTTAAAAGAGGAGAAGAAAAAGTATTATGCGTACAAATGTGAAAATGCTTCAACAGGAAAGGATTAATGATGGAATTTCTGTTGTACTTAATATGTTGAATAGACTAAAAAAGAAGAAAAGAAAGATTGTATTAATATATTTTAAAAAGAGTACAAAGTTTTCATTGTACATTATAAGATAAAAAGAAGATAATCAATGCAAAGAGAGAGCATTAACTACCCTTTTTGGAATTTGTTGCTGAAATTGACGTATGTAACTTACTTTTGATATGTAAGAAAAGCGAAGGTAACAATATATGCATGGAAATAAATGGATATTTAAAAGAAAGACAATATAACAAAATATGTATAAGAAGTTTGCATTTAATAAAATAAATATCACATATTTTGAGAAAGACGAGGTAACAGCGTATTCATGAAAGGAAAGTAATTTTAAAGAAAAAGGTAAGGTAGGATATCTCTTTATCAATAGAGAATAAAGGGTAAAACCGAATTGAATTGGAAATATTAATGTCAATGAACTAAAAATTGTTTTCATAATTGGTCGGTAAGGAATAAGGTTTCTAATTAAGTAATGGCTTAAGATTTTCGACCCCGAAAATCGACACTAATATGTTCACGGTATAGAGTGCCGGAAATCCTGGACTGTTACGGCCAAGAAGAAAAAGAGATAGAAGAAGATATAGAAACAATATCATAAAATCTCACAATCGCAGTGGAATAAAATATAATATGAAATAACAACATTCTGTATAAAGAAAAGCTGTAACTGTCAAAATACATACAAGATATCAGAGTACAATCATCAACAAAATAATCTGGACAGTTGTAATAACTTGTCCTCAACTATTGTCTGTACCGTCTATAATACACAGCAGAATCTAATCAATACGTCTCTGCTATCCAGCTCGTCTCCCGGGCTCCAGAATGTCCTAACCTGAAAATATGTAATACTTGGTCTGATCCGAGCATTATAATAGAGTAATACCCGAGTCAGGCTGGAAACCAGTGTGAGTAAACCCATTTGATATGAAATGCTTAAGATTTAAAACTTCTTTGAAAGCCAAGGTAATATATCACCACGAGTTTTTATCTCGCTATAGCCAATCATTTGTCACACAATTCCATTGATATTTAAAATAATATCCAAGTTAGTTGCTTATTTAAAATAGTTAGATTTACTTAATTCATTCAGCTACAGCCTGTTAGACTCCATCATCAAACCCGTAAAGGATTTTGTAGTGACTACAAAATCGAAGTAGTTTCGGATAACGCTGATACCCGATCACGGTCTTTTCGAAATCAAATGACCAGTTTAAAAGGGTAAATTGTTTAAAATAAACAATTTATTATTTAGGGTGACAATATTTCAAAAATGCAAATTTTGTTATAGATTTTAATTTCCAATAAAACGTATTTCTTATGTTAATCCAATTGTTTTACTTGTTTGACAGTTTCGATGGTGCAGATATGAATAAATAAATTTGGAGTTGTTTCAAAGTGTTAAAAGAAACAATAAATAATATTATTCAGAATATTTTTAAATATAGAAATCTTGTTTTAAGACAAGAGTTGTTTTGATAATTTCAAAGGAAATTGTTTTGAATTAAAAACCAAGAATGGTTTAAAGTTGGAAGTATGACTTGGTGTGTAGATGGGATATATATATATGTGTGCGTGTGCGTGTGTGTGGATATATGTGATTTCAAAGGTGAATTGAAATAAATAACCGAGGGTTGAAGTTCTGAAAATCCCTCTAAGATGAGAGTGCAACCTTAAGAGAAATAAGTTTTTGAACTTACAAGTAGAAAGTGATATGATAAGAGATCTAAATATGTGATGGAAATTTAAATTGAGTAAGGTTGAATGGATTAAATGAATCGGAATTTAACTTAGAGGAAGTTAAATAAGTTTTGAACGTACAACCTGAACTGGAAATTTCAAGGTGAAATTGAGATTTAACTTAGGGAAGTTAAATGGGATCGGATTTGCTACATTACAGCATGATAGGGGGTTCTCGCTTCATGTTTGGTGGTGAGCAGGAGACTCTTACCCCTATATGTCCCTGATTCGTTGGCTGCGGATGTCGAGAGGCTGGCCGTAAAAGCAAATTCGAGGTACCATTGTATGCCATGGTGGGGCTGGGATAGTTGAAAAGCCTATCGGTCACCGCTGCTGCAGGCTATTGCAAATTAATACACGGGTAAATGTTGGATTCCCCATAAAAGTTAATAATATTTTTATATGTAGAATACCAATTAGTGAAATTTATTTGAATTATAGTTAATGAAATCGATTTGAATTTGAAAACATTAGTACCAATCAATTGATAAAGAATATGATTTCTTATCTAATTCGTGTAAACAAATACACACATATACATCAATTAATAATATTGACTTGGATTATAATTAATCGACTTAAAATATAACTAATGACATTAAGTAGGGTAATGTAACCGTTATTTTAACAAAGGAAAAGGTAAAGGTTTTTGTATGTATGTAAGGGTAAGAGGATATGAATAAAGAGTGGCCTTTTTAGAAATAGACTTTTCTAGAAATAGACTTTATTCATTTAATTTCAACTATAAATACATAGCCAAACCCCATTCTTTTTAATTTAAAAACCTTAGTCTCCATCTTCTTCTTCCTTCTCCTCAAAAGGATTCTAAATCTAAACACTTCCTATTCTCTTCTCTAAATTTTATTAATAAAGATAAAGAGAATACATATTAAATTAAAGGGAAGGGGAAAGAATCAAAATAAAAGAGGAAGGCAAAAGGAAAACAAATAAAAAAGAAGAGAAACAACGAAATCAAATTAAAATAAAAGAGGCAAACAAGACCTAAGGTGAGTGGAAATATCAAGTTTTTTATTTTTATAATCGAATAGTATTTATTTGGATTTGATATATGCCTTGGGAAATTTTGGTAAACGAAACATAACATTTAAAACCCCTAGAATTTCCCTAAGTAAATATCATCATTGCATATGTTGGAATTGTAATTATTTTTAGTACTGGTATATTAGAATCTAATTAATTGTTATAATTAGATAATCTATTGTCGATCTAATCTATTTTCCTCTTTTGAATTGAAGCGTTAAAAGATTCAAAACGAAAATAAATTAGGAATGATATGTAAATTATGAATTGAATTGTTTGTAGTTTGCACTGTCTATTTCTACCACTTAAATAAGAATTCATTTCTCACTTCAAAATGTTGTATAAGAAGGTTGAATTGAATGTTGATGACAAATTTGTGATGATTTGTTCTCTAAAATAGAAAAATGATTCTAGTGTATTAATATCGAACAAGCGCAGATATTTCATGTTTATACAAACCTATATTTGGCTATGGTAGCAGCGATTTTTGTTGGAATTATAGATTTTTATGAGAATGATATTTCAAAATACCTTGCAGGAAAATTATTGTCGAATTATTGTAACACAATGATTAGACTTTAAATTCCATACGTAAAAATATACGTATATAAAATTAACGTAGTGATCATTAAAGTTAATAATAATGTAATAATTATAGCGTATGGAGCCTATTGGTTAGAACTAATTGGGTTGTAAATAACATTAGTTTATAGGAAGTAAGTGTAAATCAGGAAGTTAATCCCTAATTAGGGGCGTAATAAGGTGATACGTTATTGTTGAGTCACAGCTTCTATGAAGATTTTGATTGCTGACAACAATATTAAAGCGATCGACAAATCAAGACCTACATATGGTACTCTAGATTATAGGTTGATTATTTGATGTTATAATAGTAATAAAATTGTCAAAATCTATCCTCAAATAATCATGCACAAAATATAATATATATATATACACATTTATATAGGTTGTGCACTTTATTGTGCAATTTAACAGAGACCGGTCGACCGGTCCAAATATAGGCGGTCGACCGTTCCTGTTGGATGTGCACAATAAACGTGCACACATGCACATAACGACTATATTTTTAAAAAACCTGTCTACCGGTTAGTTTTTGACCTGTCGACCGTTTTTAAACAGAGAGCAACTTCTTCCAAAAGACACATCTTTCTTCAATGGTTGCGTCTCTTCTTCTTCATCAATGATCATAACTTTTGACTGCAACTTTTCACCAAGGGTTATAACTATTTTCTCTCTATAAATACACATCAATATCATTGATTAAAACAACAAGTTTTATTAAGATTATATATGCTCTCTATCTATTCTTTGAATTCACTTGCATTCAAAAAGCTCTAAACTACTTTCATTCCTTATTGAATCATTGACACTATCTCATATATTTTGATTCAATAAGCAATATAAATTCCATAATCTTCACAAACATCATTCACAATTTGAGGATAAGATTATAGGAAGAGTGTACTACAAGTGACAAATCCGTGTTTACAAGAGCACAAGTTGTCAACAACAATTGTAATTGTTTTTGTTGAAGTCCTCAGTATTGTAAGAGGCAAGTGTTGAAGTCCTCAGTGTTGTAGAGGCGTGAAATCCCGTTCGGCTGTTCGGGTATTGTAAACCTGTTCCTCCGGGTGAAGCGAGGTAGTTAATAGTGAAAATCCAGATAGGAGTCTGGGACTGGACGTAGGACGGTGCTCCGAACCAGTATAAAAATCTCTGGTGTGATTTTTCTATTTTTTATTTACTATGCTATTATCATCTATTTCCGCATTTATATTGTAGTCCATATTACACGATCCGTGTGTACTATATTAGCACATATAATTGTATACACACCGCACTTTCATTTGGTATCGGAGCATAGCGCACTTTCATTTGGTATCGGAGCCTGGTTTACTAGAGATCGTAACAACATCCTAGAATAAATGGCTGCAAAGAGATCTAGTCAAGGCAATAAGAAGAGGAAGAGCAATAAAGAACAATCAAAGGAGCAAACAAACAAATGCTTCATGGCAAAAGATAACGAGGTTAGTGATCTAACTTTTGATGATATGATAGAAATAAATTCAGAACTTCTAGACACTTTAAAAAGTCTCAAAAGAAAATATAAGGAAGCTCTGGAAAATCAGAAGAAAGCAGAATTCGAAAGAGATATGCTTAAAGACGAGAAGAGAATATTAGAAGAAGAACTTGAGAAAATTCAAGATTCAGACAATTCTCAACTCGCTCTATTAAGTCAAGAAATAGAAGCTCAAAAAGAAAAGAATAATGCTCTAGCTTCTGAAAATCATGAGTTAAAAACAAAAATTAAAATTATTGAGTTAGATAACACTAGTCTCAAAACTAAGCTTGATGACATTACTAAAAATATTTCCAATTTTAATAAAGGGAGAGAAAATTTATGCAGAATTATTGAAAATTCTCAACCTGCTTCAAATAAGAAGGGATTAGGTTATGTTAAGAATTCAAAAGCTCACAATGATATAAGTGGTGTAGGCTATAAACAAGCTAAAAGTAAAAATAGTACTAGATATGCATTCATGTATACTAACTTTAGTGCTAGTACTAGTAATCAAGATAGTTTTAAAACCAGTTATAGTCATAATAGTACTTTGTTTAGAAATGATAGAAATTATTCTTCAAGTACTAAGCTAATGACTAATAGTATTAAGATATGGATTCCAGCTAATATGATTGATCATGATAAACAACTTTATATTAGCAACTATTATAAGAATGTAATTTGTAATGAAAATTATATTTATAAAGGTTCAACCACACCCCAATGGGTATGGTTTCCAAAGACCTAACCCCCCGGACCCTAACATAGTAAGTGGGTACCGAAAATTATTATTACTTTTTGCAGGTACTCAGAGAAACAAAAGGAAAATGATAGATTTTGGAATTTCAAAGAATGTTCCATATGTTTAATAGAATTACGTGCTTACAATAAAATATGGACTTCGGTAAATGTGGTAAAATTTATTTTACTTTTCCTTCATAATTAATAATGAGTTCATCTCGTTATATACAAGATATTTTATATATTTCCTCATTCTTTTTGATAATGACAAAGGGGGAGAAATTCATATGCATATAAATAGAGGGAGATATTATACTTAGGAGGAGATGTTATACTTAGGTGGAGATGTTATACTTAGGTGGAGCTTTAAAGACATTATCTGGCACTTGTGTGAATGTTACTTTTGATCTGTGATAGTGGTTTTATGTTGCCTATAATCTGTTTTACATCTTCCATTTAACAACTCCTTTTTGTCGATGACAAAGGGGGAGAAAGTGCTAACAATTATTTGCAGGAATATATATATATAAAAGACAAAATCTCAGGGGGAGATCACATATTCAAGGGGGAGATTCTATACTTGAGTTTTTATATTGTCATCAATCAAAAAGGGGGAGAATGTTGAGTCACAGCTTCTATGAAGATTTTGATTGCTGACAACAATATTAAAGCGATCGACAAATCAAGACCTACATATGGTACTCTAGATTATAGGTTGATTATTTGATGTTATAATAGTAATAAAATTGTCAAAATCTATCCTCAAATAATCATGCACAAAATATAATATATATATATACACATTTATATAGGTTGTGCACTTTATTGTGCAATTTAACAGAGACCGGTCGACCGGTCCAAATATAGGCGGTCGACCGTTCCTGTTGGATGTGCACAATAAACGTGCACACATGCACATAACGACTATATTTTTAAAAAACCTGTCTACCGGTTAGTTTTTGACCTGTCGACCGTTTTTAAACAGAGAGCAACTTCTTCCAAAAGACACATCTTTCTTCAATGGTTGCGTCTCTTCTTCTTCATCAATGATCATAACTTTTGACTGCAACTTTTCACCAAGGGTTATAACTATTTTCTCTCTATAAATACACATCAATATCATTGATTAAAACAACAAGTTTTATTAAGATTATATATGCTCTCTATCTATTCTTTGAATTCACTTGCATTCAAAAAGCTCTAAACTACTTTCATTCCTTATTGAATCATTGACACTATCTCATATATTTTGATTCAATAAGCAATATAAATTCCATAATCTTCACAAACATCATTCACAATTTGAGGATAAGATTATAGGAAGAGTGTACTACAAGTGACAAATCCGTGTTTACAAGAGCACAAGTTGTCAACAACAATTGTAATTGTTTTTGTTGAAGTCCTCGGTATTGTAAGAGGCAAGTGTTGAAGTCCTCAGTGTTGTAGAGGCGTGAAATCCCGTTCGGCTGTTCGGGTATTGTAAACCTGTTCCTCCGGGTGAAGCGAGGTAGTTAATAGTGAAAATCCAGATAGGAGTCTGGGACTGGACGTAGGACGGTGCTCCGAACCAGTATAAAAATCTCTGGTGTGATTTTTCTATTTTTTATTTACTATGCTATTATCATCTATTTCCGCATTTATATTGTAGTCCATATTACACGATCCGTGTGTACTATATTAGCACATATAATTGTATACACACCGCACTTTCATTTGGTATCGGAGCATAGCGCACTTTCAGTTATATGGCCTTAATTATTATTCGGGTAGAATGATATATGTATATGGTGGATATACATATAAGTTATGACAAAGTTATATGGATGTGAGGTCGGTCCAAAGCTACATGGAAGCCCGCCCAGTTAAATCTGACTACCAACGGTATGACTTTGCGGACTAATGTGGAACAACACTTATAATAAATAATTACAGTGGATGTGAGACGTCACAAGTGGGTTATGGGTCATAAATTGCATTTTAGACGCGCTATGTGATATCCTTCAGAAGGAATGAGGTTTGAGGTATTAAGTGGCTATGGTAGGACCCACATCTTTTTAGAGGAAGTATGGTTAATGCATCTTTTGAGAACCATGTAGGTATCCGCTTTGGGTTAGGTCTTAAATGACGGGACCTGCCTATTTTATAGACCTTAAATGGTCAGAGTCTGCCTAAGTCCCATGAAAGAGGTATTAAGTGGTTTGGAGGTTCTCTCTCGCATGGTTAACGATAGTTGCGTTAGAATTTTGAAATGGGTTAGGTATTAAAGGGCGGGGACCTGCCTATTTTATAAGTGTTAAATGGTTAGTGTCTGCCAAATCACTAACAAAGGGTATTTATTAGTTTGTGGTGTGGAGGTTCTCTCTCTCTCGCGTGGTTAAAAATAGTTACGTCATAATTTGGAAATGTGTTAGATAGTAAAGGGCGGGGACCTACCTATTTTACATGTGTTAAATGGTTAGTGTTTGCTTAATCACCAACAGAGGGTATTTTTGGGTTTGGATGCTTTTTCTTGCATCATTAATGTTAGCTGCGTAAGAATTTTGGGATTGGGCTGGAAAGGCATTTGGGCTTACAGTTAAAGTTTCTAGTATTTGTAGCACCACCTAGGTGACTATTACATTGGGTATAGTCTTAAATATGTAAGGCATATTTATTATTTAGATACTACCGTCCAAGTACAATTATGGTAAAGCTTGAGATTTCCATTTCATCGGACATTTGTTGAATAGATACACTTCTCATTACAACACATATGTTAGAGGAGATAGTGCCGATTTTAGGAAGCAAAGGTAAAGATGAAGACTTATGGTGGTTATACATACATACATACATATGCTTTTAGGTATTTTTATTATACTCGGTTTAGATAGTTATGTTATTCTGAGATATTGTACTATAGAGACTTTATGTAAACCCGTTGTAATATTTAACAAGTTAGGTTTCTCAAATGGTTTTCTTTATAAAATGGGTAATTGTTTTTAATATTATATTTTATCTATCCCGATGTAAAATTCTAAAAGTATAGATAAATAGCTCTGTGTACTGTGTATTGTTTTAATTTTATCAACCTAAAAGCTCAACTTGAGATAGGCCTAAGGTTTGACAGCTTTTTTGGGTCGAAATTAGGTCCGTTTAGGGACAGATTATTACAATGAATAGTGTTTTCTAAACTTTTGTAAATCTTTTAAATTTCTTTCAATTAAATATTAAATTTCAAATTAATAACAAAGACTTAAACTATTAAATGGTTACAGATGCAATTACAGATAAAAATAAAAGCAGCAAGGCAAAGTAAAAGTTGGAGAGATGGCATCTTGAATTTTATATTAGTTCATATTTCTCCTACATCCTGTCTTGTACAATTGCTTGTACATATTTAAATGTCAATCTTTATATGGGCAGAAGGAAAACCCAATTATCATCTCGATTCCGAGGCAATGAGACACACCTTTCTGATTTTCTAGGCTGAGGGTACACTCACTTGATTTGGACGGACTGCAAGCACACCCACTTAGATTTCCGAGCTACTAAGCACACCCACTTGATTTGAATGGGCTACAAGCACACCCAGACAAAAACAAATAGAGTTTTATAGTTTTTTCAAAGACCTTGAACTTTGAATATAATAGATCATATAGGTTCTTGATCAGCACTTTTATATTTGATTTGAGAGAGAGAGAGATGATTCCAAAATAGTAAGAAAGTTGTAGTGAATCAATACAATGAAGTTTGAATTGATTCTATATGATTTTGAAGAGAATAAAATGTATTTTAATGGAATTTTCAAGAGAGTATGAGGAGGGAAGAAAATTAGTTAATAACTATCAAAAAAATTCCTTTGAACTTCACTTTATATGGTCAACAAATAGACGTGTGCATTCGTAAAGAGTTAGACGAATATGCACTTCTTTTCGAAATCTAAAATACCCTTTGGCCACATGCATGTCAAGATATCATCTGGGCATATGTCGACATATGCATGTTAAATTTGAAAACTTGTTTCTTCTATAATATTTTGAAAAATCTACACTTTACAAAATATTTTGATACTTTGTAAAATGGTTTGAACATAGTTTATAAATGTTTTATACTTTGAAAAACTTTTATAAAATATTTGTAAATATATTTTGAAAATCTATTTTTTTTAAATAGAAAAAATAGAAAAATAAGAGATGGAGATCAAAGATTGCTACCGGAGACTCTAACAATATATTATGACTCTATATATTATGTTATAGTCTTGAGGTCTTCATGTCTTTATTTTTGTACTCATGAGTCTTCATGTCTTTATTTTTGTACTCATGAGTCTTCATGTCTTCTCTTGAGTCTTTTATACTATACAGTCTTCGATAACTCCTCTTGAGTTAGATGACTCCCACTGAATTAGATAACTCCCCTGAACATAAGCATATATATATATATATATATATATATATATATAATATTTTTCCTCCCTTTGTCATCAACAAAAAATGGGTGTAAAATAAACCCCCTAATCAAATACTTAGAGCTATAGAGTCAAAATTAATAACTAAGTACTAAAATAATCGTAGCATACTAACATGATGTAATATGATATTTAAGCTTGATAACTATATGATGATATAATAAGATAACAGAAACCGTTTTTATTAATTTAAATTCAATTTATACGTATCACATTATCAATCCATGCATCCACTTAAACCAAATCAAACAAATCCAAATCCCAATATAATCAAATCCATACTATATCACACAAATCCCACCAAATAAATCCAAATCTAATAAATATGGAGACTTACGAAAAATACGTAGAAAACTAGACATTCCTAGGAACTTCAACCCTATCGTCGGATTTATGGATTAGATATGCTTTGATGGCATCCCAATCTTCATTATCCTTGTTGATAGAATATTCTAGGTTGTTGGTTTGATAATCTTTGATTAAGGAAGAAATCACCCATCGAAGAGCATCGAAATGCTTTTCTTGCTCTTTGATCATCTGCAGTTAACTTAATTCTCAATGCCTTTGATTTCTAAGTAAAAATATCCTTGAAAGATTGAAATGTGTGTTCAAGGATTTTGCATAATTTTTGGTGTGAAGAGGACATTTGGTTGGAAAAATGTTTGGGTATGAAAATAGATAGAGAGTAAAATAATAAGTGGATTTTTCTTGGAGAAATAGGCTTATATAAAAGCGAAAAGTCATTTGAACAGATTGAATAAGTGGTAGCTATTTTAATTTAAAAAAAGTTTCCCAACGGCTCATATATGTCGACATATCTATTGTATATGTGTCGACATACATACCTGAAATTGTAAAACTATTGTTTTTGTTATATATGTTTTTATTTTATTTTATGTCATTGTATATTTATAACTTCTAGAGACCATTAGAACTATATATAACAACAAGAATAAGATTTCATACCAATGGTAGAAAAGTAAATGGGTTTTAAATGTAATACATGAAAGTAACATGAATTTAAACTAAAAACACACGTTACTAAGGAATACAATGCTAGATATCATCAGGAAATAACTAGATAGGCTTAGGAAGATGTGGATGATGATGAATTCCCCCAAGCTTGTGAATGATCTTTCCAAAGTATTTTTCCACTATATTAGAAAGCGAAGTGAACTTTTTACTAAAGAAATGTTTAAGATTATTTTGGCTTTTAAGAAGCTTATTTTGGGTTTTAAGAAGCTTTTGTTGGTTCCTTATAATCTCTTTATTGGAGTGCTGAGGTGGCTTGTTGAAACTTTCTAAAGAGGTATCCACTCTTTTCCTCCTCTTATTCCTCTTTTACACCCATTATGTCATCTTCTTCCTCTATTCTTGTTGAATTTCATGCTCCTCTTCATATGCTAATCTTTCTTTCTTTTTGGCAAAAGTCTCATACGGATACGGTTCAAAATAAGGTGGAATGTGCATATGAGAAATTTTTTCCTTACGGAACACTTTTCGAGGTAGAGTTTTCTTTCTTGTTAAATCAACATCAGAATATATGAAAATCCTAGTAAGAAACACACCATAGTAGAGTGTGTTATTATGTTTAGGAATGTTCTTTTGAACAAAGTCATCTAAGATGAATTGTGTCCACTTGATGTCATAGTTTCCATAAATGGCGAAAAGAGCTTTAAAAATTTTCCATGTATGGTTATTGTAATTAGCCGTTCTCGAAGTGATACTTTTCTGTAAAATGAAATTAACAATTCTTGATTTTGATTTTGATCGAAGATTCTTGTGTTTAAAATCAAATTCTTTATCACTTTCGAAAAAGTCATGAATTTTTTTACAATTTTGTTCATCAATTTAAAAGTGGAGAGCCCAATTCCTCTATATTTTCAACCAAGTATATGGCCCAAAAGTTCATAATTAAAACAATTCAAGTGCCATTTACACTACTCTAATTTTATCCCTCTTATCCTTGAAAAAAATTTCCATTTAAATTTCCATAAAACATTTTAACCAAATCTGGATAATAAACAAAATTATTTTGGGAAGTGTCAGTTAAACCAAAAATTTCATTTAACCAAAACTGGATGACAAATAAAATCATTTTGAGAAGAGTCAATTAAACCAAAAATTTCATTTTTGTAAAGATCTTAAAGACCATAAGAGGAAAAATCTTTAAATTTAGCAAATCTTCTGGGACAAAATATTTTGGAAGTAGCATACTCCATATGTGTATTAATGGCTTCCTTTCACTGAAGAGAAAGCCTTTGGTTCTCTTAGAGTGCCTTATGGTTTTAGGAGTTTGACTTGAGGAGGCCATGTTTGAGATTTTCAGGAGATAGGAGAATGAAGAGATATTTAAAATTTAAAATAAAGCGAGTGAATGAATGGATAAAGATAGATGAATCAATAGAGAGTGAAGAGTCATGTTCTCTGGTCAACAAATTCCTTTTTAGAACATGAGGGTAAGTGCAAAAAAAGAGGGATGTTTGAATTTTTAATTTTGAAATGAAATTTCAATTTTTAAATTTCTGGAATGTATGTCGACATATACGCTGTAGTTTTCAAAAAATAAAAGTATATAAAATATTCCTTTATGCATATACACTTATATTCATCCAATATTATAATTAATCTATATGTTATTCCTAAGAACACAAAAAACAAAAATATTAAATGTAAAAAGTATCGCTTTTTGCTCCTTTTCTTTAATCTGTTCTAATTAATCAACTATTGGCATAAAAACGTGTTTACATTCTCAGCATCTAGTTCGTTGTCGCTTGAAGAAGTATTGAATCATCTAATGTTGCTATGTAAGCCCTTTTTTTGGATTAATCAGTAATTAGTTAGATCTTTGATTTATTTCGATGCGGACAGACTCTTTGTAGATGATCGAATTCATCACAGTTCAAACATCTAGTTACAGTTCCAGTTCCAGGATTCTTGTTTTCAAGTCTCTGGTATTTGTTCATCTTTCTATACTTCAAGAACTTTCTAAAATTTCTGGCTACGAAAGCAATTTCTTCGTTATTGTCATCGTTTGAATCATGTTCGTCAGTTAAGGCATTTAAAGCGATGAATTTCTTTTCTATTATCTTGTTTTCCATTCCGCCCTACAATTATGCTTCATTGGACATTAAATTGCCCATTAATTCTTCGGTTTTCAGAGTACTAATATCATTAGCCTCATCTATTGCTAGTGCTTTTTTGATCCCACTCTAAAGAGAGTGAATTCAGGATTTTTCTAATTTGTTCCTCTTCAGATTTTTTTTACCTAATGCTACTAATGAACGCATTATATGTTGAAATCTATAGTATATGTTAGAAGTGGATTCATTTTAATTCATTTTAAACAATTGAAACTGATTAGCTAGCATGGAAATTTTGGTCTGTTTAACTTTACTATTGCCCTCATGCGTAACTTGCATTCTTCTCCAAATTTCATATGCAGACTTAAAAAAAGAGACTCTATTACATTCATTTTTATCTAGTGAACAAAATAAAATACTCATAGCTTTATAATTATTCTATACAAGTGCCTTTTAGTTAGCAGTCCATCGTGCAAAATTAGTCTGGGGTTTACTTTAACATCCAAGATGTTCGACCCTCGAAAATCGAAATTAATACATCCTCGATATTCACATGCTGCAAATCCAAGTGCCAAAAGCCCCTACTGTTAGGGAAAAAGAAAATAATGATAGAACAGAATATCACACGAATGCAATAACATATATTATTTCAACAATAATCTTTATAGCGGAAAAATTTGGATATAATATCAAAGTCTAACATAGATTTAGCCTGGATAGTTATAAATTCTTTGTCCTTACAAATACTGAAAAATTAAATTAAATACAATATATGCAATGGATAATAGAATACGCCTATATGTAGATGAAAATCTCTAGCTCTCCTTTGGAAACTTTAAGTGTCTTCAACTAAACCTGAAACAACTCGGATCTGACTCGACTATTAAAAATACCCGGATCAGGCTTGATAAACCAGTGTGAAATATTCGAACCATAAACAAATAACGGAGTCATAGATAGGTACTAAAAAAAACCTTTGAAAAGAATAGTATCTTGTAAGACCAGGCCACTCATAAATATGGACGGATTTTCACCTTACGATAACAAAAATACTTTATATGAAAAATCACTTTGATATTATTATTAGTGACATCAGTTTGAAAACACTTTCAAATATATATATATATATATATATATATATAAAGTATCAATACCCGAAAATGATAATATATTCGGACTAGGTCAATGGAATATAAGATACAAAAAGGGATAGCTGAAATGTTTGGAAAGCTTTACAACTATTTTGGAAATACAACCAAAACCGTAAAGCTCGTATTTGAATTGGATTTTCAACATGATAGGCAACTAGTGGCCTTTTCCTTTGATCCACACATAGCAACCATAATTCCCAGTAACCATAATTACCTGTATCATTGCAGGGATGTGTGGCTTGAGAGGCTATGCTCATACTATCCACAAAGCCATGCTTTGTATTTTCACAAAGACACACTTTGCCTTTCTCATAACAGGTTCCACTTTGAATGTCAGATTGTCATTCCATAATCACACAACTGATTTCTACAAACTTATAACTCCTGAGCTCGTACGTCTCAAGAAAAGATCTTAAGCTAAGAGAAGCTGTTTTCTTCTCCACCAAGCAGATAATATGTTGATAAAGATCAATTAATATGATCAGAAATACACTATCAGACATCCGTCCATACAAGTTTGTTCTAGCACTGAACAAAACCGAAGGCACTCCTCCTACAACATCTTAGGATCAGCAGCGAGTAGTCCTTGCATTGCGAAGATTGCAAAATATGATAGGACCACTGCTATAATAAATATCTTTATATTGGGAGCGACCCAGAGAACATCAACAAGTAGCCCTTTCGCTATGAAGATCTTCGACCTTCAATACAACAAAAGATACCAGAATGCTGACACCACTACCATATAAACATAATATGGGGTAAACCTATGGGATTCGTGACAACAATCCTTACATTCTAAAGATTTTCGGTCTTCAATAATCGTCATCTTCAACATCTCCTCAGGATTAATAGCAAGCAGTCATTACACTTCAATGGCTTCGTCATCAATTCCATATTCTTCAGATGTCTTCAGTTCAAAACGCTTGAATTAGGTCGAAGTGGTTTTGGGATAACATATCTGATCCCTGTTTCTTCGAAACAACTTTCGATAGTTCTCGGTAAACTCAACTCCGGTTCTTTAGGAAATAAACTGACAACGATAAGATCAGAGTTCACCTCCTAACCATTTATAGACATATTTCCTTATCATTTATCTTAGAAGAACGAAATGAGATTTGTACGCATAATACAACATCATTGAGGATAACCGTTCCATATAAATCACGTGTTTCTCCTAGATATTTCCAAAGTTATGTTTAGCTCCGGATTTGATAGTCGGTTATTTAGCTATCAAATAAATAATAATTCAACATTGATTTGATTCCATATAGGATTCACTAGGCCCTTATTAATTAATCTATAATTAATTAAAATTACTCTATAAAACTTGATTAAAAGATCTTTTTAAAACACCATTACCGAAACCCTTTACATCCCTTTTATACTTGAAAAACATTTTTACTTATCTAAAAAATATATGTATTTACAAAAACAATTGGAAAATTTCCTTTCTCAAATTCCATACTAAATGGCCAAGAAATTCCCTTTCTAAAACACCACTCACTATAAAACCCATTCACTTATTCCTTATAAAAATTCTTTTTATAAGTTCACTTCATATTTCAAACCTCCTAATAAATCTTCAAACTAGATTTAAACTTCTTTTTAAAATCTCTAAAATGTTCTATAAAATCACTTTCCAAGTATAAAAATCTTTATAATTTTTTTTATAAATTATCTTTGACATTACAAAATATCATTTACAAAATCTATTTTTTAAATCACTTTAAATAAACCCTTTTATTTAGTAAAACCATTTTTATTAAAACAAGTTATTATTTATAAATATCTTATAAAATGATTATATAACATGAAAATCATTTATAAACTTTAAAACCATAAACTGATTAAAGAATTGAAGTTAATTCAAGCAACCCCAATGGTACTAATTTAAGTTACCATTTAATTTTAATTTCATTTTCAAGTCATTCAACAATTGATTTACATAAGTCAACACATATGTAAATAAATTTCATATCTAAATCAAGAAATGACATGTCAATACAAACTAACTAGCATATACATATCCAAATAACATAATAGCAGGATGGTGATTTGTTCTGCTAAATAGATGTCCAAACAATTCAATCAATTTGTAGCAAAACGAGAATTTATTCTGCTACCAAATATCCATACAATTAAACAATCAATTATAGCAGAAGGGGTTTTATTATGCTATCAAATGTCCACTTAATCAAATAATTAATTTGTAGCAAAATAGGGATTTATTCTGCTAATATACGTCCATACAATCAAACAATCAATTTATAACAAAACAGAGATTTATTCGGCTATTAAATGCCCACAAAGTCAAATAATCAATCATAACTCATCCACATGCATTGGCCTACTTAACAATACCCACATTTGAATTCTTTGAGTTCAAAACCATCTCTAGAAAAGAAGTACCTTTAAAACAATTGGGGACAAAGGATTTAAAACTTAAAATATCCTTTAAAATGATTAATTACAAGATAAACTCTTATTAAATCATAATTAATCTTTATTAAATTTGAACTTAATTTAATTGTAAATTAATAAGTAATTAAACCTTTAATAAATAATTTATTTATAAATTAAACCCTTAATTAATCCTTTATTAATTATTAAATAATATTATTAATAATTTACTATTAAATAATCTCAGGTAATTAATTACATAATCTTTTAATTAAAATTAAACAAGAAACTAAAGCTTTAATAAATAATTTACTATAAATTAAAACTTCAATTAATTTATAATTAAAAATAATTAAACATTAACTTAATAATTAATTAATAATTAACCCTATATTTAATTAATAATTAATCAAAAATAAATATATACTTAACTCATAATTAATAAAAATTAATCCTACCTTTTGAACGATAATTAATTATTAACTAGTCTTAAGTTAATTAAAATTAATAAACCTTCTTTAATACTTAATTATATAAATTTAAAAACTAATTTAATTAATAATAAATCATTAAATTGTTATCTAACTTTTTTAAAACCTCATTATTAGGGTTGTAAAACATTTACAAATCATTTAAAGTACAAAAACTCAACTTTTAAAAAATTAGGATTTTTATCGAAAATTGCATCTATATGGACTATCGCTATGGATGCTGTTACTTAGAAATGTTTTCCAAGTTTACCAACTTCAAAACCTCTTACTTAACTTTGCTTTAACTTTAAAATCTCCAGTAAAAGATTTGGAAACTAAAAATTAAAGTTTTAAAAATTTTAGCTTTAAAACAAATAAACAAAGTTTTCGAAGTATTTAAATCTCACTTAACATAACTTTGTAAACTAGTTTACATACACCATCACATGCAAAGTTTATCTACAATACCATAACCAAAATTCACATACACTTCACGATCTAATCTCACATACCCGATCACATCCATGTTCACAGCTTTATAGCCAATGCTTAAGCCATTATTTTCAAGTCTAATGCTAAACAACATATTACTCTTGGAACTTGAAAACAAAATAAGGTTGAAACCTTTCAAAAAGGTTAAAAATTTACTCACCAAAAATCTTTGAAAACTTGAAATGCTTTAGAATTTGGAAATCTTGAAAAACCACAAAAATCACTCGAAAATATATAATATTCCCCTCGATTTTTGTCCATTTGACTCTTGGAACTGGACAAGTGGTAAGAATAAATGTTTTAGGAAATTGTTTTCTATACAATTTTAAAATAAGAATCACTTAATTTGGTTTGGTTTTGAGGGAGATATGGTCTAAAGAAGGAGTGCTATTTTTGGGCTTGAAAATATGGGTCCAAAAATGAGTTAGAAAGAAATGTAATTTTGATCGAAAACATTTGTAATTTGAAAAAGTCATTCAGTTGAAAGTTATAGCCATTGAAATTCTTTACGTTTTGAAAAATATAAAATCTTGATTTGGTGTAGTATAGAGGAATTTATGGCCGAATGAAATGGGAGGAAAATGGAGAAGAAAGAGTTTTAAAACAAGTTTGAATATTTAAAACAAATTTAAAACTTTTGATTTTTAAAATCTTAAAAACTAACATAAGAAGCCATAAGTTTCATGAAACTAAGAAGAAGATGGAGATGCTTTGATAAAATTATAAAAGTGAAAAATGAATGGAAAAGAAAATGGGAAAAATGTTTTATAGGAAATGAATATGTAGAATTACCTATTTACCCTTCCAACACTACCCTGCACTCACCTCACGCCAGTTCACCTAGCCTTCCTTCTCTTCATGACAACACCACCTTCGTATCTCCCCCACTCACTTCCAAAAAGTGTTATGGTACTTATTTGTACCTATGTCTGCCTACGATGTGACATAAACGTTTTTCATATTATCTTAAGCATATATACACATATATATACTTTAGCTAATACATACATACGTATGTGTATATATATACTAATAAATTTACAAATATGTGTATATATATTAAAGAGTTTACAACATTTTTTATAAACTTTTAGTTGACGAAAAATCAAAATTTTGAAAAACAAACTCCGATCACTTTTTCAATTTTTCTCTGAACTGATTATTTTTGTAAACACATTTTCAAAACTATTTCACCATTATTATTTAATTTTTTAAAGATTTTTATTTTCATTATAAAACCTATTATTTGAATATTTAAAATTAATTAAATATTTGCGAATCAAAGTTGTGAAATTTTGGGTCGTTACATACTATCTATTCAATCGAGAAAGGCCCATCAACTTATGCCACTAGCTTTCCCAGATAATGTATCTCAATGGCATTTTCTTAACCTACCCAGCTACTCGCTGTTCACTCTCTATGCATGCCTATACTATGTAATTTCCATCTCTTAGTGTATCACTGAGGTGTCTCTAATCATATAATATCCAAGTATAACTTAAATATAAATAGATTGCACCACTCGCATATCTCCATCGTCAAACGTGCTCCACCACTTTCTTCTTCATCCTCAATCGATGGAAACCCTATTCATATCCTTTGACATGCCTTGCTAAACTCCTTAGTCAAGTCTTTAGGCATGATAGTATGATAAAAAGTGGCATCTTACCTTTAAGTGGACTAACATTTAGGTCATAGGCGAGCCTCATATTCCATCATCTTTTAATTTATAGATATCATAAATGAATGATGCCTTTATTTAGGTGAGCATAATATTGCTATAATAGACTCATAGACTAGGTTATGCACTTTTCACTTATTTTCACATGCATTGGGCATTAAAATTAAGTTATGCACAAATGGTTACTATTTTAGAAAATTGATTTAATGTGATTGTTCTTTCAATCCAAAAAGATGACTGGAAAGAACTAATCTTACCACTTAGTCAATTTTCTTCAAAATCGCCAAATCTCGCTTGCGTTAAAATCATCTTCGTATCTTAGCACATGCAAGTGAAGATATTTACTTCATGTCTTGAATTCATAAAATACCAGTTACTTTAAATAATAATACCTAACATGCTTGTGAAGTGTTATAGATTAACATATAGCCAGAGTACCCTTATGTACATCGTTGTTGTGACGCCTCACTATTTTTAATGTTTGACAAATGCCACAAAATATGCTATGACTAATTTCCAACATTAAAAGCAATGGAAAAACTACGAAAATAAATGAAAACCTCATAGCGAAATAAAATATCAATATACATATACATCAACTTAATAATACAGTTATCTTACATCGTCACAATAATTTACATCTCACTTATCTTTAACTCATTAATGAAACATTGGAATAAAAGAAGATGTCATTCAACTACCCATAGCATATCCTACATCCACTTTACTTTTCTCTTTTGCTCCTACCTGCAATTTCACACCTATATAAATATATGAAACAAAAAGGAAAAAGCTTTCAACCATGTTTGGATTGCCCCAAGCTATAACGAACACCTTTTCGACCCCTGAATGTAGACACCAATACATCCACGGTATTCACATGTCGAATAACCAAGTGTCAAAAAATAGAATGTTAGGGTAAAGGAAAAGAAGAAAAGAAAATAAATAAGGAAGAGGAGAACAAAAACATCAGAATCTCATAGCGAAATGATAACATATAATATCAAAAGATAGTACATAGCGCTACTCTAATATGCGCAGTATTTCAGAGTTATTATTTAGAGTATTATCATCAGCCTAAAAAGTTATAACAGCCTGTCCTTACAATTGCTGATATACACACATAAAGTAATGTAGTGGAAATGAGAATGCTATGGTAGGTAAAAATCCAACTTCTCTTCAAGAGCTCAATGAACATTAATGAAAACATGCCTTTCTCAGACTACTCGAAAGAGCACCCATGGAAATAAGAGAAAAATAGAACCATGGGTTAGACATAAGTCTGATGTGAGAAACTCAAGAAATATGCGATTAACGTATAACAGTACTATTGAGATTGCATGAAATGCCATAACGGTAATCCCCTCAAATGAACCACCATCTAATAAGTATATAAGATGATACAATAGATGATGTTTAGGGTGAAGAATATAAATAAGAAGATAACTATGCTGCTTACATCTCTGACATAAGGATATTTATAGGTATACAAACAAATTCACAAAGGCGCGTTCGTATATAGATTTGCTATGAAGACACCCTCATCTTAAAAGCTATAGTGGATCTCCATGAAAAGGATCAGAAGATACTTTCCAAGCATCGTATATCTCTATATAAAATATAACTTAAGGAAAACACAACTGGCCCACGCTCGAACATGTAAACACGAACCACATTGAACCAGGTATCAATGAATGCCTGCGTGCAACATATCGATAAACATACTCTAGACAAAGGCATTGATATATCCATTAGGGTTAGCTAAACCTGAGATCGCGTAGCCTACTTTGTCTTTAGTCATTTTTCCAATGTTGATGTTAGGTTTGACATTTTTCATAAGAATCTTCAATTTGAACAGATCACGAATCCCTAGATGGATTCCAACATCTTGAATAGATCTTGAAACCACACATGGATTCCAGCATCTCGAACAGATCTACTTCCCAGAGATAGACATATATCTCAGTCTTAAAGTGGTTTTCGCTAAGTAGAACACTTACCGATCCCAGTCTCCTCAAGATTAAATTGACGAATTTCTGGTTGACTCCATTCTGGTTCTTTAAAAAGTAAGTGAAAGTTAGAGACATTTCATTCAAATGCTCCTCCCTTAGGATTCCCAAACAGTATAAAGCCATAAAGATTTTTGTCAAATTCTTAAGTTAATTTTGGTCATAGTAGACAATAAAGAAATGAATGCGTATAGAAACCAAGTCTTGTATACTTATCACATTTCTAACCTTTTCAACTTCTATTATTCCTCAGCCAAGTGGGAAGTCGGTAAGTTAAAGAACTATCGCTCCATCCTTACTCGAACATCAATCTTAACTCTACAGATAGAATCAAGTCTACTTCGTTGGCTTTTAATGCTAAGTACACAACTAAATGTTTTCCATATACAAGTAAGTTTTGAATTTGTTATGTCATTATTTAGGTAACAATTGTCTTAACCCCTAAGATTATACTTAGATAGTTAACTATATATAATTTTAAAGATGATAACAAGTATGGAATCTTTTATAAAAAGGTAGAAAAAGGAAAAGTTTAACTTATAAAATATAAGAGGTTTATAGTAACAATGCTTAAGTAACATTTGTTTTTAACCTCTTTAATTATATTTTGAAGTAAGTAAATCTTGTTAATGACTTGTGAATATACTTATACCATTTAGGATAAGTATATGTACTTTTGAAGTATATAAAGAGTATAAATGAATAGTAAAATACAAGTATACATCTTTTATAAAGAGAAACTAAGTCCATACACAAGTTTAATAAGTAGTGAGTTTAATTTTAACTAATAAGAAGTTTAATTAAATAAGTTAAGTCTTATTAAATAATAAATGAGTTTAACTAATAAAGATGAGTTTTATTAATAAAAAGAAGTTTAATTTAAAATGGTGTTTTAATTAAGAAAGTTAAGTTTTTTATATAAAAGGTTTTTAATTAATAAAGATGTTTAATTAAAAGAAGTTTTGATCAAGTGAAGTTTTAAATTAAATAAAGAATTTTATTAAATAAAAAGGAGTTTTACTAATTAAATTTTTTCAATTAATAGAATATTAATTAAATAAAAAGGGGATTAAAAATCACTCATGTGACTTGATCGTGCTCTTTGTATGTGTTAATTATGCTTCACACTTAACCATTTTCTTTAAAACTTGCTTTTTAAAGATTTAACTACATTTAAGGGTTTAAGACAAGTTTTACTTAAACATTGTCACAACAAACCCAAAACACTTTATTACTTTAAACATTATCTTCAAAATATTGATTATTAAATATATAATTATAATCTTAAGTATAATCAATAATAACAGTTAAAGACAAATGTTACTCCAACAATGTTTACTACAACTCAAAATCATATTTATACTTATCATTAACTTTAAAACATTATTTTAAAGATCAAAACATATCCACACTTATTAATTAAGGTAATTCACTTTTAATTAATTCACAGAACCATTTATTTTGACTTAAGTGTTAAAATCCAAACTTCCTTTATTATGTTTATAAAATATTTAACCTGCTTTTTAAAACTAATATGTACATATATAAATACCTTTAAAATACTTATAATCATGTTAGAAACTTATAGAAAATATCATGTAAGAACACTAAAATTTGAAATTTAACAAAAACTAAAAATACACATGTTTTACTTAAAACCTTAAGTTTAAAATTTCATAACTAATTATTAAAAAAATACATTTTAACTTGAAAGTACTTTTAATATACTCTTATATATGTTAGAAAATACTTCTAAAAAGAATCAGGAAAATATTTACTTTTAAGCACGAATATCCAACTTTTAAAGAAAATAAGTTATTTCAACGAACTGCTCATATAGGGGACCCTTTTTACTTCAAACTTTCTTTGCTTTGTTTGACTAGTTTTAAATCTTTTTAAAAAAATGATAAAGTAATTATAATTACTTATTAAAACCATAAAGAAAGCCCTAAGTATATCGTTCTAAATGTTGTTAAAAATTCCCAAAGTGTATTTTACAAAGCGCTCATATAGCGACTATTTCGCTATAACCTTTTCCACTTTGATCTACAATTTCTACCACTTTCCAGACCAATTCCTCACTTTACGAAGAAAAAAAGTAAAAAATGTAGGGAACAACCAAAACAATTTATATGAAGATATGTTCATAAATCACCAAATTATACAAAATTAAAGTTTGGGAATTTCAAAGTGCTTTCATAGCGACCTTCTCGCTTCAAACATTTACATTCACACTTTTACATCACATACAACATATCCAAACATGTGTACATCAAGTCATGGTCACATTACAAGTTTTTGATACATATATGTTGTGGTCCAAAAAAGATATCTTGCATTGGTTTTCATTTACCATTTATATTTTGCAATCAAACATTCGTAACACAATATACACTTGCAAGATGGTGAGATAACTCACCTTAAAACCGAGTTAATAAACGCCACAAGCTAATAAAATCAAGGAAACATTTCCTACCATCACCCGAAGCTCAAAGCTGCCACCTTTGCCTTCAAAATTACAAGCCAAGACCTCTCCCTATGCTTCATTGCTCAAGGCCCAGGGGTGTTTTCCCTAATTCCTCAACCTTCTTCAACTTTTTAGAAGCTAAAACGTGTTTCCTAGATGATATAATAACTTTGGTAGAGCTTGGTAGTGATTGGAGTTGGCTTGATATGAGTTTAAAAAGTTAGATAGGAGAAAGATATGAAAAACAATAGAGCTTTTTACAATGTTTGAATGAACAAAAGAAAGAGCAAGGGAATGTATTTATAGAGTTAGAAAACGTGGAAAATGACCATTCATAACCCTTCAAAGGAAGCTTCCTTCTTGTAACATCCCCCATTTGGAAGCCCAAAACTAACCGCTATGGATGCTACAATCATCCATATATATTAATTCTCGATGACCAAATGCGGTAATGTTAGATACATTGATATATAACAGAAACACATGAATATGGAAAAAAAAATTAAACTCAATTTAAAACAAAATTTTCATTTCATTTCAAATTCATTACGTAATCCCAAACGTAAGCCACATTCGTAGAAATTACAATGTAACGACCAACTATTTTGGACCATTCATATCGAAAAAAATCCACACATGTCAGACTTGAGTAATTCAAAATAATAGTTTGTAATAAAATTTGGAACAAACAAAATCAAACACAGAATCACAGACACAGAAATATCGGAATAACTCGCAGCGGAAAAAATAATACCATAGTAGTTCATGAAGCTACTATCTACATACTCTCAAAACATATACAAAATATCATAGTTTAAAAATAAATACAATAGAAGTTTGGATACATAGATCACTAATGCAGAAGCAATACTGAATAGGAAACAACTGGATCAGAAATATACTAATAGATGGTTAGATAAGCTCCAACAAATCTCTAGCTCTAGAAGGTGAATCCAAAGCCGTGACTCTCAGGCTGACCCGAGCGTAAAGTAAAACACGAAACACCCGAGTCAGGACATACATACTTATACAATGTAAACCAACTCAAGTGAACTGTAAAAGCAATGCACAATAACTTAAAGGATGCTTGGGATTGCCCATCCTTTAAGGATCCGGTAAACCATCAATTAAGCAGAAATAAACACTATCACAGAAATACCCATATTAAAGTAATTAATGGAAATAATAGTGTAAATATGGCTAGGGTAGCGCAGAGCTGCAGTAATCGCTCACCTCTAGCCACACTCTCAAATTCAAGGTGTGTATCAAAATAATCACAAGGAAATCAAATGGCATACAAAGAAGTGTACCCGTGGTTATAAATTTTAAAATGGTATTTTATACTTCAAAAATAAAATATCATTTCAAATTCAAATCTTAATCAAAATAAGGACCAAATCATTTCCAAACTATTTCAATATATCAAAATATCATATTCTTTCAAAATCTCATTTTCAAATCACTATTTGAATTAAAATTCAACTATTCAAATTTAATTACCTTTTTAAAATGGTCTATATTATAATAAAAAATAATTCTTTTAAACCATTTAAAAGTGAAGTTACTATAATTTCAAATAATTAATTCCAAATTTTCCAATAATTCATTTATTAAATTCCAATTTATTTTCTTTAACTTAAATCCTCATTTTACACCAAATCTCAAATTCCAGGTTAGATTATATTTCAAGTTACACTCTTAAGCATACATTTATTTAACATTTCATATTCACAGAAAAATCAATAACACTTTAATAAATCATTTTAAATTCAAATTTGAATCAAAATATCATAATTTAAATTTTAAAATACTTAAAACTATCCAGAAAAGTATATGAAATAACAATGGGTCGGTATAAAATTTTTAGCCTAAATCAAGTGATACGAATAATATATCATTTCAACCCGTAATTTACAAAGAAAAATCCGAGTTTTATCATTTCAAACCCGCAAATCCCAAGTTAAATAAAATAAACGAATAATTTTTTTTTCTCAAGCCTATCATTTCAGCCCATAACGATTTTTTCTCTATTCTAAAGTCCATTTGGGTATGTATCATTTCAACCCATAGTGATTCTATTCTACAGGGAACTTGCAGTGTGAGAAAAAAATAAAATATACAACATAACATCATATAACAGTAATAGATGATATGAAAGGTTTATAAAAAAAGTTAACATCATATGATTCATACCACAGGCAGGTATAACATGATATAATATTCTACATATTCACTTGTTGTCAATTCACTAATTATATAAGTATAAATGTCATGAGTGAATACTCACCTTTTCACGCTGGAGATCGCAAATCAAAACACACGAATAAAATTCAAAAAGCATGATAGCACAACTTTTGATTTGAGTGGAGTGGATGGCCAAGATGTTATTCTTGTATTCAACAACAAAACAAAGAAAAATATAAATATAAATACAATACTAAAATTATTGGAACAAGATGGAAATAGAGATTACAAAAGACAACGCCAAGTTTTCAATTGATTTTTGCTTGACCACAAGTCACATTTGCTCGACCACAAAGCTATATAGGTTCGGCCTTGGTGATGTTTGGCTAGGGTATGGATCTAGTTTGGACTCATATAGGCATGGCTACAAGTAAAAGTGAAGGGATAGGAGTTACTAGTGAAGGAAGATCAAAGGTTAAGGCAAAAAGAGGAGTGTTGGTGCAAATTTAGGCTTGGCCATGCATGAATTAGGCTCGGCCTTGGCATGTACAGACCTAGTGGTAGCTGGAGTGAAGGCCAAGGGTGCTGAACTTGATGGTGGTGGTGGCTAAGGGGTGGCCAACGCAACATATGAAGGGGATGGTGGAAACTAGCTTGGCTATGCATGGTTTCAAGGGGTTTTTTGCAATTTTTGGTGGTGTTTGCATCATTTGATGGTCATGGCCAGTCTTGGTCAGAGGAGGAGGGGTTTAGGCCATGTATGGTGATGGGAAGGAGGTGGTGTGGTGGTCGGTGAAGGAGGTGAGGGGTGTAGCCCAGCAAAGCTAGACATGAACAAGCAAAAACAAATGAAAAAGAAGAAGAAGAAAGGAGAAAAAGAGAGAGGCCATTGCTTACTTTTCTTTTCAGATTTGAAGTGCCACGAGCAATGAAGATGGAAAGAAATTTTCTCACATGAAAATAGTGTTATAGGCGGCTAGGGATTAAGGAATGAACGACACAAATTGTGGAGAAGTTATGGTAGAAAATCAAGGGATGAAAAAATAAAAAGGTAAGAAATCAAAGTAACGTTTGCCTAAAACTAAAAACATGTAAGGTATCTTAATTAATGTGTTTCCTATAAATTAAAGAAAGGTGTATACAAGAAGTTTTCACAAACAAATAAATACAATAATGTTAAATAAATACATTTTAAAGATATGTCTTTTAAAGCAATAACGTGTATATATATTTGAAATTTCTTTCCAAGAAATAAATAAGGATCTAAACACTTAACATTTAATTAATAAATGAATGTCTAAATAGAGAAATAAGGTAGAGATAGATATTATGAAAAATAAATAAATAGTTTTAGGAAAAGTAGGAAAAAAGTAAAGAAAATACTCTATTTAATGGAAACTAGAATTAAAAATTGTAAATAAAATTCAACTGACTTTGAAAAATTTCAACAACACTTCTTAGTAAATAAAAGTCAAGTAAATAAAATAAATTCTGAACAAAATAAAGTGTAAATGAAAGTAAATAATTGTTTTAAGGAAAAATAGAAAATAAATTAAGAAATCGCTATTTAATTGAAACTAGAATTTAAAAGTTGAAAACAATATACAATCAACATTTGAAAATTATAACTATAATTTAAAATGTTTCAAAAATAAAATATATGCATAACATATCATGTTACAAAAATTATAACATGATTTTACAAACAAAAATATTATTTATATAAATTAAAATAAACAAATTTATTAAATAAAACAATTTACACACAATATTGTAAAAAGCATAACTTTCACAATATTAATCTGATTTCAACGAAACAAAAAGCAGTATTCTTGAAATTAAATATATTTTCATAATATAAGATAAAACTAAAAAATTAAAAATTAAAATTTTTAAATTTAAAGTCAAAGTTTGACCATTTTGACCAAAATCCATTTTTTTGGAAATATTCCATTTATTCAGGTTTGGTATTATAATTCACACAAAAATCAAAATTTATATTTAAAATAACAAATTTATCCATTTTAATAAATAAAGTAAAGTTTTTAAATTAGTAATTTCATTTAAAATAATTAAAATACAAAATTAAAATAATCACAAAATACAGGGTTGTTACACTCTCCCCCACTCAAATCTTTTCGTCCTCGAAAAGGAACGAGGTATGGAAAATACAGAAAAAGATAGAATGAAATAGGTTTAAGACAAGATGACAAGAAGATTATAATTATACTTAATAACTGTTGTTATAGGTAATTTTAACAAGGTGGAGAATAGGAATACCTTGAAGGGAAAAATAGGTTGAAAGACAAGGATGAACCATTATTTTAAAGCTATATAAATTTCAATTATTTGGAAGGATAAAATAAATGATCAAAATATCCTTTATATAATACTTTATCAAAATACTTTTATAACTCGATGTCTTAACAAGTTTATCCTCGTTCCTGCAGGCTCTAGCTATGCGTTGATCAGGCGCAAAGCTAGAATTCTCCAGGTACTTAGTAGACTTGTTCAAAACTCAGTGAAAATGCTGGAAAAACTTTTAAAAAGATATGGAAAGTACAATCCAAACAAAACAACCAAACCAAAACATGTCGATCATGGATAACGGATACACAATGGTTATGCATTGATCCTCCAGGAAACATCCGTACCTGTAGGCTGGCTACCGCATCCCTGCGATTACGCCATGAAGACTGGTAGTACAGCAGATATGCAATGGTTACGCCTGGATCCCCCAGGAAACATCTGTACCCGTAGGCTCTCGCAGCCTCTGCTGATTACGCTACCAAGCGACCCAATAGATCGTAGATACACAATGGTTACGCCTTGATCCCCCAGGAAATATCCGTACCCGTAGGCTCTCGCAGCCTCTGTGAATTACGCTATGTAGTCGCGCTCAAAAGACCATGGGTTACGCCATGGTAGGACACTCGAGTATCGCATCCAGAAAACCAAAAATCAGAGAGAATAATATCGATAGAATGAATCCACAAAGCGGATATCAAGCAGAAGGCACTTCCATATCTTTACTTCGAAAATATGTATCATATAGTACCTTTTTCAAATCACTTTCAAATATCATACTTATATAAAGTCCATTATATATAAGATTTTATTTTCAAATTGAATACTTTCCAGATCAATGGTATATAAAATCACACTTATATAGACTTCGATTATATAAGATTTCTCTTTCGAAATTGAGTACCTTTCAAATCAATAGTTTTCAATCAACTTCATACTTATACAAATCCATTTTATATAAGTTCGACAACTCCCAAATCAAGTACTTAATAATACAAGGTTCTCAATTTCAAATCATTTCAATATCAATTCAGTTTCAAAATCATATATGATTTCACCAAATCATTTCTTCCAAATTAAATATCTTCAGTTTCAAAGTTTCCAAAATAATAAGTTCAGAAAAATAATCCAAATTTCCAAATCAACATAATTTATGTCAAATAAATCTCTTTCTAAAGTCATCATATAAATACCGGGTTTTAAATTCTAATTTATTTCCAAAACCAAATATTTTCTCAAAATCAATTATACCCAAACTAGTTACTAAGTTTAAAACCATCCCTTTTAAAACCTTTAAACTGTTTATTTCTACATGAAAAATCCAATTTACCATTGGAAAGATTATTATTCTATATATATATATATATATACTTTATTCAAAACATTTCCAATCTATATTTCATACTAGTACAATTCAAAATAGTCTTATTCATTTACTTAATAAAGCAGTTTCAAACTAATTTAAATCATATTAAGACATACAAAACTAAACACATATACTTTATCAAATACTTTATACTTTTCAAAATTGCTTAGCTTGGAAAAGTTATCCTTGATTTGGAAGTGTTCGAACATTTAAATAGTCGAAGAAATCATATTTCAAATCCAAGAGTTGGAAATCAACAACAAATCAGTAAATCAATTCCAAAAGATAGGTCAATCAAATTTGAAACTCAAGAACTGAACATCGGCTCAATTCAAAACCGTGTCACATATATATGCATATATCTTTTCGAAAATCAAATTATACCTCGGTATTTGAAACCAAATTGGTTTCATAAAATCACTCGCATAACAAAGCTATTGGAGTGGCCTCTCCCCCACTCAAAAACTCGAAAATCAATGTCAATGATGCATGCATTCATCACCGAAGTTATTTTCCAGCGACAATAAGTGAGTTTTGGACTTTTATTTTCTTGTAAACTTCTTTTGAAATTTCTTCGAAATCATTTGAAACTCATTAAAATCATTTGAAACATTTCTTATTCGGAAAAATACTTTCAAATCATATTATTATATATTTTCAAAACCTTAAACCAATTTAAAATGCCAGAGTTCAATCACTCAAAGTTCAATTTCAAAACCATTCCATTAAAATTATTTTATAAACCAAATAATTTTCAAAAATTTCAAATCCTTTTAAAGCTTCAAATTTTCATTTTAAAAGGTATATAATTCTTATAAAAAACATTTCACTTTTATATACAAAATATGGTCATCCTTATGAAAATAATAATTTCGATGTATACACAATTTCAAAATACAATCGACAATTTTTTTTCAAGGGATGATTCAAGGATGGATTTCAAAATAGAAAAGAGACTCAAATTTAGAGGAACCCTAATCAAAAGAATCCTAACTAAGATTAGAGATATATAACTTATGTCGATACAAAAGAGTTTATAATCATTATTTGGAAAGACTCAAATTCATATCATATGAAGAACATGAGCATAAATATCTTTGGTTTGACAACTTCAACTAAGAAAAAGATACAATAAAGTTCACTTAATGCAACCTAACATACTACAGACAACAAACAAATCCACAGAATACCACTCCTACATAAACAAATCATCAGTATTAATTCTTCCGGGTGGCACTTCAACAGGTCCAGAACACTCCCCCTCAGTGTGCCCCCAACTTCTACATTTCTGGCATAAGTGCACTATACTCCCATCTTCCTTCTCGAACTGCGGGTACACGGCTTCCTTCCCGCTCTGTCTCACAGGACAATCTCTGGCTATATGCCCAGCCCTCCTACAATGGTAGTAAATAGTTGATAGGCCGATTGATGCAGTGGGTGCAGATTTCACTTCTTCATATTCTGGCAGCGGCTTGTAAAGTGTCCCCTCTCCCGGCATTTAAAACAGAAAATATTGGACCGAAAATGCTTGCCCTCCATCCATTTCCCCCATCTCTCTTCCTACACATGGCTGCATAGTGTCCCTTCTCATGACACCAATAACAAACGACATGGTCATAAGGACCCGGTCCTGCCCTTTCCTTCCATAACTTTTCCCACCTCTCGATCACTTCCTCCCGTTCCTAACGGGCTAGGGTTCTTCGTGCTCTACGAGCTGCTTTCTGCTCTTCTGATTCCGCCATACTCAAATAGCTTCCTATCAACAAAGCATCTATATCAAACAAGATAAAAGTTCAAAATTTCAGCGAATCCTAACCGAAGAGATTTACCAAAAAGGTGGATGGAAAAAGGATGAAGTTTAGAAAAAATTTCTTTTGAAACAAAATTTATACCAGAATAATCTTTAAAAATCCTTTGAAATCATTTGAAAATCATTTTATACTTCGAAAGTACATTCTCTCACAAGAAAATGATTCTGAGATTGATTTCACTAATTCTAGGGTATTTCTACCCTATCTCTAACGAGTTTTTGCACCTCAGGCTAAGGTTTGCCTAAAACCAAAGCTCTGATACCAAATGTAACGGACCACCTGCCAGTGGAGGAATGCCCACCGTAGCATACATTGGTACCTGTGTTCTGCCTTTACGGCCAGCCTCTCGACTGCACCAACCCCCGTAGGGACATATAGGAGTAAGAGTCATCTGCTCGCTACCAAACCAAATACGAGAACCCCCTATCATGCTGCACCCTCCAAATGCATAGAAAGACACACATGTTAGATTTGAATAATTCAAAATAACATATTTTAATAAAATTTGGAGCAAATAAAATCAAACACAAAATCACAGACACAGAAATATCAGAATAACTCGCAGCGGAAAAAAATACCATAGTAGTTCATGAAGCTACTATCTACATACTCTCAAAACATATACAAAATATCATAGTTTAAAAATGGATACAATAGAAGTCTGGATACATAGATCACTAACGCAGAAGCAATACCGAATAGGAAATAACTGGATCAGATATAGACTAATAGATGGTCAGATAAGCTCCAACAAATCTCTAGCTCCAGAAGGTGAATCCAAAGCTGTGACTCTCAGGCTCACTCGAGCGTAAAGTAAAACACAAAACACTCGAGTCAGGACATACATACTTATGCAATGTAAACCAACTCAAGTAAACCGTAATAGCAATGCACAATAACCTAAAGGATGCTTGGGATTGCCCATCCTTTAAGGATCCGGTAAACCATCAATTAAGCAAAAATAAACACTATCATAGAAATACCCATATTAAAGTAACTAACGCAAATAACAGTGTAAATGTGGCTAGGGTAGCGCAGAGCTGCAGTAATCACTAATCTCTAGCCATGCTCTCAAATTCAAGGTGTGTATCAAAACAATCACAAGGAAATCAAATGGCACACAAATAAGTGTACCCATGGTTATAAATTTTAAAATGGTGTTTTATACTTTAAAATAAAATATCATTTCAAATTCAAATCTTAATCAAAATAAGGATCAAATCATTTTCAAACCACTTCAATATATCAAAATATCATATTCTTTCAAAATTCATTTTCAAATCACTATTTGAATTCAAATTCAACTATTCAAATTTAATTACCTTTTAAAAATGGTTTATATTATAATAAAAAATAATTCATTTAAACCATTTAAAAGTGAAGTTGTTATCTTTCAAATAATTAAATCCAAATTTTCCATTAATTCATTTATTAAATTCCAATTTATTTTCTTTAACTTAAATCCTCATTTTACACCAAATCTCAAATTTCAGGTTAGATTATATTTCAAGTTACACTCTTAAGCATAGATTTACTTAACGTTTTATATTCATAGAAAAATCAATAACACTTTAATAAATCATTTTAAATTCAAATTTGAATCAAAATATCATAATTTACATTTTAAAATACTTAAAACTATCCAGAAAAGTATATAAAATTTTCTAGCCTAAATCAAGTGATACGGATAATATATCATTGCAACCCGTAATTTACAAAGAAAAATCCGGGTTTATCATTTCAAACCTGCAAATCCCAAGTTAAATAAAATAAATAAATAAATAAATCGCTCAGGCCTATCATTTCAGTCCATAAAGTTTTTTTCCCTATTCTAAAGTCCGTTTGGGTATGTATCATTTCAACCCATAGTGATTCTATTCTACGGGAAACTTGCAGTGTGAGAACGGAATAAAATAAACAATATAGAATCATATAGCAGTAATAGATGATATAACAGGTTTATAAGAAAGGTTAACATCATATAATTCATATCACAGGCAGGTATAACATGATATAATATTCTACACATTCACTTGTTGTCAATTCACTAATTATATAAGTATAAATGTCATAAGTGAATACTCACCTTTTCACGCTGGAGATCGCAAATCAAAACACACGAATAAAATTCAAAAAGCATGATAGCACAACTTTTGATTTGAGTGGAGTGGATGGCCAAGATGTTATTCTTGTATTCAACAACAAAACAAAGAAAAATATAAATATAAATACAATACTAAAATTATTGGAACAAGATGGAAATAGAGTTTACAAAAGACAACACCAAGTTTTCAATTGATTTTTGCTTGACCACAAGAAACATTTGCTCGACCACAAAGCTATATAGGTTCGGCCTTGGTGATGTTTGGCTAGGGTATGGATCTAGTTTGGACTCATATAGGCATGGCTACAAGTAAAAGTGAAGGGATAGGAGTTACTAGTGAAGGAAGATCAAAGGTTAAGGCAAAAAGAGGAGTTTTGGTGCAACTTTAGGCTTGGCCATGCATGAATTGGGCTCGGCCTTGGCATGCACAAACCTGGTGGTGGCTGGAGTGAAGGCCAAGGGTGCTGAACTTGATGGTGGTGGTGGTTAAGGGGTGGCCAACGCAACATATGAAGGGGATGGTGGAAACTAGCTTGGCTATGCATGGTTTCAAGGGGTTTTTTGCAATTTTTGGAGGTGTTTGCATCATTTGATGGTCATGGACAGTCTTGGTCAGAGGAGGAGGGGTTTAGGCCATGTATGGTGATGGGAAGGAGGTGATGCGGTGGTCGGTGAAGGTGGTGACGGGTTTATCCGAGCCAAGCTAGAGATGAACAAGCAAAAACAAATGAAAAAAAAGAAGAAGAAAGGAGAGAAAAAGAAAGATCATTGCTTACTTTTTTTTTCAGATCTGAAGTGCCATGAGAAATGAAGATGGAAAGAAATTTTCTCATGTGAAAATAGTGATATAGGCGGCTAGGGATTAAGGAATGAACGAAAAAAAATTATGGAGAAGCTATGGTAGAAAATCAAGGGATGGAAAGATAAAAAGGTAAGAAATAAAAGTAACGTTTGCTTAAAATTAAAAACAGGTAACGTATCTTAATTGATGCATTTCCTATAAATTAAAGAAAGGTGTATATAAGAAGCTTTATCAAACATACGTTAAATAAATACATTTTAAAGATATGCCTTTTAAAGCAATAACGATATATATATATATATATATATATATATATATATATATATATATATATATTTGAAATTTCTTTCCAAGAAATAAACAAGGATCTAAACACTTACCATTTAATTAATAAATGAATGTCTAAATAGAAAAATAAGGCAGAGGTAGATATTATGAAAAGTAAATAAATAGTTTTAGGAAAAGTAGGAAATAAATAAAGAAAATACTCTATTTAATGAAAACTAGAATTAAAAATTGTAAATAAAATTCAACTGGCTTTGGAAAATTTCAACAACACTTCTAAATAAATAAAAGTCAAGTAAATAAAATAAATGCAGAACAAAATAAAGTGTAAATGAAAATAAATAATTCTTTTAAGGAAAAATAGAAAATAAATAAAGAAATGGCTATTTAATTGAAACTAGAATTTAAAAGTTGAAAACAATATACAATCAACATTTGAAAATTATAACTGTACTTTGAAATAGTTTTAAAAATAAAATATATGCATAATATATCATGTTACATAAATTAGAACATGATTTTACAAATAAAAATGTTATTTATATAAATAAAATAAACAAATTTGTTAAATAAAACAATTTACACACAATATTGTAAAAAGCATAACTTTCACAATATTAATCCGATTTCAACGAAATGAAAAGTACTATTCTTGAAATTAAATATATTTTCTTAATAAAAGGTAAAATTCAAAAATTCAAATATTTAAATTTAAAAGTCAAAGTTTGACCATTTTGACCAAAATCCACTTTTTTGAAAATATTCCATTTATTCAGGTTTGAAATTATAATTCACATAAAAATCAAAATTTATATTTAAAATAACAAATTTATCCATTTTAATAAATAAAATAAAGTTTTTAAATCAGGAATTTCAGTTAAAACAATTAAAATACAAAATTAAAATAATCACAAAATACAGGGTTGTTACATACAATTTATTACAAAATACGCAAAGAGCGACATATGAAGATTCCTCCCTTGGTTGATCGAGTCTAAATATAGGCACTAAACAAACTTTTCCATTGTAATGACCTGCTATTTTGAACCATTCGCATCCACACATGTCGGACTAGAATTGTTCAAACCAACAGATTGTTAATTTATATTTGGCAAAACTCAGCATATGCAATAAATTAATTAATTACATAATCACAGACTGAGAATAATATAACAATAAGCAGCAGAATAGATAAATAGTAGCTCATGAAGCTACTATATACACGTCAAGGTTTAAAATAAAATACAACAGTTATCTCGAATACATAGAAGCTACTAACACAAATGCAAATGACAAGTCAAAACAAAACAACTGGAATAAACTAAAGTAACAAGAAAGCCAAAAAGATAAGGACCGATCTTCAAGCGAAGATCCAAACTCCAAAGGTGGGTCTCAAATGCTATGACACTCAGTCTGACCCGAGCATAAAGCAAAATAAAAAACACCCGAGTCAGGTTATCATTCTTGTACTAGTAAATCAACTCAAGTGAAATGTCCAAGTGAAATACAATATAACTTAAAGGATGTTGGGGATTTCCATCCTCTAGGGATCCGTTAAACTATCTACTATATAGTAATATATGCTATTATAATATGTCTATTAGTAAAGTAAAGTATGAAAATAGCGTTAAGGCATTACCCATATCCCCCTTTACACATTTTATATATTTTCGTAGTCTATACAATACCGTAAGCTCCACAAAACCGGTGGTTTACCCAGAAGGCACTCCATAGGTACGGTACAAAACAAACTCGTAGAAGGAACGATAAGGCATGTGCAAAGTCACTCAAGGCAATGCCTAGGGTAGGATTTTACCATTTTGCAGATCTAGACTGATCGTACTGAATAGCAGCTACTACCGCCCACTCGAGTCACACTTCCAAATCAAAGGCACACCCAATCAAATCACAAAGTAATAGAACAATATCGAAAAAATAAGAGCGACCTCACTTGGCCCGGAGTGGCTCCTGTTTTAGCCACATCAAGTTGACTGCAGGAGTCAGGTTTGCGTTCATACCTCATATAGACGTCGCCAAACCATCATACGTCATTCTGGATTCTCCACCACATACACAATTGTTAAAGTGGTTTTCAGTATTGGCAGATAGTATGAAAACATCTGATCCCGGTCTCTTTGACAACCAAATGCTTATTTCATACCTTAGTCATTTTGTAAAATCACTTTTATAAACATTTCAAACGGTTCATACTTCATATCAAAATATCATATCATTTTCAAGATCATATTCACTTTCAAAACCATATAACTTTAAATAATATTCACTTTAAATTATAATTCACTTCCAAAATCATAACCACAAAATTTGTTAAACCATCATATGAAAGTATTTGCATTTAAAACTATTATATCTAAATCATAATAGTTCCAACTTAAACTGTTTTATTGAAATAGTTTATATATTGAAATAGTTATAAATTAAAATAGATTATAGATTAAAATAGTTTATACATTAAAATTATATATATATATATATGTATTAAAATAGTTCTATATATATTAATAATAGTTTATATCGAAAATAGTTCCAAACTAGAATTGTTTCTTTTAGTTTCAGAAATCAATTCAAATAAACTTTAGTTCCACAATTTCAATTAAAAGGTTAAAGGCTTAATTCAAATTCTCATTAATAAGATATTCAATTTATGTCGATTTCAAATGCAGGTTTGAACTACAAATTTAAACCACTTCAATTCAGTAGGTTTCAAAGTATAAATATACAACATTTACAATAACTCAATTTAATAAATTTCATTTATATTTCGAAATTCAACTTCAATTTTATTTAAATTTGAAAATATTCCCTTATCAATTTTAGTAACACTTAAATAAAATCTCCACTTACAAATTTAAATAAAATCAATAATTAAATATCTACCTTCAATATATATATATATATATATATATATATATATATTTCTAAAACATTCACCTAATCACTTTTTATAATCATTTAAATAAAAATTCAAATTACATATTTAAATCAAAACTAAATATTTAATTTCAACTTATTTAAATTTGAAAATATTCATTTAGCCACCTTTAATCAAAATCAAGCTATCAAATTATAAATTTCATATCTTTAAAATCTCAAAATCAATAAGTCTAGATCAATTTTTATTTAAATTCAATTACTAACCAAATAAAATTTCAAGTCAATTTTAATTTATCTTTCCAACCTCTATTTATTTAAAGTTATTACAAAATTATTTAAAAATATTAATATAAATTTTAAATAAATATTCGAACATATTATACGTATACTAATTAAATTAAATTTTGTTAAACTAAATTATATTAGATTAAATCTTATTAATAAATCTATTTTAAATCTTATTTTATATATTTTAAAAATAATAAAATTATAACTACAATCTTAAAAGTTATATTTTCAGAACTTATTTATAAATTAAAAAATTTCAAACATATAATTTAAAATCTAAATTTTACAAAATGAAATATCTTTATATTATATTTAAAAATCAATATTTATTAAAATCCATATATTTCTTACAAAACTTTGTAAATCATTTTTTCAAAATAGATCAACGGTGTCTGTATATAGTTTTATATCCTATGGTCAAGTGATATGGATATTTATCATTTCAATCTACAATTTAAATTTAATATTTACGGGTATATATCATTTCAACCTACAATTCAAAATTTCAAAATCAATGAAAATCACTTAGGTTTATCATTTCGACCCATAATGATTTTCCCTTAATATATAAGATAGTTCGGGTACGGATCATTTCAACCTATAAGGAATTCTAAACTAACGGGGAACATGTAGAGTGAGAACAAATATGATAAAAATATAACATATCAACAACTGACATATATCATCAGTAACAAATTTAAATATACTATATATACAACAGGTTTTGGTGTCATATTTTATAGTTAAAACATAGCAGATAATGGCATATCATATTTAACAATTAAATAACTTAACAATTCAAATTTTATAGCATATTTCAATTGTCATTTCATGTGAAATCAATTTATCAAATATAAGAATGTTAATCGTGAGTGATTGCTTACCTTTCCAGGCTAGAGAAATAACAAGATGTGATGAATCCGACCATAAATTCCAAAGCACAAGACGATGAACATGAATTTAACGAGCAAAGTAGGGCGCAACGGACTCGAATTGATGAAAGAAAATATATAATTTTATGTTTATAATAAGATTTTTATATTATATTTAAAAATAAATATTCAATTTACAACACATATATAAATAAAATTTCTATTTACATATATTTTAAACCAACATCAAAATAAATCTTTATATTTTCATTACAAAAGTCAATATTTATAAAATTCAATTTCACACATATCAGAATAACTTCTATATATATATATATATATATTATTTGTTTAAAATCAATTTTCAAATTAAACACTTACTAACAAAATCATTATATATATTATTTCAAAATCTTTTCCTTAAACACATACCAAAATCCTATATATATATTATATTCCTTTCCAAAATTTTCAAATAAATATTGAAACATGCTTTATACATATAAGAGTTATTAAAAATAAAAAAAATCATTATACAGTGTTAATAAACATTCAAAACATATGATATATAACATATAAACGTTTAAACACATAATATATAACATATGAGACATACGTTTAAAACACATATACATATAATATATATAAAGTAGGCACAACAAGGGGATGAGAGAAGGAGCAAGCCGGGCATATGGGTCCTCGGCAGTGGTGGAGAGAGGGAAGAGTCGGGGCTGATGGCTTACAAGGTGGAGGAGGCCGGCTGCATGGAAGGTGATAGGTGAGGTCGGAGAGCCGGAGCTGGTTGGCGTTTGGAGTTGTAGGCGGCCATAGGGTGACTGTTAGGTCGGAGGGATGATGTAGGATGTGTGTTGTTCGGTGTTAGGTTCGGCTGCTATATGGATGCTGCTAGGCCCGACAATGGCGGGGAAGGTGGGCGGTCTATGGTGATTGGCGGATCTCGGATCTGGTTCGAACAACACAACGCTTGGGTTTGCATAGGCGGAGGGTGGAAGTGGTGATGGGAGGAGGAAAACTAGCACGTTTGTGAGGCAAAAGGGGAGGAGGTGGACCTGTGGTTGCTGGGGAAAGATGAAAGGGCGGATGTGGGTTTGCATGGTTTATATGGGAAGAAGCACGGCGTAGGGTTGTTTTGGGTTGGATGTTGCCGACGTGGAGGAGAGGGAGTGAGTGATCTCGAGTCAGGTTGGGAGAGGAACGGGTAGTGGCAAGTTACGGCAATGGTTAGGTGAGGTGGAGCAGGTCGAAGGCGAAGAGTTGACATGGTTACAGGAAATAGATATACAAAATGCTTTTATATTTTATTTTATTCTTTTCAGAACAAAATGAGAGAGGTAACAATGAACCAAAATAATACATGGAACCGGTTGGAATGCTAATAGCCAGAGAACAACAAAAGTCATAAGTTGGGTTTTCTAGGAATAATAATGACCGGTGGTTATTCGTTTTACACAAGGAAGGAATGATTAGACGTAGGAAACAAAAGGCTCAAAAACATACCGATACGGCTAGCCTTTTCGTAGATTTTGCAGTGTATGGACATCGAAAAACAAAAATGAATATATTACGGAGATCAGCATGACGAGATGAACAGAATGGTACACAGATATCAGGAATATGACCCTATCAAAAGTCGATATTTTGCTGCTATGCTGCTGCAAATTCGTCGAAAATATGATAAATGGGGATATAACAGTCAAAATTTAGCGAAATAAATATGACGTCTCCCTTAAAAAATGATTTACATTTTTATTATATAAAAATATTAAGGTTTCGAAAACATTTTGTTTTCATCAAATTAACTGATTTAAATTAAAAATGGAAATTACACAACAGAACTAACTTTCATATTCTCCAATAAAAATTTACCATTTGCTATGCTTCAACAGACGCATATCAAATATCAAATTTCTATTGTAAAATTTAATTAATTATGTTACTAAAAATCGTTAAATTTACGAATCGTTACACTCTCCCCCACTCAAAACTTTTCGTCCTCGAAAAGGAACAAGATGAGAGAATAGAAGTAATAGGAAAGCAAAATAGATTGGAAATACACAGTATCAGATACAACTACTAATTTAAAACCATATAGATATCTTTTATTTTAAATTGATTTAAATTCAGCTAATCTGATTTCCATTCATTTATTCAATCAATAAATATTCATTGTATTCACATTTGATTGATTTCAATTCAAGGTATTTCCACTAAATTGATCTGCCTTCAATTTATTAACATTTGTTATAAAAAAATTTTCAAAACAATTTTTTATTTATTTAACCCATTTTTTATTCAATTTATTCCCTTAATAGTTCTTATAACATAGGTTAAGTGTAAAAACATTTATTATACCAATTCAAATTTTTATTCATAAATTCTCTTATCAAAATTTCATTTTTGGACATCTTATTATTTACATTTATACTGTATATTATTCAATTACATATTCTTATTAACATTTAACTTTCTAAGTAAGTTATATTAATGTTTTCTGAGTGTAATTAAGCCCTATAGAAATTTACAACATTTTATTAAGCAAAATTTAGTTTGAACATTTTATTACTAAAATTTCTCTTATATAACCTTTAATTACATATTTCATAACATCTTAACTTTTGAATATTCAGGTAAGTTATATACGTTATGAAGTGCAGTTGATTATTATATAGTAAGTTTTACCTTAGTCTAACTATTTCAAGTTTGGGAAAATTAATTTAAAGAACAAAAATTTGTATATTTTTAACCTCAAGGACACGACCTCAATATTTTAACCACAAGGATAAATATTCTTCTAAAAATTATTCATAAGGACAAACATTCTTTCAAAAATGCAACCGAACTAAAACTGATTCCTAAAAACTGCTACTGATAACTACAAACTGATACCTAAAAACTGCTATCAATAACTAAAAACTAATATCTAAAGGAAGTCGTCCTTGAGGCTAAAATACCGAAGGTCAGTCCTTGAGGCTAAAATGCTGAAATTTTTTGTCCTTGACAATAGTTTCTTGTTCAAGTTATTTCAATTTCATTTCCCATTTTGGACATTCCAATTATTCAACAAATTTGCTTAATTTCCATAATTGAAAACCATCACTTTACATAGAATTTAAGAATTAACTTCCAGTTTCACTTCAAACCATTTGAAATAAACACACACATATATATTTTATAAATCAAATCATACTTAAGAAATTCTAATCAAATCCAATTTCCGAAAACAAAAGTGTAGCAAAGCGACTAATTGGTCTCTCCACTTTGAGACTCAAAAATAAATGTCGATGATGCTGCAGCATCACCGAAATTATTTTCCAGTGATAAAGAGGAGAGTATATGCTTCTTCTAAAATTCTTTGGAAATAGTTTCTATTTGAAAATGCTTTCAATAATATATGTTATTTTTCAAAAAAATTTAAAACCAAATTTTGAGAAGCACCGAAAATTTAATTCTCAAATTCTTAAATTAAATTTGTTTTATTGCAAATCAAATTTATACCCATGTTTAAAATTTCATTACCTTATAACACATGATAATAGTTAATGATTTAGGAATGTTGATATAATAATAAATGATAATCTAGTATTATTATTTCTAACAACCAATTCATTTAACTATCTAATTTTAGAAGATTATAATTTATATATCAATATAATCATACCAAAAATTTATTCATTTACCAATTTCGAAAACAATATTGTGTCAGTTTGCTCTGTTCAAATGTCCTGGAATCCCTGTCGATAGCGTTGGCCAGATGAATCGATTGAAACCCAGAATTCAAACTTAACAACTCAAACAACACAATATAAAACATTTTATATCAATTACAAATACGTTCTCTCATAGGATGGTTTAAGAATATATTATAGAACAACGAAACATATTCAAATTTAAAGGGATCCTAATCAAAGAGAATTCTAATCAAGAAGATAGGCTCAAAAGTAAGATTAGATAATTAAATTACAAAAAAGGAAAGATGGATTGAGTTATATAAATCATGGCGACTTAAACCGGGTCAACTGAAACTTAGAAAAACGAGAATAACTCTAACGAAAATGGGAATAAACTTGTTGAGAACATCACGGAAACGCGATTCATGAGATCGATAAAGAAGACATGAGCATTGATTAATCCAAAGGGTGTGACTAACCATTCATAAAAACCATTCATCTAGGAAAAAAGGACAACAATCAAGCTCCAGGGACAAGATTGATGCGGAATTCAATTCCCCTCTTAGAAGGAAAAAAACGACTTCACCAAAATATTGGGATAATCCCTGACTATCGAGGTAGAGTCAAGCTCACTAAGCTGAGAATAAAGCAAAAAGATATAATTGCCTATATAATACTGAGGCAATCGACATTCGATCACAAGATAATTTCCTTGGTCATCTACTAGAGAATGGTTCCAGCTTTTGCAAGAGATAACAACATCAAAACTGAGAACGTAGAAATCTCCGGTTAATCGACGTCTGTTGTAAAGGAGTTCGCTCCTTTACAAATCAAACCAAAATTGGCGGGACCGCCATTAGTACGAGTCACACATAAGGATGAAGTTGCCAAATCGAGGTGTCAAGATAACCTCAAATTTGTTACAGAGATCAATAGAATAGAGCTATGGGATGCTCTGGTGTCAAAAGGAACACGAACATGAGAAGACAAGAATGGATGTTAGAACAAATGGATAGTTCCAAAATCCGAAAGAAATCCTAATCCAGGAGGATCCGAACAAAGAATTTTAAGCTCGAATGAATATGATTTCATAATTTATTCTACTCACTCTAGGGTATTACTACCCTATCTCTAATGAGTTTTTACTCCATATGTTAAGTTTTGCCTGAACCAGAGCTCTGGTACCAATTGTAATGACCTGCTATTTCGAACCATTCGCATCCACACATGTCAGGCTTGAATTGCTTAAAACAACAGATTGTTAATTTATATTTGGCAAAACTCGACATGTAGAGTAAATAAATTGATTACAGAATCACAGACACAGAGTAATATAATAAAAAGCAGCGGAATAGATAAATAGTAGTTTATGAAGCTACTATATAAACATTAAGAAGTTACTAATACAAATGATAAGGCATAACAAAACAACTTGAATAAACTGAAGTAACTAGAAAGCTGAATAGATAAAGATCGATCATCAAGCATAGCTCCAAACTCCAAAGGTGAGTCTCAAATGCTGCGACACTCTGTCTAACCCGAGCACAAAGCAAAATACAAAACACTTGAGTCAGAATTAACATTCTTATACTAGTAAATCAACTAAAGTGAAATGTCCAAGCGAAATGCAATATAACTTAAGGGATATTTGGGGTTTTCGTCCTTTAAGGATCCGTTAAACTATCTACTATGTAGCAATATGCAGTATTATAATATGTCTATCAGTAAAATAAGTATTAAAATAGCGTTAAGGCATTACCCATATCCCCTTAACACATTTTATATATTCCTGTAGTCTATGCTATACCGTAAGCTCCACCTAACCGATGGTTTACCCAGAGGGCACTCCATAGGTACGGTACAAAATAAACTCGTAGAAGGCGCTATAAGGCCTGTGACAAGGCACTCGAGGCAATGCCCAGGTAAGGATTTTACCATTTTGCGGATATGGACTGGTGGTAACGCATAACAGCTACTACCTCCCACCTCGAGACACACTCCCAAATCAAAGATGCACCCAATCAAATCACAAAGTAATAGAATGGTACCAAAAAAATGTGCCCGATAGGAGAAGCGACCTCACTTGGTCCGGCGTGGCTCCTGTTTTAACCACATCAAGCTGACATGCGAAAGTCAAGGTTGCATCCATACCTAATATAGGCGTCGCCAAACCGTCCTACTTCATTTTGGATTCTCCACCATGTACACAGTTGTTAAAGTGATTTTCGGTATTGATAGAAAGTATGACAATATCTGATCCCAGTCTCTTTAACAACCAAACGCTTATTTCACACCGTGGTCATTTTATAAAATCACTTTTATAAACATTTCAAACGGTTCATATTTCCTATCAAAATATCATATCACTTCGGAAATTATATTCACATTCGAAGTCACATCACTTTAAATCATATTCACTTTAAATTGTAATTCACTGCCAAAATTGTAATCAAAAAATTTGTTAAACCATTATATCAAAGTATTTGCATTTAAAACCATTAAATCTAGATCATAACAATTCCAACTTGAACGGTTTAAATATTGAAATAGTTTATATATTAAAATAGTTATAAATAAAAAATAGTTTATATTTAAAATAGGTTATAGATTAAAATAGTTTATATATTAAAATAGTTTATATGTATTAAAAATAGTTATATATATATATATTAAAATATAGTTTATATAAAAAATAGTTCCAAATTAGAATTGTTTCTTTCAATTTCACAAAACAATTCAAATCAAATTTAGTTCCATAATTTCAACTAAAAGGTTAAAGGCTTAATTAAAATTCTCATTAAAACCATATTTAATTTATATCGATTTCAAATCGAGGTTTGAACTACAAATTTAAAGCACTTCCAATTCAACAGGTTTCAAAATATAAATATTCAACATTTACAATAACTCAATTTGATAAATTTCATTTATATTTCAAAATTCAACTTCAATTTTAATTTTGAAAATATTCATCTATCATTTTTAATATCATTCAAATAAAATATCCACTTACAAATTTAAGTAAAATCAATAATTAAATATCTACCTTTAATATATTTATTTCTAAGATATTCATCTAATCACCTTTTATAAGCATTTAAATAAAATTTAAAATACATATTTAAATCAAAACTAAATATTCAAATTCAACTTATTTAAATTTGAAAATATTCATTTAACCACCTTTAATCAAAATAAATTTCATATCTTTAAAATCTCAAAATCAATAAATCTAGATTAAAATTCAATTATTAACCAAATTAAATTTCAAGTGAATTATAATTTAAATTTCCAACCCTATTTATTTAAAGTTCTCGCAAAATCTATTTAAAAATATTAATATAAATTTTAAATAAATATTCAAACATATTATACATATACTAATTTAATAAAATTATATTAAATTAAATTATATTAAATTAAATCTTATTAATAAATCTATTTTAAATCTTATTTTATATATTTTAAAAATAATAAAATTATAGGTAAAATCTAAAAATTTATATTTTCAAAACTAACTTATGAATTTAAAGGTTCCGAACATATAATTTAAAATCTAAATTTTACAAAATAAAATATCTTTATATTATATTTAAAAACAATACTTATTAAAATCCATATATTTCCTTCCAAAACGTTAAAAACCATTTTTATCAAAATAGATCAATGGTGTCCATATATAGGTTTGTATCCTATGGTCTAGTGATACAGATATTTATCATTTCAATCCGCAATTTAAATTTAATATTTACAGGTATATATCATTTCAATCCGCAATCCCAAAATCTCAAAATCAATGAAAATCGCTTGGGTTTATCATTTCAACGCATAATGATTTTCCCTTAATCTATAAGATAGTTCGGGTATGTATCATTTCGACCCATGGGAAATTTTAAACTAATAGGGAACTTGCAGAGTGAGAACAAATATGATAATAATATAACTTATCAACAACAAGCATATATCATCAGTAACAAATTTAAATATACCATATATACAACTGGTTATGGTGTCACATGTCATAGGTAAACAATTGTAGATAATGGCAAATCATATTTAACAATTAAATAACTTAAAAATTCAAATTTAACTGCATATTTCAATTGCCATTTCATGTAAAACCAGTTTACTAAATATAGGAATGTTAATCGTAAGCAATTGCTTACCTTTCAAGGTTAGAGAAATAACAAGAACAAGATGTGACGAATCCAAGCACAAATTCCAAAGCATAGCACGATGAACACGAATTCAGCGAAAAGCAGGGCATGACGGACTTGGATTGATGAAACAAAATACATAATTTTTATATTTATGATAATATTTTATAGTATGTTTTAAAATCAAAATTCCATTTGCAACACATATATAAATAAAATTTCTATATACATATGTTTTAAACCAACATCAAAATAAATATTTATATTTTCATTTCAAAAATCAATATTTATAAAATTCAATTTGACATACATATCAGAAAAACTTCTATATATATATTATTTGTTTAAAATCAATTATCAAATTTAAACACATATTAACAAAATCATTATATATATTATTTTAAAATCTTTTCCTTAAACACATACCAAAATCCGATATATATATATTTATATATCCTATTTCTTCCTAAAATTTTCAAATAAATATTTAAACATACTTTATACATATAAGAGTTATTACATAATAAAAAAAATCGTTATATAGTGTAAATAAACATTTAAAACATATGATATATAGTATATAAACGTTTAAACACATAATATATAACATTTAAGATATACGTTTAAAATACATATACATATAATATATATAAAGCAGGCATAGCAAAGGGACGTGAGAAGGAGAAACATACAGGTCCTTAACAGTGGTGGAGAGAGGGAAGAGTCGGGGCTGATGGCTCATAAGGCGGAGGAGGCAGGCTGCATGGAAGGTGACAAAAGAGGTCGGAGAGCTGGAGCTCGTTGGCATTTGGAGTTGTAGGGTAACTGTCAGGTCGGAGGGATGATATAGGATGTGTATTGTTCGGTGTTAGGTTTTGCTGCTATTGGGTGTTGCTAGGCCTGACAATGGCGGAGATGGTGGGCGTCTATGGTGATTGGCGGATCTCTGCTCTGGTTCGAACAGCTGCATGCTCAGGGTTTGCATAGGCGGAGGGTGGAAGTGGCTATAGGGGGACGAAAAAAAGCACGTGGGTGAGGCAAAAGGGGAGGAGGTGGATCCATGGTTGGTGGGAAAAGATGAAAGGGCGGAGGTGGCTTAGCTTGGTTCAGGTAGGAAGAAGCATGGCGTAGGGTTGTTTTGGGTTGGATGTTGATGATGTGGATGAGAGGGAGTGAGTGATCTCGGGTCAGGTTGGGAGTGGAACGGGTGGTGGCGAGTTGCGGCAAAGGTAAGGTGATGTGGAGCGGGTCGAAGGCGAAGAGTGGACATTGTCACAGGAAATAGATATACAAAATGCTTTTATATTTTATTTTATTCTTTTCAGCACAAAATGAGAGAGCTAAAAATGAACCAAAATAATATATGGAACCAGTTGGAATGTTAATAGCCAGAGAATAACAAAAGTCAGAAGTTGGGTTTTCTGGAAATAATAATGACTGATGGCTATTTGTTTTACATGGGGAAGGAATGAATAGACGTAGGAAACAAAAGGCTCAAAAACAAATACTGATACAACTAACCGTTTCGTAGATTTCCCCACGAACCGGACACCGAAATACAGAAATGAATATACTACGGAGATCAGCACGAGGAGATAAACAGAATGGTACATAGATATCAGCGATATGACCATCCTATCAAAAGTCGACATTTCACTATTGTACTGCTGCCAATTCGCTGAAAATAAGATCAAGGGGCTATAACAGTCAAAATTTGGCAAAACGAAATATGACGACTCACTTAGAAAATGATTTACATTTTTATTATATAAAAATATTTAGCTTTTGAAAACATTTTGTTTTCATCAAATTAATTGATTTAAACTGAAATTGGAAATTACACAGCAGAACTAACTTTCATATTTATCATTCCCTATGCTTCAAGAGACACATGTCAAATATCAAATTTCCATTGTCAAATTTAATTGTTTAATTTCAAGATTTTTTTTGTTAATTACGTTATTAAAAATTGTTAAAATTTACGGGTCGTTACAGCTATTGCATCCAATAACACAGCGGAATCAAACAAAAAGAACTCTTAATAGCTAGCTTGTCTCCTGCATGTCTCCGGAAGCTTATTTGTCTAAAGGAGAACCTAAAAACATTAATTCTCAACTACTCAAAATCAATTGAGCAACCAAGAGTTTAAGGGGAAAACATAAAATTTGAGTCGGACAAAAAGTATGCGTGAATAATAACCTACCATCTTGAACCATATAGATATCTAGTGGGTCACGCCGCTTAGCAGAACAATTTTTTCCCAAACTAATATCCTAATCTAATTTATAATAACCATATACTGTGCACTTGCATCCACAATGGTTAAGACATAATATAATAAAATGTATCATGATGATATGCAAACATGTAATGCCCTAGATTTTCCGTCCTCATTTACCGGACTATCTGTCTTAATTTATAGTTTCTAGGATTACTATTAACCCATTCGTTTTCATGGGTTGACTAATAACCTGTTTAATTCTTTAGGGATTTCCTATCCGCTTTCATAGTTTTCATGGGATCACTATGAACCTATTGGTTTCTACCAGTATAATCATCCAATCATAGTTTTCATAGGATCACTATGAACCTATTAGTTCCCACCAATTATATCTTTCGTGTCATATTTTTCATGGGTTGTCTATGAACCTATTGATCTCTCTCAATAAATTATTCCGAACATAGTTTTCATGGGATCACTAATAACCTACTGGCCCCTGCCAACGACAATTTCCATAACAAAGTTTTTATAGGCTTACTAAGAACCTATCTACTAATAATCCTTTGATCAGTCTTGGGCAATCTATATTCTGGTCTGTCTGACCTCTTAGATGCAATTCTACTTACACATGAGTTAAATTCTATATATATATATATATATATATATATATATATTCACTACTGGGCCAACTTAGCCAGATATTTTGCCCTTACCCAAAGATGTAGTTATGGGTTATAAATGAATTGAATATAGTTACATAAGCATTAATGATAATTGATCAAATAAGATAACAATATAAACCTCCATGGTTAAATTCCTTGTAATCTTTTTTCTAATGAAATATGGTTAATACCCTTAACCCACTAGATTTATCAAGGAAAGCATCCTCGAAAATTCCATAGTTAAATGTCATTCAAAAACTCTTTCATATTGCTATGTATAGACTTAAAAATGAGATTAGGTTCTCAAATTTGAAAACTAAGGCTTTGGACTATTTCCTTTGTATCATTACTTAAAACCTTAGATGTTATCTTTCGAAACCATCCAACATATCTTTTGAATACTTGGAACCATTCCTTTCAAAACACTAAAAAATATACATTTCGAAATATTTAAAATATACCTTTCGAAATACTTAAAGCATACCCTTCGAAAGCACTGGGTTCAAGTAAGTGTTTGTGGAAACATAACTTCGAAACCATTTAAAAATATTCCTTTCAAAACCATTGGGTTTAACATTAGTATAACTATAGGGTCAAAGAGAACAGAAGCGAAAGTAACCCTTTCGAAAACATTGATCTCAAATAAAAGAATTGGGGAAGAGGATAGCTTCGAAAAAAACCTTTCAAAACCTTTACCTCTGGAGCTCTTATTAAAAGTGGCTAAAACAACCCTTTTGAAAGGATTGAGGAAGAAACATTAAAATTTAAAAGGACGAAAGCTTCCTTTTCAAATACTATAAAGAAAGGCGACCTCTAACTGATTCGAAAGGTATGAATGCGGAAGCTAGGTATCGAATAGGTTCAAATGCGACAACTATTTTGAAAGCTTCTTTTAAAAAAGGCAAGTTGGATTGTTTTGAAAGCTTATAAAAATGGCTTCAATCCCTTCGAAAGCATGCCTTCAACACCTTTCCGCCATTCTCCAATACACTATGTATCAATTGCTTGATATCTTGTGCTTTGGTTTCCAATGGATGTGAAAGGTCATAGCAAAAGTATGATGACGGAAGCAAGCAAATGGATGTAGAGAAGTTGTAATTCAAAACAAAAATGATTTTTATGCCTTTCAAAGTAATTCATTTTTACCTGACTTGCCTAATTTATCAAAATATGATTGGCTGCCAATTCTTTATAAAAATTCTTTTCTAAAGGCTGCCGAATTCAACAATTAACAAATTAAATCATTTTAACAAATAAGTCTTTTCCCTTAACAAAACATTTAAGTCCTCTAACTTAAATAATTCAATAACCATAGTAAAACACTTAGGAAAAATCCCCAAAAATCACAATTATTCAGTGTTAATATGTTTTTTTACATATATATATATATATATATTAGACATGAAAATAATACTTCATTGCCTTAAATAATTTAAATCCAAAATTACCTATTTCTTCTATTCAAAATTCATAATAAATTATCCATAGCTTGGAATATTATATGATTTTCAATCCATCTCCAAAATAATGTGTTACATAACGTATTCAAACATTATAGCATTCGGTAATCAATTTTCACAATTTTAACCTTAAAATCGAATAATGTAATCGCATAAAAATCCTTATTTAAATTATGGCATATAGATCAAAACATATCATCATCCGCCCAATCATACAGTTTTAAACCTTAAAACCGAATTAAAACATTCAAGATGACTTATATGAAATGGTTTGGATCATTATTCACCTTGCTTGGATAAGGAACTTGAGATTTGTTCTTACTTTAATCTTCCTAGCTTGATCTTAGCTTCTAATTGGATTTTGCTCTTCTTTTTCTTTTGGTTATGGCCGACCATGTTTTCTTTTGCTTATGTTTTGGGTTTTGTAAGAATGTAATGAGAATGGAAATGTTGCAAGGGTTTTAGGGGTTATGGGGTTCGACTATTCCCATATTACCCTCGCTCTATTCTCTTGAGTATTTAACTTGTAAACCAATCTTATAAATTCATTTAGTTAAGACCCGACCCTAATTAGATCTCAAATCTCAATTCCCCTATCATTCTAATCTTTACATTATTATATTTAATTTATGTAATTAAATCTCACGAATAATTCTATTTAAAATTAGGGGTGTTACAGGCTCCCTTCCTTAAAGAATTTCATCCTCGAAATTCAGCAAGGACAAAATACTAAGCATAACAATCATTTGTAGCATCTCCTAACTAACATACTAGCCTACCTGACTAGCGAACAGTCTATATTTATCACAGATATAGAAGATATCCTTATAATAGATCAGGATAAGTATCTCTATCCCTTCTTCGATTTTTCAAGTACAGTCTTTCTCGTTGTCGCTCCACTGAACTTTCACCAACCTTACTATCTTGTTTCTTAACCTCTTCTCATCTCTTATTACAACCCGAACTGGTTGTCTAACAAAAATCAGATCCGGTTCTACAATTAAGTCTTCCAATGCAGTCGGAGGAATAGTAGTCTTTGGATCATGCACATACTTACAAAGATGAGACATATGAAACACATTATAGATACCTGCCAAACTGCTTGGCAACTCTTTTCTCTATGCGAGCTTTCCAGTTCTCTCTATAACTGAGAATGGTCCAACATATCTTGGTGCTAGTTTCCTTGATTTTCTGAATTGCACCTTACGTTTCATTATTAATACCTTAATGAAATCTCCATCTCCAACTGAGAACTCTAGATCCTTGCGTCTTTTATCTACGTAACTCTTTTATCCAGACTAAGCTTCCTTCATCCTACCTCGGATCAACTCAATCTTCTATGTTTCCTCTTTTACCAAATTTGGACCTAAGACTTTGTCTTCAGTTTCCAATCAATATGTATGTGACTTGCATGGCCATTCAAATCTTCGAAAGGTTCCATTCCTATACTAGTCTGATAGCTGTTGTAACAATCTATTTTTCCATACCCTTTGAATCGACAATAAACCATACATGTCCAACTCAAATTGCATGAATAAACAGTTCATCAAGGGTAGAAAGAAAATAAAGGCAGAACAGAATCTCACATGAATGGAATAACATATATTATTTCAATAATAATCTTTATAACGGAAAATTTTAAAATACATTATCAGAGTCTAACCTAGATTCAGCCTGGACAGTTATAAACTTCTATCATTACAAATGCCGAAAACAAAAAAAATGCAATAGAATTAGCAGATAATAGAATATGTCCATACGATGTTGAAGATCTCCAGCAGTCCTCTGGAAACGCCAACCGTCTTCAACTAAACCTGAAACTACTCGGATATGTCCCTAGTATTAAAAATACCCGGATCAAGCTTGATAAACCAGTGTGAGATACTCGAAATTTTAAATGTACAGATCATGACGATGATATCAAAACCTTTGAAAAGAAGGGTATCTCATAAGACCACGACCACACATAAACATGGACAGATTTTTATCTTATGATAACCAAAACACTTTTATACTAAAGTTCACTTGATATTATTTTAATGACATCTTTTTGAAAACACTTTTCAAATAAACTTATTCAAATAAGGTATCAATATCTGGATTAAGTCTAAGGTAATATATCCGGACTAGGTTAATGGAATATACCGAACGGAATATATGATACCAAAAGGGGTAGCTAAAATGTTTGCAAGGCATTACAACTATTTTGAAACTACAATCAAAACCATAAATCTCGTATTGGGATTGAATTTCCAACATGTAAGGAATCTAGTTGCCTTTTCTCCGATCCATGCGTAATAAACATTATTCCCATGGTGCCTTAATCGCTTTTCTCGAACTAAGCACTTGGAACAATACTTGCTGCACTGCTACTGATAACCGATAGTTCCCTTCTTTTCTCAAGCTAACCACTTTATCCAAATGGGGCAATAAATGCCTTGAGGGAGGTATCCCCCAAAGGGCCCAACGTATTGGACACTACCATACGTACACACTTGTTCCGAATTTGCATATGTCAGACCACATAATATACCATATCATCTTCTAGGATGTGAGGCTAGTGAGGCTACGCTCAATTTCTTCAAAGCCAAGCTTTTCATACAAAACCACGCTTCGATCATAACAGGTTCCACTTTGAATGCCCCACTGCCATTTCTTTGATCACTATTTGACTCCCACAAGCATACAACCTCTGAGCTCGTATGTCTTAGAGAATGGTGCTAAGCTAAGAGAAGTTGCCTTCTCTGCCACCAAGTAGATGTATATTTGTAAAAGTCAAATGTTGTGTCTCAGAAATGTAGTGTCAGACATTTTTCCATACAAGTTCATTCTAGGACTGAACGAAATTGAAGGCACTTTCCTTCGCCATTACTAGGCGAGAAGCCCTTACAATCCGAAAAATCTCCACAACGAGTAGACCACTACTATAAATAACTCTATAATAGGAGCGACCCAGAGCATGTCAATAAGTAGTCCTCATGCTATGAAGATCCACAGTCTTCAATAATCATCATCTTTAACATGTCTTCACTTTCGAACATATACATTGGTTCGAAGTGGTTTTTGAATAGGAATTACCCAAATCCGATCTCGGTTCCTTCAAAGCCAATTATCGATAAAAAGATGTCAATCTCATAAGTGGACATCAATCATCAATCAATTACTTTATCTTTTATAAAATATCTTTCTTAAAATATATTCTTTTCAATTTATTCCATTTTCTTTTCAAATGTATATGGAATCATTAAGCCTCATTTATCAAATCATTTGGTTTATTTAAACCTTTCTTAAATCCTGGAATAATCCTAAATCATTTTCTCGTTTACTTAGGAAAACTTTTCCAAATCATTCATTAAATCTTAATCAAAAATTTCTTATATTCAAATTATAACTTTTGACTTAGGGAAAATATTCCCAAATCATTCATTAAATCTTAATCAAAGATTTCTTTCTTAACTTCAAATCGCATTCTTGCAAATCGAAGATTTTCATAATAGAGCACTACTAGCACTTTAAATATGGTAATTTTCACCTCTAGGGACTAATGAAAAGTAATCCTACATAATGAATATCTTTGTCTTCAATATGTTTTATTTCGAAAATTATTTTGAAAGGGTCTTCGGATAGAAATCACCCAAATCCGATCCCGGTTCTTTGGATAGAAATCACCCAAATCCGATCCTGTTTCCTTCGTGCTAATCATCGAATAAAAAGATGTTAAGTGATTAAATAACATTCAAAGAATTTGTTTCTTTTCCTTTATCTTGAAAAAACTTAAATATGATCTTTTAGAGCATCCGGGCTTTTCTTTCGATCTGTTCCACCCCTCATCTAAAAGATAAAGCGAAGGACAAGTTAGTTCAGACACTGATTGCTCCATTCCTAACCTTAGTTACACATCTTGTTTTACCGTTTAGCTCTCACAAGCGGGATAAATGTACTAGTCGTTTCCGCATACTCAGTTATTAGCTTTATTTTGGAATTGAATAAGATTCCAAACTATATTTTAAACTCTTAATTTTTCTTTTTAAAAATATTTAAAATTAATTCTAGGAAATATCGTTACGTTTAAACTCATATTCAAAAGGTTATAGAATTCACAACATAAAAGTGCCGCGGAAAGTGCTGTATAAGCTTATTTGATTTAAATAGCTTTTTAATATTTAAAATTCATATTTTCCATTCCAAATATCTTTTAAACCATTTTAATAAATTTATCAAATTTATTTGATATTTTTAAAACATTTAAAATAATAATTTTAAAGAAATCCCTTTTTAGATTCCGAACTGCAAAACTGCGATGTTTTTAGAAAATTATTTTGGACATATTTCAAAATCTACTTGATGAAATCTTTATTTTCTTTATTCTTTGGAAAACTATTATCATTGTGGACCAAACAAATTTTATCTCGAATAAATCCGACTTATAAGTCATTGTTTACATTAATTTGAAGTTACGGGTCGAAATTTACGAACCGCCACTACACGACGAGCGCTATTTTGACCAATTTTGTGAATTACTTTGGAACTTGTCTGAAACACTTCAAATTTATTTTAAAACATATTTAAACTATTTTATCTTATTTAAAATAATGTTTTCATCATTTCAAACTCATTTTTCATTTTATTTCATTTCATATTATAATATTATATTACTATAATATCATTTTCAATCTTTTTAGATATTTTGAAATCATTAAGAGCCTAAATAATTTCAATACACACATTTGTATGGATTTAATTTTCATTTAATTAACTATGCTTACTAACCATTTCTCTTATCATTTATCAAACCAACTTTTCATCTATATCACAAACATATAATCAACTATAATATCAACCAACATTCAACATATTAATTTCTAATTTAACATGTGTATTATCAACTTATGTTTTCTTAAAATAAAACTAAATTTGAGTAGTAGTTCCACTCCACCAAACTTTTTCGTAGACTTTCCTTTTGAATCCGGCAGCACTTCCTTCTCTTTTTCTTGCTCTGGGGCTTTCCAACTTGCTTCCTTCTCCTCCATAGGTTTAGACTCCTTCTATTCCACCTCTTCCTTCATCATTTCTTCACTTCTTAGATGCTAAAGCATGTTTTAATAGTATTCTAAGGTCTTTGAAAAAGTTTGGTGGTGTTTGGAGTTGATTTGATATGATTTTAAGAAAAGTTAGTAAGGAAAGAGAAGATAAGAAGCCATCAGAGAGTAGAGGAAAAGCTTGGAAAAAGAAGAAGAAGAAGTAAAAAAAAGTGAGAAAGTGGATGCTTAATTATAGAAATAGTTTGGATTAAAATAATATTTTGTAAAAAGACCAAAATACTCTTTACTTACCTTTCAAATCATTACTTTATGTCACTTTCACTTAAGTATTAAGTAAAGAATATAATAATTATGTTTGGTTTGATTTGATGTTGCTTTGAAATGACATGTTTGTCTTTTTGTGCTTACTTTTTCTTAATTATATTCTAGAATTTTCAAAGTATGTTTAGTTAAGGTAAACTTGATTATTGAATTGATTAATACTTATACAATTTGAATATATGTTTCTATATAAGAAAATAAAGGTCCGACGACGTTGCGACAACTTTTAATCAACAAAACGTTGATTTTCGACAAAATGTTTTACGGTCAAATTTTGACGTTTTAGTTAAACTATTTATTTATGTAAACCAAATTTAAAATGAAATTTTTACTTCTTTAAATAAATTAAAACATGTCTCTTTATATTTTTAAATCATATTTAAATAATATCAAAATATCTAATTTTATAGTGTATGTAAAACTGATAAAATGCAACAAAATTTGCTTATTTTCTAAAACGATTATTAATATACTTTTAAATATTTTAATATACTTTTATTATCTTTATTAAATGTTTTCAATAAGATTTATAATTTTTAATAAATATTTAAACCTATTTATTTAAGCACTTATTTATTTTTAACAAAACTTAACTTTTGTTGATTTGTTCTAGAATCCAAATTTATACTTTTTAAATTATTAACTATAAGAATGAATAGTTTCTCTATTAATATCTATTACATATAACTTATTTATTTAATTTTAAAAAAAATTTAAATTTAAAACAAATGAAATCTCTCATTTTCGAAGTAGCGAAATTATGGGTCGCTACAGCTGTTATTATAGGAAAACTCAACTAAGTGTAGGTGATCTTCCCATAATCCACCAAAATCTAGTACACAAGCTCTTAACAAATCCTCAAGTACCTTTTTGACTCTCTCTATCTTCCCATCTGTCTGAGGGTGATAAGCAATACTCATCTTGAGCTTGGCACCAAATACATCCTGTAGACTCTTCTAAAACTCGCTAGTAAACAAAGTATCTCTATCACTTACTATACTACTAGAAATTCCATATAGTCTAAATATGTTCTTCATAAACAACTCAGCTAAAACTAGTGCCGTCCTGGTTGACTTAACTGGAATCTCCCCCATAATAGATAATGTCTCCATACTTCTAGTGTGAAGACCACCGTTGCCAACTCTAGATCATGAGTGGGATATCTCACTTCATGCGGTCTAAGCAGCCGTGAAGCGTAGGCAATAACTTTAACAATCTGCATCAACATAGCCTTAATCCGGTTCCACATGCATCAATATACACTACTAATCCTTGATTCTCATCTAGAACTACTAACAAGGTGCATTGGTCAACAAGTGATTTAACTTAAGGAATGCTTCCTCACATTTGTCAGACCAAATAAACTTCACATCCTTCCTGTTTAGCTTAGTCAAAAGGTTGCTATCCGCGAGAAATCCTTAATAAACCTCTCTCTGTATCCAGCAATCCCAAGAAAAATTCTGATCTCAGTCACCGTGTATGGTCTCTTCCAGTTGTTAGCAGCCTTGATCTTATCCGGATCAACTGACAAACCCTTCTCTGAAACCATGTGAACAAGAAACTTAACTTCTTTCTTCTAGAAATGACACTTTGAAAACTTCACTTTCGGTTGATGCTGCCTTAGTGTCTCAAGCACTACTCTAAGATGAACTTCATGCTCTTTTTCATCCTTAGAGTATATTAAAATGTCATCTATGAATACCAAAATGAACCTATCCAAGTGCTCTTGGAAAAATTGGTTCATCAAATCCACGAAGAAAGTTGGCGCATTTGTTAACCCGAGTGGCATCACTAACCACTCGTATGAACCATACCTAGTCTGAAATGCCGTCAACAGACTAATGTCCTCTGCCACTCTTAGCTGATGGAAACTTTTCACCAATTCCAATTGGAAAAATACTCTGGCCCTACTTGTAATGTACTCGATTTTTCGTTGCCGAAAAACCGAATAGTTATGGGTTTTAAGAAAAAGAAAAAGAAGAAAAGAGAAGAAGAAGATAGAAGATGGAGAGGAAATAGAAAAGATAGAGAAAAGAGAATAGAAAAATATAGAAAATAGAACAGAAAGAAGATAGAACATTTTAAAATAGAAGAAAAAGAGAATAGAGGAAAAAGAAAAACAGAACGGAACAGAACACAACAGAACGACATCAGAATCTCACAATTCGCAGCGGAACAACATATAATAATAAATGAATAATCTTTTAAACAAAGAACTATATCAGTTATTACATTATATCACATTTCATTACATCATATCATCAGAGTGTACAACAACATACAACATCAAACAGCGGAAAAAGAAATACTATATACTAGTAATACGCCATGCCATCTAGCTTGCCTCCAGCAACTCCAGAATATCCAGAATATCCTGATAAACCTAACTCTTGACTGCCCGTGTAGAAATTGGTGGGCACCCAGAGTTTAGGAAGGAAAACAATAAACTCCGAGTCAGTCATGTGACTGGTGTGAGAACTCAAAACAGTTTATTTATCTTTAAAATCAAAATAGAGGAATATTTTTAAAGTCAATTCGCAATGCTTTTAAAAATGAGACTACCATAAGACCTCCTGCCACACACACAATGCAAACGCAGACTTGGAGAAGATTTCTTCTTATGATAGTCAAAGATGCTTGATACGTATTAAAAAGAACACTTGATATTATTACTAGTGCATAGTGTAGGAAAAAAATTCGTTTCGAAAGTAGAATATAAATCTTAGCCAGCATATGTACCATTATATTATGCCTACTAATAGCTACCATATTAGATGGCAGGTTCTACAACTAATACCGTACAAGTCTCGTATTGTTTCTTTGGATTTCCAACGAATGATCAGGCCAAGGAACTTCCCATTGCCACATGAGAATGCCTCTGGATGGACATCCCCGAGAACCAAACCGGATCTCTACCAACACAAGGCCGGGTTACCCCTAACTGAGTAACAACTGACCGAATATGCCATCCCCCGGTCCTTTGGGACCTTTTCACCGAGCGCTCGTAATCAATTCACACAATCATAACAAAGTGTTTTCAACATGAGTAAGTATCTGGGCTCCATACCATGATACCACCCTTTTCCAGAAGGAAATGCACACATCCTAAAGGGCGCTACCCCTCATAACCTTGCTGCTTCTTTCCTGTTTTGACCATTCACGGGGTGTGAGGCTCGACGAAGTCACGTCCACAAAACATACTTTATACAAAAGCCATGCTTTGGGTCAACAAATGATCAACACAATGATCATCCAGATAGACGATCAAATAAATGATCCTATCACAAATAATCAACACAATGATCATTTCAGCAACACTCAGCATGTCACATTACCAAATTGGGAATATATCGCTGATAACTTCAACTATATAACCTCTGAGCTCGTACGTCTCAGAGAAGGGTGTTAAGCTAAAAGAATAAATTCTCCGCCACCAACAGAAATATATTTGAAAGAAATCGGCTTTATATCTCAACTTGTAATGTCAGACATACAATCCATACAAGTTTGTTCCGGGCTCGAACAAAACCGAAGGCACTTACAAAGAAGTCCTTGCAATCCGGATATTCACAATCCTGATCGGATTTCCCATCACTTAGGGAGTCTCTATACCGTTGCAACTCAGTGCAGAGACAATCGACAGGTCATCCTATCCCTTTCGCAAATACCGGGTCTTCAACACCGATCTTCAATGCAATTCACAACGACGTATCACATATTCGGAATGGGTTATACGACCCCATGGTCCTTTCCCGGTTAGCCCGAATAGTGAGCGCTTATTCAAAAATAAGTGTGGCATTCAAATTCAAACAAATCACATCAAATACCCATTCAAAGGGAAATATTGATAGTCGGTTATTGAACTATCAATTGATATGCACACATCACCAGTTTCCAAATAATTTTCCAAATTATTTATTTTCTAAAATATCTTCACTAGATATATAATTTTCAACACTTCAAAAATAAATCAATATTTATTTTTAAACCAATTCTACTTTCTTTTATAAATTCAATAGTGAATTTACATTCCAAAGTATTAATGAATATACGACTTCAATTCGATTTATAATATTCATTTTCAATTTATCTTCAAAAAGATAAATTCTCTAATATTCACTTTATATTGGAAAAACATTTCCATACTTATTTATTCATAAGTAATTCACAAATTTTATTTATTTTCAACACTTCAAAAATATTCAATATACTTAAATCGAGATTAAGTATATATTTCATTCTTTAAGGAAATCATTCTCATAAACATATTTATTTGGGCCAAAACGAATGTTGCGTAAAACATCGTTACGACAACCCAAAATCACTAGTATAGGGATTCGAATTTTAAGATAGATATATAAATCCCAATACTATACAAAACATTTCCTTTCGGAAATCATTTACTATAACAACAGTGTTATAGTCCACTATTTCCTTCTATTTCTCGAAAACGTCTATTTCAACAATCAATGTTGAAATCTATGGTTTCGAATCTCAACACATTTTAAAACATCGTTAGATCGTTTTAATTCAAATTAACACATCAAATCTAAACATTTTCTTTAACATATTATTCACTATTTAAAAACGTGAATATACTCCATTAACGATTTCATCCTTTTATTCATTTTAATTCAAAGGATTATTCACATTCAAAAATGTGAATATAACTCCATTAATAGGTTTCAACAATTTTCTTATCAAAATAAGTCATTTGCGAATTTATAAAACAACGTTTATAAATCCCTTTTCTATTTATTTTATAACAACTCCTTTTATAAATTCCTTTATTAACCTATTCGATTTATAACTCAATTATAAAACAAAGGTTCATATTTTAAGTCAAATACTTATAAAACGATTGTTTTACAAAATCGTTCCCTTGAACTTCATAATTATAAATCTTATAACTTATAAGATTCAATGATTTATTCAACTATTCTTTTAATAACTTTATAAAATTTATAAATCTTACTATTTATAAATTTCATTTATAACTTCACCATTTAAATTCTATAAATTTCATTCTTTAATGAAATTCATTTTCACTTCATTCAAACACTTATAAAAACTCGTTTTATAATGTCTATATTTCAATTTATAAATATCCATTTATAAATCTTTTAATATAAATCAATTTATATTATTCTTTTAAAACGTCTTTAATCTCCTTTATTATTTCACCAATTTGATTCATAAAATAATTAAATTTTATAAATCCTATATTTAACCTTTTTACAATAAATTCTAAAATCCCGATTTTATTATTTTATAAAATCATTAGCATCATATTCTCAAAAATCAGTTTTTAACTATATTTCTCAAAAATCATAATTTTTATAACTTTAAAAATTATAACGTTTATTTATTTAAAATGGATCAATTCCAAAATTATTTTATAAAACGTATACTTTCTAAAATCACTTTAAAATCATTTTAAAATCCCAAAATCTGGGTCCAATGATGCTATACACCAAATAGTCAATCACGACAACAACGATATCATATATCGATATGATAATCCATCAAATATCAAAATATCTGAAATCAAATAAATACTGTTGAGGAATCCAGTTGGATCCCTCCAACCTGTTTTCCTGCATCCACAAACATTAGCACAATACCAATTCCGCTCCAGTACGAAATTATCGCGGTATATGTTTTTATTAAATATTATCCGCTTAATAGACGGCGCAATAGGGTCTCATCCGCTAAAAAATGCGGGAAATCAACAACTCCAATATATACATATGCCACTATATATATATTGCTATTATATATAATACCAATTTCACTGTTTATGAAATATTCGCGGTATATGTTTTTAATAAATAACATCCGCTTACTAACGGCGTATAATGTCTATTTTAACAATCAATAGATATCAATCAACATTCAAACATGCATTCAAATATTTTGAATCTAACTATTTAAAATAAAATCGAAACTGATTCGATTGAGTGAGAAGTTCTCACCTTGATTTTAAATTCCGTTTTAGCGATTTATTTCGAATAAAATTAAACGGACGTTTAATTTTACCCAAAATTCTCACTAACTCCAAACGGCTCCGATCCAATTTTATCGCGTAGTGCTCGTCCATACGATTCCAACGCAACTGGTTTCGCGCGTTTTTGACCTCGTATGAAAAAGATATTGATTTTTGAAGTTACACGATTTAATTTATATACAAATTACAATAAAATTTTAATTAATTTCAACATACACACACCAACACCCTTGGATCTCTTCCCCTTGCATCCTGGCCGTGCATACCCTCCATCTTCCACACGTTCACAAACATCTCCCTCTCCAGTAACTATCAAACGTGAAACCAAACCCATAAGCCAAACTAGGGTTTCAAATTGCTCCTCCTACACTCGACGAAACTTCATCAAACCACCGCCATTCGAACGCCCATTGCAAGAGCTACCTCCACCATGCACCACCTGAAGTTCGGCCTCCCCAAACTCCTCGAAATGCGTGCGTGACCTGAAGCAAACGGCCCACCTTTGCTCCTCCTACGTTGCACCAAAACCCATCATCACCGTATGGAATCGAAGCTCTCGTCGAGCTCTTCGACTTTGTAGTTGAGCACTTCGCGTAATTCCTTACGGATTGAGAGAGATTAATGGAAGAAGATGAGATGATTTCAGCCATCAAAAATGATGGTGGCGGCTGTGAATAAAGGCTAGGGTTTTCTTCAAATGAATGGAGATGGTTCCTTTTTATAGAATTTCAACCGAAAATCACTATTCATCGAATTTTTTTGAACTCCGATTTACGCGCCGTAACCAGCGTTTCTAGGGTTTATCCCGCGTTCCGGACACAATGGAACAGGTTTCGGAAGCTAATTCGGACATTTGTGCGAGTTATGGCAATAAACATTCAATTTAAATTAAACCGATTTAAATCGATTTCTAGGCGTTTTAATTTGTACCGGACAAACGGTAAATCCAATTGACACGAAATTTGAAACCTTACAATAATATCACATTACGGATCCGATGAAACTGGTTTCGTCGAAATCCGAGACTTTTTGAAAAATGGCTATTTTAACTCGCCAAATTAAATTTAAAAATAATTCGATGCGTTTCGAGCTGCCACGATCAAACGATAGCTCCGATTGACACGAAAATTGAAATCCGGTAATAACTAACTATTACGGATCCAATGGAACTAGTTTCGTTCAATTCTGAGACTGTTCAAAAATTGGCTAATTTACAGTCGATTATTAAATATTAAAATATTCAATTTTCACAAATAAACTTTTAATTCGATTTTAAAAGTTCTAAAATATTCTTCTAACTTCAATATGATAAAATAAAATTTTACAAATCATTTTCAATCATATTTAACTCAATTTTCAATTATTCCCATAATTTCACATATTAAATTATCGATTTAATTATTCAATTAAATCCAATAATTAAAATTAAAATTTATTTGACTTATAAATTCACTTCTTAATATTTAAAATAAATTAAATATTCAAATTTTAATTATCAAAAATTCTGGGTCGTTACAATCTTCCCCCCTTAAAAGAATTTCGTCCTCGAAATTATTAAGTAAGAAAAGTTACAGAATCTATTAATTTTCCATAAATCCATAGTTAAACTTCTTATAATACTTTACTAAGTTTTCAAATCATACTTAGTTATCTTTTCAAAAACAACTACTATTGTTTAACTTTCAATTCTAAAATCAAAGTTAAAATTTTCAAAATTTTCCAATTTTCTCAAATTTTTCTAACGCCTTAAATTTTCGGAAAAATTCGCCATAGTCTCCTTTGCGCGGCTCGATCCCAAAAAAAAAATGACAGTATATATATCACAAATATACATCTCATCAAGTAATGAGGCATCCCGAAGGGAAAAAGTATAAAAGTACGGTATGTAATCCGAGATATGTACCTTATATTTTATTAGCGAGCATATACAGCTAATATAGCGCGAAAGCGAGCTCCAAATGCGAAGCAATCGCGATCCGCACCTACTAAACACTCAACAAACAACATGAGAATCATGCATATATGAAAATAATCTCAATATACATCATATAGCAACATAATAACTATATATGTCAACATAGCAAATGAAACAAAACAACAAATGCAAACATCAACCAACTATCATCCAACTAATTCATAACCAATAAATATTCATTCATATTCTTATTAATATTCAATGAAATGGTTTTTAATTTAATCACATTTGTTTTATTAACAGTGGATGTTTTTACTAACATTCATTTTCAATTAGTTTATATTCACTAATTCATATTCAAGTTGGTTCACTTCCAAATCAAATTCAATTCTATTCGAGCTTCATTTAACTTCCAATTGGATTTTAATTACTTTAGCTTTCAATTTCACTAATTCACTTTCATTAACACTTAATGAACTTATATACAATCAATCAACTAACAACCATATAACAATCAATGTATATTCATTACAACCAAATTCCTTTGCTTATATTCATTTTGGTTCAACTCCTTAAATTAAATTGACTTCCATCCAATTTATTAAATTTTTCAACTTCCAATAACATTAGATTTTAATGAATTAACACTTATATTCATCATTTCATATCAATTATTCACATTCAATTGATTAACATTCAATCCTGTCATTCAATTCAATTACAACAGTTGAATTTCATTTACATAACTTTAGTTCACATTCATTTTTATTTACAATTCATATTCATAAATATATATTCATATAGTTTTACTTCTTATATGTATAAATTTATTTCACAATTGTAAATCACTTTAATTATAATTCAATTCTTATAAATTTTTTTTTGCTTATACAATTATTCTTTTATTTAGATTATTCAAACATCTAAACAATCAACTTATATACACTTTAATAATTCTGAAAAATTATTTCTTTACATATAAAATATATTCAAGGTAAAATTATTTCATTTACCCATTCTAAAACAATATTGTGTCGATTTATCTTGTTTAAGAGTTTAGAAACCCCTTTCTACGATAGTTAGCTAGACTACATCGACCGAAATCTATAAACAATCAACCGATAAGTCAACACAATACAAAACAATTATATATTCACTAACAAATACGCTCTCATAGCTATTATTACATTCAACTCATTCTAGAGTACTGCTGACTCTATCTCTAATGAGTAATACCCAACAGAACCATGGTTGTCGCTTAACCATATGCTCTGATACCAAATGTAACGTACTCGATTTTTCGTTGCCGAAAAACCGAATAGTTATGGGTTTTAAGAAAAAGAAAAAGAAGAAAAGAGAAGAAGAAGATAGAAGATGGAGAGGAAATAGAAAAGATAGAGAAAAGAGAATAGAAAAATATAGAAAATAGAACAGAAAGAAGATAGAACATTTTAAAATAGAAGAAAAAGAGAATAGAGGAAAAAGAAAAACAGAACGGAACAGAACACAACAGAACAACATCAGAATCTCACAATTCGCAGCGGAACAACATATAATAATAAATGAATAATCTTTTAAACAAAGAACTATATCAGTTATTACATTATATCACATTTCATTACATCATATCATCAGAGTGTACAACAACATACAACATCAAACAGCGGAAAAAGAAATACTATATACTAGTAATACGCCATGCCATCTAGCTTGCCTCCAGCAACTCCAGAATATCCAGAATATCCTGATAAACCTAACTCTTGACTGCCCGTGTAGAAATTGGTGGGCACCCAGAGTTTAGGAAGGAAAACAATAAACTCCGAGTCAGTCATGTGACTGGTGTGAGAACTCAAAACAGTTTATTTATCTTTAAAATCAAAATAGAGGAATATTTTTAAAGTCAATTCGCAATGCTTTTAAAAATGAGACTACCATAAGACCTCCTGCCACACACACAATGCAAACGCAGACTTGGAGAAGATTTCTTCTTATGATAGTCAAAGATGCTTGATACGTATTAAAAAGAACACTTGATATTATTACTAGTGCATAGTGTAGGAAAAAAATTCGTTTCGAAAGTAGAATATAAATCTTAGCCAGCATAGGTACCATTATATTATGCCTACTAATAGCTACCATATTAGATGGCAGGTTCTACAACTAATACCGTACAAGTCTCGTATTGTTTCTTTGGATTTCCAACGAATGATCAGGCCAAGGAACTTCCCATTGCCACATGAGAATGCCTCTGGATGGACATCCCCGAGAACCAAACCGGATCTCTACCAACACAAGGCCGGGTTACCCCTAACTGAGTAACAACTGACCGAATATGCCATCCCCCGGTCCTTTGGGACCTTTTCACCGAGCGCTCGTAATCAATTCACACAATCATAACAAAGTGTTTTCAACATGAGTAAGTATCTGGGCTCCATACCATGATACCACCCTTTTCCAGAAGGAAATGCACACATCCTAAAGGACGCTACCCCTCATAACCTTGCTGCTTCTTTCCTGTTTTGACCATTCACGGGGTGTGAGGCTCGACGAAGTCACGTCCACAAAACATACTTTATACAAAAGCCATGCTTTGGGTCAACAAATGATCAACACAATGATCATCCAGATAGACGATCAAATAAATGATCCTATCACAAATAATCAACACAATGATCATTTCAGCAACACTCAGCATGTCACATTACCAAATTGGGAATATATCGCTGATAACTTCAACTATATAACCTCTGAGCTCGTACGTCTCAGAGAAGGGTGTTAAGCAAAAAGAATAAATTCTCCGCCACCAACAGAAATATATTTGAAAGAAATCGACTTTATATCTCAACTTGTAATGTCAGACATACAATCCATACAAGTTTGTTCCGGGCTCGAACAAAACCGAAGGCACTTACAAAGAAGTCCTTGCAATCCGGATATTCACAATCCTGATCGGATTTCCCATCACTTAGGGAGTCTCTATACCGTTGCAACTCAGTGCAGAGACAATCGACAGGTCATCCTATCGCTTTTGCAAATACCGGGTCTTCAACACCGATCTTCAATGCAATTCACAACGACGTATCACATATTCGGAATGGGTTATACGACCCCATGGTCCTTTCCCGGTTAGCCCGAATAGTGAGCGCTTATTCAAAAATAAGTGTGGCATTCAAATTCAAACAAATCACATCAAATACCCATTCAAAGGGAAATATTGATAGTCGGTTATTGAACTATCAATTGATATGCACACATCACCAGTTTCCAAATAATTTTCCAAATTATTTATTTTCTAAAATATCTTCACTAGATATATAATTTTCAACACTTCAAAAATAAATCAATATTTATTTTTAAACCAATTCTACTTTCTTTTATAAATTCAATAGTGAATTTACATTCCAAAGTATTAATGAATATACGACTTCAATTCGATTTATAATATTCATTTTCAATTTATCTTCAAAAAGATAAATTCTCTAATATTCACTTTATATTGGAAAAACATTTCCATACTTATTTATTCATAAGTAATTCACAAATTTTATTTATTTTCAACACTTCAAAAATATTCAATATACTTAAATCGAGATTAAGTATATATTTCATTCTTTAAGGAAATCATTCTCATAAACATATTTATTTGGGCCAAAACGAATGTTGCGTAAAACATCGTTACGACAACCCAAAATCACTAGTATAGGGATTCGAATTTTAAGATAGATATATAAATCCCAATACTATACAAAACATTTCCTTTCGGAAATCATTTACTATAACAACAGTGTTATAGTCCACTATTTCCTTCTATTTCTTGAAAACGTCTATTTCAACAATCAATGTTGAAATCTATGGTTTCGAATCTCAACACATTTTAAAACATCGTTAGATCGTTTTAATTCAAATTAACACATCAAATCTAAACATTTTCTTTAACATATTATTCACTATTTAAAAACGTGAATATACTCCATTAACGATTTCATCCTTTTATTCATTTTAATTCAAAGGATTATTCACATTCAAAAATGTGAATATAACTCCATTAATAGGTTTCAACAATTTTCTTATCAAAATAAGTCATTTGCGAATTTATAAAACAACGTTTATAAATCCCTTTTCTATTTATTTTATAACAACTCCTTTTATAAATTCCTTTATTAACCTTTTCGATTTATAACTCAATTATAAAACAAAGGTTCATATTTTAAGTCAAATACTTATAAAACGATTGTTTTACAAAATCGTTCCCTTGAACTTCATAATTATAAATCTTATAACTTATAAGATTCAATGATTTATTCAACTATTCTTTTAATAACTTTATAAAATTTATAAATCTTACTATTTATAAATTTCATTTATAACTTCACCATTTAAATTCTATAAATTTCATTCTTTAATGAAATTCATTTTCACTTCATTCAAACACTTATAAAAACTCGTTTTATAATGTCTATATTTCAATTTATAAATATCCATTTATAAATCTTTTAATATAAATCAATTTATATTATTCTTTTAAAACGTCTTTAATCTCCTTTATTATTTCACCAATTTGATTCATAAAATAATTAAATTTTATAAATCCTATATTTAACCTTTTTACAATAAATTCTAAAATCCTGATTTTATTATTTTATAAAATCATTAGCATCATATTCTCAAAAATTAGTTTTTAACTATATTTCTCAAAAATCATAATTTTTATAACTTTAAAAATTATAACGTTTATTTATTTAAAATGGATTAATTCCAAAATTATTTTATAAAACGTATACTTTCTAAAATCACTTTAAAATCATTTTAAAATCCCAAAATCCGGGTCCAATGATGCTACACACCAAATAGTCAATCACGACAACAACGATATCATATATCGATATGATAATCCATCAAATATCAAAATATCTGAAATCAAATAAATACTGTTGAGGAATCCAGTTTGATCCCTCCAACCTGTTTTCCTGCATCCACAAACATTAACACAATACCAATTCCGCTCCAGTACGAAATTATCGCTGTATATGTTTTTATTAAATATTATCCGCTTAATAGACGGCGCAATAGGGTCTCATCCGCTAAAAAATGCGGGAAATCAACAACTCCAATATATACATATGCCAATATATATATATTGCTATTATATATAATACCAATTTCACTGTTTATGAAATATTCGCGGTATATGTTTTTAATAAATAACATCCGCTTACTAACGGCGTATAATGTCTATTTTAACAATCAATAGATATCAATCAACATTCAAACATGCATTCAAATATTTTGAATCTAACTATTTAAAATAAAATCGAAACTGATTCGATTGAGTGAGAAGTTCTCACCTTGATTTTAAATTCCGTTTTAGCGATTTATTTCGAATAAAATTAAACGGACGTTTAATTTTACCCAAAATTCTCACTAACTCCAAACGGCTCCAATCCAATTTTATCGCGTAGTGCTCGTCCATACGATTCCAACGCAACTGGTTTCGCGCGTTTTCGACCTCGTATGAAAAAGATATTGATTTTTGAAGTTACACGATTTAATTTATATACAAATTACAATAAAATTTTAATTAATTTCAACATACACACACCAACACCCTTGGATCTCTCCCCCTTGCATCCTGGCCGTGCATACCCTCCATCTTCCACACGTTCACAAACATCTCCCTCTCCAGTAACTATCAAACGTGAAACCAAACCCATAAGCCAAACTAGGGTTTCAAATTGCTCCTCCTACACTCGACGAAACTTCATCAAACCACCGCCATTCGAACGCCCATTGCAAGAGCTACCTCCACCATGCACCACCTGAAGTTCGGCCTCCCCAAACTCCTCGAAATGCATGCGTGACCTGAAGCAAATGGCCCACCTTTGCTCCTCCTACGTTGCACCAAAACCCATCATCGCCGTATGGAATCGAAGCTCTCGTCGAGCTCTTCGACTTTGTAGTTGAGCACTTCGCGTAATTCCTTACGGATTGAGAGAGATTAATGGAAGAAGATGAGATGATTTCAGCCATCAAAAATGATGGTGGCGGCTGTGAATAAAGGCTAGGGTTTTCTTCAAATGAATGGAGATGGTTCCTTTTTATAGAATTTCAACCGAAAATCACTATTCATCGAATTTTTTCGAACTCCGATTTACGCGCCGTAACCAGCGTTTCTAGGGTTTATCCCGCGTTCCGGACATAATGGAACAGGTTTCGAAAGCTAATTCGGATATCTGTGCGAGTTATGGCAATAAACGTTCAATTTAAATTAAACCGATTTAAATCGATTTCTAGGCGTTTTAATTTGTACCGGACAAACGGTAAATCCAATTGACACGAAATTTGAAACCTTACAATAATATCACATTACGGATCCGATGAAACTGGTTTCGTCGAAATCCGAGACTTTTTGAAAAATGGCTATTTTAACTCGCCAAATTAAAATTAAAAATAATTCGATGCGTTTCGAGCTGCCACGATCAAACGATAGCTCCGATTGACACGAAAATTGAAATCCGGTAATAACTAACTATTATGGATCCAATGGAGCTAGTTTCGTTCAATTCTGAGACTGTTCAAAAATTGGCTAATTTACAGTCGATTATTAAATATTAAAATATTCAATTTTCACAAATAAACTTTTAATTCGATTTTAAAAGTTCTAAAATATTCTTCTAACTTCAATATGATAAAATAAAATTTTACAAATCATTTTCAATCATATTTAACTCAATTTTCAATTATTCCCATAATTTCACATATTAAATTATCGATTTAATTATTCAATTAAATCCAATAATTCAAATTAAAATTTATTTGACTTATAAATTCACTTCTTAATATTTAAAATAAATTAAATATTCAAATTTTAATTATCAAAAATTCTGGGTCGTTACAATCTTCCCCCCTTAAAAGAATTTCGTCCTCGAAATTATTAAGTAAGAAAAGTTACAGAATCTATTAATTTTCCATAAATCCATAGTTAAACTTCTTATAATACTTTACTAAGTTTTCAAATCATACTTAGTTATCTTTCAAAAACAACTACTATTGTTTAACTTTCAATTCCAAATCAAAGTTAAAGTTTTCAAAATTTTCCAATTTTCTCAAATTTTTCCAAGCACTTGAGTCTAACTTCTCCACCAAGAATATACTTCGATCATGGCTATTAAGATGTCTTAGTGATATTACCCTATCTTGGAAAAATACCTAGCATTATTTTTATCTAATCAATCCATCCCAAAATGATCCCGAAGCCTATGAAATCAAAAACATACAAACTGCATGCAAACTTATGACGTAACAAGTCAAATTCCAGCTAGTCACATCTCATCCCCAGAGTTGCATACACTCTTATTGGATTCGCAACCCTTAAGGAAGTAACAAGGTATGGGGGTTTTAAAAATAACTTATCTATCAAACACTGAGATATAAATGAATGAGATGCACGAGTATCAAATAGTACTATAACCGGTATACTATTAATCAAAAGCGTACCTTCCATCATAGTCTTTCAATTCTCAGTAGTAGTTGGTCTAGAAGATGATGGTTCCAAAGCAAAAAACTTTCCCTTGTCCGCTTTGACGTGTTCTGAACACTGATTCTTGTAGAGTCCAATTTGGTCATAGTTGAAGCACTTCACTCCTTTCTTATCTATAACCTTTCCCCTTTTCCAGTTCAACATTCATGAGTACAATGTCCTTTCGTATCGCACTTGTAGTAAACTATATCGGCCTTCCCTTTCTTGGCAGCTTCTCTTTTCTGAGTTACTTTCTTCTTAAAGAATTTCCTCTTCTTGCCTTAAGAGTCATGGGTTTCAACTTGCTTCTCTTTCCCGAAAGTAGAAAGCATCTCTTCATTCCTGATTACCATCTCCACTTCAACTGCACTTGGATAACAGAGGTGTGGCATAGTCACCATGGTAATCTCGGGTCTTAACCCTCGAATAAACTTATTGTTCCTTTTAATAATGGTGTCAATGTTAGCATATCCATATCTGGACAACTCGTCGAACTTTATTGCATACTCAATCGCTGAAATCTCACCTTGCACGAAGTCTATGAGATTTTTTAGCAATACTTATTTGGAAACTTTAAACAAGAACCTCTCTTCTAATCTCCTTTGAAACTCTTCCCAAGTCAACTCTTCCTTATAAACTCCCATGGTAACACCATTCCACCAATAAAGTGATGCTCCCTATAACTGTCTTGAAGCAAGTCTTCTCTTTTGCTCATCATCAAATCCCAAGTCAGCGAAAATTCTTTGTAACCATTTTTCTACATCAATAGCATTCCCGTTCCCAAAAACGGCTTCCTACCAAGACTGGTATAATCCCTGCTCAACTGAGCATAATTATTGCCAACTAGAGCCACAAGATTAACTCCTCCACCATTCACAGCATTTCCCATAGCTACTCCTGCAACAGCTCCAGCTTGCAATAGATTGGAAAAGAACTAATCATCATCCCCATATCTACTGGCGGGGTTCCAACACCAACATTGGCATTTGCATTCAGATTTGCATTTGCCTGTCGACCCGGATTCCTCCTAGTATTGGGTCAAGCATTTCCATTAGTTATGATGCTTCCTCTACCTAGATTTCCTCTTCTATTTCCTACCTCAATATCTTCCTTTCTTGTAAATCTGCATATGAGCCTCAGTAATATACAAAAGAATGGTCTGAGAGAGAGGGGATATGTGTGTGTGTGTGTATGTATGTTACTATAGCGTTAACCTAAACCCCAGTGTCATTTTCTGATTCGTTGGGTTATGTTTGGATAATCTCTCTTTTGTAACGACTCGGAATTTTCGATCTCGAAAATTCCAGATAGTTGGAGAAAAGAAGAAAGAGATAGAAGAAGAAGAAGAACAGAAACACCAAAGCTCAATCTCACATTCGCAACGGATAAAATATAATATAAATAATATCAGTTTACAAAGGAAAACTGTATTTGTCAAATTACACTTTAATGCATCAGAGTTACAACATACACAAACACTAGATAGATACAATCCATATGTCACATATACTACAATACCATATTGGAAACTCTTCATATGTTCCTGTCATCCAACTCGCCTCCTGATCTCCAAAACATCCTTACCTAAAAATCTGTAATACTCGGTCTGACCCGAGTATTACATCAAAGTAACATCCGGGTCAGGCTGGAAACCCAGCGTGAGTAAACCCATCTAACAAGAAATATTAAAACATAAAAATTATTTAATACCCGGGGTAACTCGTATTTCACTACAAGTTCACAACTTGTTATAGTCAATATCTATATTCACAAAGCCCATTCCTAAGTACCTTAGTTTAATGGTCCAGCCATTTAAATTATTCCATTTCAGCCTATTGGTTTCACATATCATTCTATAAAGAATCATTGTAGGATACAAATCGAAGTGGGTTCGGGTATTTACTGATACTTGACCCCGGTCTCTTCGAATTCAATACAATCTTAACCCAAGTTATTCAGGTGAATTACAATTCAACTTTAAATACAGGATGTCGCCTTTTACACAGCAAATCATCATCAACAGATGACCACATTATCACTGTCCACCCAAACGTCATGTCACAAAACAATTCATACCAGAGATATCAACTAACTAAGGCATTTAACATTATTCAATCACTCATAAACAAGATTGATCACTTCTCAATTAATTTAATTATTTCTAATTAAATTAATAACTGTCTTTAATCACTTAGATTACCTTTACTTAACATTAATTAATTATAAACCAATTAATTAATCATCCTTTAATTATCCATCTTAATTAATCACCTTAGACTAATTATCCTTTAAATTCAGTAAATAATTAATTTTTAATCAATTACACAAATTAATTAGACTTCACCCATCACATTAATCACATTGATCCTTAATTAATTACTCAAATTAATTATTCTTCAATCACTTACATTGATTAATTATCCTTTGATTAATCATACCTATTAATTTATTAACCCTTAATAAATTTCCTTAATTAATTAATCAACCCTTTAATTAATTACATTAAGTAATTAATCCTTAATTACTTCACTTAAGTACTTTACCTTTAATTACTTTCATCAAGTAATTATCCCACTGTTTAATTGTCCTCAATTTATTAACCTTATTTATTAATTAATTTAACCTTAATTTACCACATAGATAAATCAGCCTTAACCATTCACATTAATTAATTAATTTTAATTACTCTCATAAATCAATTAACTATAATTGACTTATCTTTAGTCAATCATATTCATTAATTAACCTTAATTAATCTCATCCAGTAATTAACTATCCCTTAATTATTTACATGAGATAATTTACTTAATTAAGTTCATAAGTAATTTTCTTTAATTAATTAAACCTAATTTATCATCTCAGATTCACTAGTTTAAATTAATTATAATCATTAAATATTCTCTAATTACTTATACAAGTAACTACCTTTTATTATCATCATCAATTAATTAATCTATGGATCTCATTAAATGATTAACTTATAATTATTCCACTAATTAACCTCAATTACTTTCTTAATTAATCAAATAATCTTGGAATTAATTTATCATTAATTGATAACTTAACGTAAGACCTTTAAGTTAAATTAATGATAAAACATTTTATTTTCTCAATTCCCACTTAATCACATTATTGATAATGTTTAAATAAACTTATGAACTATCTTAATAAATTTTAAGTTAAAATAAATTACATAACTCTTAAATTAACCAATCATTTTAAATAACCTTATTATTTTAAAGAAATAGTTTAAGGATCAAAAACTTGATTATCATTTAACTTAAATTTTTGTGGGCCTTAACATTTACCGGGCCCAAAATTAAATTTCCCGAGCCTCTCCTGAATTCATACGTGAAAGCCCTCCTTCAAGATAAAAACGGGAAACTCGAGTAAGAACCCACGCCATTCTTCTTCTTCCCCGAAGACTCAAAATAAGTCCTTAGCGTGCACACGTGCATGTGCACGTTGGGAACTCGCCATTCCGATCATCGATGACAACTCCAACATGCTAGCGACCATCTCTTTTAATGGTATGACTGCCCAGATCTCTGAATTTTGCCAGAGAAACAAAATCGAACTTCGACTACACTCAGGAACCCACCATCCATGGGAAAAATCAATTTGCACTACCCAAATGTTCACCATAAAATCTGCCCCTTCCAGTCAGAGATTCATCACAAACCCTTCTTCAAATTCCCCCATATGCGATTGAGTTCGACGCGACGACGAGGCTGAAATTGCCTCGAGACCCACCATGAACAATTGCTCAGCTTAAACCCTAGTTAAGGCTCGCCGCATCACCACGACAAGCAATCAACCCTCCAACTAATTTTTTCGAGCTCCTCGACCTATAAACCTACTCCAGCAACGAGCTCGACTGCTTCTAGCATCTTTGATCATCAGCAAATTATAAATACCCAAATACTGATCAACTAACCTTAACTACCAAAAGACTTACTTAAAAATCTTGATATGATTTCTAAAATCATAGTTTTACAAGGCGAATAAGATTGTATAAGTGAAACTCATAATCGGAACAACTAATTTTTCTGTTATATTTATCATTTTACTGTAATACTCATATTACCAGATAATTTCTGGATAATATTATTTGTTAACATTTTTAAAATTTATATTACACCAATACAAACAAGTTTCTTACAAACATTCTATGCTAAAGTGATCAGGTGAAGAGATTTCAAATTTTGAACCTATTTAGACTGTTGAAATTTAAAACAAGGATATACATATATCCACACAGACATTTAAACTGTAAATAAATTAATATACCCAAACAACATCTTTTTCATCCATGCAATCATAAATTTAAGTTAGTATCATCAATTGTTGGATGCTCAATATATAGATGACTTAACAAATATGGTTCAAAGTTTACTCACCGTATATTGATAAACAGAGCTGCATGCTAAATCTTTGATCTGGATTTTGATCTGCACTTTATTGTGTTGCAGTTGAAATTTGTAACTTATCTGAGATTTTAATGGAAGCCTGATCTTATTCTTTGAATCAACTTGAAGGCTATTACAGTTTGTTTATTTTTTTTGGTCTACGAAGACGAGGGAAAAAATTTCAGCCTAGTTTTCTAAATTATTTATCTATATTTTCAAAAACATGCCACTTGTAAATTCAAATGACAAATGTATTACTCCTAAATTCCTAAGCTGACAAGTGTTTTAAACCTGATTTATATATAAATTTCTATTTTTTAATATATTATGTTTTATAATTTAAAATATACATATATACAACTTTTATACATATATCTCAAAAATCTTATATATTTACAAACTATTTTTTATGTATTTATTTAAAATAGTACTTAATTCATGAGATGTTTTGAAAGAAATAATATTTTAAATATATATATATATATATTATAAACTATTCTAGTTTAAGAACTTTTAAAAGAAATCACCATATTTTTTTATTAAATTTGTATAAATAATATCTATCTTATGTGTTGAAAATACAGAATTTTATTTAAAATAACTTTTGAAAAATATTGTATGAAATTCAAATATTATCTTCCAAATCATTATATACATACATATATATATATTATGAATTTGAAAACATATTATCTAATTAATTTAAATTGAAGCCAAACTTCTTTTTCACAACATATATATGTATATACATTATAAATAGAATATTTTTTATTAGCTTAGAAAGATTAACTTTTATCAATTAAATATTATTAAGTTTTAAAAGAATGAAATCTTCCAAATTAAATTATTATCATAAATTTTGAAAAGATAAATTTTGCACAATTAATAATTATAAAAGAAGATTATTAAACTACTATTGTCAAACTTAAATAATTATGATAGGAGATTATCAAATAAATATTTATCCAGATATTTATAATTCAGCTTCTATTATATTTTCGAATTTATTTATATATTCAGATATCTTTTATTATCAAATTTATTTGTTTAATCGAATAAACTAGCTAATTATTCAATTATCAGATGTTCAAAATCCGGGTTATCACATCATATTTTAAATTTACTTAAACCTATGCACTGATACCAACTTGTAACATCCCTCATTTGGAGGTCCAAAACCAACCGCTATGGGTGCTGAAGTCATCCGTAGTTATTAATTCTCGGTGGCCAAATGCGGTAATGTTAGATACATTGACATACTTGAAACACATGAATGTGATATAAAATTAAACTCAGTTTAAAACAAATTTCTCATTTCATTTCAGATTGATTACATAATTCCATACGTAAGCACATTTAGAGAAATTGTAATTTATTGCAAAATACGCTAAGAGCGATATATGAAGATGCCCCTTGGTTGATCAGAGTCTAAATATAGGCACTAAACAACTTTGCCATTACATCCCATAACACAGCAGAATCAAGCAAAAAGAACTCCTAATAACTAGCTTTCCTCCTACACGTCTACAAAAGCTTATTCATCTAAAGGAGAACCTAAAAACCTTAACTCTCAACTACTCAAAATCAATTTAGCAACCAAGAGTTTAAGGGAAAAACATAAACTTCGAGTCAGACAAAAGGTCTGGTATGAATAATAACCTACCATCTTGAACTATATGATACCTAGTGAGAGCACACTGCTTAGCAGAACACGTTTCCCTTCATTAGTATCTTAACCCAATTTACAATAACCATATACTATGCACTTGCATCCATAATGGTTAAGACATAACATAATAAATGTATCATGATGATATGCAAATATGCAATATGCTCTAGATTTCAAATCCCTATTTACCCGACTATCTATCTCAATTTATAGTTTCTATGGTCATTATTAAGCTACTAGTTTTCATGGACTGACTAATAACCTGTTTAATTCTCTATGGACTTCCTATCCGCTTTCATTGTTTTCATGAGATCACTATGAACCTATTGGTTTCTACCAGTACTATCATTCAATCATAGTTTTCATAGGATCACTATAAACCTATTGGTTTCATCCAATACTATCATCTAAGAATATTTTCGTTGGATCACTAGAACCTATTGGTTTCCACCAATAACATCTCTCATATCATAGTTTTCATAGGTTGTCTATAAACCTACTGATCTCTCTCAATAACTTATTCCGAGTATTGTCTTCATGGGATCACTAAGAACCTATTGGTGCTTGCCAATAACAGTTTCCATAACATAGTTTTTATAGGCTTACTAAGAACCTGTCTATAAATAATTCTGGGCTCAGTCTTGGGCAACCTATACTCTAGTTTGTCTAACCTCCTGGATGCAAATCTACTCACATAGGAGTTAAATTCAATATATATATATATATATATATATATATATTCACTACTAGGTTAACCTCGCTTGATATTTTACCCGTATCCCAAGATGCAATTATGGATTATAAATAAATTGAATATAGTTACACAAGCATTAATGATAACTGATCATATAACATAACAATATTAAACTCCATGGTTAAATTCCTTGTAATCATTTTTCTAATGAAATATGGTTAATACCCTTAACCCACTATCTTTATCAAGGAAACCATCCTAAAAAATTCCATAGTTAAATGCCATTTCCAAACTCTTTCATACTACCATATATTTACTTTAAAAATGAGATTGGGTTCTCAAATTTGAAAACTAAGGCTTTCGACTATTTCCTTTGTATCATTACTTAAAACCTTAGATGTTCTCTTTCGAAACCATCTAACATATCTTTCGAATACTTGGAACCATTCCTTTCGAAACATTAAAAAATGTACATTTCGAAATACTTAAAATATACCTTCTGAAATACTTAAAGCATACCCTTCGAAAGCATTGGGTTCAAGTAAGAGTTTGTGGAAACATAGCTTCGAAACCATTTATAAATATTCCTTTCGAAACCTTAGGGTTTAGCATTTAGATAACTATAGGGACAAAGAGAACATAAGAAAATGTAGCCCTTTTGAAAGCATTGATCTCAAATTAAAAAATTAGAGATGAGGATAGCTTCGAAACTAATGTTTCGAAACCATTTCCTCCCAAACTCGTATTGAAGGTGACTAAAACAATCCTTTCGAAAGCATTGAGGAAGCAACATTAAAATTTAAAAGGACGAAACTTCCCTTTTGAATACTATGAAGAAAAGCAGCCTCTAACTGATTCGAAAGGTATGAATGCGACGGCTAGGTATCAAATAGGTTCAAAAGCGGCAACTATTTCGAAAGCTTCTTTTAAAAACAAAGGCAAGTTGGATTGATTCGAAAGCTGATAAAAATGACTTCAACACTTTCGAAAACATGCCTTCGACACAATCCTTTCCGCCTTTCTCTAATAGAGTACGTATCAATTGTTTGATACCATGTTCATTGGTTTTGAATGGTTGTGAAAGGTTATTAGCGGAAGTATGGTGACGGAAGCAAGCAAATGGAAATGGCGAAGTTGTAATTTGAAACAAAACTAATTTTTATATCTTTCAAGGTAATTCATTTTTACCCAACTTGCCTAATTTTTCAAACTACGATTGGTTGCCAATTCTTTATAATTTTTTTAAAGGCTGTTGAATTCAACAATTAACAAATGAAATCATTTTAACAAACAAGCCCTTCCTGCTAACAAAAATTTAAAACATTTAACTCCTTTAACATAAATAATTAAATAACCATAGTAAAATGCTTTGGAAAAATCCCCAAAAATCACAACTATTCATTTGTAATAATTTTTCAAACGTATATAAATTTTAGACCCGAAAACAATACTTGATTGCCTTAAATAATTTAAACACAAAATTATCCATTTCTTCCATTCAAAATTCATAATAAATTATCCAAAGCTTGGAATATTATGTGAATTTAAATCGATCTCCAAAATAATGTTTACATGGTATATTCAAACATCATTGCATTCTAAAATCAATTTGCACAATTTTAACCTTAAAATCAAATTATATTATCCCACAAAAACCCTTGTTTAAATTATAACATAGCACGTAAATCAAAGCATATCATCATTCATCTAATCACATGGTTTTAAACCATAAACTCGAATTAAAACATTCAAGATAACTTATATGAGATGGCTTAGATCGTTATTCACCTTGTTTGGACAAGGAACTTGAGATTTGTTCTTGCTTTAATCTTCCTAGCTTGAATCTTAGCTTCCAATTGAATTTTTCTCTTCTTCTTCTTAAGGTTATGACCGGCCTTGTTTTCTTTTATTTATGTTTTTTTTAAGAACGTAATAAGAATGAAAAGGTTGTGAAGGTTTTAGGAGTTATGGGATTCGGCTATTCCCATATTACCCTTGCCATATTCTCTTAAGTATTTAACTTGCAAACCATTCTTATAAATCCATTTAGATCTCAAATCTCATTTCCTTGATCATTCTAATCTCTACATTATTCTATTTAATTTATCTAATTAAATCTTTTGAATAATGCTATATAAAATTAGGGGTGTTACACTTCTATCTTCCTCTCCATGAGACAAGCTTTCTTTTGCTCCTCCTTTCATGCCTTAACACACTCCACTTTGTCTCCTTAATTTAACTTAAGATTTACTTAATTTCCATAACAACTTAGGTGATTTAAACTATTGTAAATATGTTCATATGTTATAACACAAGAGCAAAAGAGTTTGAACAACTTTTCTTTAGGAAAAGGTCATTTAAAGATTAAATTATTTGTGATTACATTATTAATATTTCTTCAAACTATTTATTGTTGTAAATAAATTTCAAAACCAATTTTCTCATCACTAGTTATTATTTAAAAGAGGGTTAACAAGGTTATAAAATTACATTTATTCACATTAAATCCAAGATACAATTATTTAACTAATTCGGATATTTTAATACGAGTATTTGAAATTCCGAGTCGTTACATTCTCCCTCATTTAGAATATTTTATCCTCGAAATTCCACAGCTCAAGCAACAAGAGATATAATCGCACATTAATACTTAAAAACATTTGAACTTTTATTTTATAAACATTTTATAAAGACTTATCTTTATTTCTAAAGCATTTAATTAAAACAAAATTTCATTTAAAAACAATTCAAGACTGAAGTTCATTACTCATATAATACTCCACTATATCCTAAGCGTATAACCAATATATCACATATATAACCTAGCACCACACGATTATATTCATGTTGGATAATTACACTCACGGTTAGGTTTCTAATCTGACTTGGGATTTATTGTTTTATTAACACCTCGGGTTAGATTGAGGTTGTTTTACAGTTATTATTATATGTACTTTGTAGGATACGCTATGGAGATAGAATTGATGACGATGGTCGATTTTTATCTTCTTGTATTTTCCGACTATATGTAATGGAAAGAGGTCTTATATTGGTAGTTATGTATCTGTGTGAGATGTATGTATGCATGAGGGATTGTATTGGATATTCGGTTATGATTATATCTTTTATTATTTATATTCGTCTCGAATTCTGTTATTATGGGTTTATTCTCTATGCCTATCTAATATTATTATTCAGTCTGGGCAACTCGTATACATCGCTTTATGTTGAGACATGATACATATTATTTTAGACTTGTTCAAATATTATAATATATCTGTGTTGACCCAAAGTAGCATTTACGAGAGATTGCTCCTTCCATGCTACTTGATCCGAGCTATCAGGTGGTAAACTCCCTCTCATAATTCGACCACTGGAGCCGAGGCATCACACTAGAGTTGACTATGCTGCATCGCTAGGGTTGATGTCGAAGATGTTCTGCCTTTCCTACTTTTGATGTTGCGATTATGTATTCTATCTAATTTTTTGGTGTTTCTTGTTGCATTGATTTACACTAGACTAAAAGTGGTGATTGTAATGTACCTATATGTGTTGAAGATTAGTGATTGATACTGAAGCTCAGCTCATTCTCGATATGATTAGATTTGTTGTATTTTATGATGGTGAATCTTAGATGTTTTGTGATTAATAGCATAGTTTGATGATTTTGGAGTTGAATCATATTTGAACATGATTTCAATTTGATGTCACTACGCCATAGATGACCTTCTGCAACATTTTTGCAAGGTGTTGCTAGCTAAAATGTTGCGACAGCTATAAACTTTTGGCCCTACTGCAACGTTGTATTTTTGGTGTTACCTTAGCCATAAAAATGTGTTTCTCTAGCTAAACAAGTGTAACACGATGCAACATTTTTATATAGTGTTGCCATAGATATATTCTAATTAAAAAAATTAAAATTCTTTTTACACCTCAGCGATCCACACCACCATTTAAAACAAATTCTCAACCGTCGATTCACACCATCGATCCACACCTTACCAATTTTCATTTCCCGCTTTACTTTTCTTTCTCATTCCTCTCTGTGTGAAAATTAGGGCACGTGATTTTTCTTTCTCGTTCCTCTCTGTGAAAACTAGGGCACGCGATTCCAGTTGCTTTGATGCTCTGATTGATCGAATCTAGTGTAAGAAACGTTCCTGGTAGCTTGCTCCTTCGTTCTCCTTGATTGATTGCTCGAATTGCTTTGACTTCGTCGTCGGGTGCGATGTGATATTATTTGGTATGTTTTCTGCCTTCTGGTTTACTTGATTATTCTCAATTTTGGTTACACTCGCACGCTTTTGCCGATGATGAATTGGGATTTATTTATAGGCTTTATTTCCTATAATCTCGAGTTTAATCTTTCTGTTGGACTTTGAGAAATCTGGTATGTTGGATTGCGATGATGTGTTGGTATGTTGGATTTTGGTCCACTGGCTTGATTTTGCTTTGCCGATGATGAATTGCGATGTGATATTATTTGGTATGTTGGATTTTGGTTCACTGGCTTGTTTTTGATTTCTGATCTGAGCTTGTTAGCTCCTTTCTGCTGCATTTGTTAAACCAGAACTTGAACCTTTGTTAAACTTGTTCACATACCTTTGTACCTTGCTACATTTGTTAAACCAGAACTTGAAGTATTTGTATTCTGCTGTCCTCTTGAAAACTGCTTCACTTGAAAACTTCTGCATTTTTGAAAATCAGAACTTTGAAAGTGATCTTTGGTTTTATTAAATTGTTGACTAATCTGAACATTAAGTTTTGATTTCCACGATATATATAAACATATATGTGTTGAGCTTTGTTGGTTTTGCTTGGTCTGGACTGAACTGGTATCATGCTAACCTTGTTCTTTAACATGAACTAATGCTCCAAGTCCTCTGTATATCATATTACTGCCTATGTTTCTCTTGTACATGCCTGATGCATTCACTGTTTTTGCTTGATGGGCTGCCTATGTGTACTGCTGTGTTTCTTGCACTAGCTTGTCTACATTTTGCTGAACCTGGTACTTGTTTGTTTTGTTGGTTGCTTGGCCCTGAGTTGAATCCAGCCGATGACTCGGGTTTGAACTTGTGCCGTGTCCATTTTTTTGGCTTATCCACATATCTGGCTGCACTTGAGTATGAACTTGCACTTGAGTAGTTGCACTTGAGTAGTTTCTTGTACCAAGCCTTATGATGCATGTATGTTCATCCATGTACATGCATTTCTTGGTCATGTTATGTTGCTTGCTGTGTTGAGTACTACTTTGTGCACTTGGCTTCTCCTTTGTGCATTTTGCCTGAACTGTTGCTTGCTGTCTTCCATACTGTCTTGTATCCTTGTGTTGCATTCATGTTTGGCTTATGCACTTGTGAACAGCTGACTTGTGCATTCACAGGTTGTCCGTGCAAATATTTGGTTCCTGTGAGAAAAAAAATATGAAAAGAAACAACCCAAATACCTGAGGCAAATAATACAACAAAAATATTTTCATTTTCTGTTCGAGTTAAATATTATTTTCCCGATTACTGCTTTTGAATTATATGTGACAGGTATTGAAGACTGGACAGCTGAATACAAGCTTGAAGACAGAGTCAAATCAAATGTGCATGAGCTTGAGGACTGGACCCGCTACTCGGCTCGCCTTCGGCTCGGCACTCGGCTCGTCATATATTTGTCAGTGTCGATGTCTGTATAAATTGAAACTGCATATGTAATGAGTGAACTGAGTGATGTAGCGAGGAATATCTGTATATGTGAATATCAGTGTTATATATCATTGAATTGTAAAATAGTGGAGTCGGGAATTTGTACTATTTCAAATGTTGAAATAAAATATTATTTAAATAAATTACTGTTTGAATATCAAATTCTGTGCAATAGCATTTTATTAAATAAATATTTATTTCTATTAAAAAATCAAATATGCTCTACATTGTGGGCCCCACAAATTCAGAAAGTTAATATCTATAGCAACATTTTGGAATGTTGCTACAGACACCTATGGATGTTGCTATAGACCCAAATAGGGTTCTATTGCAACAATATTACTTATGTTGCCTTAGATAGTAAAAATGTTGCCTTTGAGGTCTAAGGCAACGACAAAAATTGCATCACCCCAAAGGTGTTGCCATGGACCTATGGCAACATTTTTTGGGCCTGACCCAACATCTTTTTTGTGTTGCAGAAGGCCATTTATGGCGTAGTGTGTGTGTGCAGTTTGGTCAACGCAGTGATACTGGATGATTAATTAGCCTTGTTGCAGTTTTGTTATTGAATCTGATGGCTTGTTGTACAAGTTGATAATGGTAGAAGAAACCTCTAGTGGTGATGAATTAATCATTATTTCGAAGTAACGAAGGCAGAGACTATGGTGACGTTGCTCAAGATATAATGGCTAGTTGGAGCTTTTCTTCTATATGAAACGCCGGTATGAAATTTCATAAGATGGTATTGCTAATCCAAAGTTATGTTATGAGGATGATGACTACTGCTACTAAGTGAGATGAGTTGTTGATATTAAAAAAAACTTGCTTTCAAATTGGATTTTTTTAACCTTTTGCTTTTTAATGATCAGATATATATGATGAAGAAAAAAATTGTATTTATATCCAATAGAGAGTGTTGTATGAGAGGATTGTTATACGAGGGAGGAATAATATGAGAGAGGAAAATACGAGAGATTTGATTTTGAATAAAATATTTTTGTAGAGATCTTCATTTGATATTTTCTAGTCCTCTTCAAGGAATAAATATTCTTGGCAACATTATTTAGGATATTTAATTAGTTAAATAAAATAAAATAATGTTTTGATTAGGGGATTGAGATTTGATTTAACTAAAGGGTAGCCATGCCATTTAACCTATGGATTAAAATAAGAGTTAAATTGAAATAGATGTGGGGTAAAATAGGAAAGAGACCATTCCTATATCCTCAAAATTTTGGCCGTGTATTATAGTACACGTTCATTTCGTTTTCATAAATTTTTATACAAGAGGTCAGCCATCATTTACAAGAGAAAAGGGAAAAAGATAGAGAAAATCTAGAAAAAAGCTTAAAGAAATCAAATCCATTCACATCTTAATCTCTTTAATCTCTAAAGCTAAGGTGAATAATGTTTACATCCCATATTTCTTTTATTTTTGGTTTTAAGATGAAATCCAAAATGTTTTGCAATGATTTGCCATGTTTTTGAATGATGGAATGATTTATATACATGTTGATGATGTATGGTTGTTCATATAGATTTTATGACATGTTTTGAAATGAAAATCTTGTTAAATGACATCCAAATGCCTCGTGAATTTTTACATTGATCAGAAATACTATTTTGGAGGTGGGTTTCAATTTTCAAAATTTTCTGATTTTTTTGGAATTTTTATGAACTTTCTAGGAAAGAAAATGTTAAATTGGATTATAAATTATTTACGGTTAAATAATAAAAGATCCAGGTCTGAAAGTTTATATGTTGGAAAACATATTAGAAGAGATTTTTTGGAATTTTTGTAGAATTTTCCTAAGTGTTTTAATGGTTATATAAAGTCATTTAAGGCATGAGACTTAAACGTTTTATATATTTTTATAAAAGGAGAAGGGGGGTTTTTGCAAATAATTCAAATACTTAGTTTTGAAAATTGCAGCACTTTATAGTGGTAAAGAAAAGAGGCAACCAATCAAAATTTGACACGTAAAGCAAGTAAAGTGAAAAGAACTATTTGCTACATGCTTTTTATTGTTTCATTGCTTTCGGCACCTACTTTCGCCTTGGTTGGCTTTTGACAAAGTCCCTGCGCCTGCAACACTATCAAAACCAATGCACACGGTATCAATATATTGGTACGTAGCGAATTGGATAGAAGGCAAGAGGCATGGGGTCGAAACCATGGGTTTCGAAGGGGTTGAAGCACCACTTTGCTTTTAAATTTAAAATGTACCTGCTTACTTTCGACTAAATGACTTTCGACTGAGTAGCTTTCGACTAAGCTAGTTTTTGACTGGGTAGCTTTCGACTCAGCTAGCTTTCGACTGGGTTTAATGGATTTAAAGGTTGGGTTGCACCTTTGTTTTTAAAATAGCAGCTTTCGATTAAGTCGAAACCTTATGCTGCCGTCTTTTTACCTTTCGACCCACATGGTTTCAAAGGGGTACTTTTTTCTAAAATATGGCCACTTCTCCAATGCTTTAGAAGGAATGGTTTTGACACCATCACTTCTTTACTTAGGAAATGGTTTCGAAATAGATGCTTTCGACTTAAATGTTTTAAAGACTTTTTCTATGATTGAAGTAAAACCCAAATGACATTGAAACAATTGCTTTCGACTTTAATGGATTTCTGATCCTTTTGCTCTACTTGAAGGCATAAAGCAAATGGCTTTGACCGAGATGGTTTTCAAAGGTTGCGAAGGAGTAAATTTTTGAATGGTTTCAAAAGGTTTCCACATATTTTAAATTAAACTCAAAGGCTTTTGAAAGGTTTAGTATTTTAATGCTTTCAAAAGGGTTTTAGCGAATGGTTTCGAAGGGGTGGTTCCCTAGGGTTGCGAAAGTGTTGAAAGGAAATGTTTTTCCTATGTTTTCGAAAGGTGATATTTAAAGGTTTTAAAGAGGGATGCCTAATGTTTTGAAGCTTTTGAAGGAAAGGCTTTTGTTGGTTTCGAAAGGGTCAGCTTCAATGGTTTCGAAGGGGTTATCAATGGTTTTGAAAGGGTTGTGTAAAGGTTTTAAACAAAGGATTCTAATGTATTAAATATGCAATATAGCCTAACTATTTTCAAGTTAGAAAGGGGTTTTAACCTATTTTGGAAGGATATCCAATCCTTATTAAAATTCGTCAACATTATTTTGAGCAAAGTATGCATATATATCATGGCAAAATAGCTTAGAGCAAAGCAAAGAATATGTTTTCCTTGTATAAGTACGATTTAAATGATTAAATCATTTTGAAAAGGTTTTCAAGGAAAAAGATGAAGGGTAATTAACCCTAAGAAAATGATTCAGACCGATAGTCCATTTTGATTCGGACAGTTAGTCCAGTCCACAGACAGTTAGTCTAGTTTGCCGGCAGTCTACCCAGTTTTCGGACAGATAGTCCATATATCACTCGTGGACAGATAGTTCATTAGTAACCTAATTATAGCTTAAAGGACTTAGCTATTACTATCATTATTATATCTGTTTGATTAACCAGTTTGGTTGCAGGAAAGGATTTGCAAAATATACGTTTTAAAGAGGATTTTGGTAAGGGGAAACTCATTCTGCTAAGCGGCATGGTCTTATTTAATATCAGTAAACCGAGATGTAACATTATTATTCAAACCAAGCTTTATGTCCGACTCTGAGTTTTTTTCCTTAAACTCTTGAGTGCTCAAAATCGATTTGAAAAGGCTGAGGGTTAAGGTTTTAGAAATTTTGGAGAATAAAGCTTCCGGAGATGAGCAGGTGGCTGACGAATAGCTATTAGGAGTTGCAGTTTATCCTGTTTATTTCCACAGTGTATATTAAGTCAGATATGACTATATTAATTCTGATCTACCAGAGGGGCATCGTCATATGTAGCTCTTGGCGTATATTGTAATGATTATAAGTAATCTTTATATGGGAAATGATATGGGATTATGTAACTTGGATATAAATCTGTTTTAAAATGTAATCGGTAAAATGTTGTTTTTGAAAATCTATGAATTTGTTCATATTCAAGTTCTTTTGATATTATAGATACCATTAGCATTACCATATTTTGTCACCAGAAGTTAATGTTATGAATGACTGCAGCATCTGTAGCGCTTAGCTTTCGGCTTCCAGATATGGGATTTTACACACATATATGGAACAAATATTTATTACCGAAGTCCGTGTATCATATAAAAACAAACATTAACCAAACATTTGAAGTATAATATATGTTTATTAACATCAAATAGAAATTAATTACAGCATCTCATAATTTCTCTCTTTGATTATTGTAAACTAATGTTAAAAACATAAAATAAAAATAGATTTGTATGTATGTGTACGTTAATTAAAAATAATAGATAATAACTTAACTAAAAACATTCCGTTTTAATGATTTTTAATCATAACACTCTCTGTAAAAATCACACACACACATATACATATACATATATATATATGTTATTATCAAACAAGTCGTATACTCCATAACTCCATTTTAGTCATAACAAACCAAATGTTAAGATTTGACAAGTGTGACATGCGTTCAGGGTGTACTCTATCATAAAATCAAAATCATAGGATAATATTTCAATATATATAACATACTCCACTTACATATGTGGCATATGTATTTAAGAACAAAATATTTGGCAAATAATATTTCTAAAACATTAACAATGAATGCACAGTGTTACTACTTCTTAACCGCTTTCTCCCCCTTTCGTTTTCATCGGTATAAATATCAAATAACATAGTAAAAATGTGATGATGAATGATGAAACTCAGTTAAAATACAACATTAAATATTTAATGAATAGTAGCTAGATCAAAGTCACATCCCATAAATGGAAAGAGGGTGACAAAAAACAAGTACAGTTATATATAGCGAGGTTTAATGACATAGTTCATATGATATTTCTTAATTAACTCATAAAAAATTTAATAATTAACTAGCTTATTTTTTAATTCATTATGAAATCAAGTCACTTTCATTTATGAATTACTGCAAGGTTCCTTATATAAGAATGGAGATGACAAAAAATGTATAAGTTAAAACTTATCTATAACTCATCGTAAAAGAGGTACGAAATTTCCATCCATGCATTACTGTGAGGATTCTTTTATAAGAATGTACATTGCTTGGTCAACTATTTTATAGGCATGCCGGAGAGGCTTAGGGAGTTCATTATATCATATGTGTTAACTTTATTAATTTCCAATAGCTCTCAATAATCAATTTTGGATATGTCAATTTAGCCAATACTAGCATAAAAACTGAAAATATGAGTTGATAGAATATGAATATTAAATGGTAGACTCAGAGATGATGTAGGATACACAATAGTCAAAAATTTGTAACCTCAAAGCATGCTTGATTATGAAAAAATATACCGTAATGTCATTATTAATTAAGTACAAAATGCAATATCCTTAATTGTATATGTAATCAATAGTAATATTTTTGAAACTTACATAGGAAGTTCAATCAATCATATGATTTTAAAGCCATTTCGATTTCATTCGTCCTGAAATAAAATTTTGATTCATTAATTTCGAAAAGGAAAATTAACTAAGCGGAGATTCGAGCCCTCCTTCTAATGTCAAAATGTTTGATCAAAAAATTGTATAACACCTCAGATAACGATAAAGACAAGTTGCTTGACTTTAGCATGTGTAGATACATAATCGAATATTATCGATCTATGCCACCATTAAAAGCACCAAGGCCCAACTTGTCATCATGAGACTAAGTGTATTATAGAATCATTAATAAGGATTACAATATGTCTTCAAGAGAAAGCTTGCACTCATTTCCCTTTCATTAGCCGCTAGGCTCGACATCCTAAAGGGGACTCAACATCCTCAAATAGAAACTAGCATGGTGATGCTGCGTCCTTCTTCGTGAATTTTTAGATAAGTCCTTCTCTCAAAGACTTATGTCACATCATATGATCAGATAAAAATATGAAAAATGTAGCAAGTTAGGGATGTGATCTATCAAGCATGATAATAGACCAAATTCCCTTTTTGTTCTCAAGTTCAAGAATCTTATGCTCATATAATCATGCACACATAGGCTTGTTGCTGATTAACACTCCATAAGGTTGACCATGTCGAGGCTATACTTTTGTTTTTGTTAATGGATCATCAACAATGGTCATGTCGAGCTTTGAACTTTATGACATGTTTATCTCAGTTGAAAGCTCGTCGAGGTTGTGGCTATGTCAAGCTCTGAACTTTATGACATGTCGATCTCAATGCAGAGCTCATTGAGGTTGTTTATATCAAGTTTCAAACTTGACGAGAGCCCAAGCTAATAATGATCAGTGAAATCATAGCTGAAGTCCAAATGTTAATCAAGCCCTTAATGTTATTGACTAAATGTGATTACAATCAAACGCATCTTCCCCTAATTTGATTTAGGGTTTTTTAGAAAGTGATTTTAGCACATGAGAGAGAAATGAAGAATCGGCTCCCAAATGAAAACCTTTGCGTCTCTATTTATAGAGCTTGGCGGGGGTGAGCCTGGGCATCCAAAAATCTCCGTGTTTTCATCATCATCGAGTTTTGATAATGGCAGTCTTATCGGCCTCGGTACTGATGGCGTTGTCGCGTTCCAAGGCGCATGTTCTTTTTTCTCAATATCGGGGGCTTTTATCATCAATGCTCGACACCTTTCTCCTTTGATAAACCTCGATGTCAATAATGCGCGGCATCAAAGTTATTGATGAATCTCAGCAATAGCAGTTGTCGATGCTTATATAAGATTGAGGTTATGAGTGTTTTTTAGTCCTCGACGACATCTATAGCTTTTAATTCTTGCGATCGACATGAAGTAGCTTGTTATGAAGAAGCTCGACGACATTGGATAGGAGCGGCATGGTTCTTTTTATCAACATTTTTTATTTTTTTAATGCGACAAAGACTTTGATATCGATATTCACCTTTGCATCTAAAGCCTTAAACCTCGACATGATCCTTAGCTTTGAACCTCGATAAGATCCCTAGCTTCAAACCTCGACATGAAGCCTTAATCTCGGCACTGATTCCTTGGCTCGTACCCTTTGAAAATTATTAGGATAACATATGCCTTCGTTTACCATTGAAGTTGCGTTCAGGTACACTATTATTTTCCAAAGTGCATGGATCTTTTTTTCATTTTCCTAAGTTAAGAAACATTACAGTATAGCTCATTAAGCATGTAGAACAACTCCAAATCGATTTCCATCATAGTTGCTTCTTAGCTTACATTCTTACCTATACGTTAGAAGATGCGAGTGGCGTAGAAAATGGTGTAAGACCACATTTGTATATGTTTGAAAATTTTGATATCCCAATTTGTTTGTGTAGCACACTGTGAATGTTAACAACTATACTCTTAGGAACCCAAATTTGTTTGAATTGTTTATTTATGTTCCTATTTTGACAATTATTATGACTATATCCAATTTTTCCACACTTAACACACTTGGGAAACACACTTCTTGTAACAACCCATTCTTAATACCCAAAAATTAATTTTTCACATTAATGCCCAACTTTCAAATATTATAAAAGCCAGATTATCGGGCAAAAGAAAGAAATAAAAGAAACAAAACACTTTACCAAGGCATAACGACATAATCTCACAGCGGAATGATGGCATATAATATACTGAATATACATGAACAAAATAGGATGAAAAATATATAAGAGACCGCATTAATGGAAGTAACAAATAAATAAATATCAATACATGAAGTTAGATCAACTCTCGATAATAAAGAGTTTTGAATTAATATATGATACAATAGGTCTCATATACAAATAACGGTTATGTTATGTACTATTAAAATATAAAAGATACATATCTAAAGTATCGATACAACGCTTTTGAAATGCTCCAGCTACGCATCCTGATAGCATATCCCTAGAAGCACCTACTTGCAAACTTCTCAATCAAGTACTCGAGAATTTTCCAGACATAAATAGACAAAGGAAAAATGTAGGTCAGACTTAAAGCCTGGTGCGAGGGAAACTATCTCAAAATACCATACATCAAAACTATATACAAATAAACAGAAAACAGCTAAGATATGACCAGTCCTCTCCATAAACGTGGCTCGAGTATAACCCGAACTATCCATAAATAAGTAAAGTAAACCCATCACATAAGTAGGGAATCATACCATAACCTACTCTTCTCCTGTAATTAATGAGTCAGCACGATTAATAGAGTATGACTGCCATGTAACTGTATATTATGATGAAGGAAATCTCAATATACAAGTGTATGGGTAATAAAAGTTTCATAATGTATGTCCATATTTATGCTACACACAAGGATAATATCAATCAACTAATATAACACACATAATAATGAAAGCGATAAATAGAGAATATAAATTGATACTCATCATTGTTGATGAGTGGAGTCCATATTAGACTCGTATGCAAGATAAATGGAGTCGGTAACTAATTATACCATAGACCCCGAACCACATCGAGTGTGATCGAGGTCATGTAGATCTCACCGCAACCCTATATCGAGCATAAGTGATATATGATCTACTCTAGATATCTTTAACATGAGCTTGCATTCGACAACCATCTATAAATCAAATTATCGTGGTCCAATTATTTTCGTCAAGGATCAAAAATAAATAAAGCCAGCCTAAATGTACTATAGACCCCGAGCCATATCCAGCTTTGATGGAACTTGTGTAGATCTCACTGTATCTGTAAATCAAGCATAAGTGATATATGATCTGCCCTGGATATGTGGAACCTATGTGAACCTCACCATGCACCTATAATGAGCATAAGTGATATGTGGCCCACTCGCAGATGATCACCATCATCTCCCTCACAGCCATCGTGGATTTTTGAACAAATTCACATAATGTCTCAACAAAAGAGATTGATAGGAATACTCCATATAATATGCCATCGAAACCCAAAGCAACGTTGATGCTATAAAGATACACATACACACACCAAATATAACAACATGTAATCAAATACGTCTATCACAAACAAAGACCAATATCCTGTCATTGTTTATCAATATGGATGGCCTCTACTATAAGGCCAATAATAAACATAGACACTAATATAAGATCAACACTAGTACAGTCACTAATATAAGACCGGCATAATTCATCGGACAATGCGTACCTCGAGGTTAAGCCTAGAGGTACGGATTTACTCCGTTCGATCGTACATGCTTATCAGACGTGATTATGTGACCATTCACCATATCGATCCTATTTTAGATCATTGTTGATCCCATATGAATCATTTAACATTCACATCTTAATCTTGATCTTTGCCTTGCTTCCTGCCTCCCTGTGTAAACAAAAGTCTTCCCAAAGTTACGCCAAAGCTCTACACGAACCAGCACCCGAAACAAGGGAAGAATCCTCGATAAAATGGCACTTGACCTAGGATTTTCTACCTAGGTCAGTGCACCACCGATGCACTGGTTGTCTACCACTGATCGACTGGTGGTATCCTGCCCTGGGTAGTAAAGCCTAGGGAAGGTGCCACCTAATCCATATGACTATCGATCCACATGTTGTTTCTTCCATTGCTTCACTTGATGAGCCACCTAACTTTTGAAGCATGACTCCACCCCATCAAATCTCTTTCGAAGTTCATTGGTTGATGTCTTGGAAAGTGGTTCCTTATATGTTCAAATACCGACTTCGAAATCCACTCTTTGCTCATGTAGAGTTTAATGGGCGAATCTAGCGACCCGACCCCCTCTATCACCCCAAAACAACATAATCGACCTTCCTACCTTCTGTGGTGCCTACATGTATGCTCATACACCCATTTGGGTACATTTATACGCACACGAACACACAACCACACTTCAATTATATATATCACATATGTCGATCACCTTGAAGGTCGATGGTTCATTCCTCACCAATTGCATATCCTTATGAATTACCTGAAGTATATATTGCGGGTTTGGTGCATATTTCCTTATAGTTTACAAGCGAAGCTTGGTTCCCTAGGTCTTAAACACACACATGTTTTGAACTTCACCAAAGTGATTATTCAGCCCGATATCTTCACACACAACTTAGCACATGCAATAATCATTTTGGCTACATGACATGTTCACAGTGTGTTTATATACAAATATGGATATTCACATACACATATATATGAATATACACACAACTATCTCCAAAAACTCTAATTTCACTAAGAGCTATCTTGATTATTATATAATTTCAAACACATGTATATGCATATTCACTGGTGTATGCATACATATACGTATATTTAAGTAAGTAACTCAATTATTACTAAATCAAATCTTACTTTTATTTACTAAGTCTTTTCAATAAAAGTATAATATCTTCTCATGTTATTTTATAAAATCTCATATTATTTTATAAAATATATTATCTATACTATTTTATAAAATCTCTTTCTATTTTATAAAATATATCATCTATACTATTTTATAAAATCTCAAATATTTTATATAATATATCTCCTATGTTATTTTTATAAAATCTCAATCTATTTAATAAAATATATCTTTCATTTATAAAATTATTTCTTTACTTAAATAATGTTTACAAGTACTAATTAAGCTTGTTAAGCCTCTGATTACCTTGATAATAAATGTAGAGCTTGTAACTTTTTTAGTTAGCTTACCAGCTTCATTTTACAAAATGTTACATAATTTTATAAAATCATTTTTTCGCTTAAATAATATATATAAATACTAGTTAAGCTTCATTAGTCTCTAATCACTTTAATAATAAGTGTAGAGCTCCTAAACCACTTAATTATCTTATTAACTTTGTAACGTTCATATATTAACTTCAATGCAATTATATAATTACGAAATCATATCTATAACACATAATTAAGCCCAATAATGATTCATAATCACTTAAACAACCCAAAAACAAATCCAAAGTTTACTAACTTTTCATAACATGGTCTTAAAGGTCTCTAATAAATAATATGACGACGTAAACATATTTAAGGCATAAACATAAGCCTAATTACATTACTAACATTCTCTAAATTATTTCATAGTACTTCAAAATCACAAATAACAAATTAGTGAAGCATAATGAGTAAATAAGTTAGGAGAACTATCTTACTAACCTTCTCTTTCACTAAATCAAGCTCTAATCGCCAAAACCCACTCCAAAGCTCTTTTGAAATCATATATAAAGCTCTAAATCACAGCTTTAAGCTAATTCTTCGAGAGGTTTTGTAGAGGATTGAATGAGAAGAATTATGGTGATTTTTATTTGAATTTAAGCATTTTATTTGAAGGGTATAGTGCTTGGGGATTAAGGGAAGATTAGAGAAAAGTCAAGAGAAGAAGAAGAGGAAGTGGAGTGAATTGAAAGCTGAATGAGAATTATAAAGAGAGCTAGCCACTTATAGCTAGCTAATGGGCCTTGGTCCAAATTTCATCCACCGAAAAATCACTATTCACACCAAAAATTTATCGACTCCAAAGATAGTCAAGTCGATACTTATTTTTCTCAGGATAGAAAATTGGACTCTACTATGGGTGTTTCGAGTCTCAATTCACTCATCTCTAAAAGTCAAGTACAAGGGGCATCCTGTTAAATAATGATTAAATATTTAAATTAATTATTTAAACATTTGGTTATTATAATTGCGAGATGTTACATTTCTTCCTCAAACCGTGTTAATATTAGTTTGTTTACAGTCTGACACTTTTCGAAATTCAAGTCCTCTTCTATTAGTAGCAAAAAGATTATTTTCTAATAATATGTTAAACAATTTTCCCTCATGGTAAATCATTTCAAAGAATCAACTCAAGAACATTGACGTTGAGTTTTAAAAGATTGTTTTCATTTATTGACTTTGAACAACGACTAATAGAAATTTCTCTCTTTCCAAAATCATTTTGTTTTAAGACCATATTTCCATTTATAACTCCTTTATTTTAGCTTTAATTTTAGGCGTTCATCTTTTGAAAATTTAACGATTTCCAAATTCAAGTTTTTCAAGATTCTTGATCCTTTTAATCTCCTTTTCCAATTCATGGTTTGTTTGAATAATCTTAGTTTCATAGTTTCTCAAAATCACATTTTCATTTTCAAAAATTATGGAAGATCCTTTAATGTCATTCAATTCCTTTTCAAAAATTGGACATTTCCCACATTCAAGATTTCTAACCATTTTAATCTTTTTGATTTCCTTTTCTAGCCCATTTAGGTTCATCTTGGTTATCACCAAGTTTTCTTTTTCAAAAGTTACACATTTTTCACTTTTGGAATTTCAAACTTTTCAGAATTCTCTAGATCTTTTTGTAAAGTGTTATTCTTGCAAATCAGCTTAGATTCACTTTCCTTTAAAATCAAATTTTCATTTTCAGGCATTTGAAAATTTTCATTGAAGCCAAAATCTTTTTCATAATTCAAACATTTCAATTAGATTTTTTAGTTTTCTTAATATTTTCAAGCTCCTTTTCCAGTTTATCAATTTTTTGTCGCATTCGAATTTTTATCATTTCAATTTGTTATTTCCAGGTTAAGGTTATCAACAGTTCAAATTAATTCATGACACACAAATTGTAAACCTTTATATAAAAAATCACTTATCTCATCATCCATTATGTCATTATCTTAGTCCTCTTTACTATCATTATTTGGATCATCTTTTACAAATTCCATCAAATACAGTTTTGCTATTTAATCAACTTTGGAAGTTCCTCATTACTATTGACCTTTTAACCATATTTTGCATCAAATGTGTTTCGGGTTCCCATGTAGTTGAATCTACTATATTCCTACCATTTTCAGTAACATCCCAAATTTTAAAATTAATAGCTTTTAAACAAAACTCAATTCTACATTTTCAATTAAAAATCCGTAACTTTAAAAGTGGATGGATAAAAATGAACCGACTCTTTCTAAAACAATTACTAAAATTATATATTCGAATGCTTCAACACCTACAAACTTGCAGTCCTTGGTAACCAAAATATACTAAACTTATGTCCAATAACTCTACCTCGACTATAGTTCCAAGTTTAGAACTTTCGAACTACAATCACTAGATCACTATCATAAATAAATCTAGAGTTCGAATCCAAAAAGGAAGTACAAAACAAAAACACTAAAAAAGTGCCCCTAAAGATTTAATCAAGTTGTACATTTGCTAACATAGAATATTAAGGGCCTAAGAAAAATTTTCCCATTTTAATTCAGTTAGCCTTTTTTATCTTCTGAAGCACGCTTCTTCTCCCATTCATCAAGAATATTACTATATACACCCACCTAATTAACACTCTACACTCATTTATCCTTACACCCAACCAAACACATCACACACCCATCTAAATTTTCCTAATTTATTTTTGTTTCTTTTCCCTATGCTTGCATCAATTTAGTATTGCAAATGATTATGTAGACAACCACGACCATTAAAATTGACGGTTTTAAAAATACGATCGAAATTGGAACCGAATGTTTGAATAAATACTAATTTAAAACTTATCTATTATGTGAACTAAAAATTTAAATGAAATTAACTACAATTTAGAATCAAAATAGCAATAAATAATACAATAAATTTGACCTTCAAATTAATGAGATTACAACACTTATAAATTTCATTCATAATATCAATATGAACCAAAAACCTAATTTTAATTCCATAAATTGCTCAAAAACAGTAAAATATGTCTTCCTTAAATTATTAATTTGGATATGATCGACTATTAACAAAAGATATGGGAGGCTTTTATTAATTTTGATAATTACGGTTTACATGATATATATATATTTCGATTAGCTATGCAAAACCATTTGGATGTTTTTTTTATCTAGTTTTGCATAATTAACTGAAATTGTAACGTCCCGGAAATTTTAACAATTTAAATAATGTAATTAACTAAATTTTTATGAAAAGTAAACGATTAAATTTTAGTAATGAAAATTTGATATTTGGTAAGCGTCTATTTAAACATAGCAAATGATAGATTTTCATTGGTAAATATAAAAATTTGTTCTGTTGTGTAATTTTGATTTATAGTTTTTAATCAGTTGAAATTTTGATGGAAATAAAATATTTTTGAAACATGAATATTTTTATATAAGAAAATTGTAAATATTTTTCTGAGTGAGACGTCATATTTCATTTCACCAAATTTGGAGTGCTCCAGCTCCATTTATATTATTTTCGGCATTTTAGCAGCAGTTTTGGCAGCGAAATTTGAGTTTTGATAGATGGATCGTGTCACTCATATATATGTACCATTTTGCCCGTCTCATCATGATGATCTCTGAAGTATATTCATTTGTGCATTTCAGCGTCCAGTACGCGATGAAATCGACGAAACGATTAGCCATATCGGTACCCATTTGGAGCCTTTTGGTGTTCTGTGTCTTTTCATTATCCACCGTGAAAATGAATGGCCACTGGCCTTTTATAATTTCCTAAATTCAGCCATTGACATTCATAATTCCCAATTTTGAATTTATTTTTCTGGTTCATTTCATAAACTCTCAGTCTCTTCCTTTCCTTTTCTATTCAACTTTGAGTATATAATATAATATTGTTCGTATATAATAAAATATGTTTGCATTTGTTTGAGAAAACTGCTATCCCCTCTTGTAAACCTGTTCCCTCTCCCCCAGATCAAGCACGGTCGTCATCTCCTTCCACTTGTTAGCCCGCCCTTCCATCTCCACCTTACAGCCTTGCCTCGCAACCTCCCTCCTAAATCCCACAACCCCTGCTCGACCACCCTATCCTAACTTCCCTGACATGAACCCAAGCGAAACCTGGCCTTCCCTCTCACAACCGATCATCACATCCTCCGCTCATCCACAAACCCATTGGCTACCCTGACCGCCTGACCTCAACCCCTACCACAAAGGCCTCTGTCCCTTTACCTCTATAATCCAACCTTATCTCCACCTCCCAGATCCGCAAACCCGAGCAACTAAATAGCACCCGAAGCCACCAACGACCCTTTTACCTCCAACAGCTAACCTACAGTCACCTTCCACACAGTTTCCGTGCTCGACCTCTACTGCCAGCACCCAACCTATCTACCATCAACAGCTACACCGAGACACCCCATTGCCTGACACAAAGCCAAGCATTACCATCCTCCAGTCGCTCCTTCAGCCTTGTCAGATCTCCACGCGACAAACCCAAATAGCTTCCTATCCACAGCCCCACCACGCAACACCACCTTCCCTCTCCATTTCCGCACAACACCCTCTACCGTATTCGAGCAGACCAAGCCTCTATTAGACCCGAACACAGATCTTTGACCCTCTTCGCCACCAAACAACCATCAGACTTTCCAATCCACCACCCTCTTGCGTTTCTTCTCTTATAATTTTTTATATATATGTAGTTTATAAATAAATTTATTTATGTATTTATTTTAAGTATTGATTTATAAAAAAATGATATATAGATTTTTTTTAATATATGTGTTTTAATAATATTGCTTTTAAAATATATAATATGAAGATTTCTATTTATTTATTTTTTCTTAAAAATGTGTTTTAGATTTGAATATTGATTTTAAGTAGAAAAATGATACACACACACACACACACACACACAATATATGTGATTTCCATCGAATCTAGTTCAACCTTCTTTGCTTTTGGTTTTGCCACTGACTAGAATTGATAGCAGTAGTTAGTTACTTTGATTTGTCGCTTATCCATGTGCTTGTCCTATTTTCTCTAGCCTCGAAAGGTGAGAAATCATTCGTTATTAACATTCTTATGTTTAGTAAATTGATTTCACATGAAATGATGATGGATATATGTTGTTAAATTTGAACTAGTCAGAAATTAAATTGCTGAATATTATATGTTAATATTTAAAATTATTTGCCTGTTAATTGACATATGACACCAATAACCTATTGTATATATATTATATTTAAATTTTTATTTATGATCATAATTACCATTTATATGCCATGTCATTTTATGCTATTTTTCTCTCACTCTGCATGTTCCCCGTTAGTTTAGGAATTCCCTATGGGTTGAAATGATACATACTCGAACGATACTGTAGATTACGGAAAATCATTATGGGTTGAAATGATAAACCCAAGCGATTTTATTGATTTTGGAATTTTAGGATTGCGGGTTGAAATGATTTATACCCACGAATTTAACTTATTACGAATTGAAATGATAAATATCCGTATCACTTGACTGTAGGATAGAAAATTATATACGGACACCGATGGTCTATTTTTGGAAAATGATTTTCAAAGTTTTGAAAGGAAATATATGAGTTTTAACATACTAAATGTTGATTTTTAAAATATAATATAAAGATTGTATTTTAATATATAAGTAAAATTTAGATTTTTAAATTATATATTTGGAAATTTTAAATTTATAAGTTAAGTTTTGAAAAGAGTAAATTTTAGGATTTTACTTTTAATTTTATTATTTTTAAATATATAAAATAAGATTTAACATAGATTTAATAATAATATTTAATATAATAATAATCAATATAATAATATTTAATAAGAATTTAATTTAACCGATATATGTTTGTAAAATTGTTTTAAGTATTTATTTAAATTTATATTAATAATTTGAAAATAGATTTTGTAATAACTTTAATTAATTAAGGTTGGAAGGATAAATTAAAATTGATTTGCTATTTAATTTGTTAAGAATTGAATTTGAATAAGAATTGATTTGGACTTATTGATTATGACATTTTAAAGATATGAAATTTACAACTTGATAACTTGATTTTGATTAAAGGTAGCTAAATGAATATTTTTGAATTTAAATAAATTGAAATTGAATATTTAGTTTTGATTTAAATACGTAATTTGAATTTTTACTCAACTGTTTATAAAAGTGATTGGTGAATGTTTTAGAATTAAATATAATTAAAGTTAGATATTTAATTATTGATTTTGTTTAAATTTGTAATTTGAGATTTTATTTAAATGTTATTAAAAATGATTAAGTGAATAATTTCAAATTTAAATCAAAGTTGAATTCTGAAATATAAATAATTTATCAAATTGAGTTATTGTAATGTTTGAATATTTAAACTTTGAAACCTATTGAATTAGAAGTAGATCAAATTTGTAGTTCAAATCTGAATTTGAAATTAATACAAATTAAAATGGTTTTATGAGAATTTGAATTGACCTTTAACCTTTTAATTGAAATTGTTGAACGAAGATTGATTTAAATTTAATTTTGGAATTAAGTTGATCTGAATTGATTTTTGAAAACAATTCCGAATTAAAACTATTTTCAATATAAACTCTTTTAAATATATAAACTATTTTAATATATATTATTTTAAATTTATAAACTATTTTAAATATGTATATTTTAATATATATATATATATATATATATATTATTTTAATCTATAACCTATTTTTAAATATAAACTATTTTAATGTATAACTACTCCAATGTGTATACTACTTTCAATATTCAAAACCGTTTAAGTTGAAATTGATATGATTTCGAAAGTGATATGATTTTGAAATGAATATGATATTTTGATATGAAGTATGAACCTTTTGAAACGTAAAGGACCATGGTATGAAATAAGCATTTGGTTGTTAAAAAGAACATGATCAGATATTGTCATACTCTCTGCCAATACCGAAAACCCCTTTAACAATTATGTATGTTTTGGAGAATCCAAAACGAAGTAAGATGGTTTTGTCTATATGAGGTATGAACGTAGCTATGACTCCCTAGAGTCAGCTTGATGTGGCTAAAACAGGAGCTATACCAGGCCAAGTGGGGTCGCAGCCCCTATTGGGCACATTTCTTCGATGCCTTCTATTTTGTGATTTGATTGGTCGCACCTTTGATTTGGGAGTGTGTCTCGAGGTGGGCGGTAGTAGCAGCTATGCCTTAGCACCAGTCTGGGAGTGCAAAATGGTTATATCCTACCATGGGCATTGCATCGCGTGCCTTATCGTGCCCACTACGAGTTTGGTTTGTACCATACCTATGGATAGCTCCCTGAGTATCCCACCGGTTTGGTGGGGCTTACAGTATCTGTATAGACTACGGGAATATATAAAAATATGTTAAGGGGTATATGGGTAACGCCTTAATGCTATTTTAATAGTTAACTTTACTATGGACATTATCTATGTAGCTTATTGTGCTATGTATGTAAATACTTTCATGGATTCTTAAAGGATGGGAATCCCTAACATCCTTTAAGTTATATTGCATTTCATTTGGACATTTCACTTGAGTTGATTTACTAGCATAAGAATGCTAATCCTGACTCGAGTGTTTTGTATTTTTCTTTATGCTTAGGTCAGACTGAGTGTCACAACATTTAAAACTCACTTTTGGAGCTTGGAGCTTTGTTTGGAGATCTATATTTTATCTGTTCAGCTTCCAGTTGTTTATGTTAAGACTTGTCATTTACTATCGTATTGAGACTACTTTATATTTGTGATTTCTATTGTATCTTGTTATAGACTCTGATGTTGTAGTAGCTTCATGAACTACTATTTGTCTATTCCGCTGCTTATTGTTGTAAACTTTGTGTCTGTGATTCTGTGATTGATTTATTTACTTTATATGCTAAGTTTTGCCAAATATAGATTAACAATATATTGTTTTGAACAATTCGAGTCTAACATGTATGTCTGCTTTGGCATTCAGAGGATGCAACATGATAGGGGGTTCTTGCTTCTGGGTTTGGACTCTTACTCCTACATCTCCTATGGGGTTGGTGCAGTCGAGAGGCTGGCACAAAACACTGGTGTCATTGTGTGCTACGGTGGGCATTACCCCACTGGTTGGTGTCCCGTTACATGTGGTATCAGAGCTTTGGTTTAGGCGAAACTTAACATATGGAGTAAAAATTCATTAGAGATAGGGTACTAATACCCTAGAATGAGTAAAATTAATTATGGAATCATCTTCGTTCGAGTTTGAAATTCTTGGTTAGAATTCTCTTTGATTAGGGTTTTGAATTTTGGAATTTCACCTTCACTCTAAAATCCATTCTCGTCTTTTCCTGTTCGAGTTCTTAATACTGGAGCATCCCATAGCATTATTTCGGTTGATATCCATTATAAATTTGAGCACATCTTGCAACCTCAGTGGAAAATCCATCCTTATGTGTGACTAATCCCATCGGCGGTCCTACCAACCTTAGTATGATTTGTAAAGGGGTGAAACCTTTACAACAGGCGTCAATTCACAGGAGATTTTTATGTCCTCGGTTTGATGCTATTATTTCTTGCAAAGCCTGAACGAATTCTCTAGTAGATGGCTAAGGTAATTCTCTTGTACTTAAATGTCAATTGACTCAGGTTTTTACAGGCAGTTTTATCCTTTCGCTTGATTTTATCCTTATGATCTTGACTCCACCCTGATAGTCAGGGATTATCTTGATGTTTGGGTGAAGTCACTTCTCTTCCTCCTAAGTGGAAAATTGAATTCCGCATCGATTTTATTCCTGTTGCTCGATCTTGCTACCTGTTTTCACCAACTTCGAGTAGCTGTGGAGGGCATTCCCAAGACAGCTTTCCGAATAGAGAATGGTTCCTATGAATGGTTAGTCATGCCCTTTGGATTAACCAATGCTCTTGTCTTCTTCATTGATCTTATGAATCTCGTTTTCCATGATGCTCTCAGTAAGTTTGTTCTGGTTTTCGTTGATGATATTCTCGTCTTTTCTAAGTCTGAGAAGCGTGAATCTCATTTGGGCTTTATGCTAGAAACTCTTAGGAGTCATCAGTTGAAAGCCAAATTTCCTAAATGTCATTTCTGGAGGGAAGAAGTCCGATTTCTTTGGCACATTATTTCTGAAGTGGAGTCTCAGTTGACCCGGTTAAGGTCACCGCGATTAATTTAAGTCTATCCATCTTTTCTCTTTTGTAATTTAATTATCTTATCTTCCTTTCGAGCCTACCTTCTTAGTTAGAATTCTCTTTGGTTAGGATCTTCTAAATTTGAATATCCTTGTTTTAAAACCCATTCTTGAATCATTCTGTGAGGGAGTGTATTTGTAATTGATATAAAAATGTTTTATATTGTGTTGTTTGAGTTGTTAAGTTCGAATTTTGGGTTTCGATCGATTCGTCTTGCCAATGTTATCGATAGGAATTCCAGAACACTTGTACAGAGCAAATTGACACTATATTATTTTTGAAATTGGTAAATGAAATAATTTTATGTATGATCTTATTTTATGTATAAATGTATAATTTTCTGAAATTAGATAGTTAAATGAATTGATTAGTAGAAATGATAATACTAGATTTTCATTTATTACTTTATCAACATTCATAAACCATTAACTATTGTTGTATGTTATAAGGAGATGAAATTTTTAAAACATGGTTTATAAATCTGACTTGCAAATGAAATGGATTTAAATTAAGAATTTGAGGGTTTAAATTTTGGGTGCTTTTCAGAATTTGGTTTTTCAGAGTTTGAGAAAATATATTATTTGTTTGAGAAAATATATTATTTGAAAGTATTTTCCATTGGAAATTATTTCAAATAATTTTAAAAGAAGTAAGTAAGTTCTTTCATCTGAGTCGCTGAAAAATAATTTTGGTGATGACTGCAGCATCATCGACATTCATTTTCGAGTCTCAAAGTGGGGAGATCACTTAGTAGCTTTACTACACTTTTGTTTTGGAAAATGGATTTGATTGAATTTCTTGAGTATGATTTGATATACAATATATATATAAATATATATTTATTTGTTTCAAAATGGTTTGAAGTGAAACTAGAAATTAAACTATTAAGTTTTGTGTTAAGTGTTGGTTTTCAATTATTGATATGAAGCAATTTTTTTGAATAATTGGAGTGTCTAAAATGAGAAATGGAATTGAAACAAGTTGAAACATTTGAACTAGGATAAAATTAGATTTTATAATACTCAGTTTCATTCTAAAACATATATAACTCACCTGAAATATTCAAAAAGTTAAAATGTAGTATGAATATGTAATTTAAGGTTATACAAGAGAAACTTAAGTAATAAAAATATCCAAACCAAATTTCTGCTTAATAGGAATGTTGTAAATAAAAGGTAAACTTGTATAGTGCTCAATTACATTCGAAAACATTAATAAAACTCTCCTGGAAAAGTTTGAATGTTAATGTGAACATGCAATTGAATAATATACAATATAAATGTAAGTAATATGATGTTCACAAAATGAAATTTATATGGTTTCGAATTAATTGTTTTATCTGGTACAATGTATTTCAAAGCTATTTCATTTCTATTATTGATATTCTCCTATCTCGTTCCTTTTCGGGGACAAAAAGTTTTAGTAGGGAAGAGTGTAACGACACAATTAAATTTTAGCAATGAAAATTTGATATTTGGTATGCGTCTATTTAAACATAGCAAATGACATATTTTCATTGGTAAATTTAAAAGTTTGTTCTGTTGTGTAATTTTGATTTAAATATTTTAATCAGTTGAAATTTTGATGGAAATAAAATATTTTTGAGACACGAATATTTTTATATAAGAAAAATGTAAATATTTTTCTAAGTAAGACGTCATATTTCATTTCGCCTATTTTGGATTGCTCTAGCTCCGTTTATATTATTTTCGGCATTTTAGCAGCAGTTTTGGCCGCGAAATTTGAGTTTTGATAGGTGGGTTTTATCACTCATATCTATGTACCATTTTGTTCGTCTCGTCGTGCTGATCTCCGCTGTATATTCATTTGTGCATTTCTGCGTCCGGTACGTGGCGAAATCGGTGAAACGATTAGCCGTATCGATACATGTTTGGAGCCTTTTGGTGTTCTGTGTCCTTTCATAATCCACCGTGAAAATGAATGGCCACTAGACTATTAAAATTCCTTAAATTCAACTATTGACTTTTATTATTCCCTATTTTAAATTTATTTTTCTGTTTCGTTTCACAAACTCTCAGTCTCTTCCTTTCTTTTTCTGTTCTGCCATCTCCTCTTGTAAACCTGTTCCCTCTCCACCAGATTAAGCGGGGATATCATCTCCTTCCACCTGTTTGCTCGCCCTTCCATTTCCACCATGCAGCGCTGCCTCGCCACTTCCCTCCTAAATCCCACAACTCCTGCTCGACCACCACCCCAAATTCCTTGACTGAGCCCAAGTAAAACCCGAGCAAACCAAGTAGTAGCCAAAGCCACCAGCGACCCTTCTACCTCCAGTAGCTAACCCAAAGTCACCTTCCACACAGTTGCCGTGCTCGACCCCTACTATCAGCACCCAACCTATCTGCCATCGACAGCCATACTGAGACACCCCACCATCTGACAAAGATTGGTAGGGTTTACAGTATCTGTATAGACTATGGTAATATGCAAAAATTTGTTAAGGGGGATATGGCTAATGCCTTAAATGCTATTTTAATAGTTTGCCTTACTATAGACATTATCTGTGTAGCATATTGTACTATTTATGTACATAGTTTCATGGATTCTTAAAGGATGGGAATCCCAAACATCCATTAAGTTATCTTACATTTCATTTGGACATTTCGCTTGAGTTGATTTACTAGCATAAGAATTTAATCCTGACTCGAGTTTTTTGTGTTTTTCTTTATGCTCGGGTCAGACTGAGTGTCACAACATTTGAGACTCACCTATGGAGCTTTGTTTGGAGATCTATCTTTTATTTATTTAGCTTCCAATTGTTTATGTTTAGACTTGTAATTTGCTTTTGTATTGAGACAACTTTGTATTTGTGATTTATGTTGTATCTTGTTTTGGACTCTATGTTGTAGTATCTTCATGAACTACTATTTGTCTATTCCGCTGCTTTTTGTTGTAAACTCTATGTCTGTGATTATATGATTGATTTATTTACTGGATATGCTATGTTTTACCAAATATAAATTAACAATCTATTGTTTTGAGCAATTCAAGTCTGAGATATGCGAATGATTGTCGATTTGAATGGTTCGAAATGGCTGGTCATTTCAGAAGTGGTTTTTGTAGTGTTCTAATTGATTTGATTTTATTTCTCTTTAAGTGGCATGTGGGATAGTTTAAGTATATGTAGATAATAACACCCTTTATCAAATAGTTCATGTTCCTTTCAAAAAAACTTTATTCCTCTTCTAAGAATCATATCGATGATTGAGAGATCATGACCTCCTCCTAAAAATCAAAGTGGCCTCTTTTGAAAACTGCCTGTGGATAACGATGGCATGCCTTTGTTCGAGAATGCCCGACTTGCAAATCTAAAAAGAGATGGATGCGTGGCAGATGGGTAATGCTAAAACTGTCGATGCTGGAGATGCTCAAAGTTTTTCATGGCCTAGATTTTCTTGCATAAAATGGGTGTATGAGAATGATACCGTGGTTTTGGAAGCTCTGCTTTAATGCTAAAATTGGATCTTGAGTGGGTTGCTGGAGTCACTACTGCTGAACTAGCATCGATGCTGAACTTTTGGTCTAGAAATGCTAATCTATGTTGCTACCTAGGTGTTGGCTGTGCTACGTTGATCAGGTTGATATTGAAGATGCTCTGCCTCGCCTTCTACTAATGTTGCAATCAAGTATTCCATCTTAATCTTTTGTGGTGTTTCTAGCTATGTTGACTTCAACTAGATTGAATGAGGTAAATGCGATGTTCCTATATGTGTCAACTATTTGTGCTTGATACTACAACTCAGCTCATCCTGGATGTGATTGGCTTTGCTATATTTTCTAATGGTGAATCTCGAATGCTGAATGATCGAGAATATAGTTTGATGATTTTGCGGTTAGTCCTATCTGAGCGGGATTTCAATTTGATGTAGATGCAGTTCGATGTTGCTTTGATAAATAAAGTTCGGTAAATACGTTAATACTAGATGATTGACTAGCCTTTCTGTTGTTTTTTATGGAATGTGATGGATTCTTGTATGAGTTGACATTGGTAAAAGAATTTGTAGTGATTATGAACTAATCACTATTCTAAAGACTTGATACTACGGTGATGTTGATCTGAGGATATGTTGGCTAGTTGAAGCCTTTCTTGTTTATGAAACTCCACTTCGAAATTTTGTAAGGTATTATTAATCCAAAGTTTGAAGATGAGGATGATGACTACTATTACTAAACATGATGACTTGTTAACTTATAAAAAAACTTGCTTTCAAATTAGAGTTGTCTTAACCTCTTGCTTTTTAATAATTGGAAATGTGATGAAAGAAAAGATTGTGTATGTATCTAATAAAGAGTGTTGCATTAGAGATTTTTATAACGGAGGAATAATATGAGAGATTTGATTTTAAATAAAATATCCTTTCACAGATATCCATTTAATATTTTCTCCTCTTCTCTGGATACTTTTCCACTTCTTCTCTTGATAAATTTGAGTTGAAATATCTAGAACCAAATTTTTTTTACTGAAGTTTACGTATCATGTAAAAACACAAAACTAATTTTTTTTAATAAAATACATGTTTATTAACATCAAATAGAAATTAATTTCAATATGTCACAATTTCTATCTTTTGACAATGCTAAATATACATTAAAATTTACAAATAAAAAAAGGTGTTTTGGTACATGACACAATGATTGGAAAATAATAGATAACAAGTTAACTAAAAAAAAATTGTGCCTTGATGATTTTTTAACTGTAACACACTAAAAAACAAATAAAAAATATATTTCTTATCATCAAACAAGATGTACACTCCACAGGACTCATTGTGCATATATCCATATGTCAGTAGCATATGCTATACACACATATATTTGGTTGCAGTCATGGTAATATTTGAATACACACACACACACACACATACATACACACATACATACATACATACATACATACATACATACATACATACACATACATACATACATACATACATACATACATACATACATACATACATACATACACATACATACATACATACATACATATATGAGGAAGGTCCGATGGTACCCCAAATAGTGCAGCACCCCTATAGCCCCTTGATTTCCACCAAACAATCCAAATTAAATAATATGGTTTTCTATCTCTTTCCACTTGCAATATTATTTAATTCGAATTGTATGGTGGAAAACGGTGGAAAACAATGGGCTATATGGGTGCTGTAAAATAGGAGCCTCATTGAGTGCTCCTAAACACACACACACACATATGATAGAGTTAAGGGTATGCCCTAGGGGTAATAATGTAATTTATTATATAACATAACCCCTGTCAATAATCTTGTTTGACGTAAAATATGCTTTTGGCTTTATTTTTTTTGTACATGCTGTTATAAAGCGATATAATTAATGATAATAATATATTAAATGTATAAGTAGAAAATCTTAGGGGAAGTGTTGTATCAATTGCAACTGCAAATGAGTTCGTAACCGTGAGTGTTGACTCAATATTTAAATACTTAATTCTTAAATGTTCTCAGTTAAGACGGATCTGGAAAATGATATTGGTATGTCCTTGAGACTATTGCACGTAATGCCCTCAATACAATGGACTGTGGATTATACATGATCGTCGTAGGGTCACCAAGGCTTACAAACTTATGGTAGCTTAGAACAATAAAAAAATGACTAAATGAGAGTCTTCTATAGGTTAATATGACTAATTCAAAGTAGAAGATCTTATTATGATAAATGTGATAATCTTCAAACTTGTGGGCGTTGTGGATCTTAAGTAGCGGGGTTGTACTTTGGTTATGGTTAATCACATAGCATAGCAATCATGTTATGGTCATAATTGGGTACACGTTGAACTACTTGAAGTGAAACACACTCAGAAGAGGATTTGTCTCCATTGCTGTAAAAGACTAGGATCACCATAATTTCTAGTCAAAAAGGCCATAATAGATCTTTTAATTGATATACATACATATATATATATATATATATATATATATATATATATATATATAATCAGATCGAACCGAGGAATATAAAGTAGTCTACACAATTTACTATAAATATTATAAGAGTTTTTGGCCTTAGACCAAACTCTACATATCTTAGCAACGTAATGACGACAAAGAAAAATGTTTCAAAATATCGTTAAATGTGCAGCTTAATAAAGATTAAAAACTGGGTTTTCCCTAAATGATCTATAAGCGATTGAGTATGTGGTCGATACTATACTTCAACAGAGTTCGTAAAGGCTTCGGTATTTAAATTATTTATATATTGATTGAGGATCGAGTTAACACCAGAGATTCAATACAATCATATTGTTAGTTAATTTTTGAATTTGATCAGTTCAGAATTAATCCATAAATGTTATAAATTAATAATAAAAATAATAAAAATGTTGTATTGAATTTTAGTGCATTTTAGTTATTTATTTGTATCCCAAACTTAATTAAAACAATGTATAAAAGTTATATATCGATTTAATTAAGGAATATGCTTAAAAAAAAATTAAAAAATTGATTTAGTTGATTATCAATTAGACCCAAAGTTTGGAAGCCTAAACATAAGGGAGAGCTGACCATAACATTGTAGAGGAGGGTCAGAGAATTTATCTTATGATTTGGAGAGAAGGGTGCTAGATATTTGTGATCTAGATTGATATAAATAACTAATCCCTTCTAGTCTCCATAAAAAAGAAAACATAACCTTAGCCACCATCACTAAAAATTTGGTGATGCCTTATAGGTGAAGTTCCCTCCTATAGTCGAGGAGAAAGGATTGGAAGTTCGAAGAGGGAAAACATTAGTAACCTAGGTGTATGATATTAAGAAGATCTTAATAAGGTAAATTCTATTTTAATAGTTAATTTATATAAATACACACACGTCCTCTGAATTTTATTCGACCATAATTTTTTTCGAAAATTTGATATAATTTTTATTAATTAAATAATATACGAATACATTTAATTATACACTATATATAACTTAATTCTGATTTTAATAATTTTGTACACGAAACTGAATACACACACACATATTCCTACATACAAAGTGTATGCATACACACACAGAAAAATGTTTTATTTAAATCATGTAAAAAAATCTTACAATTTTAAATTTAAATAAAAAACCATTTTTTATTCTCAGTTCCAAAAACAATTTTTCTTCAAATTTCATAATTGAACACGCATGCATGCACATGCATACATAGATAATAATTTACAAAAAATAGCTCACAACATTTTATAATAAATATACATTTTCTTAGAATTTGAAAAGGATAGATTAATTTAAAATTTGAATATTGAAATATATATGATGTTACCAAAAACAAATAATAAATAATATGGACTATTTTAAATCTAATAAAAACATATACATAAAACACACACGTATATACACGTGTGTATATATATATATATCAAATTTAAATAATATTATGTTATATCTATAATTCATTATTAAATTAACTATTAGTGAAATAAAAAAGCTACCAACTATTTACATAATGTAGACACACACATATATTTCTATGTATATATGTATATATGTATTTGGGGCGCATGCGTATGTGTGGGCATGTGTTTATATGACATCCTTATTAACCTTTGACATAAGAACAAATTTATTAACCATAAATTATAATGGCTAATTATACATCTATGACATATGTTCATCATGTTTACTTTAGATTAGACAACCACATTTAGTGTATTTATAATGTTTGTATTATGAATATGAATATATGACAAAGTTAAAAATATAAAACTAATGAAATTATATTAAAATAATAACACATATTTTAACTAAATCATAATAATTAAATACAAAATTTTAATATAAAATTAATTAGATTGAAATTAAACTTGAAACCCTTTTATTAATCACAACTAGATATGACTTAGTAAAAAAATTATTATTCACATACACTCAATATAGGTTCTTGTGCAAACAAATATGTTATCAGCAAATTTATCGCTCTCTTGGAATTGACTCAGATCATGGAAACAAAAATACAAATTGATGAAGGAGTGAATCAAGAAGCATGAAAATACTAAGATTGATGATATGAAGGAACTCAGCAAACTTGGCCAAATTTTGATGTGATGTCCCGGAAATTTAGGCAATATTTATTTAATAATTTCATTAATAATTATTTTAAAATGTGAATTATTGAGTTAATAATTTAATTTAAACAGGAATTTTCTTTTGAAGATTAATAATTATTTAATTTGATAAATGATATTCTTTTCAAAATTCATGATAATAATAATTTAAATTGAGAATCTTATTGTTTTCAAATGTTAAAAATATTTAAGTAATAAAATTATTTTCTAAGCTGATTTAAAGGTATTTTATTTATAATGTATAAATGTTTATACATTGTAAATAGAGGATTTTAATTTTAATTTTAATTTTAATTTAATAAGAATATTTTCTAATTATTATATATATAAATGTATAAATTGTAAATTGGTTAATTTGATTTAAAATTAGTATTGAAAAACTTTTCAAAAGTTTGTTTTAAAAAAAAGTCTTTCTTATATCTTCAAAGAAATACAAGTAAGTATTTGTTTTGTTTATAAAAATAAATATAGTTTAAATAAACTTTTATAATAAAAGTTTATTTTGTTTTATTTTAAAAGAAATTATTTTTCTTTTGTAATAAGATTTAATTCATTCATGTTAAAGTATAACATTTGATTTAAAACTCTTGAATAAAATGAATTCAACATTATTTTTCTTCAAAAAATCTTCTCTTTTGAAAATTTGTTTTAAAAAAAAATTATTTTAAAAATATTCAAGCAAACATTTAAAATGTATAATTTTATAAAGAAATTTATAAGCAAACATGTAATCGTTTTCAAGGCTAATGTTAATAAACATTTAAAACATGCTAAATTAAATTAGAAATGGTTTTAGAATAAATTTAAATACAATTTTAAATTAAAGATATTTCTTTTAAAATTTAGATAAACATGTGTTAGATTCTTAAACCATAATGTGGACATTTGTAAACATTTGTTATTACTAAACATAACAAGTGGCATGTCATTTATTTTATTTTTTGAAATTTAATTTATTAGATAAGAAAACATGGCAATACATTTGTTAAAACATTATCTTCAAAAGAAATCTGATTTAAGTAAAATCAAAACCCAAATTCAAACAAAAATTCAATCTGCAACTTCCACATCAAATTTCAAGTTCAACTTCAAATCTGCAAAACCTATTTACTCAAAATTCTGCAAAATCAAACATAAAATCTAAGCATATGAAGATGGGCAGCATGCAGTCTAAAATCAACTTCAGAAATAAAAACCTGGAAGTAAATTCATCAAGCAAAGTTACAACATCAAACTGGAGTTCAACTTTAATTCAAATCTGAGAAATGTCTGCATGCAAGTTCAAACAATTTACATCATCAAGTAAAAGCAAATTTCAGTAATCAACTGCAACTAGCAAATGCAAGCTAGATTTCTGCATGCAAGTTCAATATGCAGGGTCCTGGAATATGTGATGTTTCTCTAAATTTGTTCTCTGCATCCTAATTTGAAGGTGAGTAAGCTAATTATTTAAAAAAAAAACAGTTTTCTTTAAAAATCAAAGCTAAATGCAAATTCCAGAACTAAAGTATTAGTTCACATGAATTTAAACTGTTTGGATGAGAACCTCTCTGTTTCTTTTGGAAATGAGTAACCCCACAATGCAAAGAGGTTTAAAAAATTTCTGATGCATGTAAATACTTAGGAATGAGCATGCTTGTTTGAAATTCTATTTTGATGAATATTGTGTATGAATATGTATAAACAGATATATAGGACCACAGGAAACTGTATACTTGATTTTGTTTATAAACTTAAAATTTAAATAGGGAAAACCAAATGCCTCTTGAATTTATTTCAATTAGGATTTGTTATGATAGTAAAGTAGGTTGCACAGTATAAAATTTTGATTAAATCATAATTTAGTTGTATTGCAGTCTATTACCTCTGAAATAAATACTTCAGTAAACATTTTTTTTTAATAAAACAAGATTATCAAACATCATTAACTTTTTAAACAAGTTTATAACATGAATGTATGTTAAAAATCAGTAATTTTAAAACAAATTTCACATTTTTAAATTGACTGTGGTGTTAGCATTTCTGTTTTGAACAGAATTAGGAATTTTGGAATTATCTAATAAGTTAATAAATTCTGGGAGTTAGGATGCTTCCTGTAGAGGCAGTATTGATGTGAGAGTGGAGGAAAATTAGGCAATTGGTGATCAGAGAGAGGAGGAGATGGAAATTGGGATTTCCAGGTTCTAACCCTAATTTGGAGTGGTTGGATTTTAGCAGCTTCTTGATCTCTCTGTGATGCATCGAGTGAGATTGGGTTTTGGGAGGTTGCAGAGGGGATGTAGATGGATCATTAGCCGGAGTTGCAGTGATGATGATGATCGGAGAATGGATTATGGGTTGTTGACAGGTTTGGATTTATGGTGTAGATGAGTTTCCAGGTTTGTAGTTGATTTATCCAAATTTGAATTCGAACTACAGTAGGATTCTGATGGTCGTAAGCTTGTGAGGTGATGGTCGGCGACTTGTAGCAGTAGGTTGGAGTGGCTGGAGTTCGCCGAGGTGACGGTGCATATGCACCGTACATGTTTGAAGTCTGGTGAACATTTGGGGGTTGTGCCGGGTTATTGACTCGAAGATGACCTCGGGTGTTTGTAGTTTTATCTCAAAACAAGCGGGTTTGAAACTCGAAGTGGAAAAGGGGGTTTCTCGGGTAAATGTGGTTACAGGTTCAAAAACCTGAAAGTGTGTAGTTTTTTTTTGAATTTGAATGAAATTCATATTTTAAAACTGAAATTTGATTCAAATGTAAGTTAAATCTGAATTCAAATAAAATTTTGAATTCAAAGTTTTTAGAAATGAAAATTTTAAAATTTAAACAAGATTTAAATTTAGTTTCGAATCAAGTTTAAATATGGTTTCAGGTTTACTTTGAAAACCAGATTTTGATCTAAAACAGTTTTGTAAGTTTTAAAAAAATGAACAGATTCAAATGTTTTTAAGAAGATTTAAAAATGAATTTGATTTCAAATAAGTTTAAACTCAAAAGAATTTATTTCCTTTAATATTTAAATTAAAGATATGAAATGTTAATTTAAATTTGAAAGTTAAAATAATCAATTCATTTTCAAAGCTTGATTTATTTTAATCAAGTAATTTTGTTTTAAACCTTTCTTTTATATTTAAGTAATGAATTTGCTCTTTAACATTCATTTTATTTTAAGGTTTATAATTATTTAAATTTGGATTAATGTTTATATAGTTAAACATTTTAAATATCAAATTTTTAAATGGAATTTGAATTTAATTTTTAGAAATGTATTGTTTAAATATATTTTGAATGTATATGAAGTCATTTGATATGTAAATAAAATATTTTGAAAAATAATTAAAATAATTAAGAATTTACTTAATTATTTGGTTTTAAATAATAGTTTAGAATAATTTTTAATTAGAGATGATTTATTGATAATTAATCTAAGATAATTTTTCTTAAGTAAGTAATTATTGAAAATGTTGTTAATTGATAAAAATAATTATCTAAGGATAATTAAATAATTAATGTAATTAATTTTGATAATTAACTAGATTAATTAATTGAATATAATCAATTGTAATTTGTAAAGTATAATTAATTGATAAAAGTAATTAAGGAATTAATTACTTATTGTAATTAATTTTGATATTGTGATTTGTTTAAGTTAATTAATTTAATTTAATTAATATAGGTAAATCATTTGATGATTTAAAGAGTGTAATTACTTAATGTAATTAATAGAGCATGATTACTTAGAAAAGTAATAATGATAAATTACTGGAATGTAATCAGTGAAAGGTGATTTATTTTAATTAAGTAATTTGGATAATTACTTTTGTAATTAATCAAGGATTAATTAATAAAGATAATTAATTATTGAGAATTAATTTATTAATAAGTAATTAAAGATAGTTAATTACTTAATTGAATATTAATCAAGGTGATTAATAATTAGATTAATTACTAAGTGAAATTAATTTTAATTAAGTAATTTATTTAAATATTAGAGATCATTAATTAATATAATTAATGATGTGATTTTTTAATTAAGTAATAATTAATTAATTAAGTGATTAATTAATTGTAATTAATCAAGGACAAACATAATTAATTATAATTAATTAGTAATTAAATGTTAATTACTTATGAATAAGGTTAATTAATTTGTGAAAATTAATTAAAGACTAATTACTTATTGTAATTAGAGGATGATTATTCAAAAGTGCTTAATCAAGTTAAATACTTAGTGAATAATTAATTAACTGGGTTAGTTAATTAATGGATGTTAAGCAGGATTTAAATGAGTAATTAATTTAATTTATTTTAAATTAATTAGAGATAGAAGTAATTAATTTAATTTAATTTAAATTAATTATAATTGATGGTTAATAAATCATTGCTTATGGATGTTATTGATTGAATGATTGTGATCTTAGTAATGAGATGAGTAGTATCTGTATGATATGGATGCTTGGTTTAAGTATGATGGTTTGTGATGGATTATTTGGTTGTGATGATTATATGTTTGTGATGATGATACATATTATCTGTTTATGATGAGAATGTGATTATCTATTGTGATATGTAGCTTATCTATCTGTGTGAAGTAGATAATAATGAAATGAATTAATAGTTTAAAACCCTTAAGTACAACTTGGACATTAAGATGGCGTTTGGATTTCGATGAGACCGGGATCGGATTTCCAAATTTGGAATTTCGAAAACCACATTGATTCCAATTAAACGTTAGGTCGTTGATCCAAGTAGAGCAAGTGAAGACTCAAGGTGTAAGAACTATACGTCAGTATAACTCTGTGGGTGATTCCGTAATGAGTTTGAAGGAATAGTACTTATAGGTTCGAGATGGTGATTTAGAGTGCAAGGGTTATCGTCGTTAACTCTGAGGGTGATTCCAATACGAGTGCAACGAGATATTGCCTTCGGTTTCGTTCGAACCCGGAACGAACTTGTATGGATTGAATGCTTTCAGTACATCGTCAGGTGGACGATGAGCATTCTAAGATTGATGTGTCCTATAAAGGTAATCGTAGCCTCAAACCTCATCAACTGGGAATGGCTAAAACAGGGGAGGTGCAGCAAGGCTTCGTTGGTAGCTCCCACTAGAGAGCAAGATTTACCCCTGTCTAGAGGTCCCTTTATATTTGGCTGTGTGGAAGTTGGCGACGGCCAATCTGCAGGGTGGTCTTGTTTGGGATTGTTCAGTAAGGAATGGTCCCAGCTTTGTGTTACAGGGAAGCAGGCGTACTCCTCGGTACGGTGATCTAGGCCACGTACTGTGACGGGCGGTACCCCAGTAGCTCTGCCATTGATGGAAACCCATTCTTCCTACGAGACCCTACGGTTTTGATTGTATTACCCACTTTTGTGGCTAGTAGCTGGAATTTAATCATGTAACAATTTTGGCTATTTCTTATTTATTTGAAAACCCTAGACACTATTATAATATCACCGGATTTCCTATCAAATGTTTTGGTTAGCGTAAGGTAAAAACTTTTCCATGTTTATGTGTGGGAAGTCTTACGTGATACCTTTTGTTTTCAAAGGATTTTCTAAAGTTAAGCAAGTTTAAACCCGTTTACTCACACCAGACCCCTGTCCGTCCTTAGTGTTTATTTTCTTTTTTATTAAACTCTTGGGTACTCATATTACGTATGAGTAGTCAATTGTTTCAGGATTGCTTTGACGAGTTTTGGAGGAGATAATGGAGCAGGAGGCTTCAGCGTGTAGATATATGTAGTGGTTCCGCTGTGTTTGAGTTGTATCTGTTTTCTCTGATATACTTGAATTGTAATTGCTAGACAAATGTTTATAACTGTCTAGTTTGTATTGTATTAGCTGTGTAACTCTGATGTATATGATACTATGTAAAGTTTTATGTGATATAATATAATTTATTCGTTCCGCTGTGAGATTCTGATGGTGTCTGTTGCTTTCTTTCCTTTCTTTTATCTTTTCTATCCCTTTCTTTCTTCTTAATGATGCATCTTTCTTTGGAATGAAAGGCGGGTCGTTACATTGTGGTATCAGAGCTCTAGGTTGAGCGAATACCTAGACTTTGGAGTGGTGTCCTTCTTGAGAGAGCGTATTTGTAATTTTGAATATATATATATATATATATATATATATATATATTTCTACCTATTTGTTGGGTTACTCGTTTAGGTTTTCCAATATAAGTTCTAAAGGTAGATAGGGTAGTGGTCTGTGTAACACAACTACCAATGTTGGAGTCCGAGTGTTTGAGGTTGGAAGTGATCTGCTAGGGCAGTATTGGGAATCTTGAGTAGTTTTGCAGTTTAGTGTAAAGGATTTCACCAATCTCTAAAGGAAATCTTTTCAAGATTTGGAGTTTATCTTTGGATTGTAAGCTCGATTGCACTCGTGTGAGTGGATTTTCTTGAGTTTGAATCAGTTGGGAGTACAGAAGCCAGAAATGGTATCTTGGAAACTTCAGGGAGGAGTTCTGTCTGTATTTGAGTTGAGACTCAGTTTGGCAGAGTGTTTTGTGCTTGGTTTGGGAGCGAGTTTCTTGAGAGATATCTGTCTTTTGAAGGTTTTATTGTGAAGTGGCAGGTGTAGCTTTGTGATTCGATGAGCTTCTGGATAAGGATGTCTTTGGCAGCAATAGCAGCAGTGAGTGGCCTGTTTTTTTGATGATTCGGAAATCTCTGTGATTCTTCTGTTAGTAGGCCGGCAGATGGTGGAGTTTGTCCATTTCTTCTGGAAGCTCAGTTGGGAGTGATGTTAGTGGTTAAGAGGTGGACCACTAGTTCTTCTTTGGATTAGAAGGCTTTAGTTGTTCTGATTGTTAAAGAGAGAATGATTTCTTGGAATCTGAACTGAGTGGGATCGCAAAAGTGACTTGCGATGGTTCGGAAGTTCTCTGAGTGATCTTTGTTTGGATTTAAGCATCTCTAGTGGATGTTTGAGTTATCAAAGTGGTTTGATTTTCTGGATATCTTCGAAGGAGTTAAGATTTGCATCCACATCAGGAGATTGAGTTCTGTATCGACTTGGCTCTTGAAGCTTTACAGGTGGATCAGCATAGTAGGAGATTCTTTGAGAATGAGATCTGTTTAAGTTGGCAAGATTTATTGGATCCAGTTTCATGGTTGAATTTTTGCTGTGTTTGTGACCGAGTCGGATAGGTCACTGAGATTTTATGAAATTTGATGTACAAATGTTTCGGGATAAGTTGATCAAGTTTATACTTGTGTTCATCAATAGCATTCTCAAATCAGAGTTGCACAGTGGAAGCTTGGTGGCAGCTATTCCAGAATAGAAGCAACACCAATTCATTAGGAATTTGAGTTTTGTTTTGGATCAGGGGATTTCTACAGGAAATTTATTTTGGATCTGGAGGCTTGGATATCTTGTGCATCTATTCTGTTTTCAGAATAGGAGTAGTAGGTTTGAAGTTTTCTGATATTTGCATAGTAGAGTTGTGTGGTAGATTTGTTTGTTCTAGAAAGTGGAAGGCAGCCCAGGATCGACATGAGAGATTTGTGGATAAGAGATTGGATTTTTCTGTTTCTCTTAAGAGTTGAGTGTTTGGTCTACAGGGTTGAATTTCCAGTTCGGATAGCTGGAATTTGTTATGTTTTCACGTATCTCTGAGGGAGTACGTGTATGGTTTATCATTGGTTTTAGAATCAGTAGTTCTGGGAGATTTGGAAGTTGATCAGGACTTGTCTGTGGTCCAGTTCTCTGTTTAGATTAATAGATCTAGATATATAGGAGCTCTAGATCTGTGTGGTGTAGCTAGTTTAGATTCTGTAGAGCGAGTGTCCCGGTGTTTGTACCTCGGAAACTCTAGGAATTTTTATCCAGAATTTTGTCTGGATAATTAGAATCGTTTGTTTGAATTGGTTGCTATGGTTGCTAGTATTTGGTTGATAGCATATGTTTGCTATTTTAAAATTTTAAAATCTGTATGGGATTATTAAATTACCTTTGCATTTAAATTTCGGGGACGAAATTCTTTCAAGAGGGGAGGAATGTGATGTCCCGGAAATTTAGGCAATATTTATTTAATAATTTCATTAATAATTATTTTAAAATGTGAATTATTGATTTAATAATTTAATTTAAACAGGAATTTTCTTTTGCAGATTAATAATTATTTAATTTGATAAATGATGTTCTTTTCAAAATTTATAATAATAATAATTTAAATTGAGAATCTTATTGTTTTCAAATGTTAAAAATATTTAAGTAATAAAATTACCTTTCTAAGCTGATTTAAAGGTATTTTATTTATAATGTATAAATGTTTATACATTGTAAATAGAGGATTGTATTTTAATTTTAATTTTAATTTAATAAGAATATTTTCTAATATTATATATATAAATGTATAAATTGTAAATTGGTTAATTTGATTTAAATAGTATTGAAAAACTTTTCAAAAGTTTGTTTTAAAAAAAAGTCTTTCTTATATCTTCAAAGAAATACAAGTAAGTACTTGTTATGTTTATAAAAATAAATATAGTTTAAATTTTATTTTATAATAAAAGTTTATTTTGTTTTATTTTAAAAGAAATTGTTTTTCTTTTGAAATAAGATTTAATTCATTCATGTTAAAGTATAACATTTGATTTAAAACTCTTGAATAAAATGAATTCAACATTATTTTTCTTTTAAAAATCTTCTCTTTTGAAAATTAGTTTAAAAAAAAAATTATTTTAAAATATTCAAGCAAACATTTAAAATGTATAATTTTATAAAGAAGTTTATAAGTAAACATGTAATCATTTTAAAGGCTAATGTTAATAAACATTTAAAACATGCTAAATTAAATTAGAAATGGTTTTAGAATAAATTTAAATACATTTTTAAATTAAAGATATATCTTTTAAAATTTAGATAAACATGTGTTATATTCTTAAACCATAAAATGGACACTTGTAAACATTTGTTATTACTAAACATAACAAGTGTCATGTCATTTATTTTATTTTTTGAAATTTAATTTATTAGATAACAAAACATAGCAATACATTTGTTAAAACATTATCTTCAAAAGAAATCTGATTTAAGTAAAATCAAAACCCAAATTCAAACAAAAATTCAATCTGCAACTTCCACATCAAATTTCAAGTTCAACTTCAAATCTGCAAAAACTATTTACTCAAAATTTTGCGAAATCAAACTTCAAATCTAAGCATATGAAGATGGGCAGCATGCAGTCTAAAATCAACTTTAGAAATAAAAACCTGGAAGTAAATTCATCAAGCAAAGTTACAACATCAAACTGGAGTTCAACTCCAATTCAAATCTGAGAAATGTCTGCATGCAAGTTCAAACAATGTACATCATCAAGTAAAAGCAAATTTCAGTAATCAACTGCAACTAGCAAATGCAAGCCAGATTTCTGCATGCAAGTTCAATATGCAGGGTCCTGGAATATGTGATGTTTCTCTAAATTTGTTCTCTGCATCCTAATTTGAAGGTGAGTAAGCTTCTTATTTTTTTAAAAAAAGCAGTTTTCTTTAAAAATCAAAGCTAAATGCAAATTCCAGAACTAAAGTATTAGTTTACATGAATTTAAACTGTTTGGATGAGAACCTCTCTGTTTCTTTTGGAAATGAGTAACCCCACAATGCAAAGAGGTTTAAAAATTTTCTGATACATGTAAATACTTAGGAATGAGCATGCTTGTCTGAAATTCTATTTTGATGAATATTGTGTATGAATATGTATAAACAGATATATAGGACCACAGGAAACTGTATACTTGATTTTGTTTATAAACTTAAAATTTAAATAGGGAAAACCAAATAACTCTTGAATTTATTTCAATTAGGATTTGTTATGATAGTAAAGTAGGTTGCACAGTATAAAGAATTTATTTCCTTTAATATTTGAATTAAAGATATGAAATGTTAATTTAAATTTGAAAGTTAAAATAATCAATTTATTTTCAAAGCTTGATTTATTTTAATCAAGTAATTTTGTTTTAAACCTTTCTTTTATATTTAAGTAATGAATGTTCTTTAACATTCATTTTATTTTAAGGTTTATAATTATTTAAATTTGGATTAATGTTTATATAGTTAAACATTTTAAATATCAAATTTTTAAATGGAATTTGAATTTAATTTTAGAAATGTATTGTTTAAATATATTTTGAATGTATATGAAGTCATTTGATATGTAAATAAAATATTTTGAAAAATAATTAAAATAATTAAGAATTTACTTAATTATTTGGTTTTAAATAATGGTTTAGAATAATTTTTAATTAGAGATGATTTATTGATAATTAATCTAAGATAATTTTTCTTAAGTAAGTAATTATTGAAAATGTTGTTAATTAATAAAAATAATTATCTAAGGATAATTAAATAATTAATTAATGTAATTAATTTTGATAATTAACTAGATTAATTAATTGAATATAATCAATTGTAATTTGTTAAGTATAATTAATTGATAAAAGTAATTAAGGAATTAATTACTTATTGTAATTAATTTTGATATTGTGATTTGTTAAGTTAATTAATTTAGTTTAATTAATTTAAGTAAATCATTTGATGATTTAATGAGTGTAATTACTTAATGTAATTAATAGAGCAGGATTACTTAGAAAAGTAATAATGATAAATTACTGGAATGTAATCAGTGAAAGGTGATTTATTTTAATTAAGTAATTTGGATAATTACTTTTGTAATTAATCAAGGATTAATTAATAAAGATAATTAATTATTGAGAATTAATTTATTAATAAGTAATTAAAGATAGTTAATTACTTAATTGAATATTAATCAAGGTGATTAATAATTAGATTAATTACTAAATGAAATTAATTTTAATTAAGTAATTTATTTAAATATTAGAGATCATTAATTAATATAATTAATGATATGATTGTTTAATTAAGTAATAATTAATTAATTAAGTGATTAATTAATTGTAATTAATTAAGGACAAACATAATTAATTATAATTAATTAGTAATTAAATGTTAATTACTTATGAATAAGGTTGATTAATTTGTGAAAATTAATTAAAGACTAATTACTTGGTGTAATTAGAGGATGATTAATCAAAAGTGCTTAATCAAGTTAAATACGTAGTGAATAATTAATTAACTGGGTTAGTTAATTAATGGATGTTAAGAAGGATTTAAATGAGTAATTAATTTAATTTATTTTAAATTAATTTGAGATAGAAGTAATTAATTTAATTTATTTTAAATTAATTATAATCGATGGTTAATAAATCATTGCTTATGGATGTTATTGATTGAATGGTTGTGATATCAGTAATGAGATGAGTAGTATTTGTATGATATGGATGCTTGGTTTAAGTATGATGGTTTGTGATGGATTATTTGGTTGTGATGATTATCTGTTTGTGATGATGATGCAGATTATTTGTTTATGATGAGAATGTGATTATCTATTGTGATATGTAGCTTATCTATCTGTGTGAAGTAGATAATAATGAAATGAATTAATAGTTTAAAACCCTTTAGTACAACTTGGGCATTAAGATGGCGTTTGGATTTCGATGAGACCGGGATCAGATTTCCAAATTTGGAATTCCGAAAACCACATCGATTCCAATTAAACGTTAGGTCGTTGATCCAAGTAGAGCAAGTGAAGACTCGAGGTGTAAGAACTATACGTCAGTATAACTCTGTAGGTGATTCTGTTATAAGTTTGACGGAATAGTACTTATAGGTTCGAGATGGTGATTTAGAGTGCAAGGGTTATCGTCGTTAACTCTGAGTGTGATTCCAATACGAGTGTAACGAGATATTGCCTTCGGTTTCGTTCGAACCCGGAACGAACTTGTATGGATTGAATGCTTTCAGAACATCGTCAGGTGGACGATGAGCATTCTAAGATTGATGTGTCCTATAAAGGTAATCGTAGCCTCAAACCTCATCAACCGGGAATGGCTAAAACAAGGGAGGTGCAGCAAGGCTTTGTGGGTAGCTCCCACTGGAGAGCAAGATTTACCCCTATCTAGAGGTCCCTTTATATTCGGTTGTGTGGCAGTTGGCGACGGCCAATCTGCGGGGTGGTCTTGTTCGGGATTGATCAGTAAGGAATGGTCCCGGCTTTGTGTTGCAGGGGAGCAGGCGTACTCCTCGGTACGGTGATCTAGGCCACGTATTGTGACGGGCGGTACCCCAGTAGCCTTGCCATTGATGGAAACCCATTCTTCCTACGAGACCTTACGGTTTTGATTGTATTACCCACTTTTGTGGCTAGTAGCTGGAATTTAATCATGTAGCAATTTCGGCTATTTCTTATTTATTTGAAAAACCTAGATAGTATTATAATATCACCAGATTTCCTATCAAATGTTTTGGTTAGCGTAAGGTAAAAACTTTTCCATGTTTATGTGTGGGAAGTCTTACGTGATACCTTTTGTTTTCGAAGGATTTTCTAAAGTTAAGTAAGTTTAAACCCGTTTACTCACACCAGACCCCTGTCTGACCTGAGTGTTTATTTTCTATTTTATTAAACTCTTGGGTACTCATATTACGTATGAGTAGTCAAGTGTTTTAGGATTGCTTTGATGAGTTCTGGAGGAGATAATGGAGCAGGAGGCTTCAGCGTGTAGATATATGTAGTTGTTCCGCTGTGTTTGAGTTGTATCTGTTTTCTCTGATATACTTGAATTGTAATTGCTAGACAAATGTTTATAACTGTCTAGTTTGTGTTGTATTAGCTGTGTAACTCTGATGTATATGATACTATGTAAAGTTTAATGTGATGTAATATAATTTATTCGTTCCGCTGTGAGATTCTGATGTTGTCTGTTGCTTTCTTTCCTTTCTTTACTCTTTTCTATCCCTTTCTTTCTTCTTAATGATGCGTCTTTCTTTGGAATGAAAGGTGGGTCGTTACATTTGATTAACAAAACCTATTGGTACCGACCGCTTGAAGGATGACGACTACGGCTCGCCTAGGCCAAAGATGGTCCAAATTTAATTTAATAAAAATATTCTTGATCCAATGGCTCTGACACATTCCAACCACTGTAAATAAGAGGCTAACCTCTTCACTTTTATTCACGAGAAAAAAAGAAATGCCAGCGTAACTCTATTAGTTCTCCCCTCCTCAATAAACTTCCTAAATTCAAGATTCAAGTTTTAGGGAAAATTCAAGCAGATTAAAAGGTAAAGTGGTAATAATTTTTAGATGTATGTATATTTATTTATTTTAATTCTTCTATAATCCTTGAATTTTGAATCTAATCTATGTACAATTGAATTGGTGTATATTGAAAAATTAAAAGTCGGTAACTAGAGGAGTAAATAGGCAAAGGTGTGGAATCGAATCCACATAAATTCAGGGAAAGCTATCTAGGTGAAAATTTTAGTTTTTCTCTTTGTAGGAATTTGTGTAGTAATAGTTTGGATTTTTTTTACGCCTTGGAGAATTTTGTATACAAAAACCTAAAACACTAAAATTCCCCTTAATATGTCAATTCTTCGATTAGTTGGAATCTTAGATCGTTTTATTTTAATACAATAGAATTTACTTTGTTATTTGCAGTATGAATAATTTAAATCCTATTCAACTTCTGTTTTCCAATTTTTGTTTGTTGTGATGAAGGGTTCTAAAAGAAAATGTAGGAAACGTTGTGCAAAGTACGAATTTCCTACTTGTAGTTTGCACCGCCAATTTATGTAAATTAAGTAAATATGAATCCTTTTTCATTTCACTCTTGTATATATAAAAGTTGAACGGAATATACATAATTTAAATTGTAAAGTTTTATTTTCTTGAAATAGAGGTGTTATTTCTATTATGTTAATGTGAAGTAAACTGGATATTTGATTCCATTCTTTTGAATATACATATGCATATATATATATATATAGATGTATGTGTGTGTGTGTATGCAAGTCTATAATATTTGGCCAATTTAATTTGTGACGTAGCTATTTTTAAAACTATGGTATTGAAATAATACTTGTATGGATATGGAAGTTTTGACATGTAGTTTATCATAGTAACTCGTATAGGAAATCAAAACCTTAATATAGAAATAACTTTACGCAATCCTAGGAATCGTTAATAAAAGTAGTTAGTCTAATATTTACACTAGGTATAAATATATTAGTAACATATAAGTTGTATTGTATAAAATAAATTAGTAATAAATAACTCTAGTCCCTACAAACATGAAGTTAAGAATAATTATTGTAGTTGGTCTATAATTAAAGGTGAATAAGAATAATTATTGTAATTGGTCTATAATTAAAGGTGAAATAAGGAGGTTTACTTATATGGCCTTAATGCATAAATGTGTATGAGGTATATAATGCATAGATAGTGAGTGTGTGTGTCCTAGTATATTTTGTAATGTTGGAGCGTAGAAATATGACTAAGTTATAGGGATGTGAGGTCAGTTAAAAGTGCATAAGTGCATAGAAGTTTGCCCAACTCATCCGAATACCAAAAGTGTGACTTTAGAATGGATGTGAGACATCATCTATAATAAGTACCCTTGGTGGACGCAATGTTAGTCTCAATTCTGTAGGGTAAGTCTTCTAAGCTAATTTGGTTACCATCGCATATGAATGGTCATACTAATGTGAGATGTCATAATTTGGGTTACGGGTCATAGGAAGATATCTTGGTATGGCCTGCTTTGGGGTTGGAGGTATTAAATAGCTATTATAGGATCTGCCTCCTTCTCACTCAATAATGAATTGTGGTCGGGACTATCTTTTAGGTATGGTATCAGGAAATCTCTAAAGGGGGTCTGCTTTGGGGTTGAGGTATTAAATGGCTATAGGAGGGTTTGCCTCTTCCCCATTAAAGAAGTATTAAGTGGCCATATGAGATTTCTTACGATGTCAACTAGGATGTACTAAAGAGGGATCTGCCATGGGTCTTGGCATTAAATGACTGGGATCTGCCTAAGGCATAGATATTAACGATACTAGTCTACCTATTTCCCATTAAAAAAGTGTTAAGTGGCTCAAGTACTTTCTCTTGCATCGTTAAGACATGGTTAATGGAGATTGGCCGTTAGACCCCATAATTGCGATGCACCCACGTTAAAGTTATGAAGTTAGACTGGAAAGGGCCATTGGCCTATATTTGAAGATATGTTATGGAACCAGATCGGAAGAGCCTCTGGCTTATAGTTGGAGGTATACTCAGTAGGTTATAGCATAGGATAAGTATGACATAATACTCATCTAAATGATACTGCCCAAATAATATTACGGTAATACTTGAGATTTTCATTCACTAGCATTGTTGTTCTGACTCCCTCCTTATTACAACCCACAATTTAGGGGAAACAATGCTGATGAAGAAGATTAACGAGGTGGTGACGAATTATGGCAGTTTAGTTATTTATCTATGTTTTTGATGTATTTTGATGTACCCTGATTTTTAGATATGTTGGTGATTTAGTTTTATAGATATTTAAGATGTATTATTTTTAAGGTTTGGCATATGCAACATTGGTATTTATTTATTTTATTATATTTTATCCCTTGAAAAGTGAAATTATGAAAGCGTAGATGGATAGCTTTACATATTGTTTATCTTACCAAATAATAGCTAGCTCTGGAATGTACATAAGGTTCAATTGGGTTTTTATTGGGTCAAAAATTAAGCCTGTTTCAGAGAGGGTTGTTACATTTGGTATTAGAGCCAAGGTTACTTGATCAATGAGAATAGGTATACGTGAGAGTATATATTTTTTATTTTTGAAAATATTTTTCAAAACCCAACTGTATATGTATATACATATATGAACATATGCTAACACCATAGGCAAACTTTTGATTTAACAAATAATACTATCGTAGGAAATGAAGATCAATCCAAAATTTTGAACCTATAAATAGTTGAAATGGCTGAGAATAACACCTTTTAATTCAGAAACCACCCCGCCTAAGAGATACCCACCATTCTGGGTATGCCATCGTGGTTTCGATAATATCTATGGCTAGTAGGGCAAATTCCCATTCCACAACAAGACACATTACAGACACTAGTTGCACTGCCCACTGAACCTATACGCTGCCTACTAGAATTTTCAAAAAATGTAAAGACTTATAAAATATGGGAGGAGGAGTATTTTCAAAGGCATAAGATTTTGTAGAAACCAAGGCATGGATTAACAACTATGATAGTTCATTGCAGGAGCTAGGATGGGAAGACTAGATTAAGAGGAGGATAATTGTATGGCACCTAAAGGGAAAGGCGCTGGATTGGTGGACCATAGTCGTTCAAGAGAATGAAGAGGGAGGAATTACATAGGTTGAATTCAGTGTGTGCTTTGAGTCACGATTCGTGTCAAACGCTAAAGTAAGTCTGCAGTTGGAGAAGTCTATCCAACTAAGGCAGGGAGACTGAATTTTGAAGGAGTACAACAATAAGCCCATAGGATTGGCGAAGCTTGGAATGAGCCTGATTGACACCCTTGCAAAGAAGATATTGAAGTTTGTAAAAGGCCTAAATTCTCCATTTAAAGAATAACTAAAGTTCCCATAGGCGCCACCTATGAGATGATAGCTAAAATGGCCCTGGTTCAGATGGTTGGCTTAGAAGAAAAGGGTAAGTAAGAAAGATCCAAACTCAAGGTGGAGCGAAGAAAGAGGAATTCTGAGTAGACAAGAAAGCCAAGGGAAAGATTAAGAAAGGAGGTATGACATGTTGGCGATGTCAGAAGAATGGGCACATCGCTAGGAAATGCAAAGTGAGTTTGATGAAAGAAGAATTCAAGTAGAGGTGCTATCACTGCCATGAGGAAAGGCACCACTAGAACCGGGGCCTGAAGCAGTAAAGCAAGGACAAGGTGGGTAAGCTTATGCCACAGAGGCTGTACCAGTGTAAGGTAGACCTCCTCCTAGGGAAAAAGGGAAAGCCGTGATGGAAGGTACAACTATTAGTTTTATAAATATTATTCATACCTTATTTGATTCTGGAGCATCACATTCATTCATAGCCAAGAATGTAGTAAACTCTTTTAGGACTAAATACCTAATTTTTCACTAATCCTGTAGTTGCATCAAATCCTATAAGGGGGTTGACACACCTTTTTATGATTTGCAAAGACCTAGTGGTGGATATATATAGTGTTGATTTTATACGTAATGCATATGTTCTGGATTTCAAGGGGAATGGACTTATCTTATGGATGAATTAGTTGTCTTAGATTGTGATAAAATGATTGTATGGTTAAAGATTTGTAGAGGGTGAGATATAGACATTCATTGCATGCCCCAAAGCTCAGCTAAGTTAAGCAATTTATATTCTCTTAGCCTATCGTATGATAAGCTCTTATTTGTCTATAGTTCGAGACTTTCCAAATGTTTTTGAAGAAGTCTTCGATCTCCCACCCCGAAGGAAGATCGAGTTTAGGATTGACTTAGAGAAGGACGCTAGACTCTTCATGCTACCATTGAGGCATATGGCCCTCAAAGAAGGGCGAGAGCTGGATAAGCATGTTTCAGAGTTATTACAGAAGGGGTTTATTCATCATATCACATCAAGGTAGGGAGCACTTGTTTACTTTGCCATTAAGGAAGACGACTCTTTAAGGCAGATGGCTCTTCAAGGCTATGCGTCGATTATCAAAAGCTTAACAAGATGATTAAGAAGAATAAGTATCCCTTACCTAGAAATAGATGACTTATTTGACCAACTTGTCGAGGCCAAAATATTTTTCCAACTAGGCTTGGCCACCATATTTCATTAGTTAAGAGTAGCCGAAGATAGCAAGGAGAAGACTACTTTTTGTACTCCAGACGAATTGTATGAATGGGAAGTAATGCTATATGGACTAACAAATGCCCTACACATTTTGTGAATTTGATGAGTAGGGTCTTCAGGAGGCAACTGAATAATTCCATCGTAGTGTTTGTACACAATATTATAGTATCCTCTAAAAGTGAGGGTGAAGACGGAAATCACTTAAGGAATGTACTACAGATCATAAGAGAACATTAGATAAAAGCCAAATTCTCAAAATGTCATTTTTGGAGGATGGAAGTAAGATTTCTCGGTCATATTGTCTTTGATAAAGGGTTAGCTATTGACCCTGCAAAGGTAGAAGCTATTCAAGACTGGAAAATTCTGAGAAGTTCTATGAAGGTTAGGAGTTTTCTTAGTTTAGCGGGTTACTATAGGAAGTTCATCAAGGACTTTGCAAAGATAGCAGTCCCATTGACTCGCCTAACTAAGAAAAATATAATATTGCATAGGATGAGAAATGCACGGAGCTAATGAGAATTTAAAGGAGCTATTAACTAATGCAACAGTGCTAACTATTCCAAATGGGTCAAAGTCTTTCACTGTTTACACTAATGCATGAGGTACAAGGTTAGGAGCCTTTTCTCATGCAAAAAGGAAAAGTGATAACCTATGTAAGCAGGCAACAGAAGGATCATGAGAAGAGGTATCCCATTCATGACTTAGAGTTAGCAGCTATCGTATTCACTTTGAAGATGTGGATGCATTATCTTTTGAGGGAAAGTTTTGAGTTATCCATCAACCACAAATCCTTAAATACATGTTTTCCCAAAAAGATTTGAACCTTAGGTAGTAGAGGTGGATGGGTTTTATAGCGTCTTATTACTTTGAAATTCAATATACCCCCTGAAAATGGAATGTTGCTGCTTACACCCTTAGTCGGAGGCATGCTACTATGGTGCTATATATTAGTGGAGGCAGTTGGAGTTCCTATTGAACTTCAATTTCCAACCATTATCAGAAATCGATCCAGGTTATCTGGAGGCTATGGAGGTAAGGTCAACATTGATGAACTGCATCGGTCAAGAACAAAAGAGGGATGCAATAATAGTCGACATTTTAATTAAGATGAGTATGGCTGAGCATTTCCCCTATATTCGTAGGTATTCAATCAACGAAAGAGGGTGGCTAAAAAGAGATGGACGACTATATATTCTGGTAGTGGAAGATGTTCTGGAAGAAGTGCTGGCAGAATGCCACTACTCGAGGATGACTATTCATCCTGATGGAGATAAGATGTATAGAGATATAAAGCAAATTTTCTATTAGCCGAGATGAAGAGACAAGTAGCCGAATACATCATTAAATGTTAGACATGCAAATGATGAAAGTGGAAAAGGAAAGCGTAGAGTCTTTTGTTGCAGTTAGAGGTACCAACTTGAAAATGGGAGCATATGTCGATGGATTTTATTGATGGATTGCTTAGAAGACGAAGAAGAAATGAAGCTATATGGTTTGTAGTGGATAGACACATTAAGAGTGCCCACTTTATCCTTTTAAGGAGTAATCAGACGGCAACACCTCTAGCACAAATTTATGTTAAATAAGTGGTAGGATTGCATGGAATTTCGGTCAACATTGTTAATGATAGAGATCCCTTATTCACTAGTGAATTTTGGAGGAATTTGCATTCAGTCTTAGGAACGACACCGCATTTTAGCACTGAGATTTGTTAAGGTTGGATTTTTCGGTTGGAGACATGGTATTTGTTAAGAATTGCCCTCTTAGGAATGTTATGAGGTTTGGAACATCGGGAAAGTTGGCGCCAAGATTTTTTCGGCCTTTCCCATTTTGAAGAGGGTGAGGAAACTTGCATATAGAGTAGAGCTTCCATCTAAGTTAGTGGGAGTCCATGATGTTTTCCATGTATCGCATTTAGGAAATGACTATATGATATCGTCACTATAGTAGACCGTGATCAGTTAGAAGATATAGAGACAAACCGATAGCTCCTCATGTTGTCGCATGTATAGTGGAGCACATAGTTAGGAAGCTTCGTAACAAAAAAATTAGGCTCGTTAAAGTTCAGTAGGGAGGTAATCCGATAGAAAGCACATAGGAGACAGAAGAGAAGATAAAGGCTTCTCATTTTAAGCTTTTCTCTGGTAAACTTTATCTCTCTAAATTAGTATTGTACAGGTTTTGGTTACATCGTGATTGCTAGATTGGATGGTAGGGTATAGTTGCCATACTTTTTACTGCAAATTTTACACTTACATGGAATCTTATGCAAATTTAGGATGTTTGCATACATGCTTATATGTCATGATGCATTCACGCTTGGATTAAGCTCACCTATAGTGCGTTGCATACATAATCACATTGTATTTTTGGATAACTATAACATGGTTGTAGAGTGACTCTTACACTACATGTCCCTTAGGAATTTCGGGGATGGAATTCTTTTAAGGGGTGGAGAATTTAACATAGCATAAAAAATTAATAAGAAATAATTCATTAATAATAAGGATAAAAATTGAAATTCTATAAACATCAGAATTTGACCATGAAACTTACACTATTGTGTTCATGGAAATTTTCCAAGCAATTTTCATATATAGGTTTTACGATCAGAGTTCAAACGATGAAGTTATCGACATTTGAAATTTCAAATCGGTAATAATTCAAAATGAATTAAGGAAATTTATTTAAAATAATAAACAATAATGATAGAGTAAGGTCAAAATGACTGTTAACTTTAATTATAAAGGTAATAAATTGAAACAAATGGCAACAAATAATTCTCGACCAGAAACAAAGGCCGGTCAACTGCCTATATAGGGTCGGTTGATCGCTAGCGTTCGACCGCCCAAGTTAGGCTTGTTGACCAGTTGACGAATGTTGGCCAGGCTTGTCGAGGCCGAAGACAGCTCAAAATTAATTTAATAAAAATATTATTGATCCGACGGCTCTAACGCATTCCAAACACTATAAATAAGTGGCTAACCCCATCAGTTTTATTCACAGGAATAACAGAAACGCTAGCGAAACTCCATTAGTTCTCTCCCTTCTCAATAAACTTTCTAGATTCGAAAATTCAAGCATTAGGGAAATTCAATCAGATTACAAAGGAAAAGGGTAATTTTTTTGATATATGTATATTTCTTTGTTTCAATTCTCTCTTAATTCTTTAATTTTGAATCCAATCTATACAATTGAATTGTTATACATTGAAAAATTAAAATAAGGTAACTGAAAGAGGAAATAAGCAAAAGCATGGAATTGAATCGAAAGAAATTCAAGGAAAGCTATCTATGAGTGGGAACTAAATTTTTTCTCTTTATAGAAATTCTGTAGCAAAAATTTGGATTTGTTTATGCCTTACGAAATTTTTTATACGAATACTAAAATCTAAAACCCTAAAATTCCCACGTAAAACGTCAATTCTTCGAATAGTTGGATTCTTAGATTGTTTTATTTTAATATAGTAGAATTTAAGTTGTCATTTGCAGTGTGAATAAATCATATTTTATTTAGCTTTCGCTTTCCAATATCTATTTGTTATGATAAGGGTTCTAATATAAAAGAAGTAGGAAATGGTGTGCAAAGTATGAATTTTTCTATTTGTTGTTCGTGCGGCCAATTTTATAATTAAAGTAAATATGAATCCTTTTTCACTCCACTCATGTATATGTAAAAGTTGAATAGAATATAAAGGATTTAAATTGTAAAGTTTTATTTTCTTGAAATAGAGATGTTAATTCTACTATGTTAATGTAAAATATATTGCATATTTTGATTCCATTCTTTTGAATACATACACACACACATATATGCAAGTCTGTGTTGTTTAGCTAATTTAATTTGTGATGTTACCTATTTTAAAACTATGGTATTGGACAGCGACTTGTATGGATACAGAAGTTTTGACATTTAGTTTATCATAGTAACTCATATACGAAATGAAAACTATAATATAGAAATAACTTTATGCATGCCTAGTAATATTTAATAAGACTAGTTAGTCTAATACTTACGCTAAGTATAAATATATTAGTAACGTATAAGTCGTAACATATAAAATAAATAGGTAATAAATAACTCTAGTCCTTATAGACAGGAAGTTAAGGATAATTTTTGTAATTAATCCATAATTAAAGACGAAATAAGGAGTTTTACTTATATGGCCTCAATGCATAAATGCGGGTGAGGTATATTATATATACATAAATAGTGTGTGTGTGTCCTAGTATATTTATATGGCACTTTAGTTATTTATTTATGTTTTTAATGCATTCTGACGTACCTACATTTTTAGACATATTGGTTATTTATTTTGAGGAATTGTATTATGGATACTTAGGATGTTGTATTTCTAGGATTTGGCATATGTGAAATGGATACTTATTTATGTTATTATATTTTATCCCTTTGCTTCGAGATTCTGAAAGCATGTATATATATTATATATATAAAACTCTGTATATTGTTTACCTTACCAACCAATAACCAGCTCTGGAATGGATCTAAAGTTAATTGGGTTTTTATTAGGTCAAAAATTGGGCCTATTCTGGAGAGGGATGTTACAATATCAGTCATCACCAATCAATTTGACATTTTATAGGAATCATATGAGCAGATTTGTTCTCTATACTGCAACCTCGAATTTGAAGATACTTACCATTTTAAACCAGATATGGTGATTTTCATGCTAGGATTCGCCTATAAATAACAAGCCTTCATCAATTATAAATGGCTTATATTTAGGGTATCTTTCTTTTCTTTCTTGAACTTTTGGAAAATTCAAAATTTTACTAGCGTAACTTTGAATTTCATTGTACATCGAGTAATTTGGAGAAAATTAATTAGTAAAAACAACTAAATGTGCATAAGTTAGAGATTTTGCCAAACCACTATAAAAAGATTAAGCTTCTCTCTTTTCTCTCTTTGATTTTTTTAATTAATTCATTTTTATCATTTTTTAGTGTTACTAGAAAAAGAATAACATTTTTGATGCTTTCATTAAGAATTGAACTCATGATCTGATTTGTTAAAGATGAAAAATCCTATTGTTCATTTGATGAGATACATCCAACGCACAAGGGTGTTAGGAGCTTCGGAAGAAGTAATGAGGCTTTTTTCCCACCGTTCTTAACCGATTTAGCTACCATGTGGTTTAGCTAACTTGATAATGGGTCCATCAGCACATGGAATGAATTAGTTGAGAGATTTATGAGCTAGTTTAGTGTAATATCCCGGAATTTTGGACAATATAAATTTGATAATCTGTGTTTAAATTTATATTGAATTGATAATTTTTGTTAATAAATTTGATTTGATTTAATAATCTTCTTTATTTAAATATTTAATTTGTGAAATTTTTTTAATGAGTTAATAAATTGTTTTCTATTTTATAATGTATATGTATTTATATATATTTTAAATAGACAAGTTGTTTTTAATTAAATTAGTATAGCATAATTTTAATATTTTGAAAATTAGGAATTGTGATTTATTTTTAATTTAAGCTTTTCAAAAATATTTAATTAAATAACTATATAATGTTTAAATGTAAGATAAATGTTTTATTAGTTTAAAAATTCATTTTTAATTCAAGTTTGTATATTAAAACAAGTTACAAAATGTTTGTGTTATTCTTTTTAAATTATTAATTGATAATTTTGATTTGTAAATTTAACTTTAAATTTAAAATACAATTTAAAATGTGAACATGTATTCATGTAAGTTATTGTAACCTCTTTTATAAATCTATTTTAATTATTTAAAGGTATCTTTGATAAATGATTTAATTGTATATTGTTCTATTTATAATAATACTTTGCTTTGTTCTTTAGAAATTAAATATATACATAACTAAGTCTAAGAACTAAATAATTAACTAAGTTTAAACATTCATTAATCTTAATTTAAATAACAAAAACATTTACAAGACATGTGTATGTATGTTATAACATGTGTAAACATGTGTTAGATGTTTGAATAAGGAATTTAACAAATGTTCACACTTAAGACACGTGTCATGTTTCAATATTTACTTTTCTTTAATTTTAATTCATCATAAACTAGCTATAAAGCATTGCATTTACTCATTTCTTCTCCTCTTTTTCATTTTTCATTCTAAAACAAAGAAATCTGAAAATCAAAGTTCTATAACATTTTCATCCTCAAAAACCTATTCAAATGCATTGCATTCAACTCCTCAAAATACAAATTTGCATCCTCCAAAATAAAACATGCATGTAACAATTTCAAGCTAACACCAGTATTTCTCAAATCCCATCCCCATTTTCAAACCTGCAAACAACAACTTTAAGCAAGCAAGATGTTTGCATTTTGTTTCTTCAATCTGGAAACAAAAAGGACCTGCATGCAACAAACTAAAACATGCATTCATCTGAAATGCAAGATTCTGCATTTCCAATCAAGTTTGTAGACCTGCATTTTTTCTAAAGCCTGGAAATAGGCTACCTGCATGTAGAACCTGGGAAATTTGCATCTGCAACCATCAAGCTAGCATCAAAATTTCATTAAAAATCTGGACAGTGCTCTGCATTTTGCAAATACAGGTGAGTAACACATTTATAAACTTATTAAATAGGTAAAGTTGTGCATGCTTTATAAATTACAAATGAACATATATGAAATTGCCATGAATATTTTACCTGCAAGTATGTGTCTGTAAACAAGATGATGACTGTGCATGTGTGTTCTTCAAAATTTCAAACTCATGTTTGATTCCTGAATTCTTCCTTTGACTTGTTTGCTGATTAGGACTTAGATTTTTGAACAAATCATGTTTGTTTTAGAATGGTGTGAGTTTAAATTTTATATAAATTAAGTATGATTGTCTGTAACCTGAAAAATCAAGTTACACAGAACAAATTTGCCTAGAGTAAAATTCAAATGTTATAATTTAATGTTTCAGGTTTCTTAATAGAATCATTAAGTGAATTCAAGAATTTTAAAACAAAAATTTCAATTTATAGTGTTGTACATATAGTGTAGTTTCAAAAACACTGTATTTAACATATTGGTCAAGTACAGTTGAAGCTTTCATTGGAATTGGGTGAATTTGATTCTGGGGATAGTTTAGCTATCAAAGATTGTAGGAAAATTACTATAGTGGATTGAAATTTTATTTTGGGGTTGTAATTAGGATTTAAAGTGTAGAACCATAGTTTTTACTGGGTTCAAGGAATTTAGTGTTGTGGCTTCTTAAATGGATCGAGTTCTTTGATTTTCTGGGTATTGTTAGATGTTGTTTTGATGAAGACATCGCCGGAGTATGGTGTGTAATGGTGGTCGGAGATGGGAGAATTGGATGTTGACAGGTTTGATTGGGTTGGGATCTTGTGTTTCCAGTTTCTGTTTTAAAACTTGAATTCAAATTCAAGTTGAATTCTGGGATTCTGAGGGTTGAAGGTTGAAGTGGGTCACTAGTCGATGGGGGATGTCCGTTGATGATGGCCAGTGATGGCCGGAGTTGGTGGTTGGGTGCACAGTGCAGTGGTGTGCATATTGATGATGTTTTGGTTGTAGGGTTTTTGTCTTGGGATGGTCTCGGGTATTTTGAAGGGAGACTCGGAGCAGAGAAGTTGTTGACTCGAAGTAAAGGCAGAGAAGACTCGAGTGAGTGGTGTTGCAGGTTTTAAAACAAAACCAGGGAAACTGTTTTCTCCAGGTTTTATAAAATTGAAGTGGAGATTTGAAATGCAAACTAAAAATTTGAAACCAAGTTTGAAAACCTGAATTTAGATATAAATTCAAATAATTTAAATTTTGGTCTTTGAAATTATTGAGTTTTTAAATTTTAGATTGGGTTTTAAATCTAAAATCAGAAACCTGTTTGCAGTTTTGAAGATTAAAAGCAAGTTTTAAATATGAACTAAAATCTCAACTTAGGATTTAAAACCTGAATTTAAATATGAATTAAGATAAGTTTGAATTCTGGTTTTTAGAAATAATTTAAATTTTTAAAAATTTAAGTTTGGTTTTAAATGAAAACAGAAACTGTTTTCTGTTTTAAAATATTAAGTTCAAATTGAAAATTTAAGTTTAAACTGGACTTTTAAAATCTGAAATTTTAATAAGAATTTAAAATTAGATTGTCTGAAATTAAATTCAATTATGTTTTTAAAATTTAAATTTGATTCCAAACTCACAAGTGTAGATGCATATGTGTTTAGCATTTGAATTGAAAGGTTAAAATTTTAAAGTGGAAATTTAAAATGAGTTTAAATTCTAGTTTTAGATCTGGATTTTTAATTTAAATTTCAGTTTTTTAAATAAAGGCTTAAATTTAGATTTGCTTCAAAATGATGATTTGCATTTAAATTGAAGGTGCAGATTTAAGTTAAATCTAGAATGAATTTAAGAGTTGTATTCCAATTTTGAAACTTAAAAGAAAATTTTAAATTGATTTGAATTTAAATTGAATTTGTAATTTAAATTGTTTTAACTTATTGATAAGGTAGATGTTTTAACATATATGATAAAAAGTTTTAAATTGTTTTAAAATCTTATTTAAGATAAATTTGAGTCTTAAGTTTAAAATGAAGTTAAATAGAATTTAAAGTAAATTTAAGAACATTTTGTTTTTAAATGTATAATTAAATAAGAAATGTTTATCTAAAAGATAAATAAAATTTAATGATTGGATTCATTTAATTATTAAGGTAATTAAGATGAATATTAATTATTTAATTAATTAATTATGTGGATGTTTAATTAAGTAATTAATGATTTTTTTAAAGTAAATTAATTAGATTTGAGATTAATTAATTAGGGTTAATTAATCTATAATTAAGGATTGTTAATTAAATTTTAATTGATAATTAAGATTTATTTAATCAAGTGATTAAAGATAATTTAGATTTTAATTAACATTTAATTAATTAATAATTAGTGATTAATTAAGTTGTAATTAGTATTAATTAATTGATAATTGATAATTGATAAAGTTAACTCTTAATTAAGTAATTAAGTAATGTTAATGAAGGTCATTAACTTAAGATTATTAACAACTAATTAATATGATTAATTTTTGATAATTAATTAGATTTATTAACTAATAATAATCAATTGTTTAAGTTTAATTACTTAATAAAAGTAATTAAAGAATTAATTACTTGGTGTAATTAATTTGATTAATGTGATTAGTTTAGATTAATTAAGTTAAATTAATTTAAACATTTGTTGATTGTTTGATAATTACTTTATGTAATTTATGAATTTGTAATTACTTAAGGAAGTAATTAATTAATAATTACAGGATGTAATTAAAGATATTTGATATAGAAGTAAATTGGATTTAAATTACTTTGAAAATTAATCAAGTGATTAATGAAGATAATTAATTAAGAATAATTAATTATGGGAGGAGTAATTAAAGTAGTTAATTGCTAGTATTATTAATCATGGGTGATTAATATATATATATATGGATTAATTTCAGATTAATTACATATGTAATTAATTTATATTTAGAGATTTATTAATTGTAGTCAGAAATCATTAATTAATTAGTTAATGATGTAATTTGGAATTAATTAATTAAGGTATAATTAATAATGAATAAATAATTAATGTAATTAATTTTAGATAATCAATTAATTTAGTAATTACAAGTTAATTATTTGCAAAGGGTTTAAGTAATTAACTTATGTGATTAACTTATAAGCTAATTACTTATTGTAATTAGAGATAGTTAGTCAATATTAATTGAAATATTGAGATGATGATTTATAAATTGATTTGAAATAAATGGATGGTTAAGTTAAGCAGAATTTTGATGATGAAGTAATTAATTTAATTCATTTTAAATTAATTAGAGTTTAGTAATTAATTTAATTCATTTTAATTTAATTATAAATGGTGTGAATATTAGATCATTGCTTATGTGTGATGAATGGTATTGGTTGCCTGGTATGGTTTGTAATCTCAGTTATGAGATGAGTAGTGTATGTGATATGGATGCATTGGTTGCTTTTGGATGATAATATGGATTATCTGATTTTGATATGAATTATCTGTTGATAATGATAAGATTGATTATCTGTTGTGTTGTGAATTATCTATCTGTGTAGATTTAGATAATGAATTGAATTGTTTTAAACTTAAAAAAACTTGGACCTAAAAGACACGCTTTGGATTTCAATGAGACCAGGATCGGGTTTCCATATTTGGACATCCGAAAACCACATCGATTCCAATTAAACGTTAGGTCGATAATCCAAGTGGAGCGAGTGAAGACTCGTGGTGTAAGGGCTATACGTCAGTATAACTCTGTGGGTGATTCCGTAATGAGTTTGATGGAATAGTACTTATAGATTCGAGATGGTGATTCAGAGTGCAAGGGTTATTGTCGTTAACTCTGAGGGTGATTCCAAAATGAGTGTAACGAGATAATGCCTTCGGTTTCGTTAGAACCCGGAACGAACTTGTATGGATTGAATGCTTTCAGAACATCGTCAGGTGGACGATGAGCATTCTAAGTGATGTGTCCTATAAAGGTAATCGTAGCCTCAAGCCTCATCAACCGGAAATGGCTAAAACAGGCGAGGTGCAGCAAGGCTTCGTGGGTAGCCCCCCACTTGAGAGTAAGATTTACCCCTGTCTAGAGGTCCCTTTACATTTCGGCTGTGTGGGCGGTTGATCACGACAACCGTCGGGGTTGTCTTATTCGGAACTGTTCAGTAAGGAATGGGTCCGGCTTTGTGTTGCAGGGGATTGGGTGTAATCCTCGGTACGGTGATCTAGGCAACGTACTGTGACGGGCGGCACCCCAGTAGCCCTGCCATTGTATGGAATCCAAAATCTAATAAGTTCCAACGGTTTTGATTGTATTACCCACTTTTGTGGCTAGTAACTGGAATTTAATAAATGTAACAATTTCGGCTATTTCTTGTTTATTTGAAAACCCTAGACACTATTATAATATCATCGGATTTCCTATCAAATGTTTTGGTTAGCGTAAGGTAAAAGCTTTTCCATGTTTATGTGTGGGAAGTCTTACGTGATACCTTTCTTTTCAAAAGGTTTTTAAAAGTTAAGCAACTTTAACCTGTTACTCACACCAGACCCATGTCTGACCCGGAGTTATTTCTGTTTTCTTTAACTCTTGGGTACTCAAATTTTTATGAGTAGTCAAGGGAATTCAGGTTAGGATTCAGGTTATCTTTGACGAATTGTGGAGGAGCAATGGAGCAGGAGGCTTCTGCGTGTAGTTATATAGTTCCGCTGTGTTGGTATCTCTGAGTGTTTCTGTATTGTGACTGAGTTGTAATAACTAGACATGTGTTTATAACTGTCTAGTATGTGTTGTATATGTCTGTGTAACTCTGATATTTGATGTATACTATGTTATACTTATGTTACTAATATAATTTATTCGTTCCGCTGTTGAGATTCTTGTGTTGTTTCTTCTTTCTCTTCTTTCTTTTCTCTTTTCTATCCCTTTCTTTCTTAAGGATGATACGACTTTTTGTGGAGAAAAAGTCGGGTCGTCTCATTTAGAGTTTATTCTACCGAGGAATGTGATGACATATTCAAATGTGAAGTAGAGAGAGAATAAATATTTATGGAGTTACTTGACTAGATTTAACGCAACGTTCGATGTAGTTCAAAAACCAGACCAGTTAATAGTTCTTATGGTGGTGGTTGTCGAAGCTGCTAATAAGATAGAGTTTAAGAAGTCTTTGAAAAGGGATCCGCCAGTGGATCTCATGGATTTAGACTATCAAGTTGAAAGATATTTGTGTTAGGAAGACTTTGAAACTAAGAATAATGAAGTTAATGCCGTACAGGACGGAGGAGCATCCAAGCTAGGACCTGGAAAAGACATAAGAAAGAGAAATGCCGATGATAGTCTTAGAGCTCCAAAGCACCTAAAGAGGGAGCTAAAGTTTGCTTATATGGATTTGGCCGAAATCCCAGAGAGGATTTATCCAAATACTAGGGGAATATTCAATACAAGAAATCTCCTATAAGAGAGCCTATGGAATTAGAGTTAAAGTTTGGGAAATTCTATCCAATTCATGAGCTAGATGAGCCTGAGAAAAACAAGTACAAACACTTAAGGAATCTGATTGAAGAAAGGCTTTTTAGTAACCGACTGCAACAGTATGTTAGAAATTTAGTAACAGCAGCATGAACCATAGTGGTGTTGCAAGCACAACCACAAGTATGGCAAATATCCCCAGTTGTAGTGGAGGATCTAGACGTGGCATGGTTATCCTATGATCGGGATAGATTGGAATTAGGTTACTTTTCCATTTGATTTTGATTTTGATTTTTCTTTGAATAAACTACAAAGGATTACAATCAAACTACTTACACATGTGCACAACCTCGACCTGTCCCATAGGTGTGTTCTAAGTTAAAATTTAAGGGTAATCCTTGATTGGACTATTTACTTGGATTATTGCTCGATATATTTCGATATAGCCTCTATTAATAATCTATTAGTTGACATTTAGCCGTGAAATTTTTTGAACATGAGGTTTAATATTGTTATGTGATTCCAATGGAACTTTGTTACCCTTATATTTGATGCATAGACTAATAGATTATGAACTCCACAACCAGAGAGAAAAAGAGATAAAATATAAAGTACAAGTCCTATTACTATAGAGTGGATGGATGGACTTGTATAAGATAGCGAGTCCCCTTACTAGAGAGTGAGTGGATGAATTCGCTTAAAACATTGAGTCCTCTCGTCGAAGAGTAAGTTGATGTGACCAATGCAGATTTGTTATAAACTTATTTTGATGGGTTAAAACCTAAGTCTAGGGTATGAATGATGATTATTAAATGATTGATAGACATCTTTGCTTTAATTTGATTGGAGTTGCATATAATGGAATGTTAGAAGATTCTAACTAATTTTTAAGCAATGCTTCGGAATAGGAGTAGATTTGTAGCCGTATATATGTGATTTGTATTGAATGATAATAAGATATATGATTTTTGTATGATATAAATCATGGGAGAACAAAGAAGATAATGATTTATGTCTAACAAAGAGGCAAGAATAGTAGTCCTGACCATGGTAGGTCTAGAGTGACCTTCGATAAGCAAGTGAGTCTGAAGGGACTGAATGACTCACCATAGATAACTTGATAGATGATTCGAGGATATTGAAGGCAATTTGCCAGTCCAAATACGTGTTCTTGATCAAGGCATTCTTTGTATCCATAAAAATGCTTTAGGAGGCAGTCTTCGTATAGACTTAGGTCATGAAAACTAGACCATAAAGTGATGAAGAAATGGATCGAGAAGCTTGGAAACAATCGAGCTTGATGATATAAAGGAACTCAACAACTTTAGCCAAGTTTTGATTAACTAAAATTGATTAGTACTGACCTATATGGGTCGGCAGTGACTGATTTGGATACCTTAATATAAGTGTGTCGTAGCAAGGAGACTTGAACTATAGTAAAAAAAGAGTTAGATTTTGGTCAATAAGATTAGTCGGTACCAACTAATATCATCGATAAAAATCAATTTGAATTTTTGGGGAATCGTGCATATTGACTTGTTTTCCATGCTACAACTTTTGATCTAAAGATATTTTCCCATTCAAACCATATATGATGACTTTCATATTGGGATTTTCTTATAAATAGCAAGCCTTCATCAGCTAAAAAACGACTTGTTTTTGGGAGGTCGTTTTCTTCTTCCTTGGACTTTTGGAAAAATCAAGATCTGACTAGTTTAACTCTGAATTTCATTGTAAATTCAGTATATCAGAGAGAATTACCCAATAAAAACAATTAAATGGGCGTAGGTTAGAGATATTTTTCTAAACCACTATAAAAAGATCATATCATTTCTCTTTCCTCTCTTTGAATTTTCATTTACTTAATTCATTTCCATCATTTGGAGTGCTAGCTTAGAGAAAAAGCTACTATAATAAAAGGACCGTGTTTTGAAATTTCCCCTTTTACCCTGTTGTCGATGCACCTAATCCAATAATATTGTCAAAGCAAGAGATAATAGGAAGTTCTCTAACTATGATCCCCGATGAAGCATTGACTCTTACCCCTACATGTCTTAGGTCAAGGATTTGACGGTTATGCGTGAGCCGAGAGGCTACATGTAAAATGTGCATTGTATGAATCACATTGGGTAACCCTAAAAGAGTTTAGGGCCAACTAACAATGATAGAGGAGCTAATACAACAATGGTATTAGAGCTTGAATTGTATTGACATGAAATTAACCAACACGTAGAGCAGTCACTAGGAAAACTAATTAGATGAGCATATATGGATGGGTGCTCTAACCAAGAAAAAGTTTACTCTAATTAAGAAACGTTCTCATGAATGAAAAACTTCTTGATCTCCTGGCCTTTACCTAGCTCATCGAAGTGGTTTATTTTAAGGATATGCCCTTCTGGAGGGCTCAAAAATCTATTGAGGGCTAGGTTAATTCAAACAAGCGTATTGAATATTATAAATTAAATATAACATTGTCATAAATTTAAATTAAAAATTACAGCATTTTATAAAGGGTTATAAAAAGCAAATTTAAAATTGTTTCAAATTTAGATAAATTTTATATTTGCAATTAATTAAAATGTTTAATTGCAAAAGGATACATATGAATATATGTGTATATATATATAACTTAATGAATTATAATTGTTATAATATATGTGTGTGTGTGTATATATGTATATGAAACACCCTACCTCTATACCTATATTATTCAAGAGTATTACTAGGTAACCTTGTTAGATAATACAAAGAATGAAGCTATATGAGGTGCACAAGTTAATATTCACTGGGATGACATTAGTAAGTATTTATACAACAAATAAATAACTCACAAATACATACATAGTGTCGAAACAAAGCAATAAACACGTATGCCTCCAGGATAAAATAATACACAATATCTAGAATATATCACAGATCATAGAGTCAATATCGCAGCATTAATATACATAATATAATATATACAACATATGTCCAATATATATATCACAATAATATACGCTCAAGAGACTATACAACACAGGATGACAATCTACAATGCCGAATGTCTTGTCTACTCTATGTCCAGAAAATATATGTTGGTCTCATCGTCCCTGAACCTGAAATGTCCTGGACTGACCCGAGTATTACATAAATAACACACAGATTAGACTATATCTAAATCAAGGGGCTATACACATATATATATATAGGCAAATAGTACATGCATGGAATGATAACAACGACATACAAAAAAATAATAATTGCAACAACCATGAAACCAAGCATAAAGATGTTATCACTCGTATAAAATCACATCAAATATTATACGTTCGATGGATTATCTAATGGGTGAATCATCCATATCAAGAATTATCATCGAAGTCCATAAATCATCAAATATGAGATGTCAGCAAGTATACTTAGGCTAGCAATAACAATGCCTAAGTATAAATCCCAATCTTGAATAATACAATACCAACATTGATATAAATATAGGACACCTATCAAACAAATCATATACAATAATAGATATGAGAATACACTATACTCTAGCCACCTATCCAGATATATCTCATCCCCTCATATATGAACAAGTGAGAATAAATCATGATGGATGAAGGACTGTACGACAGACACGAAGTCCCAAATAAAGTCATATATACATCAATATGTGGCTCACCTAACCCTTGGTCGCCTAACCCATATATATATACTTAAGTGAGGTGTATCAATAGCATATCAATCTACCACTCCATTAGAACCAGAAAGGTGACTAAGGGTCGTCTACCCGCTCTAAGCATAGGGTCACATAACCGGATCTGCTCCTACAGTCTTCAGCTACCTCGACTGATGTTGTGACTTATAACCTCCAATGGCTCGACTATCCGTAGCCTCGATCATGACCCCGCTTTGCCCCTATAAGTTACAGACTGCTGGCTTATGCGACAAGAAGGGGCTATATTACACCTACCCTATGGGTCATCGAATCCAAATTCTATGATATCGGGTACCAACCCAATAGGTCATGTAATCCAAATCCTGTGATGTGCATCAAATAAAATATCCAATAAAGGTGTAGCGAATCTGGGATGCGATCCTAAGATCAGGCTGCTAGGGTGGATTCTAGCCATCTGGTTATCCCCAATATCAATAAAAGGAGTACATCGTGATAGTGGCACACAATATCAATATATATAAGGGAACATACCCTGCTCACACCTATACCTCATGTAAGTACAATTGCATAATACGATCCCCATCACGTGATTGCTATCTACTTGCAACAAGCGACCGAACAAATATCACAACAGCGTTACCACTATGTGATAATCGTTTATTCACAACTCATAAACTAGACCTAATCTCTATAATATTCCATATAAAGAGTCCAAAGAATAATCGTAGGAATATTACAGAATGGCCCATCCCAAACTGTATTACAACTCCATTTATTAAGATTTCATGTAATGTAGAATTTTATATCATAAAATTAAACAGAAAGATGTCATCACTGTTTAACTATATCAAAAGGAACTAGTCAAAAATATATAACTATGAATCATTCATATCATCGAAATTTGAATAGGAAAATGAGAAATAAAAAATGTAGAGATAATACAGAAAATCCGATTGATTCAGAAATGAAATAATAATAAAGTTCAACAAAATCTTTCTATAAACAATTAAATCAAATATTCCAATATATATAACACACTTTAATAATCTATTAGTATTCATATTATTTATGAAATACACTTTAAAATACTTGAAATATTAATCAGATGATTTTTCAAATTTTTCATAATTATACAGTCTTTTAAATAATTAATTAAAACAAAATGTAAAATTTTCTTTTCAATAAATTAATAAATTTAGACAAAACTTCTTAAATCAATTTATTTTAATCAATAAAAATTTCTAAAACATATTATATTGAATAGCGCTTTAACTTTATTTATATGATTCCAAAATAAAGATTTAAATACCAAAAATCATTTCCAAATCTCTACTTATACATTTTAAATCATTCAAAAACACTTTTCAAATCAAATATCCTTTATAGAAGTTTTCCTATAATTTTCTATAACTAGTTACTATTTTTAACTAAATGTTTAACTTCAAAATAAATTATATTTATTTCAAACTGTCAAATACAACTCAAAATCTTCATTTTATAGCCAAGTTAATTAGAAGAAAAACATTTTTCCTTTAAATTATACCATATGTGAAGTTCTAATATTATAAAAAGAGATTTTTATTTATTTAAATATATCCAGAACCATGTAATGAAATCATAAAATAAATTTTTATATTTTTCCAAGTTTAAAAACTCTTTCAATAATAATTAAATAATTTTTGTATTAAAAATTACTTAAATTAAATTTATTATTTTCGTAATATAATTTATAAAATAGCAATGTATTATATTTTTCCTTTGGAAAATTCCAAACTTTAATATATTATATTATGGATTTTTAAAAGAGAAATATAACCAAAAGAAAACCATAATTATATCTATAATTCAAATTATATATGAAAGTATAAAAATAGCTAATTGAATAAAATTTAGTAAATTATATAAAAAATACTTTTGAAAAGACTTTTAAAATCTTTTTAAAACAGGTAAAATAAGAGAAACATCCATAGAATTCGCTCACATTGACATATATATTGTCAATTCATAAACGAACGGCTCCGTATGTAAATAGGCACTCCAACCAACAATCACAAACAATCAATACAACCAATCGATTCTACCAAACAATTCAAATGATATATGGGATGAGTAAATAATATGAAAAGCTATAACGATATAGTTGTGAGCGTAGAAACTCATCGAATTCGAAGAATTGGCGAAAATATGCTCAGCTATAGTTGATGTTGATGACAATCGCTGCCTTCGAGCCATCCTATGTTGAAGTTTACTTCCTCGCGTCAATAGCTTCTTCCCAAAACTACCGCTTTCAAGCTCTAGTTATGACCATGACTACTACCTTCGCACCCACTTCACTCACCAGCTATCTCCGCCTCTTCATGAAATCATAGCCATGCCCGATTAACAACAGCAACATCTCCCTGGACTGCACCTTCGGTCGACCATCGCAACCCCAACACGCTATCAACCATAGGCATGCATGCACCCGAACATGAGCCGGCCTTAAAGCCTCCTCAACCTCGTGTCCTCCCACATCATCACAAAGTCATGACCCTCTCCCTCTAAACTTCGTTCGCCAACCCCCTAAAGTGCCTTGTGCACGAAGCCCCTTTTTATTAAAGTCGCCATTTTCTTTTTGTGGTTAGGGTAGAAAATTGAAAACAGGGGAAAGCTATAGGTTTTGGCTTGCGTTGTTGATGTAGAGGGAATTCAAAAGAATGAGAGATATTAAATTTAAATGGGCTTAAATGATTTGGGCTTAAAAATTCTAATTCAAAATTTATTTTACTTAATTTCCTTTACATTTAAATTTTAAAATTTAATCATTAACATTTATTTATAAAAGTATTTCAATCTAGTTTAAATTGGTTTATACTTCATTTTACGTAATATATTTCAATAAAACCACAATTTCTTTTAATTCCGTACTTTTTGTTTTTATTTAATCATTCATTGCACCATTACAAAATAAATTTATTTTCCAACTGTTTGAATTATGTAAAAATTGTTTATAAATTAAATATTTATAATTAATTTAAACATTTTATTCGATTCCAATATATTATTCAAAAAGGATTTATTAATTTAATTTATCAAAACAAAATCTTTTATTAAATACAATTTATTTATTAAAATTTTATTTCCATAGATAATAGTCATTAAAATCAAATTAAAACATTTTATTTCAATTAAAGTTATTCCTTATTATGACATAGAAAGCAGGGTTGATATAGACACCATCTTTATAAAAATTGCATCCTCGCATTTTTTTATAGGAAGACGCCAAACAAATCATGCCCTGATTTTCTTCGTATCTACAATCTTTTATCAAACATAAAATGCTCAATTCTCTATATGGCACTTTATCCAATTTCCCTTATCGTATTCTACAATTTAAATATATCCAATTTAAAAACTTTCTTTTTCTGCATACGACAAAAATTTTGTGAAAATTTTCTAACTGTCGAATTTTTTGAAAAATTTCGACAAAGTCTCCTTTTTACGGAGAGCATTTCAAAAAATCAAAACATAATAATATCACAACACACACATACATCCCAACATGGGGCATTCCGAAACTCGGGGAAACAATATTATATCACATATATTTAGATATATCGTAAAACGAACCTCTTTATTTAGCATTTCAATGCAACTTTACTTTTATGGAAGCAAAAGCAAGCATGCCTCAAAATCCAGCCTAAAATGCCTTCACGTACTTACTTTTAGCTCATAAACCATATAAGATCATATGATATAAATATGAAGAGGTTTTGCGTTCACATATCACAAAAACAATTTTGCATTTTCATTTGACGATCTTACATCTAAGTTTTAAGTATAAAGAACTCAAAATTGTTGAATGCTTCCAAAAACAAAGTTATAACATAACTAAATAGCTTTTCAAAACATATTTGGGATCACAAAAATATGGTTTGCATTAAAGTTAAGGCGATTTTGCTAAACAAATTATGAAACACTCTTTATTCCGTAGGTCCACCCTTATAAAGGTAGTTTTTCGCCTAGCAAACAACATATGTTCGGAAATTTTTTAAAATGGAACTTGTCATTTATCATCTTAGCTTTAAAGCAGGTATAAGATCATCAAAAACAAATAAGAGGATCAAAAGTTATGATCAAAACACCATGATGCTTCGGCTTAGAAAATTTCAAATACAGGCTAAGTTTTAATCCATTTTCAAACACATTTAGCCATTAGTAAACCCCATATTTTGAAGAAATGATAAACTTTAAAGTTGTTCCCTACATGGAACATCTTTCAATCTAAAAAAATTTCAATCAAATCTGAGTAGGGAAGCAAAAGTTATGTAGATTTTAATTGAAGACATAAGATTGAAAAATAATTGGAAACTCACTTTTCAGAACTTCAAGTTTACTTCACTTTAGTTTTATTTTTCTTTTTTCTTTTTAGAACCTCAAATATCAAAATCTCATTTAATGTTAACAAGCTTTTCTCGTCAAAGAACACTTTTGGTTCACTTTCCACAATCCCATCATGTGTGTATGTATGTGTAAACAACACAGTAATACCTTCTTATAAAAGTTTATTACCAAAAGTATTTCACAAAGTCCTCTAGTAACCATTAGATAAAAATTTTCCTCAAAAATCATGATATTCCACAACATCTAATTCATATTTTTTACTTTCTCTTATTTATGCTTATTTTTTCTCTTCAAAATATCTTAAATGATCTCATTCATTAATATTTTATTTTACCACTTTTACCAATCAATAATTATAAGTACAATTTAATTTAGGCTCTACCAAACTTCATTTTTTTCTTCATCATGATTTTTTCTATAATCATACTTCAAAAAATTTATTTTTATTTTTATTTTGCTTTTCTAACAAACAATCCTTGTTCAAAATTTTCAAATAGCAGCCTTGTTTAAAAATTAATTTTAAGTAGAACCCATATATTACCATTCCCACTAAAAATATAATTTCTAGAACATTAACTACTTCACAAAGTAGTATTTATGTCATTACCGAAATCTTTATTTTTTTCCAAAACATGTTATTCTTTTCAAACCATTATGTCGAAATCATCATTCTAGTGTTCAGAAATCCCTATCGATAATTTGGCTGTCACATCGACTAGAATTCTTAAAGCACTCGGTGAAAAAATTAACATGAATTTAATTATAAATTTTCTTTTTCAAACATTTTAATATATATATATATAATTTTTCTTAATTTTTCAAAATCATACGCTTGCTTTTAGTAGATTCATATATTAATGAAGATTATAATAACCACATACCTATTATAAGCAACACATAATCAAGCGATTAGTTTATTTTATTAATTTCATTTCACGTTTTAGTTACATATATTATATTAATTTCTTAAAATTTTTTATTACCCCCATAGCGATCTGTTGGCTTCTATTAATATTTGGCTCCATCTAATTCTAATGGGTTTTTAAATATTTGGGTGATAACTGCTACTCAATTCCATATTCTAGACTAGGACAATTGAAAACAAAATTAATACAACCAAACACACATCACACAATAAAACAAGCAAACACCTTTAGTAGAAAGCTATTTATCAGTACCCGTTGCACACTCTGATCACTACTAGATCAAGCTACTCTATTTAGAGCCATATAGAGGTTTATTCATCTTTTCCATTGCCGACACTACCGGTCTGGCTAACAATTCTTTATTTCAATACCTCCATTTACAACTTAAACTCCACATGGAGATTAACACTCAAATGTGATATGTAATGACATGCCTTTTTGGACGTTTTAAGCTGACACACATGTCGGACTGAAACCATTAAAAAGGGCAGATTGTTATGGGGTAATAAAAAAAGAGAAAGAAAAAACAAATAGAACATCTTGTAGCAGAATGACAAAATATAATAATCAAATAACAGTTCATGAAGCTGTTTTAAAAATATATTTGATTATTCTTTACCACACAAACATCAAAGTTACATAAACAGAAATAAATAAATAAATAAATACAGAGGAACAACATGATGAGTGGAATAAATATAATAAATAATAATGGTACAAATCTTTGTCTTCGTCCTCTAGAAATAAGGTCTTCAACCCTGCGAATTGAAAAGATAAAACACTCGAGTCAGAACTAAAAGATATTATGTAAGTTAAATCAATGGTAAACAAATATGAGTGGAACGGCGACAGATATGTTTATGGGGTTTGACATCTCCTATCCACTGTCTAATGTGAGTGCAGTAACTTAAGAGATGTTCGGGATCTACATCTCCTAAGGATCCGTTAAACTATCTACTATGTAGTACAATACGCTATTATAATTTGTCTATAGTAAAGTAAAAGTATCAAAATAGCATTAAGGTGTTACCCATATCCCCCTTAACGCATTTTATATATTCGCATAGTCTATACAGTACCGCACGCTCCTCCGTAAACAAGAGGTTTACCTAAAGAGCACTTCATAGGTATGGTACAAAACGAACTCGTAGAAGACGTGCTAGGGCATGTGAACACCGCACTCGAGACAATGCCAGTGTAGATATACCACTTGCGGATTTGGACTGGCGGTAACGCATAGCAGCTCCTACCGCCCACCATGGAACACATTCCCAAATCAAAATCAAGGGGTTGCTACCAAATCATCACAAAGTCACAAAATGGTATCGAAGAAATGTGTCCGATCGGAGGTGCGATCTCACTTGGCCCGACATGACTCTTATTTTAGTCACATCTAAGCTGACGCCCGCGAGTCAGGGTCACGTCATACCTCATACTGAAATTGTTTGCCAAACCATTCTACTTCATTTTTGGAATCTCCACCATGTACAAAGTTGTTAAAGTGGTTTTCAGTATTGGCAGAGAGCATGACATTATCTGATCCCAATCTCTTTAACAACTAAACAATTATTTCACACCGGATGATTCTTTTACATTTCGAAAAAGTCAATTTACAATTGATATCAAAATATCATATTCTCAAACCATATCATTTTCAAATCATAATTATTCTCAAAAATCACATTCACTTTCAAAATCATATTTACTCAAATATGTCATTTCACAAAAGGTATCAATTTCAAATTCCAACTTAGGTTGTATCATCATCAAGGATTTAAATATAAATACTTAAATGTACACACTCTGAAATTTTAGAAAATACTTTAGGTAATTATAATTAGTTTATGTAGTTTTAAAATATTTTTAATATATTTAAAATAGTTTAAATAATAAAATAGTTTAAATAGATTTAAATTTGATTCGATTAGATTTTTAAATGATTTAAGAAGATCTAAAATAGAATTAAATTATATTTAAAAATGTTTTAAATAGATTAATTTTAGATTACATAGATTTAAATTATATTAATAGAATTTTAAATAAAATAAATAAATTTAAAATAGACTAAATAGATTTAAATTATATTAAATAGATTTAAAATAGATTAAATAAATTTATTTAGATTAAAATAAGTATATTAGATTAAATTGGATTAAATAAGTTACAATAGATTAAATTAATTAAAATAGTTCTAAATTGACTAAAATAGTTTAAATTAATTTAAAATAGATTTCAAAGTTATACCCAACATTTCAATAACTCAATTCTTATAAATTCATTTATATTTTGACTTCAACTTTGAAAGTTCAAACTTTTAAATCCTTTTGACCATTTATAAAACTAATTCCAATTTCAACGAAAATAATTCAGTTTATATAAATCAATTTCTATTTCAAAATAACAGTTAATTAAACTCAAAATTCTAAAGATTCAAAAATCATTTAATTTAATCAATCTGGTGTCCGTATACAATTTTCTACCCTAGGGTCAAGTGATACGGATATTTATCATTTCAATCTGCAATTTATAATTTTACAGTTATATATTATTTCAAACCACAATCTCGAATTAAATAACATCCATAAAATCACTTGGGTCTGTCATTTCAACCCATAATGATTTTTCCCTACTCTATAGATTATTCGGGTATGTATCATTTTAACCTATAGGGAACTTGCAATTATAACCATAAAAATACAATCATCCAGTCATCCAATATCAACAATCAAACATCCATCACAATCATCATCCAAATCAATCAATAAACATCAATAGATAACTAGTAATCAATAACAGGTATTAATTTGAAAATTTAAATTCAGTACTAAATTAAATGGTGATTAAATGCAGTAAAGGTAAAATTTAACAAGATTGGCAATTTAAACATAATAAAATCAAACAATAAATTTCAAATCACCTCATAAATTAAATTTAACTAACATAAGAAAATTTAGTAGTTGTGAGTGGGTTAAAACACGCACCTTTGAATTTCAAATCGAATTAAAATCCAATTTGAGGCCTAAAATTTTACAGTCTCAAAATTTGTCCAAACTAGTGTTAAAATGTCCGAAATTTCAATACAATCCAAGTGGAACAAACCACGTGTGAATTAGAGCTCGTATGCAAAAGTTCTGTAAGTTAGAACGATTGAACAATTTAAAAATAAAATGAATAAAATATTAATTATATGTACACGTCATCACATCGTTTCCTCTCAAAAAACCTACGCATGGCAATAGATTTGATCGTGCCAAAACACAAGCCCCACCATCTCTGATCATCACATTGATGCCAAGCAAGTCACGACCATCTCCAGATACGCCGTCGACCTCCCCAAGCCTCGCGACCAACTCGCGACAACCATCATCTCGATCGTGTGCAACAAAAGGAGCAGCCGCCACCGGTTATTCAAATCCTAAAGCAATTAATATCCTCGATCCAATCGTCAAATCATCACGCCAACCACCTGGATGAACTCTCCTCAGCCCTCTCAACAACCCAGCACTAACGGCTTGACGATCCGTTGAAGTCGATCGCGATGAAAGAACGGCCATGACTGTTTCACGCAATTATGGCCAAACCATGATCCAAATCGGAAAAAAAATCACAGATTTGGGTTGCGCTCGTCGAGAGCTTCGAAATGATATATAAGTTGTTAGGGTTTTGAGGAGTTTGGTTTTGGAATTGAATTTGCAATTTGGGAATTAGGATTTTGCTGTAGGATTTGGTTCTGCCATTGAGAAGGAGAAGCAGACAACTGAATTGTACGTACAGACAAATGAAAATAAGAAGTAGCTAGGGTTTATAATGGACTGTTTATAGGTAGACCAGAAATAGAATGAATGGACAATATTGATTTACAAGTTGAACGATAAATGATCCGAAAAGCCTGTTCTGTCTCCGGAATGAAAATGGGTCACCCCATATATCAAAATAGATGTTTTCGACAGTTTTAAATTCAATGGAATAGGTTTTAAGTCCTAATTCCATCGTATGAAGAAGTTAGCTTAAAATTAGCTTATTTCAAATTAATTTCAACTGAAATTAAATAAATTGATTTCTAGGCGTTTTGAGTACGCACGATCAAACGACATGTCCGATCGCTACGAAACTTGAAACGTTACAAAAATTCACCAATACTGATTCGATGAAATTGGCTTCATCGAAATTCGAGACAGTGGCCAAAATGGCTGTTTTCACATTAATTAAATAAATTATTATTAAATTAAATTAAATCAATTTTTCAATTCACATTTAATAATTTACAATTTCTATCACTTTAGGTTACTTAACAATTTACAATCCTTTAAAACAAATTTCTATATCAATTTAATATTCGATATTGCACAATTTAAAATATTTAATTTCAATTTCAATAAATTTTATAATTACAAATTAAAATTCCAATAAGTCAATTTATTTGACTTTTCATCTTATTATTCAACCAATTCCATCTCATGAGTTTAATTAACCCTAAATTTACATCATATAACACACATATTTTCATTTATCATTTTATTCGTATTAACGTGATATTTAGTAATACTAAATTGCAATAAATTCATTAATTAAAATTTAGATTCAATCAAATCCTTTTATCTTGACTTATACCTTATTAATCCATCAGTCATTACTTTATGGCTATACATAACATTTGTTTATATTTTATTACATCAATCTTCTACAGTTATCATTTTAAATCCACATTAACTGCAATAATTGAGTGGATTAACTGTAATTGATTTCAAATTTAATTTACTGGTTAAATAAGTAGGTAACATGTAATAATTATCACCATTAACCATTAATCACATTTGTAAGTTTATTAATTTCAAACAAATATTATAATTACTTACCTAACACTGATTTTATTCAATTACCATTTATTATATATATTATTTCATTAAATTAATTCAATATTTACATTTGCTTTTCTTTATTCAATTTATAACCAAGTATAACATTTAAATTATTTCAGTTAATTGGAATCCCATTCAAATTGTTAATAATTAACTTAAATTAACATTATTACATTTCATTTTAGTTATTATTTCATTAATGTATCACAAATTTTTATTTCTCCTAATATTAAATCACAATAATTTTATTAAACTAACTATTTTAGTTATCGAAATTTACAGGTCGTTACATGATAGGGATAAAATTATATATATGTGTGTGTCTATATATATATATATATATATATTTGTATGTGTGTAGTAGAAAAAATAACAAGTACGTCCCAAGATGATTACTTTAGTAATCATCATATACTCCTATTATCCCCTTAATATAGGGTAATTTCCCAACACACCTAATGGGCATGGACTCTATGTCCCATCTAAGGTCAAGACTCATGTCTATTATATATATAATATATTGTTCTGAGCCTGCTTTGATACCAAATGAAACACCCTACCTCTATATCCATACTATCCAAGAGTATTACTAGGTAATAATGCCAGATAGTACGGAGAATGAGGCTATATGAGGTACACATGTGAATATTCTCTTCGGCTAGCACTAGTACATATTTAAACATGGAATAAATAACTTATCTATACGTACGTAGTATTAACACAAAGTAATAAACACGTGTGCCTTCAGGATAGAAAAATACACAATATACAAAAAATATCAGAGATCATAGAGTCAATATCGTAGCGATAATAAACATAATATAAAATGGACAACATATGTCCAATATGAATCATAATAATATACACTCAATAGACCATACAATACAGGACGATAATCTATAATGTCGAATATCTAATCTCCTTTATGTCTAGAAAACAATACTGGTCTCATCATCCCTGAACTTAAAATGTCTCAGACTGATCCGAATATTACGTAAATAACACATAGGTCAAATTCATATACATATAGGTAAATAGTACATGCATAGAATACTAAAAATGACATACAAATAATAGTGTTACAAAATAGAAACAACCATGAAACCAAGCGTAAAAATGTTATCATCCATATAAAATCACGTCAAATATTATACAGTCGATACAATATCTAATGGGTGAGTCTTCCATATTCAAAATCATCGTCAAAATCCATAAATCATCAAATATGAGATATCATCAATGATACTTAGGTTGGCAAGCAATGCCTGAGTATAACACCTAATCTCAAATAATAAAATACCAACATCGTTAGAAATATTGGCTGCCTATCGAAGAATCATATACAGTAATAGATTTAAGAATCCACTATACTCTGGACACCTATCCAGATATAATATCATCTCCTTATATATGAATAATAATAATAAATCGTGATGGGTGAATGACTATACGATAGACACGAAATCCCTAGTACAGTCATATACACATCAATACATGGGCTGCCTAACCCTGGGCCGCCTAACCCATATCTATAATGAAGCGAGATGTATCAGTAGGATATGTCAATCTACCACTCCGTTTGAACCAGAAGGGAGATTGATGACCATATGCCTACTCCAAGAGCCCAGAGTCGCCTAATCGGGTCTGTTCCTACAGTCTTCAATTACCTCAATAGACATTGTGACTCATATCCACTAATGGCTCGACAATGCATAACCTCGATCACGACCCTACTTTGCTTCTATAGGTTACAGAATGCTGGCTTATGCAATAAAAAAGGGCTATAGGGCACCTACCCTATGGGCCACCTAGCCCAAATCCTGTGATATAGTGCACCTACCCTTTGGGTGTACTAACACAAATCCTGTGATGCACAACAAACAAAATCTCCAATAAAGGCATCACAAGTCAGGGGCATGACCCTAAGAATAGACCGCTAGGGTGGATACTAGCCATCTGGTTCTCTCCATTGCCATTAAAAGGAGTACATCATGAAAGTGACACACAATGTCAATAAATATAAGGGCACCTAACCTGCTCACACCTGTGAGCATCACTTATGTACGTACAATCTCATAATATGATTCTCCTACGTGAGTGCTTTCAACTTACAATGAATAATCAAATAAATATCACAACAGCATCTCATACCACTATGTGATACTTAATCATTTATTTATTACTCATAAACTACACTCAATCTCCATAATATTCTATATAACGAGTCTAATGAATAGCCGAAGGAGTATTACTGAATGCTCCATCCCAAATAGTATTATAACTCCATTTATTCAAATTTCTCGTCATACAGAATGTTATATCATAAAATCAAATAGAAGGATATCATCACCGTATGAAATCGAAGAAGAAGGAACTAATCAAAAATATATAATTGTGAATCATTCATATCATTGAAATTTGTATAGGAAACGAGAAACCAAAAATATGGAGATAATACAGAAAATCCTATTGATGCAAAAATGAAATAATAATAAAGTTCAATAAAATCTTTCTTTAAAAAATTAAATTATATATTCCAATATATAGCACACTTTATTAATCTATAAGTATTCATACTATTTATGAAATACACTTTAAAATACCTAAAATATTAATCAGGAGATTTTTCAGAATTTCCAAAATTTTATAATTTTAAAATAATTAATTAAAAAAAATAAACTTTTCTTTTCAATAAGTTTTGACAAAAATTCTTAAATCAATTTAATACTCTGAAATCAATAAAAATCTTAGAAATATATTACATATTGAGTAACACTTCAACTTTATTTATATAGTTCCAAAATTAAGATTTTAATACAAAATTCATTTCCAAATCTATACTTATGTATTTTGAAACATTCAAAAACACTTTTCAAATCAAATATCCTTTATATAAGTTTTCCCATAGTTTTCTATAATTAGTTACTATTTTAAATAAATGCATAAACTTCAAAATAAACTATATTTATTTCAGACCGTAGAATACAGCTCAAAATTTTCACTTTATAATCAAACTAATTAGAAGTAAAACATTTTTCCTTTAAATTATACCACTTTTGAAATTTAAATATTATAAATAGAGATTTTTATTTACATAAACATATCTAGAATCTTATAATTAAATGAAAAAATAAAATACTATATTTTTCCAAGTTTAAAACTCTTTCAATAATATTTAAATAACCTTTGTGTTAAAAATTACTTAAATTAATTTTATTATTTTCATAATATATTTTATAAAATAACGATAAATTATATTTTTCCTTTAAAAAAATCCAAACTTATGACGTATTATACTATGAATTTTTACAAGAGTTTCATAACCAGAAGCAAACCATATTTATATTTATAATTCAAATTATATTTCAAAGTGTAAAAATAGCTAATTGAATAAAATTTAGTAAATTATTTATAAAATACTTTTAAAAAGACTTTCAAACTCTTAAAATAATTTTCCAAAGCCTTTTAAAATCTTTTTGAAACAAGTAAAATAAGCGAAACATCGATAAAATTCACTCACATCAACATCAGAATATATATATATATATATATATATATAAATATATATATATATATATATATAGCTCAATTCATAAACGGATGGAATTCCTTTTGCAAATAGACACTTCCATCCAACAATCACAAATAATCAATAGAGCCAATCGATTTAGCCAAATAATTCAAATGATATATGAGATAAATAAATAATATGAATAGCTATAAAGATAAAGTTATTGGAATAGTAACTCATAATTTGAAGAATTAGGAAACATATGCTTTACTCTAGTTAATATTGTTAGCAACCACTGCCTTCGAGCCATTTTTCATTGAAGTTTACTACTCCACGTCAATAGCTATGCCCCAAAACTACCACCTTCAAGCTCCAATCATCACTGTGGTTGCCACATGTAACATCCTATATTTTTATAACATTATTTAGAATAATTAATTTTGTAAAATAAATAAATAATGTGTATATTAATAAGTTGATAATTTATTAGCTAAGGGTAGTCGTGCCATGTTTATGTGCAAATTAAAATGAAGTAACCTAAGCTAATGTGTTACGATATGAGAATGGAAATATGGGAAATAAGTGGAGCTTATACCCTAAACCCTTAGGAGATAGGATGCTCACGTTCATTTTATATTACTCAAACTAAAAATACTAAGGCCGGCCACCATTATCATTCTCAAGAAGAAGATTAAAGCTAAGATTGAAGGGAAGGGAAACAATCAACTAAATCAACATCAAATCTCACATCTATAATCTCAAAGTTAAGGTGAATAATTATTACATCCTAATTTCTTTTAGTTTTCGGTTTTAAGATTAGACCCACAATGAGTTTGCATGTATATGCCATGTTTTGATGATTAAAATTATATATATATATATATATATGTTGTTGATGGATTATATATATTCTTGTTAGTTTTATGGTATGTTTGACATGAAAACCTTATTTAGTGACATCCAAATGCCTTGAAAATTTAAATCTAGGTCAAAAATGATATTTTAGAGATTGGTTTCGATTTTCATAATTTTCTAAATTAATATGGATTTTATATTAATTTTCTATTGAAGTAAATTGTTTGTTTTATAAGCTAAAGGATCACCTGCTTTGCTTTCGAATAAGAGCTTTCGACTTGGTTGCTTTCGACTAGGTCAAATGTTTAAAGTAAAGGTTTTAATCCTTTCGACATAGTCGAAAGGTTAATGCCATCTTGACACTATTTTGTTTTGAAACCTTTTAACACAGTCGAAGGGTTACTACTGCTTTATAAATATTTTATTTTGAACCTTTCGACAAAGACAAAGCTTCACTTGTTTTAAAAAACTATTCGCTTCTCCATGCTTTCGACAGAAAATTTTCAACTTACGTGATTCATCCTTGTTTTATAAACTGAAGTAAAATCCAAAAGCTCTGAAAGAGTTATTTTAAAGGATATGTTTAGAGTTTTCGAAGTAGAGCTTTCGACTTAGTCGAAAGGTTGCTTCCAATGATTTCGAAAGGTTTATTTAAGTGAATGGTTTCTAAAGGTTTATATTGAAGGGTTTCAAAAGGTTTATATTGAATGGTTTCGAAAGTTTAGCTCAATGGATTCGAAAGGTTTGTTTAAGTGAATGATTTTGCAAGGTTTTAGTTGAATGATTTCAAAAGGTTTAATTCAATGGTTTCGAAAGGTTTCTTAAATGGTTTCGAAAGGTTTTAATTGAGTGATTTCGAAAGGTTTAGTTCAATGGTTTCGAAAGGTTTATTGAATGGTTTCAAAAGGTTTTAGTTGAATAATTTCGAAAGGTTTATTGAATGATTTGGAAAGGTTTATGCAGGAAGGTTTTCCAAACTTTTCTCTAAGGCAATGTTTGAAAGTGGTTTTAAAGAAGGATGTCCAAAGTTCTACAGCTTTCGAAAGGTTTGTTTTTCAATATTTTTGAAAGGTTTGGAGAATAGTTTTGAAAGGTTTAATGTTTGATGTCGAAAGAGGGGATTTCAAAAGTTTAGAAAGAGGTTCATTCAAATGGTTAAATGTTTTCATCAACTAAATTTTTGAGTAAAGAATACATATGTACATACACACACATATGATAGTGATATGATTATGAGTAAAGTATAAAGATTATACACTTTTTACTTGTTTAAGTTTGATTTAAAGATTTTAAATCATTTTAAAAATGTTTTCAAGGAAAATTGTGGGAGGGGATCCTTGAGTGTAAATGACTCATATATTAGAAAACCAGATGGGACTAGTATGGGGTCACGCCCTATACATTAGCGAATAGCCCCAGCTAATTGTTGTCCTTTATTCCAGTGTGTAGGGCATTGTCACAGATAGACTAAAATTATGGTCACACGTTGAAAGGAATATATGTTTGTATACTGATAGGTTATCGGTGAGCCCGAAAAAGGATTAGGATCGGGAAGACCTGGGACATGATTAAGTCAGGGACGGACCATCCAGAAATGAAGTATTTAGCAGATAGTTGAGGATAGACTGTCCAAATGGGAAATGTTCAACAAATAGTTAAGGATAGATAACCCAGAAGAAGAATATCTAACAGGTGTTAGGTTAATTTTGATTATATAGTCAGGTAGGCCTGAGTCAGCCTAAGGTTAAAAGTTATCCAAACAAAACTTGGGTGTTTGAACAGATAGTTCATTATTAGCTGATATTTATGTATGTTTACATAATGATTGTTTTGCAGTTTTAAACCATTGTGGGTGCAGGAGCACAGCATATGGTTTTATTTAAGGTTTTGCAAAGATATGTTTTAAAAGGATGTTAGTGAAGGGTAACCCCTTCCGTTAAGTGGCGTGGCCTCACTTAACATAATTATTCCAGGATGTATAATATTATTACACCAGCCTTTATGTCTGACTCGAAGTTCATGTTTTCCCCTTAAAATCTTAGAAGCTCAAAATTGATTTGAGTAGGCTGAGGGGTTAAGCTTCTTTTTTAGGTTTTAGAATGTTGACGAATAAGCTACCGAAGGCATGTAGGAGGCAACGGATAACTACTTAGGATTTGCAGTTCTTGTTTTATGTTTTGATATACTTCTGCTATGTTATGTATTAAGTCTATTATGAATCCATGACTCCAATCATCTAAGGGGGTATCTTTGCTCTTGGCGTCATTTGTAACAATTATAATTGATCTGTGCTTGGGAACGATTTGGGGATTATGCATTATGAATGTGAAACATTTGATTTTGAAATGTAATGAAGTAAATGTGGTTTTTTTGAAATCTGTGTTTTGTGTCATATTCAAGTGCTTCTGATATTATTGAAACCATTAACATAGCCCTTTTTAGTCATCGAAAGCTAATACTATAGATGACTGCAGCATCTGTAGCGCTTAATTTTGGGCCATTAAATAGGGGATGTTACACCACCTAACATGCCCACATCACTTACCAGCAACACTTCTACTTCATGAAACCGCAACAATGCCTGATCAACATCAATAGCATCTCCCTTGACTACACTTTTGGTCGACTATCACAACCTCGTTGTGCAATCAACCCTACACATGCTTGCATCAGAACATGAGCTTGCCTTAAAGCCTCCTCGACCTTGTGTCCTTACACATCGTCACTAAGTAGCAGTGCTCTCCCTCTAAATGTCGTTTGCCAGCCACCTCAAGTGCCTTGTGCATGAAGACCTTTTTTATATTTCTTATTATTAAATCCACAATTTTCTTTTTATGATTTGGGTAGAAAATTGAAAATAGGGGAAAACTATGGGTTTCGTCTTATGTTGTTGAAGTAGGGGGTATTTTCTATAGAATGAGAGATATTAGATTTAAACGGGCTTGAATGATTTGGGCTTTAAAATTCTAATTCAACATTTATTTTACTTAATTTCCTTCACATTTAAATTTTAAATTTTACACCTTAATATTTATTTTATAAAATATTTTAATCTACTTTAAATTGGTTTATATCTCATTTTACGCGATATATTTCAATAACCACACTATTTCTTTCAATTCAATACTCAATTGTTTTTATTTAATTAGTCATTGCATGATTAAAAACTAGATTTATTTTCCAACTATTTCAATTATATAAAAATTATTTACATATTAAAATACTTATAATTAATTATAACATATTATTCAAAAAGGATTTCTTAATTTAATTCAATTTATTAAAACAAAATCTATTATTAAATACAAATTAATCAAGTAAAATAAAAAATTTCTTAAATAATAGTTATTAAAATCAAATTCAAAATTTTTATTTCAATTAAATTTATTTATTATTACGACATAGAAAGCATGGTTGTTACAATGTGTGTACGTGTTATTTATAAAGAAAACAAGAGGTTTAAATGAATCAAAATCCATATGAACTTAAAGGGGTACACATTGGACGTAGAGTCATATGATGTCATAGGTATATACTTATCTCCTTTTTAATGTTGATATAAATTTGAAATAAATCGCCCCTCGTTATTTGCGATATAAATAGAATACTTTACATACATATTGTTATTGAGCACCGTCAAGTTATAAATATTCGAAGTGATGTTGATAATGTCCTTAACTGGTATAAAAATATTATGTAAATTTCTTGAGCATCTACAAGGTTACATAATTAACCTTAGGCTAAAGCAAAATGATAGGTATAGAGTATCTAACATACTTTATGATTTATTGAGCACCCTTATAATCGTAGAGATAGTTATGAGCAAAGAAAACATATTATTGGGAATTATATATGAGATATAATTAGTAAAGTGTTACTCACTATTTATGGGGACTATAATTTGTTGAGAACCCTCAAGATTATAGTAACATGATGAATGTGTCATAACATCCATTGAAAGAATTCATGAAATTCAAATATCTCTTTTAGGGTTTTTGAGAAATCTATAATTCAATGGGAGCTTTATCATATAAATAAATATACTAATCTAGTAAGTATAAGAACATATTCTAGACAAAAATACACTAATTAGTGCGAACTATAAAGATGGGTTAAGGAACATTAAAACTGCATTCGCTTATGAAAAACTCTAAATGTGGTCGCGAATTAGCCCATGGCTAGACCCGACAAAGATGCCACACCCAAAAAAAATTAAGTCTTATGAAACTAAGACATTATATTGTGAGGTTGCCCAATGCTATGTGCTATCAATTATGATCATTGAGCTCCAAAGGTAACATAAAAATATGGATGTTCAAGCCATACTCAAACACCTCTAAAAGTTGAACGGTGAGCAGTTTTGTACCACATGGTACAAGATCTCACGAAAACTGTTCCACATGAAGATGAGCAAGGGAACCCCCACCCAAGATCATATACTAAATATGATGGGGTGCATTGCGAAATTTGTAGTTAGAACAACTCTTGACATTAGTTACAGACAGACTTATTTCCTAGATCACCCACTCCACGGTTTGATATGTTCAGTGAATTTCAATTTGAACTCATTGGAATTCGTTAAAGTATATTATCATGGACCTCTCTAATATGTTAAGGATGGTAGAGAGTACGTTCATGAAAGAGCCAAACGTAGTGCTTTCTGTCAACGGTGCCTCTTCCTCGAATAGTTCAAAGAAAAAAGCATACGAAAAGGGGCGACAAGGGTAAAGCCAAGTCCAGTCAAGAGAAAGGCGAATGTCACCATTGCTTAAAGAAGGTACATTGAAAGAGTGACTATCTGGATTTTCGAAAAATGCTTAAGGGGAAGGAAACAAATTTCTCTCAATGGTATTTTCCTTATAGAAAATTGTGTATTTATGAGAGTTTCTAGTTAGGTTTTCGATACTAGATCTGAAACTCGTATCTGTAATTCGTTATAAGGACTAAAAAGGAAGAGGCTCATTGCAAGAGGAACCATGAAATTCCAAGTTGTAAATAGAGCTACTATAATTACCGTCGCAATACCGTATTAAACTTGTTAGTAGACATGATTTAATTTGTATAGTTGTTATTATGCACACAACATTATTAGTGGAGTTATTTCAGTTTCTTGTTTAATGGAAAATGGAAATAGTTTTTATGACAATATTATAAATATTTATGCCAAGGAACAATTGCCCAAGTATCTCTATGATATAGCATTGTAAGTTAAGGTCCTAAAGGTCATTATTTGAACGCCCAACACATCAAAATGAGTGCTCTACTATAACACCCTATATTTTTGACAACATTATTTAAGATATTTATTAGTTAAATTAAATAAAATAATGTGTCGATGAGGGGATTGATGTTTGATTTAATTAAAGGGTAGTCGTGCCATTTAAACAATGAATTAAAAGAAGAGTTTAACATGAAATAGAGGAAGGGTAAAGTAAGAAAGAGGCCATTCCTATATCCCTTAAACATGGCCATGTATCCCCAATAAACGTTCATTTTCATTTTATCAAACATTTTAAAATAAGGCCAGTCACCATTAACAAGAGTAAGAGGAAGAAAAGCTAGGAAGAAATTTAAGCAAATCAAATCCGTTCACATCTCAATCTCTTTAATCTCTAAAGTTAAGGTGAACAATGTCTACATCTTATACTGTTATTATTTTCAATTTTAAGATGAACTCCGAATATTTTGCATTGATTTGCCATGTTTTTGAATGATGGAATGGTTATTATACTTGTTGATGAATTATGGTTGTTCATATTTAATATATTATATGTTTTAAGGTAAAAACCCTAAAAAAGACATCTAAATGTCTTGCAAATTTTTATGAAGATCATAAATGATATTTTAGAAATGTGTTTCAATTTTCAGAATTTTCTGAATATTTATGGAATTTATATGAATTTTTTAGTAATGAAAATGTTAATTTGGGTTAATAATTATGTACGATTAAATAATACAAGATTTAGGTCTGTAATTTTTATATGTTGGAAAATATATTAAAAGAGATTTTTTGGAATTTGTGTGGAATTTTCCTAAGTGTTTTAATGGATATATAAAATTATTTAAGGTATGAGACTTAAATGTTTTATATATTTATAAAAGGAGAAGGGGCTTTTTGTAAAATAATTCAAATAGTTACTTCTGAAATTGTAGCACCTTTTAGTGGTAAAGATAGGAGGCAACCAATCAAAACTAGACACATAAGCAGGTTAGGTGAAAAGAACTATTTGTTATATGTTTTTCACCGTTTTGATGCTTTGGGCACCTGCTTCCACCTTGATTAACTTTCGGCTAAGTCCCTCCGCCTTCAACACCATCGAAACCAACACGCATGGTATCGATATATTGATACGTAATGAATTGGATAGAAGGAGAAAGGTATGTAAACCAGGGGTTGAGGCATCACTTTGTTTTTAAATTTGAAATGCGCCTACTTGCTTTCGACTAAATAGCTTTTGGCTAAGTAGCTTTAGACTCAGTTAGCTTTCGATTGGGTTTAATGGATTTATAGGAAATGGTTTCAATTGGGTTGCGCCTCTGTTTTTAAAACAATATCTTTCGACTAAGTCGGAACCTTTTTACTGCCACCCTTTTACCTTTCGACTCAAGTGATTTTGAAGGGGTACTTTGTTTTCTAAAATTTGGCTACTTTTCTAATGTTTTCGAAGGGGTGCTTTCGACTTAAATTTTTTAAGGACCCTTTTTCTATGATTGAAGCAAAACCCAAATGGTTTCGAAGGAGACAGTTTTAAAAGGATTCAAAATAGATGCTTTCCGTTCTAAAGAGTTTCAACTGAAATAGTTTTCAAAGGTTTGGAAGGTGTAAATTTTTAAATGGTTTCGAAAGGTTTCCGCATGTTTTGAATTGAACCAAAATTGCTTTCGAAAGGATTAAGTTTTGACTGTTTGGAAAGATTTTAAAGTATAGTTTCGAAAGGGGTGGTTCCTCAGGGTTTTGAAAGGGTTGAATGAAAAGGTTTTTTCTATGTTTTCGAAAGGAAATATTTAGAGTTTTTAAAGCAGAATGTCTAATGTTTTAAATCTTTCGAAGGAAAGAATTTTGTTGGTTTCGAAAGAGTGACTTTCAATGGTTTCGAAAAGAAAGATTTGGCCTTTCAGCCTAGATTAAATAAAGGGTTCTACTTGGTTTCGAAGGGTTGTTTAAAGGTTTTAAAGAACGGTTTCGAATATACTAAATAGGCAGAACAACCTAAGTGTTTTCAAGTTAAAAAGGACTTTAACTTATTTTGAAAGGATAGCTAATCCTTATTAAAATTCATCAACGTTATTTTGAATTAAGTATATATACCATTGCAAAATAGCTTAGAGTAAAGCTAAGAATATATTTTCCTTTTTCAAGTATGACTTAAAAGGTTAAACCATTTTGAAAACGTTTTCAAGGAAAAAGATTAAGGGTAGTTAACCCTAAGAAAATAATTCGGACATATAGTCCATTTTGATTCGGACAGTTAGTCCAGTTTGTGGGCAATCAGCCTAGTTTTATGGACAAATAGTCCATTTGTCAGCATAACAGACCTTGCTATTATATTACGAATAGATAGTCCATCTATTACCTGTTTTATAGACAGATAGCCCATTTTATTATCATAAAAATATTGCTATTTCTTTATAATCAGTTTGATTACCAATTTGGTTGTTGGAAAGGATTTGCAAAATATAAGTTTTAAAGAGGATTTTAGTGAGGGAAAACCCATTCCGCTAAGCGGCGTGGTCTCACTTAATATCAGTAAACCGAGATGTAACAGTATTATTCACACTGGGATTTATGTTTGAGTCGAAGTTTTTGTTTCCCCTTAAACTCTCGGGTGCTCAAAATTGATTTGACTGGGCTGAGGGTTAAAGTTTTCAGGTTTTATAAATTTTGGCGAATAAAGCTTCCGGAGACGAGCAGGTGGTTGACGGATAGCTACTCAGGAGTTAAAGATTATTTTGTTTATTTTCAGATGTGTATTTAGTCAGATATGACTATGTTGCTTTGATCAACCAAGTGTGCATCGTCAATGTCGCTTTTGGTGTATTTTGTAAATGATATATTTAATCATCGCCTACGAAACTTTAAGGGATTATGGAACTTATATATGAATTTGTTTTGAAATGTAATCGGTAAAATGTTATTTTTGGAAATCTGTGAATTTGTTCATATTCAAGTGCTTCTGATATTATGGATACCATAAGCATTATCGAATTTTTCACTAGAAGTTAATACTGCGGATGATTGCAGCATCTATAGCGCTTGGCTTTGGGCATCTAGATATGGGATGTTACAACTTGGTATCAGAGCATGGTTTATGAAAAACTTTAAGCTAAAAATGGATTTTAAAACAAAATCCTAAGGAATTAGAGTAATATTGGGTATAGGATAACACTATAGTAACATACTTGTATTTGCCATATATAAGTATAAGCTTTATATCTAGTCTCTTATCCTTGTTAGGTTATTTTTTGTATCTCATGAAGTTTGAATACATAAATGGATAGTAGAAGAGGAAGAGCTAACCCAGGAGGGGATGGCACCCATGGGAAGGCCAGACATAGTACAAGGAGGACCCAAGGTCAGGCCCAAGCAGAAAATGTAAGTGTTGAAGTCCCGCAAGTTGGAATAGAAGTTATGTATCCGTTTTTCATGAATATGATGAAGCAGGAGTTGCAGCAGGAGTGTTAGGAGGAGATGCTGCAGCGGAAGGAGTTCTGGTAGTTAACCATTATGCTAAGCTGAAAGCTTGGAGGGAAGCCTTTTCTAGGGACAGAGGTTACTAAAGAGGTAGAGAATTGGTTGCTGTACTGTGAGAGAATCTTTGCAGATTTGGGGCTCAATGACGATCAGAAGTGGAGGCTTGCTTCGAGACAGCTTCAGGAAGCAGCTTTGTTTTGGTGGAACAGTGTGATGACTAGTGTGGACGAGGAAACCTTAACTTGGGTAGATTTCAAGGGAAGGTTCCAGGAGAGATTCATGTATGTGATGGCACAGCCTGCTGTGATCAGAAAGTTTGCTTAGTTAGAGCAGTGAGAGGTGTCTATTTTTGAGTATGCTAGGAAGTTTGAGGAGTTGGCCAGGTATGGGTATGCTTAGTATACACAATAATGAAGAGGAATGAGAAGTTCATCAGGGGTTGAAGCCTGAATTAGCAAGGGTTACATTACCTCATATTATAGATCTTTTTGACTTTGTATTGGAGATGGCCTTAAGGCATGAGGAGATTCTTGATTCTCTAGAGAAGAGTAAAGCTAAGGAAGTCTATATTTGTGACGGCCTGCCCTCCTCGACCCTCGAAAATCGACACAAATACGCCATTGTATAATATGCCGATGATCGAGTGTCGGAAAAAACAGATTGCTGAGGGAAAGAAAGGGGGTAGAAGAAGAGACAATAAAACAACATTAGAATCTCACAATCGTAGCGGAATAAAATATAATAGATAATAACTAATCTTTATACAAAAAAAACTATATCTGTTTTATACATTACATCATCAGAGTACATCACAATCAAAACAATTACTGGATAGTTATATTAACTTATCCTCACAACAGCCGATTATACAGCTTATACTGCACAGTAGAATATACTTCAAGTACGTGTGGTACGTCTTGCCATCCAGCTCGTCTTCTGATCTCCACAGCATCTTATAACGTATTTATAATATTCGGTCTGACCCAAGCATTATAATAAAATAATACCAGAGTCAGTATGGAAAACCAGTGTGAGAAAATGCACTCAACTTAATTTTTGAAGTTTCAAAAATCCTTTGAAAAACAAAGGTATCTCGTAAGACCACGCCACAAATAAACATGTCGGGTTTTTACCCTACGATAACCAAAACATTTCTTATAAAATCCTCTAATATATACTTATTTCAAATGGTCGAAATTGTTACATTCATTAAATTCCAGCAATATTAGGCTCTACAATCAAAACTGTAAAGGGCACGTAGGGAGAATGGATTTCCAACTAATGACTAGGCACTGAGGTACCACCTGTCACGGTACCTACTTTAGATCAGCATGCCACGGATCCATCCTGATCCTCTGCAACACAAGACCGGACTACCTCTTACTGGATAGCCTGAATAAGATCACCCCGTGGTTGGGATTAGCAACCGGCCACATAGCCGAGAAAAGGGACATCTAGACATGGATGACTGCACCCTAATTGGTTGCTAGCCACTTAGCCTTGCTTCATGACCCCTGATTTTCGGCCATTCCTAGTTGATGAGGCTCGAGGCTGTGCGTTACCTTTCTAGAATACATCTTAGTTAGAATGCCCATCGTCCTCCTGAGGATGTTCTGAAAGCATTCATCCATACAAGTCCGTTCCGGGTCCGAACGGAACCGAAGGCACTACTCCTACTACATCCATTTTGAAATCACCCTCAGGATTAGTAGCGATTATCCCTTACACTTCACTACTCCATCTTCGACTCCAAGCTCTTGTCTTCATTACGAAAATGTACTCGTTGGATCTAAGTGGTTTTCGGATCACAAATCCGATTCTGGTCTCTTCGAAATAATGTTCGCTATTTCCCGGAAAACTCAACCCTGGTTCTTTAAGAAATACACAGACGAAAATAAGATCGGAGTTCACCTCCTAACCTCAGTGAACGGGTTTCCTTATAAACGTCCTAGAGCTTATATGTATAGTACAGCACCTCGAACGATAACTGTACGATATAATTCCCGTACTCCTCCTAGATATTTCCAATGTCATATTGGGTCCAAATTTGATAGTCAGTTATTTAACTATCAAATAAACAATCAATTCAACAACTTATTTTATTTCCACTGAAAAGCTCCAAATCTTATTAAATTATATTTTTAATAATTTAAATCACTTTGTCCAAAAATATATACTTAAAACATTTTAAATAAAACTACCTAAATCACTTTACCCAAAATAATAGTTATGAAATTCTGTAATAATTTCCCAAGTAAAACTTAAGCCACAAGCCATTTTAAAATAAAATTTCTGTATAAAGTATAAATATTAGAATATTTCTTTAAAAACATAATACTAATTTAACTTTTAAAATAATTATTACTAAAATTAATTTGAATAATATTTACTTTAAAATTCTAAAACAATTAAAAAAATAAATTTCTTTAAACACTCTTTTAAAAAAAAATTAAAGCCTTAAACTTATACATAAAAATCTCCTTTGAAAATATACCTGGCTTTTCAGGGAAATACACTTTCCATTTTAATATAACCCATATAATCCTTTATAAATCCTGCTCGATTTATCCCAATTTAATTTACGTCTCAATCCCATGAGCACTTTAAAAATAAAATCACTTTTAATTTTTAAAACACATTTCCCATCACCTTATAATCACTTTCAAAAATATATACTTAAATTATTTAAAATAAAGCCACTAAATTCTTTATTCAAAATAATACTTACGAAATTCCATAAGAGTTTCCTGAGTAAAACTTAGACCAAATTTTCCTTTATAAATTAAAGTTATTGGATCAAATAGTTATGTAAAAATTCTCTTTTAAAAATCATAATACTAATTTACCTTTAAAAATAATTAACTACCATAATTGACTTAAATAAATATTTAATTTTCACTTAAAAATAATTAAAATAATAAATTTTCTAACATTCAAAAAAAACAATTATTTCAAACTTCTAGTTTATACTTTGAAATCTTTTCCTTGAAAATATACTTAGTTTTCCAAGAAAAATATTCTTCCCAACTTTTAAAATAAAATCATCTTTTTATTTTTAAAATGAATTGCACCTTTCCTTATAAATTTCCACCGGAAATCTATACTTCTAAATTTATCAACTGATAAATATTCCACTTCATTTATATATCCAGTTTATGAATTTCCATTACTCATTTCCTTTTAAATCACAATTTCCAAAACACTTAACAAATTTCAAATCGATTTCCTGAATTAAATTTCCTTTAAATTTATTACCCAATTTATCCAAATTCCCAGTAGTTATTCACTAAAGAATTTTCTTTTTATTTCCTTTTAAAAACCCAGTTCATTTTATTCTATATTTTAAAACACCAAATATATTCATCCAAACCATAGCATCGCATAATTTAGGTTCCAATACGATCTATCAAAAGATATCAATAAAACATATTACAGGTTATTTCAGTATTTTAAGGAATCCTGTTAGATCCCTCCAACCCGCTTCCTGCATCCACAGATGCTAGCATAACATAAAAATACCAATTCCACTTCGAGGAGGAATATCACGGTATATAGAGTCATCCGCTATTATGCGGGGCGTATAGGGTCTCATCTGCTACAAAATGCGAGAATATCAATCATCCCAATATATATATAATATCATGTCCAGACTGATAACAATAATAATAATCCCATTTCAATCAATCAACCAATCATTTAAATTTTAACTATTTAAATTTAACCCGTAATTCAGATGTAAGTGAGAATAACTCACCTAGAATTCGTCGAGCGTTCCAATTTTTAAATTAAATCGAACCCGTTCGATTTAATATAAAATTCTCGCTTGCTCCAAATACCTCCGGATCTGCTGCAGCGCGTAGATCACGTTGCTGCGATTCCGGCGCTTCCTATATCATCGGAATCTGAACATGCATGCAAAAGATATGTAGTTTTAAAGATTGTTCGATTTAAAATATAATATATTTACATTTTTATTCTATTATTTTTACAAACCCAAATTGAGGCCGTTCAAAACGGAACTGCAGATCTAAGTCGCAAATTTCCTTCCCTTGTTCCTCGTTCGAATGCATGCTTCAGGGTTTGCTCAAACCCAACGTCATGCTAGCTTTCACGATAACCGCCCCCACCATGACCATATCTACGTCCATTCAAATCTCTCACGATGAAGCCCTTCATGCGCCGCCCCAAGCCTCGAACGACGTTGAACTCGAGCCACCCCTCGCCTTTAATTTCGTATTCGAATGCAACCCTTCCCGCTTGATTTTTGGCCACCAAGTCGTACGATAGTTGATTTCCACCGTTGAATCTAAGCATCTCTCCGCCCTCTACAATATTCCAGTTGGGAGTTTCCTCGAAAGATTTGTGGATAAGGAGGAATTTGAAGAAGAAGGAGGAAGCATATCGACCATTAAACCTATACATGACGGCTCGAAGAAAATAAATTAGGGTTCTACTGTGCATGGCTTATATATATATATATATATATATATATATATGATTATTTATTAATTTAATATCATTTTCACAAACTACTTGATTTCCAAACGAATTCCAATTGAAACGTACCGACAGGCGTTTATAAGGTTTTACCCGCATTCCGAACACAGTGGAAAGTGTTTCGGAGGTTAATTTGATCATATGTGGAAGATAGCTTTTTGAATCGAGTTTAAATATTCAATTTTCGATTTTAATTTCTACGCATTTCTCACCCGTACAAACGAACGGCGACTCCAAACGCTATGAAATTTGAAATCCGATAATAATTAACTACTACGGATCCAATGGAACTAGTTTCATCGAATTCCTAGATTGTCCCCCGGAAGGCTATTTTAACTCGTCGATTAAATCGAACGATTTTCAAAATCATTGAAGTCATCTAAAACTTCACTTTTAAAACTTTACTAACTTAATCATAAATCATACATAATTTATATTCGTGTTAGGAATCATTCTGATTTATTTTGAATCAAAATTTGATTATTTACATTATTAGTACTAGTGTAGGCCCGTGCTTCGCACACGGGCTACTTGTATTATTGTATAAGTTAATATTTTGTTTGATTGCAAACATGTAAATAGAAAGCAATGTCATTTTTCGAATTTCAAAAAGATACCGAGTAAATTAGTTCAGCCAATTTCCTTTATTAGTAGTAGAGATATATTAAATTCTATTATTAAATTAATATAAAAATTCCAAATTTAACTTATCGACTTTGGATTCGATCCAAAGGTCCAAGAAATCCAACTAGACTTTAAACAAATTTTAGAAACCATTTCCATATCTATATACATCTAGATTCACAAATTATCCCAATTTTAAATATTAAATTGTTATTATCCAAATCCAATTAAATTGCCATATTTGAAATTATAACTAATTTTATTGATTCAAATCAAAATCTTCGTATTTCAGAATCAATTTGTAATCCACATTCAACATTTCTGATGAATTAAATGTTCAAAAACTAACGATCAAAATTTTAGGTCGTTACATTCCTCCCCCTTATAAAAATTTCATCCCTGAAATTTGCAAAAGCAGGAAAAATACTCCTAAACTCATTAACTTACCCAAAATCCACTTAATTAAAACTTACATTCACTTCTCGAAAACCTTAGTTTAATCCAAAACCCTTAGCTTTCATTTTCAACTCAAAAACTTAAATTTCTCATATTGTTCCAAAAATCAACTTTCTAATTATCCAAAAATTTCAAAAATTTCAAAAAAAATTCTAACTCCTAAAATTTTGATAGCGTTTCCTTTGTACGGAGAGCGTTTTTCAATATCACAAGAGATATAAATACATATACATCGACCCATACGGTCGGAGAATAAAATATATAGCAATATAGGATCACTTCTTAATTTTATTTGCGTAGGTGTACCTCACATTAGCGTTTTAAGCAAGCGGCTAATTTATTATGCATTTATGTGCTCCAAAGTTTATCCGATTGCCTCCTGTACCTGTACTTACTCAACAAGCACATAAGTTTCCAAAATCATGAAGTTTAAACAACATTTTGCTTACCTACTAGCCTAACACAAAGCTTCAAAACCCAAACAAATAAACTTAAAAATCCTACATATTAACCATATATAATAAGTAATCACAAGGTTTCAACTCTATTTTAGTTTCCTTCATAAATTCATATATCATTTTGCTCCACTCAACCAAGTTCGCTATATTCAATTCATCTTTGCACCAACTAATCTCATATTCATATCAAATTGGTTATATGCCTTATTTTACATAATTTCGCCTTTCCAATTCCAAATTGATTCAAAACCAATTTTATTTACGTCTTTTAATTCATTTACTTAGTTTATGACAAAACGACAAGTTTTTATGCACATTTTGATGTTATCCAAGCAAATAACAATTTCTTAAACTTATGACCATTTTAAATTAATTCCAATTAAATTTATATTAATTTCATTCCATTCTGAATTATTCACATTATTAATTTAAATACCTACTCTTGCATTTCAATTTTATTATCAATACAAGACTTATTAAATATCTTTTCAATTAAATTAAATTTCCTTTCAATTCATTTCAATTTCAATTTAATTCAAGTTCAACCAAATTTTATTTAACCAACTCAAATCTATACCATTTCTTTACTAATTTAATTAAGAATTCAATTCCATTCAATATTATTTATAACTCATCTGAATTTTTGATTCAATTCGATCAAATTTTATTTCTCAATCCAATTAAATTTTCTATTTTTCGATTTATAAGTCCAAAACTTATTTACTCACTTAAGTCCATTCATATTTTTTATATTATTTCACCGTATTTCAATTCACATTTCTCTTAGAATTCAATTTTTTTAAACTTTCCATTCTTTTTACCATAACACTCAACCATCTTTATTTAGGTTTTTCAATTCCATTTCTCTATTCATAAGTTCACCAACTTATTTACTTAAAATCTTATATTACTCACTTGAGTCTATTTACATCTTATAATCACAACTCTAGATTATATATATATATATATATATATATATATAACACTTAATAGCTTAAGGGTATAAATTTCATTACATAATTATAACCCACAATTATATAATCATTTTACATTTCAACTTTATATCTAATTTAATTCAATTCCAATTCCAATTTTATTTAACCTATCTTAAGTTAAATTCCAATATATCTTATTCACTTTGATTACTCAAGTAAAATTTTAATTCTAGAATTATAATTTCCATTTTCCTTCTAAGTTAGATCAACTTCATATTATAAATCAAATGCCGATTCCTTTTGGCTATTCATATCATTTAAATAGAATTCCCAGAATTCAGTTACCCGGTTTTATTTCAAAACCATTTTGAAATCATAAATACACATACCCACTTGGTATATCAAATCAAACCTTCGGATTTCAAAACAACTTCGTTTTATCAAAACAATTTCCCTTTAAAATTTCAAAACAACTTGCAAACAAGTCCAAACAAATAATCATACCAAACTGTTTGCACAAAAAATGGGCAAACACCTCCAAGTCGTATGATTTAGTTGATTATATGTTGTTCTTGATGATTTGGGTGATTTATGCAAATATATGAAATAGATGGACTAAACTGTAAAAGACACAGATTTATAGTGGTTCGGCCAGAACGTGCCTACGTCCACTTTTTATGTTATTCTCCTTTTTCTATTCAGATTACAAGTACAAAGCTTTGATTACAAGTAACTGAAAGTTGTTTGAAAGTTCTATCCGTGCTTGAGCTCTCAAACTTGTTTGCCATTGTTGTACCCTGGCCCCTCTATTTATAGAGTGAGGTTGTGGTTAGGGGTCTTGAATGTATATAACTGCTGGTGGGCCTGGGCCGATGCGGTCTGGCCTGACAGAGCTGGTCCGGTAGCACTCTGGACCGGTAGTGCTTGGAAGTGTGGTTTGGGCCGGTATCAGTGAGGAGATGGTTGGTTCGGCATTGGTGGGGAGATGGTTGGTTCGGCATTGGTAACACTTGGTTCGGGTAAAGGTGGAGTATCCTTGGTTCGGTGGCAATGTTGGCTCGGCCAGTGATGGTTGATTCGGTGAAGAAGGCTGGGTTTGGTCCGGTAGGCGTTAGTCCGGGGAGATGGTTGGTTCGGCATCGGTAAGGCCTGGACCGGTAGCTTGTAGGCTCTGGTCCGGTCGTGAGCTGGTTTGGTGGCGTGTATGCTTCGCTTCATCGTGCTGGATCGGCTCCGAATAGTTCGGTGTCTCCTTCCTCATCCTGATTCGTTGGTGGTAGAAGCGTACCCAACATTTGCCCCCCAAAGTAGGGCATATGTTTAACATATGTCGTGCTTTGTTTTAATTGGACAACCATATTCGGCCTGAGAGCCGAACCGGCTGGTCCGGTTATCCAACCTTCCCCTATAAGTATGGGCCTAGGGCTTACATTATTCCCTACCGAATGAGATAATCGGATCAGAACTTCCTGCCGAATCAATCTCTTTGCCGAATCAATCCTTAGCTGCCGAATCAGGTGACTGCCGAATGGCTTCTTCGATTTACTTCGTTTTACCAAATGAACTTAAAGATTTAATACCGGATGGACCTTATACTGAGAATGCCGAATGAACCTTATACTGAGAATGCCGAATGGACCTTATACTGAGAATGCCGAATGAAACCTGGTATTGGGAATGCCGAATGAACCATGGGGAGTTTGATTTGTCGAATGAATTCTCAGGCCTTTCGTACTTTTTAAATCACAAACGAAAACCCCAGACTGTACGCACTTGCTTGTTTGTATCTCTGCACCTCCTTGTTCTAATAATGTGCTTTTCTTTTATGTTTGCAGGTAAATGTCTCGCAAAGAGGAAACCCGATCAGAAAAACAGAGGAAATCTATGGACAGAAGAGAGTCTCCCGCTGTGCCCCCAGTCCAGCCGAAACCAGCGCGACATGGATCTGCCCCGAGGTCATTAGTGGACGGATATGGCCCTCAAGAGCTTCTGAACTCTCCTCCTGATTGCTTTCCGAGCTCCCTCAAAGAGGGACAACTTGATGTCATCGCTCGCTCCTTCGGGATTGACAGAGCGAGCATGCTGCTGCCGGGAGATGGTGTGATGTCGTATGATCCTCCTGAAGGGTATTTTGCCTATAGCCGATACCATTGCATGTGCGGGGCCATTCCTCCGATCAATGCATGGATAGTCAGCTTCATTACCTACCTGAAGGTGGCTCCTTTCCAGCTTCAGCCCAACTCCTACGCCATCTTAGTGTGTCTATTCATTATCTTCCAAAGGAGGTATGGGCGCCCCCTTCTAACCGGAAAATCCGATATTTGTATAATCTGAGGGGTTACAAGAAGGAGTCTCCATACATTAGTTTAGAGTCGGCCATGTCCTTCAAGCCGGTCTTGGACTTATACTCGAAATTCACCATGTTTAAGAAGGAATGGTTCTTCGTTAAGGACGACTCCGTTTCTTTTCGCCTTTTCACTTCTAGCTGTAAGTTGAATTCCATTTGTAATTTCTTTGTCCCGACTGCAATGCTTCTTCTTATATGCTTTTATTTCTTGCCAGCGACAGGTGGCTTTGCGGTCGTGGAGAATGATCGCCTGGTACAGATGGCTGCGGAGATAGAGGCTATCTCAGGAAGGGATAGGTCGGCTTCTTACCTGATCAGGAATGCCACTCTCCTGGAGCACAACTTGATTCTGCCACATCAATCTGTGGTTAAGCAGAGAGATACAGCCGAGGAGAGGGCTGCCAAAGCTAAAGACGGGGCCACTGCGAAGAGTAGCAAGAGGAGACCTTTCTCGGTACCTCCAATCGTCGGGGGAAAGAAGCTCAAGAGATTCGATGGACCCTCCCCTAGCACATGCCCAGATGTTCCGGAGGAAGAGGATGTGGAGGAGGGAGAAGGCAAGGATGAAGGAGGCGAAGCAGAGGGGGGGAAGTGGTAGAGAATGTCATGGTGATGAGGGTGGCGAAGGGCGGAGCGGTGATGGCACCGAGGCTTTGTCTTCGGGGCAAGTAGGTGAGATTCAAGAGTGGACGGATGATGCTTTCCGCCAAGCTTTTGAGGAGTTGGAAGAAGGGTCGGCCTTGGTGGAGAAACCGAAGGAAACTGATAAGGCCGGGATTGGTGCCGGTTCATCTTCTCAGAGTATTCCGGCTAAGGAGACTTCGGTGATTCAAGGTGAATTTTTGACTTCCGCAGACTCCCTTTATGATAAGGACTTAGTAATATTTTATGGCCAGCTCCCGTCCTGGAATGAGATTCAGGACTTATTGCAGTATCCCACTCCCCCTCAGGGTTTGTAAAATAAACGCGTTTTCCTACTCCTTTTAACTTAACATATTTCTTGGATTATAGTTTCATGCATGCTTGTAACACTTGGTTTTTATTTCAGGAACGGGTAAGGTGGCTAAGACATCAGATATTCGGCACCGCCTTGAACAGTACAAGCTACTCAAAGCTTCTGCCAAACCGAAGCCGTCGACTAGCCGTCTCGGAGATGTGGTTGGCTATCGCCCTCTTCTCGTAGTTATTGAAGAAGATATGCAAAATAGGAAGAGGGGCCGATCTTTGTTTGAACCTTCACCTGGCCCTCAGCCTCCAGTCCAGCCTATCCATGATATTACTGAGGAAGATACTGAGTTTATACCTTCCCCACATCCGTCCGAAAATCCAACCGTCACCCCGATAGACCACCCTGGTTTGGTTCGCAACCCATTTACCGGCACCCGGATCTGGACCCGAGTTTTCGGGACATTTCTTTTGACGAGGCCACGGGTGAGCATCTTCTTCCCCGCAATCCCATGGTACGGGTGCTTGATGAGGCTAAGTCCTTAGACCTCGATTTTCTTACTACTTGGATTGTGACCATGGGGGATGAGGCCAAGGAAAACATCGATCGGGTGGCTGTAGAGACCAAGAGGCTAATGGAGCATCACGCTCGACTGGTCAAGGCTGGAGAGGAAATCAGAAGTGCTAACATTCGGCTGCGGCTAATGGTTTCTGATCAGGCCAAACAGCTTGCCGATCAGGCTATCCAGATATCCCAGCATGCGGCGGCCTCCAGACGACTAAAGTAAACCATGGAAGAGGCTAGTAAGGCCGAGTTGCGAAAAATGGAGGCTGTTTGCAAAGAATGAATTGACATGGCCATCGCAACGGTGGATGAGGTTCGGAGAGCGGATCTTGAGCAGGTAGAGGAGTTATCTGGAAGGCTTGAGGCCGCAGAGCTTGCTCGGGCCAAGCTGAAGGAGGAGATGGAAGTGATGCGGAAATCCCTTCAGGCTGACTGCTCGAGCTACCGATTGGAGAGAGATGCTGCCGTCGCACGGCTGTCGGCTTCTGAGGCCCGGATGAAAGAGTTTGAGGAGAACGAGGGGATGATGGATGAGATGCTCCAGGACATGTATTTTCGAACTTGGAAGCAGGGCAACCTGTCCTGGATGGATGACTATCCTTGGGTCATAGGTAGGATATATCTTCGGTCTTTGGAGGAGGCTAAGGCCGATGCGGATAAGGAAGGTGGTGCGGCTTTCAGGATGGATGTGGTTACGGCCCAATTCACTAAGGAAGAGAAGGTGGCAGTTAAGGAGGGCATGCGGCTGCTCGCTGCGGATGAGGTAGGCGTGCAGCTAGATGATGATGATCAAGGAGCAAATGATGGTAAGTCTTCCCTCTCAATCTTTCCTTAACTTGATTGCGTATCATTTATCTGATGGATTCTTTTCCTGAATCGGACAGTTGGGACCCCTGGCCAGCATGCTGGGAGTTTTGACCCTACGGTCAAGTAGATCCCGGAGGGCGAGTAGGATAGAGGCGGAGCCCTGCTGCAGCTGATTATTTTTTGGCCTACTTGGCATTCCTGTATATACTAGTCCCAAAACATTAATGTACTTTTGGGTTGTAATTATATCATTTGTAATGAACGGCTTTATTTTTGACATGTAATTTCATAACATAAACCGATTCTGCTATATTTGAATGCTTTTGTTACTTTGATGTGTTGCATAAGAAATATAGCTGTGCATGTGCTAGTGATTCAATTGTGTTTAATGCTAGGTTCTTGCTCAAACTATAACTTATGTTTGGTAACGTTAGTGTGATCTGCGCATAAATTATAGCTACGTATTTATATATAAGAGAAGAAAGTACCGCCCTTCAAGTTTTAGCTGTATATGGTAGCTTTGAATGTCTTGTGTAGCTGAGTATGGAATGCAGCTGAGTGTCATGTCATTCGGTTGTGGGTTCCTATTTCCATCGGCGGACATCTCCTATTCTGTGTCATGTACTTTAGGGATCGTTATAGAGGATAGGAGGAAAGTTTTTATAAATGAAATGGAAATATAAGAAATAGTAAAACTTCCAATCACGGAAAGACGTCGATATGCTTGAGTTCGTGGCAAACGGGTTTTGTAGTCACTTTCCCTAGCCGTGGGTCTTGGAGACATTTGTCACCCATCTTACGCCTCCGCCGGGAGTTTATCTTTTTTACCACAGCCGCACTTAAGACATATCGGAGCCAAGATCGCGCACAGTAACTACCCGAGCCATTATGGCCCATAATCGTGGGTATTATTCGATTTACTGTGGCCGGCTAGCGTGGGTGCCGATCGTCAACCGTGAACTACCCCTGGCTGGCCACACCTTATGTTGGGGCTTAAAGTAAGTTCACAGTCGCCGGCGAGCCGAACGCCGTAATGAGCTGCCATCGGCTATAGTCGGCCTTCTTGATGGCTTATAATCGGCTCATTACAGTTGGCTTTGAGGGCAGTCGCGAGCAATGAGTTAACTCGCAGCAGAGGGATGCTGGAGCAAAAAGTGTCTCGTTGACGAGTGCATAGATTCGTATAGTACCTGTTAGGTCTTGTCCAGGTGAAGCCGCGCTATGATGCGTCTTGAATGGAAATGCAGGATTTTGTTCAACAGAAAAGGATAAACTCAACAAGTATCCAAGACATAAAGGAACAAGTTAACATGAGACAAGATTTTTAAAGTGGTTCGGCACGAAAATGCCTACGTCCACTGATTCTCTTTGTTAATTCACTTCATATGGGCAGTATAAGTTAAGAAAAGTATCGACGAATGTGTTGGATGTTCCATGCCCTCTGGAGCACCTCTCCGTCCACTGTTGACAAAATATAAGCTCCGTTGTGGAGATCTTTATGAATTACATAGGGTCCCTCCCAGACTGGATCTAGCGCCCCGGGGCGCGGGAAGACCCGTTTGAAGACAAGATCTCCTTCTTGTAAGCTGCGGTGTTTGACTTTGGAGTTGTATTGTGCTGCTACTTTTTGCTTGTGAGCTGTTGCTTTGAGTGCTGCGTCATTTCTTCTCTCCTCAATTAGATGCAAAGACATATGGAGGAGTTCTTCGTTCTCTTCTGGGTTGTAGTGGATTCTACGGTGGGAAGGCACTACAGTTTCAACTGGGAGCATGGCCTCTGATCCGTATGCCAAAGAGAAAGGAGTATGCCCTGTTGATGTTCTGTAAGATGTGCGGTAGGCCCAAAGTGCCGTAGGAATTTCATCCACCCAAGCGCCTTTTGACTTTTCAAGTTTCTTCTTGATTGGAGTTTTGAGGATTTTGTTGACAGCTTCGACTTGTCCGTTTACCTGGGGATAAGCCACAGATGAGAAGCTTTTGTGAATTCCGTGCTCTTGGCACCAGTTGGTGAATTCCTCACTGTCAAATTGAAGTCCATTGTCTGATATGATTTTGAGGGGAACCCCATACCTGCATAAAACATTTTTGATCAAGAAGTTAATAACTTTTGCCGAAGATATTTTATTTAGAGGCCCCGCTTCCACCTATTTGGTGAAATAGTCAACTGCCACTATGGCATATTTGGCTCTGCCTCGGCCTACTGGTAATTCGTCAATCAAGTCAATTCCCCATATTGCAAAGGGCCAAGGCCTGGTCATTTGAGTAATCTCATTTGTGGGTAGTCGAGGAATCTTAGCAAATTTCTGACATCTGTTGTATTTTTTGACGAAGTCTAAGGCGTCTTTGTTTAAAGTGGGCTAGTAATATCCGTATCGGAGTATTTTCTTTGCTAGAGTCTGCCCTCCGGTGTGATCTCCGCAACTTCCTTGATGGATGTTGGACAAGACTTCCCTGGCTTCCCTTCCAGCGATATACCTTAATAAGGGATTAGAGAAGCTGCGCCGATAGAGGATGCCTTCTTGTAATGTGTAGCGGGAAGCTCTCCTAAAGATTTTCTTAGCTTCGTTACGCCCGTCGGGCAGTGTGCCACTTTGTAAGTACTTTCGGATGGGAGTCATCCAAGTTTCCTCTTCGATTGCAGCTATCATATTCATTGGCTCGTAACTCGGGACTAGTTGCTTTGAGATGGTTATTGTTTGGGAAGCGGTGCCGTCCTTCATGCTAGCTTGCTTTGCCAGCTCGTCGGCCTCCTGATTCTCTTCTCGAGGAATGTGTTTGATTAAATAGTGATCCAATTGATTGAGCAACAGCTTGGTCTTCTTTAGATATGCTGTGAGTCATTCTCCTCGAGTCTGGAATTCTCCCAGTATTTGATTTACAATAAGTTGAGAATCACTATGGAGACATAAAGAACCGACTCCAATCTCCAGGGCAAGTTCTAATCCGGCTATCACTGCTTCGTATTATGCGTCATTGTTGGTGGCAGCGAATTCCAACCTTAGGGCGTAGTGCAGCTTCCTTCCCTTGGGGGTGATTATCACAACACCTGCCCCCGAGCCTTGTTCATTTGATGCTCCATCTACGAAGAGATTCCACTTGATATCTTCTGCTATTTCAGATTGCTCCTTACCTTCGTTAGTAGTGAATTCGGCAATGAAATCAGCTATGGCTTGCCCCTTGATAGCGGTGCGAGGATGGTAGGTGATATCATATTGACTCAGTTCAATGCACCACTTAAGTAGTCGCCCAGAAGTGTCGGGGCGATGGAGTGCCTGCCTTAGCGGTTGATCGGTTAAAACTCTAATGGAATGAGATTGGAAATAGTGTCGCAGTTTCCGTGACGTGATTAGCAAACAGTATGCTAGCTTTTCAAGTTTAGGGTATCTGGCCTCTGCCCCTGTAAATCTCTTGCTTACAAAGTATACGGGCCGCTGCGCGCGGTTGTCTTCTCTCGCCAAAGCGGCGCTTAAAGCATGGGACGATACAGCAAGGTATAGGTATAGTTCCTCGCCTTCAGTTGGAGTTGAGAGTACTGGTGGTCTCTGGAGGTGTTCGATTAAGTTAAGAAAGGCTGTCGAGCATTCGTCAGTCCATTCGAAATTTCCTTTGTCTTTCTTTAGAGCTTCGAAGAAAGGGATGCATTTGTCGGTTGCTTTAGAGATGAACCTGCTTAGGGCGGCCACTTTCCCATTTAGGCTTTGCATCTCTCTTCGAGTGGATGGTATCTTGATATCTTGGAAAGCCCGAACTTGTTCGGGGTTTGCTTCAATCCCCCTGGCATGGACGATGAATCCCAAGAACTTTCCCGACGGTACTCCGAAGTAGCACTTTAGAAGGTTCAGCTTCATTCCATATTGGCGAAGTACTTGAAACATCCCGTCCAGGTGGTTTATATGATCGTTGGCTTTCCTCGATTTTACCAACATGTCATCCACATAAACTTCCATAGTTCGTCCTATTAGTTCCGCAAACATCTTGTTGACGAGGCGCTAATAAGTAGCTCCGGCGTTTTTAAGTCCAAAAGGCACTACTCTGTAGCAGTACAATCACCGGTCAGTGATGAAACTAGTGTGGTCTTGATCGAGGGCGTGCATAGGGATCTGGTTATATCCTGAGTATGCATCCATAAAGGATAAGAGTTCGTGTCCGGCTGTGCTGCCCACGAGCTGATCGATTAGGGGGAGTGGGAAGCAGTCCTTCGGACAAGCATCATTTAAGTTCGAGAAGTCGATGCATGTTCGCCACTTCCCATTAGTCTTCTTTACCATCACTGGGTTGGCGATCCATTCTGGGTAGATGGCTTCTCGTATGAAGTTATTGGAAAGTAGGTTCTTTACTTCTTCCTCGAGGGCTGCTGATCGTTCTGCCCCCATGCTTCTCTTTTTCTGCTTTACCGGCACCTTGGTAGGATCGATGTTTGGTACGTGGCATGCTACGTCTGGGGAGATTCCTGTCAAGTCAGCGTGCGTCCATGCAAATACATCCATGTTGTGGCGAAGAAAATCAATGAGTTGATCCTTTAATTCTTCTTTTAGTTGAGATCCGATTTTCAATAGTCTACTTGAGTCATGTTTGTCTACAGCTACGAATTCCATAGCCTTTGCAGGCTCGGCGGTGGCCTCCTCCTCTTTGTCCCTGGGGTCTAATTCATTAAAAGGATTACTGGTATATCAAAGAGGAGGGGCTTTCTTTAGTTGCTATGCTTCAAAGCTTTTCATGCAGAGAGTAGTCTCTGCATTTTTCCCTTTATCTTTTCTGCGGTTATTGCGAAGTTCAGTTACATAGCAGTCTCGAGTGGCGTCTTGATCTCCCTCTATTTCTCCTATCCCGTTATCTGTTGGAAATTTCATCTTCAGGCACCATGGGGCTAGGACAATTTGGAAGTCAGACAAGGCTGGTCTTCCTAAAAAGGCATTATAGGCCGAGTGGTTCTCTATTAGTACAAATGTTTGTTTTCGTACAACGGAGCGGGGATGACTTCCTATTTCAACAAAGAGGTCCAGTTGCCCGAGGGGCATCTTCGCATCTCCAGTGAAACCATGTAGTGGTTTGTTGCAGGGAGACACATCCTTCATTGAAAGCTTCATCTTGTCGAAAGCATGCTTGAATAGGATATTTACTGAGCTTCCAGTGTCTACTAAAATTCGGAAAACTTTGGCTAGACCAAACCAGACAGAGATGACCATAGGATCCATGTGTGGGTACTGCCTTCCCTCTAGATCACGCCTACTGAATGTGATGCCGTCATTCTCTTTCCGTTTCGGGTGGCGTTCTTCCATAACAGAATTAACGTAGCCTTCATCGTTTCTAAGTGACTTACCGTATCTTTCCATCTCTGCCCAACTTCTGTCGGCGATGTGTGGTCCTCCTGATATGGTATGGACTACTATCTTCTCTTGACTAGCGCCGCTGGTGTTGCGATTTCCTCCGCCTACTTCTGGGAGGGGTAGCCCTGGGTTTTCATTGGCGGGATTTCCTCCGCCTACTTCTGATGTGTTCTTCAATCAAGTCCCGGAGATGGTGGCATTCATTGATGTCATGTCCATGGGATTCGTGGAAGCGGCAGAACTTTCCAGACTTGAGTGTGTTATCTGACTCCTTCTTGTGCGGGGGGCGCTTGTATCTAACTTCGTATTGAGTGGCTAGGAAGATGTTTTCGATTGTTTCATTCAAAGGAGTGTAAGAGTCAAATCTTGGTCCTGGTCGATATAAGTGCTTTTCTCCCTTCTTGCCCCCAGCATTGTCTCTAGAGTCACTTCTCCGAACATCCTTTGCTGCAGCGGGAACCCTGTTTGGAGCTGTCTTAGTCTGTTGCCCTGACTGCCTCTCAGTGGCAGCGTCTTCAAGTCTCATATACTTTCCAGCTTCATGGAAGAAATCAGGTAAAGTAGCTGGTTTTTCCTTGGTTACTCTTCTAGCAAATTTAGTATCCGGATGTACACCACTGCAGAGGGCCATTAGGATAAGTTTCTCGTCGGCATCTTGGACTGCGGCCGCGGCGGCGTTAAATCGGGTTAGATATTGTTGCACTGTCTCTCCTGGTTTCTGTTTGATATTAGATAAGGAATAAGCGTCCTTGGGTTGTTCCACATGAATGCGGAACTGGCTGATGAACTTTTCTTTCAACATTTCCCATGAGCTGATGGAACCTTGGGGTAGGTGGCAGAACCAGGAGGTAGCTAGATCCGCCAAGAATAGTGGAAAGCATTTACATAACACTCTCTCTGTTGCTCCGCTCATGAGCATATGCTGGGTGTATCTCTGCAGGTGTACAACGGGGTCAGAGGTTCCCTTGTAAGGTTCCATCGTTGGCATTTTCCATTTCCGTGGGGTGATGGCCATTTCGATATTGTGGGTGAAGGGGCTGGTTACCCTAGCGCCTATCCCTCGATCTCTTTGATCCCGTTGGACGCACTCTTTGAACAATCGTGCCATCCTCTCATCAGAATTTGGAGTAGACAGGAATGAGTTGGGTTCTTCTCTGCGGGATCGATCCCATCCAGATGACCTGTAGGGATGGTATAGTCTATCACTCCTAACATTTTCCAATGGCTGTCTTCGATCTTCTGGGAGCATGCTAGGGTCAGCTACAGTTGGCCCTTGCCTAGATCTTCCCCTGCTGGGTTCTGCTCCAAGCACTTCCTCGGGTCCAACTTCGGGCTGGACTCTAGCTCGGCCACGCTCAGTAGCGTTCCCATGGCTAGGTAGCATGACGGGCTCAGCTACATCCGACCCTTGCCTGGTACCTCCCCTGTTGGGTTCGGTTCCAATTGCTTCTTCGGGTCGGAATTCGGGCTGAGTCCGGGCTCGGCTCCTACCATTGTTGTTTCTGTTGTTAGCCTCTTCGTAGAAAAAAGATCGATGTCGTCTCCCAGATCCTCCAGACTGGGACTCACCCCACGATTCAGTGTTGCGGTTGGAATCTTCAACATCCCTTAAGCGTGACATGAGTTGATCCACCAAGGCTTCTTGTTGGGATGTGAAGCGGTTAGTTACTTCAGCCACAACTCTGTCCAGATCTGCCCTAGTAATTGGTTGCTCCGTGGCAGGGGCTGTCGGATTTGCCTGATTTCCATTTGCTGTGGGAGCAGGATGATTCTCTTGATCTGTGATCATTGGATTTGGGATACCGTTAGTTGCGACGTTCTTTCCTTTGCTAATATCTTTCCTCGTCCTGGGAGGCATGTTTCCCAAGCAATGAGCGATGCTGTTAGGGAAAACGTTGAGTGGGAGAAGCTTGAAGCTTCTAGCTCGAGCTCTCAACGAAAGCACCAAAAATGTTTGCACAAAAAATGGGCAAACACCTCCAAGTCGTATGATTTAGTTGATTATATGTTGTTCTTGATGATTTGGGTGATTTATGCAAATATATGAAATAGATGGACTAAACTGTAAAAGACACACAGATTTATAGTGGTTCGGCCAGAACGTGCCTACATCCACTTTTTATGTTATTCTCCTTTTTCTATTCAGATTACAAGTACAAAGCTTTGATTACAAGTAACTGAAAGTTGTTTGAAAGTTCTATCCGTGCTTGAGCTTTCAAACTTGTCTACCATTGTTGTACCCTGGCCCCTCTATTTATAGAGTGAGGTTGTGGGTAGGGGTCTTGGATGTATATAGCTGCTGGTGGGCCTGGGCTGATGCGATCTGGCCTGGCAGAGCTGGTCCAGTAGCACTCTGGACCGATAGTGCTTAGAAGTGTGGTTTGGGCCGGTATCAGTGAGGAGATTGTTGGTTCGGCATTGGTGGGGAGATGGTTGGTTCGGCATTGGTAACACTTGGTTCGGGGAAAGTTGGAGTATCCTTGGTTCGGTGGCAATGTTAGCTCGGTCAGTGATGGTTGATTCGGTGAAGAAGGCTGGGTTTGGTCCGGTGGGCGTTGGTCCGGGGAGATGGTTGGTTCGGCATCGGTAAGGCCTGGACCGGTAGCTTGTAGGCTCTGGTCCGGTCGTGAGCTGGTTCGGTGGAGTGTATGCTTCGCTTCATCGTGCTGAATCGGCTCCGAATAGTTCGGTGTCTCCTTCCTCCTCCTGATTCGTTGGTGGTAGAAGCGTACCCAACACAAACCATCCGGTTGTAAACTATCACTTAGAAACTCGAAAATGAATACTGATGATGTGGCCATCATCACCAGGATTAATTTCCAACGGCTAAAGGGAGTTCAGTGCTTCCTTACTTCCACAAATTCATTTCAACAATACTTCTATTCAAAGTATTTCCACTATAATACACCATTATTTCCTCCAAACACTTTGGAAAATACTTCAAAATTTTCCAAGATTCAAAATTCCCAACTTTTTGTTTAAACTTATTAAAAACATTTTCCAAAATTTTTTGGATTTAAATTCTGGTTTAAATCAAAATTTGATTATGTTCCATTGTATTATTTCATACTTACATAATTCTATTTGGTTATAAATATAAACCATTTCAAATTTTAGATTTTTATTTGTTTATAATATTAACAACCAAACATCCAAATATATATAATAATTTCAAAAAATTGTTTCTTTTATATCAAAACATAATTTCGGGTAAAATTATTTCATTTACCCACTTTAAAAACAATTTTATGTTGGTTTATATTATTTAAGAGTTTAGAAAACTCCTATCGATACCATTGTACTTCCTGTACCGACCAGAATTCATAAACACTCAACCGATAAGTCAACACAATATATAAAAAAAAATTATATTCAATAACAATTATGCTTTCATATCTATTATTACACTTAAACTCATTCTAGAGTACTATTGACTCTATTTCTAATAAGTATTTCCCCCACCAAAGCCTAGGTTATCGCCAACCTAAGCTCTGATACCACTGTGATGACCCGCCTTTCTCGACCGTCGAAAATCGATACAAATACGCCACTGTATAATATGCCGATGATCGAGTGCCGGAAAATACAGATTACCGAGGGAAAGAAAGAAGGAGGTAGAAGAAGAGAAAACACAAAAACATCAGAATCTTATAATCGTAGCGGAATAAAATATAATAGATAATAACTGATATTTACACAAAAAGAAACTATATCTGTTTTGTACATTACATCATCAGAGTACATCACAACCAAAACAATTACTGGACAACTATGTTAACTTGTCCTCACAATAGTTGATTATACAGCTTATACTGCACAGCGGAATATACTACAACTACGTGTGGTACATCTTGCTATCCAGCTCGTCTCCTGAGCTCCACAGCATCCTATCCTGTATTTATAATACTCGGTCTAACCCGAAAATTATTATAAAATTACACCAGAGTCGTTCTGGAAAACCAGCTGAGAAAATACACTCAACTTAATTTTTAAAGTTTCAAAAATCCTTTGAAAAACAAAGGTATCTCGTAAGACAACGCCACAAATAAACATGTTGGGTTTTTACATTACGATAACCAGAACATTTCTTACAAAATCCTCTGATATTATAATAGTTTCTAAGTACAAATACTTATTTCAAATAGCCGAAATTATTACATTCATTAAATTCCAGCAATATTAGGCTCTACAATCAAAACAGTAAAGGGCACGTAGGGAGAATGGATTTCCAACTAATGACTTGGCACTAGGTTACCACCTGTCACGGTACCTGGTCTAGATCAGCACACCGAGGATCTACCCTGATCCTCTGCAACACAAGACCGGACTACCCCTTACTGCATAGCCCGAATATGATCACCCCGCAGTTGGGATTATTAACCGCCCACACAGTCAAAAAAAAGGGACATCTAGACAGGGATGACCTTACCCTAATTGGTTTCTAGCCACTTAGCCTTGCTGCATAACACCTAATTTTCAGTCATTCCCGGTTGATGAGGCTCGAGGCTGTGCGTTACCTTTTTAGAACACATCTCACTTAGAATACTCACCGTCCTCCTGACAGTGTTCTGAAAGCATTCATACATGCAAGTGTGTTCCGGGTATGAACGGAACCGAAGACACTACTCATACTACATCCATTTTGGAATCACCCTCAGGATTAGTAGCGATTAGCCCTTCCACTTCACTGCTCAATCTTCGACTCCAAGCTCTTGTCTTCATCACAAAAACATACTCATTGGATCGAAATGGTTTTCGGATCACAAATCTGATCCCGGTCTCTTTGAAACAACGTTCGCTATTTCCCGGTAAACTCAACTCCGATTCTTTAGGAAATACACAGACAAAAATAAGATCGGAGTTCACGTCTTAACCGTTAGTGAACAATTTTCCTTATAAACTTCCTAGGAGAACGAACGAGTTTATACGTACAGTATAACACCTCGAACGATAACTGTACCATATAATTCCTGTCCTCCTCCTAGATATTTCCAAAGTCATATTGGGTCCAGATTTGATAGTCGGTTATTTAATATCAAATAAACAATCAATTCAACCAATTATTTTATTTCCACTGAAAAGCTTCAAATGTTATTAAATTAGATTTTAATAATTTAAATCACTTTACCCAAAAATATATACTTAAAACATTTTAAAAAAAACTACTTAAATCACTTTACTCAAAATAATAGTTATGAAATTATATAATATTTTCCCAAGTAAAACTTAAGCCACAAACCATTTTTAAGATAAAATTTCAATATAAAGTATAAATATTAGAATATTTCTTTTGAAAACATAATACTAATTTAAATTTTAAAATAACTATTACAAAAATTAATTTGAATAATATTTGGTTTTAAATTCTAAAATAATTAAAAATAATAAATTTCTCTAAACACTCTTTTAAAACAATTTTAAAACCTTAAACTTATACACTAAAATCTCTTTTGAAAATATACTTGGCTTTTTAGGGAAATACAATTTCCATTTCAATATAACCCATATAATCCTTTATAAATCCTGCTCGATTTATCCCAATTTAATTTACGTCCCTGTCTCGTAAACACTTCAAAAATAAAATCACTTTTTATTTTTAAAACACATTTCCCATCTCCTTATAATCACTTTCAAAAATATATACTTAAATTATTTAAAATAAATCCACTAATTCTGTAACGACCTGGATACCGAAAATTCCAGATAGTTAGGAAAAGAAGAAAAAAGTTAGAAGAATAAACAGAAAAAAAGTTACAGAATCTCACACTCGCAGCGAATCAAATTATAATATCAAATAATAACAGTTATACAAAAGAAATCTGTATCTGTCAATTACATTTCAATACATCCGAGTTACAATATTTCACAATCATTGGGCTATTAAAATAACCTATCCCAGAAATACTAACAATATATCACAACGGATACAATCCATACGTTCCTGCCATCCAGCTTGCCTCCTGAGCACCAGAACGACCTTACTTGAAAATCTGTAATATTCGGTATGACCCGAGCATTACATCAAAGTAACACCGGTCTGGAAACCAACATGAGTAAATGCATCTAACATGGAATACAAAAGCATACAACTTATATAAACCCGTGGTAACTTGTATCAATTTACAACTTCACAAGTTGTTGTAGACATCACTTATTTCACACATCAATTTCTAAGTACCAAAACTTAGATTAAATGGTCCAATTCACTTAAATCATTCCATTTCAGCCTATTGATTTCACATATCAATTTATAAGGATCGAAGTGGTTTCGGGTATTTACCAATACCTGACTCCGGTCTCTTCGAATTCAATACCATCTTAACCCAAGTTATTCAAGTGAAATACAATTCAACTTTAAATAAAAGATGTCGCCATTTTACACAGCAATTCATCATCGATAGATAACTACATTATCATTGTCCATCCAAACATTCATATCACAAAACATTTCATATCATAGATATCAATCAATTCAAGACGTTTCATCATCATTCAATCATTCATAAGTAAGATGGATCATTACAAAATTAATTTAATTTACCTCTAATTAAATTAATTCCAAATCTTTACTCACTTAGATTACCTTTACTTAACATTAACTAACTACAAATCAATTAATTAATCATCCTTTAATTATCCATCTTAATTAATCATCCTTGATTAATTATTCTTTAATTATATTAAGTAATTAACTCTTAATTAATTACACAAATTAATTAACCTTCACACGTTCACACTAATTACATTATCCTTGATTAATTACTTAAATTTATTATCCTATGATCACTTACATTGATTAATCATCTCTTTAATTAATTACACTAAGTAATTAATTCTCAGTTACTTCCCTTAGTAATTTACCTTTAATTACTTTCATCAAGTAATTATCTAGTTAGTTAACCTCTAATTATCTATTAATTGACCTTATTTCTTAATTAATTAATTTGTAATTAACAATTAATTAATCCTTAATTAACTAACTAAACCTTTATAAATTAATTAATCTTAAATTATTAATTAGTTTAACTTTAATTACCTTATTAATTAAAGTAACCATTAATCATAAAAAACATAATTATCCTTTCAAGATAAATCATTTGCTTTAATTTCCTGCTTTAATTAACACATGTTTTAAAACATTCATCCTTTTTAATTTATACTTAATTATCTTAAAAATTAGGTTTTAAAATACTTAAGTCTTCTCTATTTTTAGTTAACAAATCATAAAATCTCTTTAATCAAAATAATTTAAAACAATTGTCATCAAATAGTTTAAACCCAGATTTTAATTAAATTTTAAAAACAAGCTTTGAAAACTTTTAAACATTTTTAACTTAACTTCGGGTTCGACCCAATCACGACTCGAGACCAGACTCGAGTTTTCCTCTTTTTTTTTTTAAATTCTGGTTAAGTTTTAAAATCTGCTACAAGGTTCAACACATCAACAGTCACTCGAGTATGAACTCAAGAAAAACACCCCACAAACCCGAGTTGACCTTCGAGTCATTCCCTCTTCCATTCCACTAACACACAACCTAGCCTTGTGCACATGCACAGACGATCGGCGCCTCTCCGATCATCGTCGAAACCTCCCACACATCGACGACCACCCGAGCCTTCGAATCCAGACCACCCAGACCTCGTCTTGAATCCAAAATAGAAATTGAGCTACTACAATCAAACTGGAACTAAACCGATCGCCCGAAATCCTCTTCGTCTCGACGCCTCCGACCACCATCATCCAAGAAACTTCGCCTATAGGTTCGCCGAAGACCACACTTCATTTCCCCTACACCTTACCGAGTCCGATACTTCGGTGGCGACGCAGCAACCTCGTTTCCAATCTCAACCAAACCTAGAGCTAAAACCCTACTCCGACCTAGTGCCGACACCATGGTGAATGATAGAGCCTCCTACCATTTTTCCCAGACTTGCCAATTTCCACGCCACCTCCAGCAGCGATCCCGTCCATTCCGAACTCAACGATCATCAAAACAGACCCAAAACCCACTTTCTGATAAACCTCGAATTTCTTATTCAACACAAACTTAAAAATTATGATTTAACTTTTAGAAATCCTAGTTTTCAAAATCGATATGGATTATAGACCTGAATCAGAGAATTGACATATCTGAATTTAATCATATTTTTAAAGTTTTCACTGTTTTCATAATTTCCACACAATATTTAAACCTATTATACTTAACTATATGTTTAGAACTTAAACCTTGAAAATCCAAGCATACTTTGTCTAAACATCATATACCATAGAAGATTTGTGGAAGAGAAGATGATTTTTGAAATTGTTTTTGAAACAATAAACAAAACAGAGGTACTTATATATATGCGGGCATGCCTACTTTACAGATTTATATTTATACACATACAAGTATTATTTACATTCATTCAAGCAGCAATCACAACATGAATTCGTATATCCATCACAGGCAGCAAGTTAGAACAAGTTAAAACCTTTATATAGATTGTTTACTCACCTTTGAAGATAACAGAGCCAATCTTGAATTCTTGAAATTGCTTTTTGAAACTGAACTTTGAATTTGTTATAGTTGAGGTTGAACTTTTGATCTCTGAAAACTTTCATTTGTAGTAGAAAAATGCTTTGAAACTTTGATTTCATTGAAGCTTGATTATCTTGCTTTTGGAAAAGATTAAAAGTTGAAGATAAAGTATTTACAGACTCTGACCAGGAATAACTCCTGGCTTGATAATTTGTTACAGTCCCTTTTTTTAGTTGAAAAGGTGGAAGTTGATAAAATTTTGAGGTTTGTAAATTAATGGCTTATTTCTTTTGCTTTTAGAAAACTGATATAGGAAAAAAATGAATGAAGAAGAAGAAGAAGTAAAGCTATATAGGTTTAATTTTTGATTTATTAAAATTAAAGAAAATAAAATAAATAGAAATGTGACACTTGTCACTAAACTCACTTAATTAGTTAACACGTTATTAGAGAGATTCACAAGTTAACACATGTAATTTTCATGCAATATTTGATTTTTAAATGTTTTTTAAAAAATCTTTTATAATTGATTTCCTAATTTATAAATACTTATTTTAATTTATATAAATAAATCTCTTTAAAAAGAAAAATAACATAAAACAATTTTATGTTTTAAATAAAATCATGAAAATACATTTTAAAACCAAAGTATGATTTAAGGTATGAATAACTATCCTTTGAGTTTCAATTTAAATATCTAAATTCAAATTAAATTTGAAAATCTAATTTAAAATCAAGTCAACAATACATATATATTTTAAACAAACCCAAACTGAATTTGTAATTAATAATTCTATTTAAAATTTTATTTATCTATGTTTAAAAACAACCCATTATCATTATTCTTTGAAAATAACAATTTTTATCAAATTAAAATAATTTATAAAGGAAATTATCACATTTAATTCTGCTTGAAATTTTCGGGATATCACATTCCTCCCCCTTTGAATCTTTTCGTCCTCGAAAAGGAACGAAGCCAGAATTTATTAAAATACTTAATATCAGTTAAATTTTCTCTTTGAACGTTTTTAGAATACTTTAAAATCTATATAATATTGCTAAAATAGTTTTTATTAAAAATATCATTTTATAGCTTGATGTTTCAATAAGTTCGTCCTCGTTCTCACAGAAATTTGGTCACACGTTGATCAGACGTAGGACTGAAAATCTATAAGTACTTAGCATACCCATTTTCAACACCCAATGAAAATACATGGAAAATAATTTTATTAAAAATATAGAAAACATTTTGAAAATAGAATGAATATTTTTTGACGAGAATGCTTTGGAGATCATCACCCCCATCCATGGTCGCATTTACATCCTGGGTTATGTTGCCACCACAGCAAAAGTCCATGTAACTGTAGATACTCCACGCCCCTCGATTACACCATGGAACCCGCTACAGATCGCAGTTACATCAAGGGTTACGTTGCCATCGCAGCAAAAGTCCATGTAACTGTAGGCATTAGCGCCCTCGAATTTCGTTGCCAAAAGAATGAAACTTCTCCACTCCCACATAGGTCATAGACTACATCAGTCAAGTCCTAATGCAGCCTTAGGCTCTCACAGCCTCTCGACTTTCACTATGTCTCTATAGGTCGCGGTCTACCGATATAAAATCAAACGTAGACTGTTGGCTCTCAACAGCACACACGACTTTCTCTATATTACCATAGGTCGCAGTCTACCGATGTAAAATTAAACGTAGACTATTAGCTCTCAGCGGCGCACACGACTTTCGCAATGGTCTGCAGTAGACCGCAGTGTCATTGAGCTATACTGTCGCCACAGCATAACCCAAATGCCTCTGTAGGCATCAGCGCCCTCGACTTTCACTACACTACACATAATCCTCAGGAACTAGTTTGTCCGAACTCCTCATAGGATCAACTTTAGAACCCACCTTAGGGTTCAAGGCAGTACCACCCTGTGGCATTCCTGAGAAGTTCATTCCAAGGGAGCTCCTTTTTCTCCAGAGCCATTTTCAAAACACTTATACTATACACATATAGTATCTTCCAAATCATACACCTAGTATGAATCCTATATAAATCTCCTTACTCAAAATCGATTATCTCCAAATCGATAATTCTCAAATAAGGCTTTCCAAATTCCAATATTGATTTTTCCCAAAAATCAAAAGCCTTTCCAAAGTCCATAGGTTCCAAAAACCTTCCCCAAAATCCTCATAAGATCCTTTACATATATATATATATATATATATATATATATATATATATATATAATTTTTTAAAAACTTTGGATCATTTCAAACTTGTATAAAACTCCTTTTATACTTCATATATTTTCAAAACCCTTTTTTCTTGCTATAGATTCAATAAGGAGAGATTTATCTTATATAACAAAGATATATAACTTTGTTTATTCAAATCAAATACTCAAATTTGATTACTCTATAAAGTCACTTAACAAATTACTTATTTCCATAAAGTAAATTTCTACCATAGAAATATCCAATTTCCATTTTATTTCATCATATTTCACAAAATATACTTTTCATTTCAAAACTATTTTACAATTCTTATTCATAAATTTTCAATATCAATTTCATTCAAACCTGTACGATGTACACGTATCATCCGTATGCTATATCAATCTGATCGCTCATTCGATCACACAATTTCACTTCCGAACTAGTATCGTCCACCTGATTTCCTAGGCAGACTCAGATCTGGTTTCTTTATCAGAAACCGTCATTCTCCTTGTATAGCCATAGCTATGATAGAGAATATCCAGAACCAATCAACAATCCATATCCGGGTTCGCCGTCGAAATCGAGTGATAAATCCCAACTCGCATCGATAAACTATCTTGAAATTCTGTGCTCGAATTCGGATCAAATCACTATATGAATAGAATAATATACGTACATCCTACGCATTTATCTTTAGCGACTATACTTAATCAATTCCCTTTCTATTCACATTCATTTATGATTCTATTCACTTATTCATAGTTGCTTCAATCCTTTTTTGGATTATCACTTACGTTCTTATCTCAATTGGTAACAAGTCATAAACAGTTTGAACTCTAACCAGCTTAAATTTAGAAAATAGTTTGAAAACTTTAAATAGATAAATAGTTGAAAAATATTTATAAAATAGTTAAGTAATTATAAAATAATTGGAAAATAGTTAAATAGTTATGGAATATTTAGGTATGCAAAATAGTTGTAAAATAGTTATTAGTTATAAAGTAGTTGGAAAAAATAGTAATTAGCTTATAAAATAGTTGTAAATTAGTTTAATAGTTCCAAAAGTAGTCATAAAATAAGCATAAGATAGTTTTTGGGTTTTAAAAAGAAAAGTTTTATAGTAAATAGATTTAAAAATAGTTTATATTAAAACATTTTATTTGGAAAAATAGTTCAGAGCCAAACTATTCACCTTCCAAGTCAATTACCAATTTCCAGTTAAATTTCGATTTCAATTCAAATTAAGTTAAATTCCATTCCCTTCAATTCACTTTAAATTCCCATTTAAATTTACTCAATTCCAATTTAAATAACTTCAATTTCCATTGAAATTGATTCAGCCCCAATTCAAGTTGAATTAACCTCAATTTTTTTCCAAATTTAAATCAAATTCCATTTGAATTTTTAAACCCATTCAACTTTAATCACAATTCCAAATTATTCAAATCAATTTGGTATAATTTCAAATTGCACCAGCTTCAATTTCAAATTAGTTCAATTTCTGTTTGAATTAATCCCAATTTCAAATCAACTTCCTATTTGAATTTTGAACTCATTCAACTTCAATTTCATTTCAAATTAATCCAATTCAGATTTTCCATTTTAATTTTTAAACTTATCCATCTTCAATACTAATTAATTCAAACTAAATTCAATTTGAAATAATTGCAATTTAAATCTCAACCTTAAACCATCTCGAATTTTATAAATTCGAGTTAAATTCCAAATGTTGATTTAACCCTTTAAATCAAATTAACCTTTATTTTTAAATCAACAATCAAAATCTTTAAACAATTTATTTCAGACTCCAATTCTCAAAATTTCATTTTAAATTTTCTTTAGTTAACTTATTTCAAAGTTCAAATAAGAGTTCAAAACAAATTTATACAAATTCAATTCTTAACTTTCAAAACTTCAGTTCAAAGTAATTCCATATCCTTATTTTCAAATTAAAGTTTAACTTCCCTTTTATCTCAATAATGGATATATTACCACACTTCGTTTTTCCATTTACTTAAACAAATCCAATTCACAGTTTAAAGATTATTATTAATAATAGAATAATATTACCAAACTATTTTAAAACATTCATCCATTTCCAATCTCAAATCCATTTTGAGATCACACAAACTCCTAATTCAAATTTACCATTTATATTCCCAAATTAAATCTCAGTCTCATTTCGAAATTTCCAATTCAGGTTGCGTGTTCTAAATTTATTAAATTTTTCCAAAATTAATTTCACTATAGTTTACTCCAGACAACTTTTACCTAATTTGAATTCCCATTCAAATTTTAGACTTTAGATTAACAATCTTCCCTCTAAAGTTCAAAAACTTTCTTCACTTTGGGTTTCACATCTCATTCCAAATAAAAATTTAAAACTCAACATTTAGAGTTTATTTCAAATCATCTTTGATATCATGTATATCCACACATATATACATATTTACTTCCTTTACATACCAAGTTATCCTTAAATTTTAAACCACCCTTTGTTTTTAATTCAAAATAAATTTCTTTAAATTTTCAAACAATTCTTATTTGAAATATGAACCTTTCATTCAAATACATTAAATAATATTATTTACTATTTCTTTATCACTTTGAAACAATTTTCAAATTCTGGATCTAGATTTAAAATTTAAAATTTCAATTAATAAGTCAGATTTACCTACATGTTTTGCTTCCCTAAAACATTTCATTTGCTTACTCATTAATACACATTTTATTATTAAACACAACAATCATTTATGATAATAACCAAGATTATCATATCTGGAAACCAATTCATTATTATCATATTCTGAAACTCTTCCCCAAATTCAAGATTTAATTTCAGTTTGAATCCATTTCAAACTTATCTTTATTTAATTTCAATTTGGTTATATTTCTATTACCACTTAATTTAATTCCAATTTAACAACCAATTACCTTAATATTTATCAGAAAGAAATATTGCTTTATATATCAAAATATATACTTATATAAAATAAAAATCTTTATATAAGAAAATAACAAGTACGCTCTTATATATACACTCTACTCATTCTAGGGTACCATTGATCCTATCCTTAATGAGTAATCCCACCAGAGCCAAGGTTCTCGCTTAACCTTGCTTTGATACCAAATGTAACGACCCGGAATTTTCGATACCAAAAATTCCAAATAGCTAGGAAAAGAAGAAAAGAGGTAGAAGAATAAACAGAAAATAAGCCACAAAAGCTCACATTCGCAGCGGATCGAATTATAATATCAAATAATAACAATTATATAAAAGAAAACTGTATCTGCCAATTACATTTTGATACATCAGAGTTACAATATTTCACAATCATAGGGCAATTAAAATAACATGTCCTAGAAACAATATATCACAGCAGATACACTCCATACATTCCTGCCATCCAGCTCGCCTCCTGAGCTCCAGAACGTCCTTACCTGAAAATATGTAATACTCGGTCTGACCCGAGCATTACATCAAAGTAACACCCTGGTCAGGCTGGAAACCCGCATGAGTAAACCCATCTAACATGGAATTCAAAAGCATACAACTTATATAAACCCGAGGTAACTTGTATCAATTTACAACTTCACAAGTTGTTATAGACGTCACTTATTTCACACATCAATTTCTAAGTACCAAAACTTAGATTAAATGGTGTGATTCACTTAAACCATTCCATTTCAGTCTACTGAATTCACATATCAATTTATAAAGAATCGAAGTGGTTTCGGGTATTTACCAATAGCCAACTCCGGTCTCTTCGAATTCAATACCATCTTAACCCAAGTTATTCAAGTGAAATACAATTCAACTTTAAATAAAAGATGTCACCTTTTTACACAACAATTCATCATCGATAGATAACCACATTATCATTGTCCATCCAAACATATCATATCACAAAACATTTCATATCAGAGATATCAATCAATTAAAGACATTTAATCATCATTCAATCATTCATAAGCAAGATGGATCATTTACAAAATTAATTTAATTTATCTCTAATTAAATCAATTCCAAATCTTTACTCACTTAGATTACCTTTACTTAAAATTAATTAATTACAAATCAATTAATTAATTATCCTTTAATTATCCATCTTAAATAATCATCCTTGATTAATTATTCTTTAATTATATTAAGTAATTAACTCTTAATTAATTACACAAATTAATTAACCTTCACACATTCACACTAATCACATTATCCTTGATTAATTACTCAAATTTTATTATCCTATAATCACTTACATTGATTAATCATCTCTTTAATTAATTACACTAAGTAATTAATTCTCAATTACTCCCTTTAACAAATTTACCTTTAATTACTTTCATCAAGTAATTATCTAGTTAGTTAACCTCTAAATATCTAGTAATTAACCTTATTTCTTAATTAATTAATTCTTAATTAACAATTAATTATTTCTTAATTAACTAACTGAACCTTTATAAATTAATTAATCTTAAATTATTAATTAATTTAACTTTAATTACCTTATTAATTAAAATAACCATTAATCATAAATAACTTAATTATCCTTTCAAGATAAATCATTTGCTTTAATTTCCTACTTTAATTAACACATGTTTTAAAACATTCATCCTTTTTAATTTATACTTAATTATCTTGAAAATTAGGTTTTAAAATACTTAAGCCTTCTCAATTTTTAGTTAACAAATCATAAAATCTCTTTAATAAAAATAGTTTAAAACAACTATTATCAAATAGCTAAAACCAGATTTTAATTAAATTTTAAAACAAGCTTTAAAAACTTTTAAACATTTTTAACTTAACTATGGGTTCGAATCGACCCTGACTCGAGACCAGACTCGAGTTTTCCTCTTCATCTTTTTTTAAATTCTGGTTGAGTTTTTAAAATCTGCTACGAGGTTCAACACATCAACAGTCACTCGAGTATGAACTCGAGAAAAACACCCCACAAACCCGAGTTACCCTTCGAGTCATTCCCTCTTCCATTCCTCTAACACACAACCCAGCCTTATGCGCATGCACAGACGACCGGCGCCTCTCCGATCATTGCCAAAACCTCCCATACATCGACGACCACCTGAACCTTCGAATCCAGACCACCCAGACCTTGTCACGAATACAAAATCGAAATCGGGCTACTACAATTAAATTGGAACTAAACCGATCGCCTGAAAACCTCCTCGTTTCGACGCGTCCGACCACCATCATCCAAGAAACTTCGCCTATAGGTTCGACGAAGACCACACTTCATTTCCCCCATACCTCATCGAGTCCGATACTCCGGTGGCGACGCAGCAACCTCGTTACCAATCTCGACCAAACCCAGGGCTAAAACCCTACTCCGACCTAGTGTCGACACCATGGTGAACGATAGAGCCTCCTACCATTTTTCCCGAACTCACCAACTTCCACGCCACCTCCAGGGGCGATCCCGTCCATTCCGAACTCATCGATCATCAGAACAGACCCAAAACCCACTTTTTGATAAACCTCGAATATCTCATTCAATACAAACTTAAAAATTATGATTTACCTTTTAAAAATCCTAGTTTTAAAAATCGATATGGATTATAGACCTGAATCAGAGAATTGACATATCTGAATTTAATCATTTTTTTCAAGTTGTCACCGTTTTCTTAATTTCCAGACAATATTTAAACCTATTATACTTAATTATATGATTAGAACTTAAACCTTCAAAATCCAAGCATACTTTATCTAAACATCATAAACTATAGAAGATTTGAGGAGGAGAAGATGATTTTTGAAATTTTTTTTGAAACAATAAACAAAACAGAGGTGCTTACACACACACACACACACACACACACACAAGCATGCCTACTTTACAGATTTATATTTATAAACATACAAGTATTATTTACATTCATGCAAGCAACTATCACAACATTAATTCATATATCCATCACAGGCAACAAGTTGGAACAAGTTAAAACCTTTATATAGATTGTTTACTCACCTTGGAAGATAACAGAGCCAATCTTGAATTCCTAAAACTTCTTTTTGAAGCTGGCAATTTTGATATCCTTGTTGATCTTGATTTGCTTTAACCTGTATAGTCAATTCCCTGATATTGCCCTGATATATTGCCGATATATCCCATAGCGGACTTTTGGGGCAACGATATTCCTATAAAGAGGCCTAATATAGAGGATCCGTTATTGTCCCCGATATTGTGGCAATAATCTACTATATACCAGATTTTTTACCCCGCTATATCCCCTTTTCTTATAAATAAGCACTTTGCTTGATGTCTTACTTTTAAATTTTATGGTAACTTTAAAGATGATGTAACAATTATATGCGCTATTGGTAATTATAACAGTTCTTACCTTTTAAGTTTCAATTTTATTTATCTTTACTTTATTATAACTTGTTTTGCTTGGTAAGAAATAATAAGTAATACTTGTTCCTCTTTTTAATGTAAAATGTTCATCATTCCTCTTTTTAAAGTCGTCCGTTATATCCTGTTATATCCCCGATATATCTCTGCTATAACTTTTTGCACCTCAAATGCAATGGAGCGGCAGGGCGCTTTAACTACACATGCTTTAACTTTAAATTTGTTTTAGTTGATGTTGAGCTATTGATCTCTGAAAACTTTCATTTACAGAAGAAAAATGCTTTGAAACTTTGATTTCATTTAAGCTTGATTACCTTGCTTTTGGAAAAGATTACAAGTTGAAGATAAAGTATTTACAGACTTTGATCAGGATTAACTCCTGGTTTCATAATTTGTTACAGTCCCTTTTTTTTAGTTGAAAAGGTGGAAGTTGATAAAATTTTCAGGTTTGTAAAATAATAGCTTATTTCTTTTGCTTTTAGAAAATGAGATAGGAAAAAAAATGAATGAGCAAGAAGAAGTAAACCTATGTAGATTTAATTTTTGATTTATTAAATTAAAGAAAATAAAATAAAAATGTGACACTTGTCGCTAAACTCACTTAATTAGTTAACACATGTTATTAGAGAGATTCACAAGTTAACACATGTAATTTTCATGCAAAAATTGATTTTTAAATGTTTTTTTAAAAAGATTTTATAATTGATTTCCTATAAATACTTATTTTAATTTATATAAATAAAACCTCTTTAAAATGAAAAATAACATAAAACAATTTTATATTTTAAACAAAATCATGAAAATACATTTTAAAACCAAAGTATGATTTAAGATATAAATAACTATCCTTTGAATTTCAATTTAAATATCTAAATTCAAATTAAGTTTGAAATCTAATTTTAAATCAAGTCAACAATACATTTATATTTTAAATAAACCCGAATTCAATTTGTAATTAATAATTCTATTTAAAATTTTATTTATTATATTTAAAAACAACCTATTATCATTATTGCTTTAAAATAACAATCTTATCAAATTAAAATAATTTATAAAGGAAATTATCACATTTAATTCTGCTTGAAAATTTTCGGGATATCACAAATTCTTTATTCAAAATAATACTTATGAAATTCTATAAGAGTTTCCAGAGTAAAATTTAAAACAAATTTTCTTTTTAAAATAAAGTTATTAAATCAAATAGTTATGTAAAAATTCTCTTTTAAAAATCATAAGACTAATTTACCTTTAAAAATTATTAACTACCGTAATTGACTTAAATAAATATTTACTTGTCACCTAAAAATAATTAAAATAATAAATTTTCTAAAACATTCAAAAAAACCATTTTTTTAAACTTCTAGTTTATACTTTGAAATCTTTTCTTTGAAAATATACTTAGTTTTCCAGGAAAAATATTCTTCCCAGCTTTTCAAAATAAAACCACCTTTTTATTTTTAAAATGAATTGCACCTTTCCTTATAAATTTCCACCGAAAATCTATACTTCCAAATTTATCCACTGATAAAAATTCCTCTTCATTTATAAATCCAGTTTACGAATTTCCATTCCTCATTTCCTTTTAAATCGTAGTTTCCAAAACACTTAATAAATTTCAAACCGAATTCCTGAATTAAATTTACTTTAAATTTATAACCCGATTTATCCAAATTCCCAATAGTTATTCACTAAAGAAATTTCTTTTTATTCCCTTTTAAAAACCTAGTTCATTCTATTCTATATTTTAAAACAACCAAAATATATTAATCCAAACCATAGTATAATCTATCACAGGATATCAATAAAACATATCACAGATTATAGAAATAATTTAAATATTTTGAGGAATCAAGTTGGATCACTCCAACCTGCTTCCTGCATCCACAGATGTTAGCACAACATAAAAGTACCAATTCCACCTCGAGGTGGAATATCGCGGTATATAGGGTCATCCGCTATTATGCGGGGAGTATAGGGTCTCATCCGTTGTATAATGCGGGAATATCAATCACTCTAATATATATATATATATATAGACACACACACACACACACTACTATATATAATATCATATCCGGACTGATAATAATAATAATCCCATTCAATCAATCACCAATCATTTAAATTTTAACTATTTAAATTTAACCCGTAAATCAGATGTGAGTGAGATTAACTCGCCTAGAATTCGTCGAGCGTTCCAAATTTTAAATTAAATCGAACCCATTCGATTTAATCTAAAATTCTCGCTTGCTCCAAATGCCTCTGGATCTGCTGCAGCGCGCATCGATGCGATTCCGGCGCTTCTTGTTTCGTCGGAATCTGACCATGCACGCAAAAGATACTTAGTTTTAAAGATTGTTTGACTTGAAATATAATATATTTACATTTTTATTCTATTATTTTTACAAACCCAAATCGAGGCCGTTCAAATCTGAACTGTAGATCTAAGCCGCAGATTTCCTTCCGTCTCTTCCTTGTTTGAATGCATGCATTGCTCAAACCCAACATCACGCTAGCTTCCATGATAACCACCCACACCACGGCCATATCTACGTCCATCCAAACCCCTCACGATGAAGCCCTTCATGGGCCGCCCCCAAGCCTCGAACGACATTGAACTCGAGCCACCCTTCGCCTTTAGTTTCGCATTCGAACACAATCCCTTCCCGCTTGATTTCTGGCCACCACATCGTACGATAATTGATACCCACCGTTGGATCTGAGCATCTCCCCGCCCTCTACAATATTCCAGTTGGGAGTTTCCTCTAAAGTTTTGTGGATAAGGAGGAATTTGAAGAAGGAGGAAGCATATCGGCTATTAAACCTATACACGGTGGCTCGAAGAAAATAGATTAGGGTTCTACTGTGCACGTCCAATATATATATATATATATATATATGATTATTTATTAATTTAATATCATTTCCACAAATTACTTGATTTCCAAACGAATTAAAATTGAAACGCGCCGACAAGTGTTTATAAGGTTTTACCCGCATTTCGAACACAATGGAACGTGTATCGGAGGCTAATTTGATCGTACGTGGAAGATAGCTTTTGAATCGAGTTTAAATATTCAATTTTCGATTTTAATTTCAATGCGTTTCTCACCCATACGAACGAACGACAACTCCAAACGCTACGAAATTTGAAATTCGATAATAATTAACTATTACGGATCCAGTGGAACTGCTTTCGTCGAACTCCGAAACTGTCTCCCCGAAGGCTATTTTAACTCGTCGTTTAAATCGAACGATTTTCAGAATCGTCGAAATCATTTAAAACTTCACTTTTAAAATTTTACTAACTTAATTTAAATCATATGGAATTTATATTCGCATTAGAAATCATTATGATTTGTTTTGAATCAAAATGTGATTATTTACATTATTACTATATAACAAATTACATTATTAAATTGATATAAAAATTCCAAACTTAACTTATCGACTTTGGATTCCATCCAAAGGTCCAATAGTAAAATTTAAATCCAACTAGACTTTAAACAAATTTTAGAAACCATTTCCATATCTATGTACATCCAGATTCACAAATTATCCCAATTTCAAATATTAAATTATTACTATCCAAATCCAATTAAGTTGCCATGTTTGAAATTATAACTAATTTTATTGATTCAAATCAATATCTTCGTATTTCAAAATCAATTTATAATCCACATTCAACATTTCAGATGAATTAAATGTTCAAAAACTAACGACCAAAATTTCGGGTCATTACATTCCTTCCCCTTATAAAAATTTCGTCCTCGAAATTTACTAAGGTAGAAAAAATGCTCCTAAGCTCATTAACTTACCCAAAATCCACTTAATTAAAAATTACATTCACTTCTCAAAACCCCTAGTTTAATCCAAAACCCTTAGCTTTCATTTTCAACTCAAAAACTTAGATTTCTTATATTGTTCCAAAAATCAACTTTTTAGTTATCTAAAAATTTCTAAACTTTTAAAAAAAATTCTAGCGCCTAAAATTTTTGAAATTTTTTGACAGCGTCTCCTTTGTATAGGGAGTGTTTTACATTATCACAAGAGATATAAGTACATATACATCGACCCACATGGTCGAAAAACAAAATATATAGCAATATATTATCACTTCCTAATTTTATTTGTGTAGGCGTACCTCACATTAGCGTTTTAAGCGAGCGGCTAATTTATTATGCATTTATGTACTCCAAACTCTATCTGATTGCCTTATGTACCTGTACTTACTCAATAAACACATAAATTTCTAAAATCATGAAGTTTTAACAACATTCTGCTTACCTACTAGCCTAACACAAAGCTCCATAACCCAAACAAGTAAACTTCAAAATCCAACATATTAACCATATATAATAAGCAATCACAAGGTTTCAACTCTATTTTAGTTTCCTTCATAAATTCATATATCATTTTACTCCACTCGAAACGATTTACAACCAAGTTCACTATATTCAATTCATCTTTGCATCAACTAATCTCATATTCATATCAAATTGGTTTATATGCCTTATTTTACATAATTTTGCCTTTCCCAATACCAAATTGATTCAAAACCAATTTTATTTACTTCTTTTAATTCATTTATTTAGTTTACGACAAAACGGCAAATTTCTATGCACATTTTGATGTTTTCCAAGAAAATAACAATTTCTTAAACTTATGACCATTTCAAATTAATTCCAGTCCAATTTATATTAATTTCATCCCATTCAGAATTATTCACAACCCATACATTCTCATTTTTATTACATTATTAATTTAAATCCCTACTCTTGCGTATCAGTTTTATTATCAAAACAAGTCTTATTCAATATCTTTTCAATTAAATTAAATTTCCTTTCAATTCAATTCTATTTCAATTTAATAAAAGTCCAACTAAATTTTATTTAACCAACTCAAATCTATACCATTTCTTTACTAATTTAAATAAGAATTTAATTCCATTCAATATTATTTATTGCTCATCTGAATTTTTGATTCAATTTGATCAAATTTATTTCTCAATCCAATTTAAATTTTCATTTTTCGATTTATAAGTTCAAAACTTATTTACTCACTTAAGTCCATTCATATTTTACATTTTATTTCATCTTATTTCAATTCACATTTCTCTTAGAATTCAATTTTTTTTAAACTTTCCATTCTTTTTACCATAACACTCAACCATCTTTATTTAGGTTTTTCCATTTCTCTATTCATAAGTTCACCAACTTATTTATTTACTTAAAATATTATATTACTCACTTGAGTCTATTTACATCTCATAATCACAACTCTAGATTATATATATAACACTTAATAGCTTAAGGGTATAAATTTCATTACATAATTATCAGCCACAATTATATGATCATTTTACATTTCAACTTTATATCCAATTTAATTCAATTCTAGTTTCAATTTTTTTTAACTTATCTTAAGTTAAATTCCAATATATCTTATTCACTTTGATTTACTTAAGTTAAATTTTAATTCCAGAATTAAAATTTCCATTTTCCTTCTTATTTGAATCAACTTCATATTATAAATTAAATACCAATTCCTTTTTGCTTTTAACACCACTTAAATAGAATTCCCAGAATTTAGTTACCCGGTTTTATTTCAAAACCATTTTGAAATCATAAATATACATACCCACTTGGTATATCAAATCAAACCTCCGGATTTCAAAACAACTTGGTTTTACCAAAACAATTTCCCTTTAAAATTTCAAAACAAACTTGTTTATCAAACAAATCCAAACAAATAATCATACCAAACCACCCGGTTGCAATCCATCACTTAGAAACTCGAAAATGAACACTGATGATGTGGCCATCATCACCAGGATTATTTTCCAGCGACTAAAGTGAGTTCAATGCTTCCTTACTTCTACAAATTCATTTCAAAATAATTTCTATTCAAAATATTTCCACTATAATACTCCATTATTTCCTCCAAACACTTTGGAAAATACATCAAAATTTTCCAAGATTCAAAATGCCCAAATTTTTTGGTCAAATTTATTTAAAAACATTTTCCAAAATTTCTGGGATTTAAATTCTAGCTTCAATCAAATTTTGATGATGTTCCATTGTATTATTTCATCTTACAGAATTTTATTTGATTATAAATATAAACCATTTCAAATTTTAGTGTTTTATTTGTTTATAATATTGTCAACCAAACACCCAAATATATATAATAATTTCAAAAAATTATTTCTTTTATATCAAAACATTATTTTGGGTAAAAATATTTCACTTACCCTCTTTAAAAACAATATTATGTCGGTTTATCTTGTTTAAGAGTTTAGAAACCCCAGTCAATACGGTTGTACTTCCCGTACCGACCAGAATTCATAAACACTCAACTGATAAGCCAACACAATATAAAAACAATTTTATATTCACCAACAATTATGCTCTCGTATCTATTAGGTTATCGCTAACCTAAGCTCTGATGCCACTGTGATGACCCGCCCTTCTTAACCCTCGAAAATCGACACAAATACGCCACTGTATAATAGGCCGATGATAGAGTGCCGGAAAAGACAGATTGCTGAGGGAAAGAAAGAAGGAGGAAGAAGAAGAGAAAACGAAATAACATCAGAATCTCATAGTCGTAGCGGAATAAAATATAATAGAAATAACTGATCTTTAAACAAAAAGAAATTATATCTGTTTTATACATTACATCATCAAAGTACATCACAATCAAAACAATTAATGGACGGTTATATTAACTTGTATTCACAACAGCTGATTATACAGCTTATACTGCACAGCGGAATATACTTCAAGTACATGTGGTATGTCTTGCCATCCAGCTCGTCCCCTGAGCTCCACAGCATCCTATCCTGTATTTATAACACTCGGTCTAACCCGAGCATTATAATAAAATAACACCCGAGTCAATCTGGAAAACCAGCGTGAGAAAATACACTCAACTTAATTTTTAAAATTTCAAAAATCCTTTGAAAAACAAATGTGATGACCCAAATTCCAGCGCTCGAAAATCGACATCCACACTTTACCCGTATTCGAATGCTGCAGATTCAAACGTTGAAATCCGATTTGCCGGAGCTAATAACAACATTAGGTGATAACAACATAGTGGAAACAAATAAATAGTTTTGTTGATATACAACAATTGATACATCAATGATACAATATGAAGCGATCAACATTATCAGAGATAGATAAGACCGGAAAAAAACAGTAGCGTAAAGATAATATCTTCAATGCCAAAATCCGAATCTCCAAACCAAAAGCTCGAACTGCCATCATGCTGCAATATAGCAAGTTCGATATACGATCATGTTGAAGCGAAACAAATGCGATCCCAAATCCACATACTTCAAAGATTTTCAAAAGCTACACCTTCTAGATGACTATCTGATAACCTATCTCTAGGCTGCCCGTATAGAAAATTCTGGGCACCCACAGTTTAGGAAGGGAACAATAAACTCCAGGTCAGTCATGAGACTGGTGTAATCAAACTAAAATAGTTTATTTTGAACAAAAGGAAATCCGCTATGCTTTTTTTGGAAAATGAAACTACCATAAGGCCTCCTGCCACACACACAATGCAATCGCACACTTGGAGGAGATTTCTCCTTGTGATAGTCAAACATGCTTGATACGCGAAAATCCTTTTGATATTATTATTAGTGTATAATGCAGAAAACATTTCGAAAGTATAATATTAATCTTAGTCAACATACGTACCATTATAGTATGTCTACTATAGCTACCATGTTAAATGGCAGGTTCTACAACTAAAACCGTATGGGGCTCGTATTGGGTGATTAGATTTCCAACAAATGGCCAAGGCTAAGGAACTTCCTTTATCCGAATGGGTACGCCTCTGAAGGGACGCCCCGAGCACCTAACCGGCTCTCTGCCAATACAAGGCCGGGTTACCTCTAACACTAGGTAACTAGCTGTCACGAGTATCCCGTTCCCCGGTCATCACCGACCTTTATCCCGAGATTCACCAACAAATTCCAATAACCACATAAGTTAAATATCTGGGCTCCATACCATGATACCACTTGTTATCCAGAATAAAATGCACATACCCTAAGGGGCACGACCCCCGTAACCTTGCTGCATCCTTCTTGTTTTGACCATTTCCAGGATGTGAGGTTCGATGAAGTCCTACGCTTTTCACAAAAGTCATGCTTCGATCAACTAATGATCAGCATTAGCATGCCACATTACCAAATTGAGAATATATCACTAGTAACCATCAACTACATAACCTCTGAGCTAGTATGTCTCAGAGAAGGGTGTTAAGCTAAGAGAATAAATTCTCTGCCACTAAACAGAAATGTATTTGATACAAAACCAGGTTTACATCAATGTGTAACTTCAAACATCCATAAAATTCCATCCTGGGTCTCAATGGAACCGAAGGCACTTTAAAGAAGTCCTTGCAAATCCGGATATCCCCAATCACGTCTGGACTCCCCACCACATATGGAAATCTCTATACTGAGGCCATTCGGTGCAGAGACATTCGACAAGTAATCCTTTCGTTTTCGAAAATACCCGGTCTTCAACCACCGTCTTCAAATTCTATCCAATTCATCGTATCATTAATTCAGAATGGGTTTTATGACATAAATCCTCTCCCGGCTAAACCGAATAATGAGAGCTTATTTTAAAAACATATGGATACATTCGGATCTTAGTTAAGTCACAACTTTTTAGCCCCAAACCTTTCCTTTTGAATGGTTTAAACAAATTTCCACTTTAGATCTTTTTAAACAAAACATTTGCCTTTAAGATCCTCTTCAATTTAAAAACAAGGTTCACCAAATCTTTAACAAAGATTCATTCATAGCTTTCAAAACTATGTTCATTTCCAATTTGATTTCCTTTCAACAAAACTGGAAATTCTTTCTTTATATGAAGGCTATTACCATTTGAAAACAAAAGTCTTTCATTTCGGGAAAATCCGATTAAATTTGCTCAAGTTATAGCCTTTTAAAGTATAAATCGGAGAATCAGCGAACTGCCGTACTCGGCAAGCTCTATTTAAAATCCTAAAATAATTCATTTAAAATATTTAAATGATTTAAAATTCATATATACATTATATAACCTATATATCCTTTTTATAAACCATAGTTTCTAAAATTATAAACACATATACATAGAACTCAACTTCAAATCTTGAATTCAAATTCATATTAAACTATTTTAATTCCAAAACTTTAACAAGCCATTTAAAGTAATTTTAACTTCAAAACTCCTTTTCAAAAGTTTTTCATATTTAACCCTATTTCATTTCCAAACCATTTTGGATTCAAAATTCAACTTTTAAATTTCTCATCATTGAAAATAATATTAAATTCAAAATATCCATGACTTAACCAATTTCCCGTGAAATCCATATTTTTGTGTGTGTTGTGCGTAGTCCAGGGGTTTCACAGGCAACAATAAAATATCAACCATCATAAATTCAACACGATGATATTAATAAGCAATATAATCCTATAACGCTTTTCTTTTATTCACAGATAAATATGTAAATTCATCACAGATAAATAAATCACAGTTTACAGCTCAATCCACACAATTCATATCACAGAACATCACACATCAGAGGTATCAAACAATTCAAGGCATTCAATATAATCCAATCAAAGCAAGATAAATTAATCACATGATTATAATTAATTTAATTAACTCAAATAGATTAATTGCTTGTGAATTAATCACCTAACTCTGATTAATTACAAACCATTTTAATTAATTATCCTGTAATCATTTATTAATTAACTTTTAATAATAAATTAATTAACCTTTAATTATTAATTAATCAATCCTTAATCAATAAATCAATCAACCTTTAATCATTAAAAAATTAACCTTTAATTATTTAATTATTCTTTAGTCAATTATCCTTAATTAATTACATCAACTAATTAACCCATAAATTAACAAATTAACCCTTAAATTAATTAATTTACCTTTAAATTAATTATCCATTAATTAATTAATTATCCATAATTAATTACGTTAATTATCCTTTAATTAGTTAAATCAATTAACCTTTAATAATTTTCATTAATTAATTACCTTTCAAGCAATTATTTTCCCTTTAATAAATCACACTAAGTAACTATCCCTTAATTACATTAAGTAATAATCTTTTATTGATTTATTAAGTAATTATACTTAATTAATTTCATTAATTAATTATTCTTTAATTACATATCATTGATTAATCACCCTTTAATTAGGTAATTATCCTATAATCAATTGATTAATTAACCTTTAATTAATCACATTAATTAATCATCAATTAATTAATTACATTAAGTAATTACCATCATTTTTTTAATTAAGAAATCACTCAAGACCCTCATTAATCAAAAGATAAACCATTTATCTTCATTAACTTCTTAATTACAATATTTAAAACTTTATTAAATAAACTTTTGGAATTAATTTTCATAATATACAAATTAACTTAAAACCTTTTTAAGTTACTAAATAATTTAAGTCATTTTACCTTCTTTAGTTAACTATTTAATTACATCTTTTAAATTTGTTCAAACAACTTAAGAATTAATTTAAAATAAAAGATATATATATATAATTAAATACCTTAGACTTAATAAATTAAAAATAATTTATTTTAAACCTTTAGCTAATTCCAAAACTAAAATAAAGAATTTATTATTTTTAAAAGAATTAAGAAGAAAGTGTTTTGAACTTGTTTTATTCTAAAACTTGTTTATTTAAAAAATCAAGAACTCAGATCTGAAACGAACTCGGGTCCCTACCTGAGCCCAAACCAGTTTTTCCCGAGCAAACCTTCGAGTCACCTCTTTTTTTCTCTTTGTTTAAAAACTTAAACACTATTACACAACTAAACCCACACAAGCTACTTCGAACACAACCTCGAGCCAAGATCCAACTTCCCCGAAGTCGTACCCGAGGGAAACTTCTTGTTCTCGAAATCCAACATCTGACACTACCCAGAAATGTGTGCACATGCACATGAGTTCGCCGACATCCGGCCAACCTCGCCAACGTCGACAGGTCACCAACGACCTCCATTAACAACTCGACCACCCAGATTCCATCGATTCGCCTGGAAACCCGAAATCGAACTACTCGAAAACAATTGGAACCAAACTCCAATCAACCAAAGCAGCTCGCATCGACGATCTCAACCACCAGATACATCGCCATTCCATCTAGAGCAACACCACAATACGATGCATCAATTCCCTTGGGTCCGATCGACCCCGATCCACCATCAACGTCGAATTCGCTTCGCAAACCCAGAAGACCAAAAACACTCCTAAAACCCTATTTCTACCTCGCTGTGCCACCTCGACGATCCATAAAACCTTTGACCATTTTTCCTTCCATCTCCATTACTCCAGATACCTTCAATGTCAAGCACGATGATCAACTCGCCGCCATTCGTCGAAAATTGATGAAACTCCCCATACTGATCAACTTAAGAATTCTCATCACATACAATCTTTAAAATCATGATACTATGATTAAAATTCATTAATTTCTAATCTGAATCTGCTACTATTATCAAATTTTGAAATTAGAATGATCGATTTTTGACTTATTTTAGATTGTTACTGTAAATTCTATATTTTGAAATGATCACCCAATATAAATACTTAAATCTTTTTTTTAATTTAGATCTTTTTGATTCATGCAATTTTTTTGCACATCACTAGTTAAAAGAGACTAGAAGCAGAGATTTTGAATTTAGAACAGGTTTTAAAACCTAGAATTGAGAACTGAACAATATACAAACATGCACATATATTCTACATATATATATATATATATATACATGTAGTCATTCTTTTTCCATCTATACAAACATAATCATAACATATCTTCAAATATTTGTCACATGCAAAAAAAGTTTGAGATTTAAAATGGGAGTTTACTCACCTGTTTGAAAAGCAGAGAACCTGGAATTTGATCCTAGAACTTGTTTTTGATTTTAAATCTGTAACTTGATTATATTTGCTATGTATCTGAGGTGATCTATATCTTAGTTGCTTGATATTTGAACTTGAACTTTGCTTTGTTTTATTCTCAGGTTTTGGTTACTTCAAGTTTAAATGCATTGATCTTTTTCTGGTTTGCCATGTTGAATCAATGCTTCAAGTTTGAAGTATTTTGATCTTACTATATTAAGCTTGATAAAACTGATCTGACCTTGCTTTTTTTTCTTTTGATTTTAGTTTGTGTTTCTTTGGTTAAATTTTCTTTCAAGTCTGGTTTATAGCTTTGAACAAAAGTTGAAAAAGTAGAAGATAGAAGAAAATGAGAAGAAAGGTAGGAATAAATATGTATATATACTTGAATTTCCTTCTTTTCATTTATTTTGAAAACAAAGAAATAAGTGACACTTGTTTATGCATGGCATAAATTACTTACATTTGTTGAATGGTATTTTAATATTTTTACACTTGTTCAATTTTATGTTAAGATGCCTACACTTGTCTTTATTTACATGTATAAATATTTAAATTTATTTTTATGTAATTTTCTGTTTATATTTATATATACAAACTAAATTTAATACATGTATAATTTTAAAAAGAAAGTATTTTAAACCTTATTTTAATTAAAGCTATTATACCTTTAAATAAATAAATATTTATATATATATATATATATATATATATTTCCTTATATATATATAATCCTTAAGAAAAATGATTTTAAAATCTAATCATGCATTAATAAATAAACACACGTATATAGATATAAGTTTTAAAATATAGAATTTAATTTAAAACAACTTTCGAAAATTATTTATATCAAATTCAAAATATAACTTTCAAATCACAATGTGTGTGTGTATATATTATACTTACAAAACAAATTTTTATTAATTTTAAAATATTGAGTTTTAAATCTAATTTATTTCTAAGATATTTATTTTGAATTTCAAATTCAAATTCTATTTACAATATATATATATATATAAACAATATATATGTATATATAAACAACATATATTATTTATTTAGGAAAATTTCAAATTAATTCACAAATTAATCCAAAAATTTATGTTAATTACTAAATTAAATTTGACTTAAAAATGGATCGTTACAACAAAGGTATCTCGTAAGACCATGTCATAAATAAACATGTCGGGTTTTTACCTTACGATAACCAAAATATTTCTTATAAAATCCTCTGATATTATAATAGTGTTTAAGTACAAATAATGATTTCAAATAGCCGAAATTGTTACATTCGTTAAATTCTAGCAGTACTATGCTCTACAATCAAAACTGTAAATGGCACGTAGGGAGAATGGATTTTCAATTAATGACTAGGCACGGGGTACCACCTGTCACCGTGCCTGGTCTAGATCAGCATACCGAGGATCCACCCTGATCCACTACAACACAAAACCGGACTACCCCTTATTGGATAGCCCGAACAAGATCACCCTATGATTGGGATCAGCAACCGCCCACACGGTCGAAAAAAGAAACATCTAGACAGGGATGACCTTACCCTAATTGGTTGCTAGCCACTTAGCCTTGCTGCATAACCCCTGATTTTCAGTCATCCCCGATTGATGAAGCTCAAGGCTGTGCGTTACCTTTTTAGAACGCATTTCATTTAGAATGCTCATCGTCCTCCTAACAATGTTCTGAAAGCATTCACCCATACAAGCCCGTTCCGGGTCCGAACGGAATCGAAGGCACTACTCATACTACATCCATTTTGGAATCAGCCTCAGGATTAGTAGCGATTAGCCCTTGCACTTCACTACTCCATCTTCGACTCCAATCTTTTGTCTTCATCACAAAAACGTACTCTTTGGATCGAAGTGTTTTTTGGATCACAAATCCGATCCCGGTTTCTTCGAAACAATGTTCGCTATTTTCCAGTAAACTCAACCCCAGTTCTTTAGGAAATACACAGACGAAAATAAGATTGGAGTTCACCTCCTAACCGTCAATGAATGGATTTCGTTATAAACGTCCTAGTAGAAAGAACGAGTTTATACGTACAGTATAACACCTCGAACAGTAACTGTACTATATAATTCCTGTACTCCTCCTAGATACTTCCAAAGTCATATTGGGTCAAGATTTGATAGTCGGTTATTTAACTATCAAATAAAAAATCAATTCAACAAATTATTTTATTTCCACCGAAAAGCTTCAAATCTTATAAAATTAGATTTTTAATAATTTAAATCACTTTACCAAAAAATATATACTTATAGAATTTCAAATAAAACTATTTAAATCACTTTACTCAAAATTATACTTATGAAATTCTATAATAATTTCCCAAGTAAAACTTAAGCCACGAACCATTTTTAAAATAAAATTTCTATATAAAGTATAAATAAAAGAATATTTCTTTTGAAAACATAATACTAATTTAACTTTTAAAATAATTATTACTAAAATTAATTTGAATAATATTTATTTTAAAATTCTAAAACAATTAAAAATAATAAATTTCTCTAAACACACTTTTAAAACAATTTTAAAACCTTGAACTTATACATAAAAATCTCATTTGAAAATATACTTGGCTTTTCAGGGAAATACACTTTCCATTTCAATATAACCTATATAATCCTTTATAAAATCTCCTCGATTTATCCTAATTTAATTTACGTCCCAATTCCGTAAACACTTTAAAATTAAAATCACTTTTTATTTTTAAAACACATTTCCCATCTCCTTATAATCACTTTCAAAAATATGTACTTAAATTATTTAAGTAAAGCCACTAAATTCTTTATTCAAAATAATACTTATGAAATTCTATAAGAGTTTCCAGAGTAAAACTTGAAACAAATTTTCCTTTTTAAAAATAAAATTATTATATCAAATACTTGTGTAAAAATTCCCTTTTAAAAATCATAATACAAATTTACCTTTAAAAATAATTAACTACCGCAATTGACTTAAATAAATATTTACTTTTCACTTAAAAATAATTAAAATAATAAATTTTCTAAAATATTAAAAAAACAATTTTTTAAAACTTCTAATTTATACTTTTAAATCTTTTCTTTGAAAATAAACTTAGTTTTCTAGGAAAATATTGTTCCCAACTTTAAAAATAAAATCACCTTTTTATTTTTAAAATGAATTGCACCTTTCCTTATAAATTTCCACCGGAAATCTACACTTTCAAATTTATCCACTGATATATATTCCACTTCATTTATAAATGCAGTTTACGAATTTCCATTCCTCGTTTCCTTTTAAACCACAGTTTCCAAAATATTTAACAAATTTCAAACCGATTTTCTGAATTAAATTTCCTTTAAATTTATTACCCGTTTTATCCAAATTCCCAGTAGTTATTCACTAAAGAATTTTCTAGAATTTTCTTTTTATTTCCTTTTAAAAACCCGGTTCATTCTATTCTATATTTGAAAACACCAAAATATATTCATCCAAACCATAGCACCGCATAATTTAGATTCCAACACGATCTATCACAGGATATCAATAAAACATATCACAGATTATAGAAATAATTTTAATATTTTGAGGAATCCAGTTGCATCCCTCCAACCCGCGTCTTACATCCACAGATGTTAGCACAACATCAAAATACCAATTCCACTCCGAGGTGGAATGTCGCGGTATATAGGGTCTTCCTCTATTATGCGGGGCGCATAGGATTTCATCCGCTATATAATGCGGGAATATCAATCAATCCAATATATATATATATATATATATATATATATATATATATATATATATATATACTATTATGTATGATATCACATCCAGAATGATAATAATAATAATCCCATTCAATCGATCAACCAATCATTTAAATTTTAACTATTTAAATTCAACCAGTAATTCAGATGTGAGTGAGATTAACTCGCCTAGAATTCATCGAGCGTTCAAATTTTAAATTAAATCGAACCCGTTCAATTTAATCTAAAATTCTCGCTTGCTCCAAATGCCTCCGGATCTACTGCAGCGCGTAGATCACATCGTTGCGATTCCATTGCTTCCTGTTTCGTCGGAATCTGACCATGCATGCAAAAGATATGCAGTTTTAAAGATTCTTCGATTTAAAATATAATATATTTACATTTTTATTCTATTATTTTTACAAACCCAAATCGAGGCCGTTAAAATATGAACTGCAGATCTAAGCCGCAGATTTCCTTCCCTCTCTTCCTCATCTGAATGCACGCTTCAGGGTTTGATCAAACCCAACGTCACGCTAGCTTCCACGATAACCGCCCCCACCACCGCCGTATCTACGTCCATCCAAACCTCTCACGATGAAGCCCTTCATGCACCGCCCCAAGCCTCGAACGGTGTTGAACTCGAGCCACCCATCGCCTTTAATTTTGCATTCGAATTCAACCCCTTCCTGCTTGATTTCTGGCCACCAGTCGTACGATAGATGATTCCCACTGTTGGATCTGAGCATCTCTCCGCCCTCTACAATATTCCAGTTGGGAGTTTCCTTTAAAGATTTGTGGATAAGGAGGAATTTGAAGAAGAAGGAGGAAGCATATCAGTCATTAAACCTATACATTGCGGCTCGAAGAAAATAGATTAGGGTTCTACTTTGCACGGCTTATATATATGTGTGTGTGTGTGATTATTTATTAATTTGATATCATTTTCACAAATTACTTGATTTCCAAACGAAGTCCAATTGAAACATGCCGACAGGTGTTTATAAGGTTTTACCTGCATTACGAACATAATGGAATGTGTTTCGGAGGCTAATTTGATCATATGTGGAGATAGATTTTTGAATCGAGTTTAAATATGCAATTTTCGATTTTAGTTTCAACGCATTTCTCACTCGTACGAACGAACAACAACTCCAAACTCTATAAAATTTGAAACCCGATAATAATTAACTATTACGGATCCAGTGGAACTGGTTTCGTCAAATTCCAAGACTATCCCCCGGAAGGCTATTTTAACTCGTCGATTAAATCGAACGATTTTCAAAATCGTCGAAATCATTTAAAACTTCACTTTTAAAACTTTACTAACTTAACTATATATCATATAGAATTTATATTTGCATTAGAAATCATTCTGATTTATTTCGAATCAAAATCTGATTATTTACATTATTACTATATATTAAATTCCATTATTAAATTGACATAAAAATTCCAAATTTAACTTATCGACTTTGGATTTCATACAAAGGTCTAATATTAAAATTCAATCCAACTAAACTTTAAAAAAAAATTAGAAACCATTTTCATATCTATATACATCCAGATTCACAAATTATCCCAATTTCAAATACTAAATTATTATTATTATCCAAATCCAATTAAATTGCCATATTTGAAATTATAACTAAATTTATTTATTCAAATCAAAATCTTGGTATTTCAGAATCAATTTATAATCCACATTCAACATTTCAGATGAATTAAATGTTCAAAAACTAATGACCAAAATTTCGGGTCGTTACAAGATTGGAAGAATTAGAAGAGGAAGTTCTTTCCTAAGAAGGGTGCTCAGAAGGGTAGAGCAGCTAAGAAAGGGAAGTTTGAGATTGTTTGCTTTAAATGCGACAAGAAGAGGCACTTTGCTAATGAGTGTCATGCTGGAAAGGCGAAGGAGGAGCCGGGTTGAATAATGTCAGGTGCTTCAATTGTGATCAAATTAGCCATTATAGGAACTAGTGCAAGGCGCCCGCTAAGGATGAAAAGGGCAAGCTGTATGCATTGGAGCCTACTGCTTCTAAGCCAACAACTTAGGAAAAAGGAAAGACAATTTTGGGAGTTACGCTTTAGATTCATGGTATGTCTGTTAGCGTTCTATTTGATACTGGTGCATCACATTATTTTATATCTAATTATTTGATAGATAAGGTTAGCCTAGAACCCACATATTTAGTTACTTCCTTATGGGTTGCGAATCCTATAGGAGGGTATGCAACTCTAGGGTTGAGATGTGACTGGCTAGAGTTTGACCTGTTAGGTCGTACTTTTGTTTTTAGTTTGCATGTGTTTGATTTTGTAGGGTTCGGGATTATTCTTGGGATGGGTTGGTTAAGTGAGTACGATGCTAGGATATTTTGCCAAGATAAGGAAATAACGCTTAGACCCCCCGATTGTAACGACATGATTGTTTATACCATGGAAGGTTTTAAAGGTGAGGTGAATGCTTTGTTGGGTGTTATGAATTCGGATGATGGGTTAAGTTGAGTTTTTGTGGTTAGAGAATTCGCCGATGTTTTTGTGCCTACAGGGATTGCCACCGAAATGAGCTATTGAGTTTCAGATAGATTTGGTTCGGGGAGCAGAACCAGTGAGTAGGCCGCCAAGCAGGATGATTCCTACAGAAATGAGGGAGTTAAAGGTATTGTTGGTGGATTTAAAATGCAAGAGTTTTATCAGGCCAAGTAGTTCGCCTTGGGGAGCAGCCATAGCATTTGCTAAGAAGTCGGATGGATCATTAAGGCTATGTATCGATTATCGTAAGTTAAACAAGAGGACGATAAAGAATCGATATCGATTGCCGAGGATTGACGACTTGTTCGACCAGTTGAATGGAGCCAAGGTATTCTCACAGTTAGATTCAGCGACAGGTTTCCATCAACTTAGAGTAGTAGAGGATAATATATCTTTGACGGTGTTTTGGACAAGATATAGGTCATATGAATGGTTAGTTATGCCATTCGAGCTAACTAATGTGTCAGCTTTCTTTGTGGATTTGATGAACCGGGTTTTTTGAGAGTACTTGGATAGGTTCGTATTGATTTTCATAGATGATATCTTGATATACTCTAAGAATGAGAGAGAGCATGAAGTTTATCTTAGATTGGTGATTGAGATGCTGAGGTTGCATAAGCTGAAGGCGAAGTTTTCGAAATGTCACTTCTGAAAGAAGGAGGTGAAGTTTTTGGGTCATATAGTCTCAGAGAAAGGGTTATAAGTAGATCCGATTAAGATTAAAGCGGTGAATAGTTAGATGAGACCAGAGACAGTGGTGGAGATAAAGAGTTTCCTTGGGTTGTCTAGTTATTATCGGAGGTTCGTTAAGGATTTCTTACGGATAGTGGCACCGATGATCAAACTAACAATAAAGGATGTGAATTTTGTGTGGAGCGATAAGTGTGAGAAGCATTATAGAGTACCAAACACTTATTGACTCATGCACCTGTATTAGTTATTCTAGAAGGGAATCAAGATTTGGTGGTTCATAAAGATGCATGTGGAACGGGATTAGGAGTAGTGATGATGTAGACTGGTAAAATGATTGCATATGCTTCTAGACTGCTTAGACCACATGAGGTCATATATCTGATGCATGATTTGGAATTAGCTACAACAATTTTTGCATTAAAGGTGTGGAGACATTACCTTTTGGGGGAAAGGTTTGATTTATGTACAGATCATAAGTTGCTAAAGTATTTATTCTCTCAGAAGGAGCTGAACATGAGATAATGGAGCTGGTTAGATTTTATTGCCGTTTATGATTTTGGGATTGAGCACACACTGGGGAAGGTAATAAGGTTGCAGATGCACATAGTTGGAAACATCAGAATGCAGTGTTGGCGATGATTGCTAAGTGTAAAGATTTGAAAGCATTAGCAGATTGCAGAGTGCAGTGGAGATTTGAGGTTGGGTCTAGTGGAGCTACAGTTGTATTATCTTATTTGGAATATCGACCAGTATTGATAAAAAAGATTGCTTCTAAACAGGAAGAAGATCCAGTATCAGCTGAGCGGATCAGCAAGTTAAGAGATGGAATCGAGCGTGATGACTTGAAAGATTTCGGTCTTGACCAAAATGGATGGTTGAGAAAGAAAGGAAGATTATGTGTTTCGAGTGTAGGAAACATAAAGAAAGAAGTTTTAGAGGAATGCCACCGTTCGAAGTTCTCGATTCATCTAAGAGGAACTAAGATGTGTTAGGATATAAAGTGGAGTTTCTTCTGGGGAGGTATGAAGCCGAATATTGGCTTGTGTAAAGCAGTGCTTGCTTTGCCAACAAGCAAAAGTTGAACACCAGAAGCCAAGTGGATTGCTTCAGCCATTAGATATTCCAAAATGGAAGTGTGATTATGTTTCTATGGATTTCATTGATGGGTTTCCAAGGTTGAGTAGGGGAAATGATAGTATATGGGTCATAGTGTATGGATTGACCAAGAGTGGTCATTTCATTCCAGTTAAGTCAACCAAAATGTCACCTATTTTGGCGAAGTTGTTTATGAATAATGTGGTCAAACTGCATGTCATTCCTAGCAGCATGGTTAGTGATAGAGATTCCTTATTCACTAACGAGTTGTGGAAGAGTCTACAGGAAGTTTTGGGAACAAGGCTCAAGATGAGTACCGGTTACCATCCGCAGTTTGATAGGCAAATGGAAAGAGTTAACAAAATCTTGGAGGATTTGTTCAGAGCTTGTGTATTAGATTTTGGGAGATTATGGGAAGACCAACTGCATTTAGTCGAGTTTTCATATAGCAACGGTTATCAGACTAGTATTAGGATGGCACCGTTTGAAGCTTTGTATGGAAGGCCATGCAAATCTCCCGTTTATTGGTTGGAGAACGGGGATTGATTGGTTCTCGGTCTAAATTTGGTTAGAGAAGCTGTAGAAAAGATTAAGGTCGTTTGGGCTAGAATTAAGGAGGCTCAGTCTAGGCAGAAGATTCGTGTAGATAAGAGACGGAGTGATTTAGAGTTCTCAGTTGGAGATCAAGTTTTCGTCAAAGTATCACCGATAAAGGATGTAATTAGATTTGGAAAATCAGGAAAGTTAGCACCGAGATTCTTTGGACCTTTTTATATTATTAAGAGGATCGGGAAACTCGCATATAGATTTGAGTTACCAAGTAGTTTGATAGGAGTTTGCGACGTTTTCCACGTTTCTCATCTCAAAAAGGGTGTTAGAGACCCGGAGACTACTATTGCACCGACTGTGCTAGATGATTTAGTGGTGGAACTGGATTTGACTATAATGAGGAAGCCTATTTGTATTGTTGTGAGCGATGAGAAGAGGCTTAGAACCAAGATGGTCAGATTAGTCAAAGTTCAGCGGAGCGATGATGACAAGGACTGTACTTGGGAGGTTGAGAGCAGGATTAGAGATATTCATTTTGACTTGTTTGATGGTATGTTTTACCTTCTTATTTGATTTCAGTGTATCTTATCGTAATTTCAAGGAAGAAATTCATTAAGGAGGGGAGTTTGAAACACCCTAGATTTTTGATAACATTATTTAGGATATTTAATTAGTTAAATTGTATAAAAAATGTGTTGATTAGGGGATTGAGATTTGATTTAATCAAAGGGTAGCCATGTTATTTGAACAATTAATTAAAAGAAGAGTTTAACATGAAATAGGGGAAGGGTAAAGTAGGAAAGAGGTCTTTCCAATATCTCTTAAAAGATGGCCGTGTATCCCTATACACATTAATTTTCATTTTATCAAAAAAATTGAACAAAGGTCGGCCACCATTAACAAGAGTAAGAGGAAGAAAAGCTAGGAAGAAGCTTAAGCAAATCAAATCCATTCACATCTCAATCTCTTTAATCTCTAAAGCCGAGGTAAATAATGATTACATCTGAAACTTTTATTATTTTCGGTTTTAAGATGAATTTTGAATATTTTGCATTGATTTGCCATGTTTTTGAATGATGAAATGATTATATATACTTGTTGATGAATTATGGTTGTTCATATTGAATTTATGATATGTTTTAAGGTAAAAAACCTATAAAATAACATCCAAACCCCTTGCGAATTTTTATGAGGATCATTAATGATATTTGAGAACTGAGTTTCAATTTTTGAGTCTTTCGTATATTTGTGGAATTTATATGAACTTTCTAGTAAAGAAAATGTTAATTTGGATTAATAATTATTTAGGGTTAAATAATAAAAGATTTGGTCTGAAATTTTTATATGTTAGAAAACATATTAAAAGAGATTTTCTGGAATTTTTGTTGATTTTTCCTAAATGCTCTAATGGATATATAAAATTATTTAATGTATAGGACTTAAATGTTTTATATATTTATAAAAGGAGAAAGGGCTTTTTGCAAAATAATTCAAATGGTTAAGCATGTTGGGTGAAAAGAACTATTTGCTACATGTTTTGATGCTTTCGGCATCCGCCTTGATTGGCTTTCGACTAAGTCCCTCCGCTGTGAACATCATCGAAACCAGTGCACATGGTGTCAATATATTGATACATAGTGAATTAGATAGAAGCCGAAAGGTATGTAGTTGAAACCAAGGGTTCCGAAGGTGTTTAGGCATCACTTTGTTTTTAAATTAAAAATGCGCCTTCTTGCTTTCGACTAAATGGCTTTCGACTGAGTAGCTTTCGACTCAGTTAACTTTTGACTAGGTTTAATGGATTTAAAGGAAATGGTTTCGATTGGGTTGCGCTCTCTTTTTAAAACAACAGCTTTTAACTAAGTCGAAACCTTTTTGATGCCATCTTTTGCCTTTTGACTCAGATGGTTTCGAAGAGATACTTTGTTTTCTAAAATTTGGCCACTTTTCCAATGCTTTCGAAGGGATGGTTTCGATGTCATCTCTTCTTTACTTAGGAAATGGTTTCGAAATAGGTGCTTTCAACTTAAATGTTTTAAGGACCCCTTTTCTATAATTGAAGTAAAACCCAAATGGTTTCGAAGGAGATAGTTTTAAAAAGTTTCGAAACAGATGCTTTAGATTTTAAAAGTTTTCGACCGAAACAGCTTTCAAAGGTTTCGAAAGGGTAAATTTTTGAATGGTTTCGAAAGGTTTCTGCATGTTTTAAATTGAACCCAAAGTGCTTTCGAAAGGATTGAAATTTGACTATTTTGAAAGATTTTAATGTATGGTTTCGAAAGGGGTGGTTTCTTAGGGTTTCGAAAGGGTTGAAGGAAAAGATTTTTCGCATGTTTTCGAAAAGTTTAAAGTTTTTTAAAGAGGGATGTCTAATGTTTTAATGCTTTTGAAGGAAGGACTTTTATTGGTTTCAAAAGAGTGACTTTCAATGATTTTGAAAGGAAAGATTTGACCTTTCAGCCTAGATTAAGTGAAGGGTTTTACTTGGTTTCAAAGGGGTAACCTTCAATGGTTTCGAAAGGGTTGTTTAAAGGTTTTAAACAAAGGTTTCGAATATATTAAATAGATGGAATAGCCTAAATGTTTTCAAGTTAAAAAGGACTTTAACTTATTTTGAAAGGATAGCTAATCCTTATTAAAATTCATCAATGTTACTTTATATATACCATGAAAAAATATCTTAGAGTAAAGCTAAGAATATATTTTCCTTCTATAAGCATAAAAGGTTAAATCATTTTGAAAAGGTTTTCAAGGAAAAAGATGAAGGGTAGTTAACCTTAAGAAAATGATTTGGACATATAGTCTGTTTTGATTCAGACAGTTAGTCCAGTTTGCGGGCAGTCGGCCCAGTTTTATAGACAGATAGTCTATTTGTTAGCATAACAGACCTTGCTATTATATTACGGATGGATAGTCCACTTATTACCTGTTTTATGGACAGATATCCCGTTTTATTAGCATAAAGGATATTGTTATTTTATTATATACAATTTGATTAACCAGTTTGGTTGCAGGAAAGGCTTTGCAAAATATAAGTTTTAAAGAGAATTTTAGTGAGGGGAAACCCGTTCCGCTAAGCGATGTGGTCTCACTTAATATCAATAAACCGAGATATAACAGTATTATTCACACCGGACTTTATGTCTGACTCGAAGCTTTTGTTTCCCCTTAAACTCTCGGGTGCTCAAAATTGATTTGACAAGGCTAAGGGTTAAGGTTTTATAAATTTTGGCGAATAAAGCTTCCGGAGACGAGCGGGTGGTTGATGGATAGCTAATCAGGAGTTACAGATTATTCTTTTTATTTTCAGATGTGTAATTAGTCAGATATGATTATATTTCTTTGATTAACCAAGGGGGCATCATCATATGTCGCTTTTGGCGTATTTTTTAAATGATATATTTAGTCATTGCCTGGGAAACGTTAAAGGATTATGTAACTTGGATATGAATTTTTTTGACATGTAAACTGTAAAATGTTGTTTCTGGAAATCTGTGATTTTGTTCATATTCAAGTGTGTTAACGGTAAAAATAGCTTTAGCGTTAAAAATAGCTTTAACGCTAACACCCGGTGTATATCGTGATGAAGTGAAAGCACCACCCGCTTGCACGGGAACCAAAGTAAATAAAAAATAGCAAAAAAGTAAAAGAGACAGAGATTTTTATAGTGGTTCGGCTTCTAGCAAGCATACATCCACTTTACATCCTCCATTACCTTTTTCAAGCACACTTTTACAAGATTACAATACCTTTACAACACGATTGATTGATTACAACACTTTTACAATTCACTTTCGAGTTTACAACATAATTGAAGAAGGAGATTAGAACTTTGATCATAGATTGTTCCTTGGATCCATGCTGGACGGAGTAGATGCATTGATGAAGAATCTTCAATGGTTGAGGTGCTCGGAGAGTCGAGAAATCAGCAGAGTGTAGGCGCCTTGAAATTCAGCAAAAGTCCTCCTTGAATGTGGAGTTGGTGGAGTATTTATAGGTGAAAATCAGGTCTAGGTCGGTTGGAGCGACCTATGGTGGGTCGTAGCTCGTTGGAGACCTAGTGGAGCGGTAGAAGAAGGAACGCGACCTAAGGGATAACGGCATTAGAATGTATGGCCTGGAGCGACCTAAAAAGGCGGGGTATGCTTTAGGTCGCGAGCTACGGGTTAAGGTTAGGTCGCGAGCTACGGGTTAAGGTTAGGTCACGAGCTACGGGTTAGAGTTAGGTCGCGAGCGACCTAACTTGGAGGGATAGATTGCTAACTCGTGAAGTCTTAGGTCGCTAAGTTTTTAGGTCGCGAACTATTTTGGTCATCCCACTTTTAGATCGTGATATCTCCTAGGTCGCTGCAGCCTTAGGTCGCAACTTCCTCTGAGTTGTTAACTCGTTTAGTTTTAGGTCGTTGGACCACTGGGTTACTTTACGCCTTAAGTCGCTGAGCCGCTTAGGTCGGCAGGAAGTAGGTCGCTGAGACCTGGAGAATGTTAGGTCGCTGGAAACCTTAGCTCGTTAAGTCGGATACATGGCTAAGTCGCTAGGTCGTGGACTTTTTAGGTCGCTAACTCGCTGCATTCTCTAGGTTGTTGGATACTCCATGCTCAAAGTTGCATACCGTTTTGGACGGGGCGCTGCCCCCTGGACCCCTGCGACCTGACCGGTCAGGTCGAACACCGTAGCGGTGGCGTTGCCCCCGCACCCCCACCTTGGGGGGTTGGCACCCCCCCGGACCCCCCTCCGTAGGGGATCTTAGATGAGAAATCATTCAACGGAACTTGCTTTGTTGAGATGCTGAGTTGACCAATCTTTGAGACGAGCTATCTTGCTTTTCTCGGTCGATCTTTTGATATCACGGCCTTACTAAAAAGGCGGGATAACAAAGTGCTTCTGATATTATGGATACCATTAGCATTACCGTACTTTGTCACCAGAAGTTAATGCTATGGATGGCTATAGCATCTGTTGCGCTTAGCTTTTAGCCTCTAGGTACAGGATGTTACATCTGCTTAAATGAGTTCCACTCTTATTATAAAAAATATACGTTATGAATATTTGTCATGATAATAAAACCATTTATTTTGGTATTTTGAGTAATGAAATTTATATGCTTAATCAATATCATGTAATTTCTGCTGAAAATAATAATACGCACGAAATAAATGACATTATCTTTGACATGGTAGACTAGGCTATATTTGTAATAAATAACCTAAGAAATCAAGAGTTCCTACCATTATTTAATTTTGATTCATTTGATACTTTTACATCATGTCATAATGATAAAATGTCTTAGTAACCATTTAGTGGGAGCAACAAAAGAGTTGATGAACTCTTAGGACTTGTTCATACTAATGTATGTGGTTCTATGTCTACGCTATCAAAGGTGAAATCTATTACTTTATTACGTTCACTATTGATTAATCTGCATATGGATATGTGTCTCTTATGAGACACAAATTAGAGATCTATGATTAATTCATAAAAAACAAGAATAAACATCAAAAGGCAGTCTTTCATTAGCTTGATGTAACATTCCTGGGTTTTAGCCAAGTTTAATTTGATAATTAACTTAATTTTTGGAATTAAATTATGAATTAATTTGGTATTTTCCAAATTTAATAAATATTTGTTTGTTTATTTATATAAATGAATATAAATATGATTTTTAAATAGAATCTCTAATTGGAAATTCAGAAATAAATAATTTGAATAATATTTTGATTATAAGTTTAATTGTGGATTGATTTGAAAATGTGGATGAATATATATCAAAAGATGGTAAATAAAGGAATTGATTTAAAAAAAATCAATAAATTGATTTTTAATAGAATTTTGATTTGGAATTCAAAAGTAAATAGATTATAATTTGGGATTTGAATTTGAATTTGAATTTCAAACACATATGTGTTGAAAATAAATATTTGGAAAATATTTATGGATTGGAAATGAATAAAATATTTATATTTATAAAAGATATGTTTTGTTATATTTATAAATTTATTTTAAACTGAATCTTGGGATTGAAATTCAAAATCAAAAATTTTATAAATATAATGGGTTTGAAAAACATTATATTTTCAATTAATAAAGATTTGTATTCCAAATTAAATTAAATAGACATTTTGATTGAGAATCTATATTTTGAAACTAAATACAATAGTTTTTGAATTTCTATTTAAAAGTTATAAAAGTTATAAAATATAAATAATTAAGGGTTTAAAAGCATTTAAAAAGATATAGAATATATATATATATATATATATATATATATGTAAACCTTTAAAACATAAGAGATAAGTTAATTTACCAATCTTAAAATGAAAAGGGCTTAAACCATAAATTAAAAAAAAAATTGAATAAAGGTCTCAAACATAAATTTCCTTATTTTTAACAAATGTAAAATATATGACATAAAAAATTTACAAGTGTTAAATCTATATAACTTAAAAATTAACAAGTGTAAACCTATGATACAAGTGGCAAAACTAACATTTCTCTTGAAGTTGAAATGTATACAAAAGAATTTTGTAAACCAGAAATAAAAATTGCAGACTTGAAACAAAACAAAGGAAATCAAATAAAATCAAACTAAAGCAGAAGCAGTTATCAGATTCCAAAACAGAAAAATAGGATTCAACCTCAAGCAAGGGAGCAATCAAAAAAAATCTGGAAACTTTAAACAAGTCTGAAGCATGCAAAGTGATCAAATGATTTCAACCTGAAGATCATCAAATTTATGCAAAGGATCAAGCAATTGCAGTTTAAAAATTAAAGCGTCTCGGCCAAGCAAGTTAAAGATCAGATTCAACTCAGCAAGTAACAGATCTAAATCAAGTCAAAAAGAATTAAAGAAAATTATTCCCTGTTCAATCAAAAGTTCCAGGCTCTGTTCTTCCAGAAGCCAGGTGAGCAAACCACTTGACCTTGTTTTAATCTCTTGACGTCTGGAATTATATTTGAAGTAATGAGTTGAATATGCTTGTATATTGTGTTAATCTGCCTGCAGTTGTTTATATATGTACAAAATTGATGTACATGTCTATAAATGTGAGGACCCGATTCTTTGACGCTCGAAAATCGACATTAATACGTCCACTGTATCAACTGCCGAGCAATCGAATGCCGGAAAACCGAATTCTTAGGGTTTAAGAAGAAGAAAAAGATAGAAAAAGAAAGAAAGAAAAAGAAACAGAAACAATATCAGAATCTCACAGTTGTAGCGGAACAACATATAATAGATAAATGAATAATCTTTAAACAAAGAACTACATCAGTTATTACATTACATCATATTATGTCAGGACCCGATTCTTCGACTTCCGAAAATCGACATCAATACGTCCAGTGTATCAACTGCCAATCAATCGAATGCCGGAAAACCGAACCATGAGGGTTAAAAGAAGAGGTAGAAGAAAAAGATAGAAGAAGTAAGAAAACAGAACAGAAACAATATCAGAATCTCACAGTCGTAGCGGAACAACATATAATAGATAAATGAACATCTTTAAAACAAAGATACTATATCAGTTATTACATTACATCACTTTACATTACATTATCAAAGTTTACAACAACAAACAGCGGAAAAGAAATACTATATACTAGTGATACGTCTCGCAATCCAGCTCGCCTCCTGAGCTCCATAGCACTCCTAAATCCAGAATAACCTGATAACCTAACTCTAGACTGCCCGTGTGGAAATTGGTGGGCACCCAGAGTTTAGGAAGAAAACAATAAACTCCAGATAAGTCATGGGACTGGTGTGAGGACTTAAAACAGTTATTTATTTAAAACAAAGAACATGATAATTTTTAAAAATAGATTCGCAATGCCTTTTAGAAAATGAAACTACCATAAGGCCTACCGCACGCACACACAATGCAAACGCAGAATCGGAGGAGATTTCTCCTTATGATAGTCAAAGATACTTGATACGCATTAAAAAGAAACATTTGATATTATTACTAGTGCATAGTGTAGGAAAAATCATTTCGAAAGTAAAGATATAAATCTTAGCCAGCATAGGCATTTCGCACTTATGCCTACTATAGCTACCATGTTTTGTGGCAGGTTACCGCCACGCTGCATGGCAGGTTATACAACTGAAACCGTACAAGGCTCGTATTGTTTCTTTGAATTTCCAACAAATGCTCAGGCTAAGGAACTTCCTACTGTCAATGGGATTGCCTCTGGCGGGACGTCCCGAGAACCTAACGTTACGGTTAGATCTCTACCAACACATGGCCGGGTTACCTTTGTAACTAGGTAACTACTATACGAATATGCCACCCCCCTGTCCCTTTGGACCTTTATCCGAGCGCTCGATAACCAACATCACACAGTAATAAATATAGTGTGTCAACATGGGTAAGTATCTGGGCTCCATACCATGATACCACCCTTTCCAGAAGGAAATGACATACCCTAAAGGGGGCGACCCTCATAACCTTGCTGCATATTCCTGTTTTGACCATTTCCGGGGAGTGAGGTCTGACGAAGTCTCGTCCACAAAGCTATGCTTTTTCACAAAGCTATGCTTTTTTACAAAGCTATGCTTTTTCACAAAGCCACGCTTTGATCAACAAATGATCAATAAATAATCATCACACAGCAACACTCGGCATGCCACATTACCAAATTGGGAATATATCGCTGATAACCTTCAAATACATAACATCTAAGCGTGTACGTCTCAGAGAAGGGTGTTAAGCTAAGAGAATAAATTCTCCGCCACCAATAGAAACGTATTTGAAAGAAATCTGCTTTATATCTCAAAATGTAATGTTAGACACGTAACCATACAAGTCTATTCTAGGTTCGAACAGAACCAAAGGCACTTCAAAAGAAGCTTTGTGAAACAAATACCGTAGCTAACGGTGCAGAGACAATCAATAGGTCATCCTATCGTTTACACAAATACCCAGTCTTCAACACCGGTCTTCAATGCTATCCATCACGTCGTATCACTATTCGGAATGGGTAATCCGAATAACGAGCGCAATAATTAAAAAAAAAATAAGTGTAGCATTCAATTTCAACCAATTCACAACAAATACCTATTTAAAGGTCAATATTGATAGTCGGTTATTTAACTATCAATCAATATTCACAACATCACCCGATTTCAAATAATTTCCCAAATTATTTATTTTCAAGAATATCTTTACAAGATATAATTTCCACACTTTAACCATTTGAAAATAATTTTCACCTTTACAACATCCATTTCAAAATGGTTCACTTAAACCAATTAAATAAATCCTTACTGATTAATTTAAATTTACGTTCCAAATTCGTTAATTTATTTCCATACTTCAAAATAAATAATGTTTATTTTTAACAAATTTCCCTTTCTTTTATAAATTCCGTGGTGAATTTACTTTTCAAAAATACCTATGAATATACGATTTCCAAATCGATTTCTAATATTCATTTTCAATTTATCTTTAAAAGATAAAATCTCAAACATTCACTTCATATTGGAAAAACATTTCCATACTTATTTAATAATAAGTAATTCACCAATCTATTCATTTTCAACATTTTGAAAATATTCAATATACTTAAATTCAAATTAAGTATATATTTTGTTCTTTAAGGAAAACGTTCACTTAAACACATTTATTTGGGTCAAAATGAATGTTACGTAAAACATCGTTATGACAACCCAAAATCACTAGTATGGGGATTCAAAATTAAGATAGATATATAAATCCCAATACTATATAAAACTTTGCCTTTCGGAAATCATTTACTATAACAACAGTGTTATAGTCCACCATTTCCTTCTATTCCTCGAAAACGTCTATTTCAACAATAAATGTTGAAATCTATGATTTCGATACTTAACACATTTTAAAACGTTTTAATTCTATTTAAAATATCACTTTTCAAAAATATTTCTTTAATATATTATTCACTGTCCAAATCGTGAATATATTTCATTAACCAAATTCAACATTTCTACATATTTTATTTAAAGGACTATTCACTGTTCAAAATCGTGGATATATTTCCTTTAATAAGTTATAATAATTAAACTTATTAAAATAAGTCGATTTCTGATTTATAAAGCAACGTTTATAAATTCCATTTATATTTTATAACAACTTCACTTATAAAATTACTTTATTAACAAATTCTATCCATATTCCATTTATACGCAAAAAATCCAATTTATAAGTTAATTACTTATAAATATTTTATTTTACCATAAATCCATTCATTTTATAACTTCACAGCTTATAAATATATAGATTTCATTCACTTATAAAATCCATTTATAATCCATTTTAACACTTATAAAAACTTGTTTTATAATTCCAATATTTTATTTTATAAACCTCAATTTTATAAATCTTCTATATAAACCGTTTATAATAATTCAAAAATCCCAATTTAAACCATTTTATAAACTAATCAACTACTTATCTCAAAAATCACATTTCGGTTATATTTCACAAAAATCATAATTTTATAACATAAACATTTCAACGCTTATTTATTTAAAATGAATCAATTTAAAAATTAAATTTTATTATGATTTCTCAACTTAAATTTTCAAAAATCAAATTTTGTTTATTTTCGGCATCTAATGATACCAAAAATATATTGGGCTAAAATTTAGCCTTTAACAATTTCAATCACGAAGATAATCACGCAGATTATAAATAGATCAATAAATAGATCAGCACACAATATTGAAACCAATTAAATCATTTGAGGAATCCAGTTGGATCCCTCCAACCTGTTTCCCTGCATCCAAAGATGTTAGCACAATACCAATTTCGCTTCAAGACGAAATATCGCGGTATATGGGATTTATAAAATACTATCCGCTATTATGCGGCGTAATAGGGTCTCATCCGCTATATAATGTGGGAAATCAACTCCAAGTACATATATAATACCAATCCCAATCAAGTTGGAATTATCGCGATATATGTTTTTAATAAATAACATCCGCTTAATATACGACGCATAATGTCTATTTAACAAAATAGATAACAAATTATCATTCAATCACACAATCAAGCAGATTTTAAATTTAACTATTTTAAATTTTAAATCGAAACAATTCGACTGAGTGAGAAGTTCTCACCTTGAGTTTTCGGTATCAGTTGTAGCATTTTATTTCGAATAAAATTAAACGGACGTTTAATTTTACCCGTAATTTACACTAGCTCCAAACGACTCCAAACCAGCTCCATTGCGTAGTGCTCGACAAAACGAAGACAACGCAACTTGTTTCGTAATTTTCCGACCTCGTATGAACAAGATATTGCATTTTAAATATTACACGAATTAATATATATATATATATATATATATATATATATATTATTTACAAATTTATTTTTATTTTAACCTAAAATTCAATCACGGCCGTTGATTCTCCTTGATGAAATCCAGGCCGCACGCACGCTATCTCCCCCTCTTGATGCGTTCGTTCCATCACAGGCCATTTACGTGAAGATGGACCCATCAAGCCACCACTAGGGTTTCGAACCGCGACAACCACAATGATCTAGAACTCGATTAAGCTTCATCATTTTGCACGCATCACTCCCGCTCACCAACGCCCAGGTTGCGGCCAAGCTCGGCTATGCCTCAATCTCGAAATGCATGCTCGAAGTCGCAGCCTTCATGGCGAAATTCCCATCGATCCAAGGCTCGAAATTCAATCATAGCCGTTCACATCGTAGAGCTCGCGAAGCTCTTCAACTTCATTTAGGAATCGTAAGCTAAAAGGGTCTGGATCGAGAGATAATCCAGGAAGAAGTTAGGAAGTTTCTGGCCGTCGAAGATAATAGAAACGGCGACCGGCATTGAAAATCTGGGTTAGGACTTTTTGGTTTGCAAATTAGAATTGTTGTGGCCTTATATAGAAAATTCTATGAAACACTATTCATCCAAAAAATTTCAAACTCCAAACGGAGCGTGCCGGCTGGCGTTCTTAAGGTTTACCCCGCGTTTTGGACACAATGGAATAGGTTTCGGAAGCTAATTCGATCATATGTGCGAGTTAGGGCAATAATAGATCAAATTTAAATTAAATCGATTTAAACTAATTTCTACGCGTCTTGGATTGCCGCGGACAAACGGTAAATCCGATTGACACAAAATTTGAAACCATACAATAATATGACATTATGGATCCGATGAAACTAGTTTCGTCGAAATCCGAGACTGTTTGAAAAATGGCTATTTTAACCCGTCAATTAAATATTAAAATATTCAATCTTCACAAATCAACTTTTAATTCGATTTTAAAAGTTCTATATCGTTGTTCTAACTTCAATATGATTTAATATAACTTTTTAAATAATTTTTATCACATTAAATCAAATATTCAATTATTTTGGAATTTCAATTATTAAATTATCGATTTGATTATCCAATTAAATTACCCAATTAAATCCATATATTCGAAAAATAAATTATTCGACTTATAAATTTTACTTATTAATATTTAAAATCAAATAAATATTCAAATTTTAATTGACAGAAATTCTGGGTCGTTACAAACTTCCCCCCTTAAAAGAATTTCGTCCTCGAAATTGCCAAGTAAGAAAGAGTTTTGAAATCCATTAACTTTTCAAAACAAACCGTTCAAGTTTGATCCACAAATCTCCAGTGTTTAACTTTTTCAAAATTCATAGTTAAACTTCATACAATAACTTTACTTAGTTTTCAAATCCAAACTTAGTTTTCAAAAAAATTCCAATATTCCCAAAAAAATTCTAACGCCTTAAATTTTCGGAAAAATTCGCCAGAGTCTCCTTTGCGCGGTTTGATCCGAAAAAAATGATAGTATATATATCACAATTATACATCTCATCAAGTGATGAGGCATCCCGTAGGAAACAAAAGTGTAAAAGTACAGTATGTAATCCGAGATATGTACCTTTTTTATTGTTAACGAGCGTATACGGCTAATATAGCGCAAAAGCGAGCTCCAAATGCGAAGCATAAGCCATCCGCACCTACTATACACTCAATCAAACAAATGAGAACGTGTATATATGAAAATAATATCAATATACAACATATAGAAACATAACAACTACATATGCCAATATGGCAAATGCAACAAAACAACAAATGCAACCATCAAACAACTATCATACAATTAACATCCAACAAATCAATAACCAAACCAATATTCTTTCATTTCTCATTAACATTCAATGAATTGGTTTTTCATTTTAATCACATTTGATTTGTTAACATTGGACTTTACAAATATTCATTTATTCATTTCCAATTAGTATACATTCACTAATTTACATTCATTTTAGTTCACTTCCAAATCAAATTCAGTTCTATTCAAATTCATTTTTCTTCCAATTTGAACTTAATTACATAACTTCTAATTTCACTAATTTAATTTCATTAACACTTAATGAATTTATATACAATCAACTAAAAATCAAATAACAACCAATGTATATTCAACATAACCCAATTATTCACTTTACATTCAACATTCCTATTCACTTTGTTTACCTTCAATTTGGTTTAACATTCAATTATTCAATTTCTCAACTTCATTAGCCTTAATGAATTTACACTTACATCCATTTTTCATATCAGTTTATTTACATTCAATTGATTTACATTCAATTCATTCATTAATTCAATTGTTAATTCATTTCACAAATAAAGTTGAATCTCCTTTTATATAACTCAAGTTCACATCCATATATTTCACTTCATTATTTTACTTCGATACCAAAATCAACGTTATTCAATATTACTTAAGCTATATTCCATTTCAATTCATCATTTGTTTAACTTAACTTAAATTTCCAATTAATCCAGTTAAAATTTCACTCCAAAGTAAATTCTATTTAACTTTTACCAAAGTCAATTTTTCATCCCTTATTCAAATTCAAACCTCGTTTTGCTTAACAAAGTTGTTTAACCATTTTAATAATTGGTTTTACTTACATCTTCTCACTTTATAAGTTATAAAACTTACTTATTTTACCTTCCAAATCTGATTTAATTTATTTAACTCCCTTTAGTTAAATTACAAATCATATGTTTTGTTATGCCAACTCAAATTCTTTAACTTTACCAAAGCTAAAAAATTTATCTCATAATATAAGTTCAAAACTCGTTTTACATATCTTTATCAATTTCAACTTGAATTTTCAATTTCAAATTTGTTTATCACAACCAAATTCAATTTAATTCACTATGGTAGCAAATCCATCACACAGAAACTCGAAAATGATACTGATGATGCTGCAGTCATCATCCTTATTATTTCCTAGTAACAATAGTGAAATCAGTGCTAAATATTCTTTCAAAATTTTCCTTTTCATTATTTATAAATCATATTTTAAAACAAAAATTCTCATATAATTTCACTATTTATATATAAGATTATTTTACAATTATAAATCATTTTAATTATAATTCCATACTTATAATTCAATTGCTTATACAATTCATTCTTTTACAGCTGTTGTTTTTATTTAACTTATTCAACAACCAAACAATCAATTCATATACACTTTAGTATTCTGAAAAATTATTTCCTTTATATATAAAATATAATCAAGGTAAAATTATTTCATTTACCCTATTTTAAAACGATATCGTGTCAAATTGTTCTATACAAGTGTTTAGAACCCTATTTTAAAACGATATCGTGTCAAATTGTTCTATACAAGTGTTTAAAGATCCCTATCGATAGAGTTGTACAGACTATACCGACCATAATCCATATACCACTCAACAAACCAATCATCACAACATAAAACAATTTTATTTTCACTAACAAATACGCTCTCATATCTATTATTACACTCAAACTCATCCTACAGCACTACTGACTCTATCTCTAATGAGTAACACCCAACAAAGCCATGGTTGTCGCTTAACCAAATGCTTTGATACCACGTTGTCAGGACCCGATTCTTCGACTTTTGAAAATCGACATTGATACGTCCACTGTATCAACTGCCAATCAATCGAATGCCGGAAAACCGAACCATGAGGGTTAAAAGAGGAGGTAGAAGAGAAAGATAGAAGAAGTAAGAAAACAGAACAGAAACAATATCAGAATCTCACAGTCGCAGCGGAACAACATATAATAGTTAAATGAACATCTTTAAAACAAAGATACTGTATCAGTTATTACATTACATCACTTTACATTACATTATCAGTGTTTACAACAACAAAAGGGGTAAGAGTCTCCCGTTCGCCACCTAACCGCGAAGTGAAAACCCCCCATCACGTTTCACTAAGATGAGCAAGACTGGTGTGAGAACTTAAAACAGTTATTTATTTAAAACAAAGAACGGGATAATTTTTAAAAATAGATTCGCAATGCTTTTTAGAAAATTAAACTACCATAAGGCCTCCCGCACGCACACACAATGCAAACGCAGAATCAGAGGAGATTTCTCCTTATGATAGTCAAAGATGCTTGATACGCATTAAAAAGAAACAATTGATATTATTACTAGTGCATAGTGTAGGAAAAATCATTTCGAAAGTAAAGATATAAATCATAACCAGCATAGGCATTTCGCACTTATGCCTACTATAGCTACCATGTTTTGTGGCAGGTTACCGCCACGCTGCATGGCAGGTTATACAAAAAAACGGTACAAGGCTCGTATTGTTTCTTTGGATTTCCAACAAATGGTCAGGCTAAGGAACTTCCTACTGCCAATGGGATCTCCTCTGGCGGGACGTCCTGAGAACCTAACGTTACGGTTAGATCTCTACCAACACATGGCCGGGTTACCTTTGTAACTAAGTAACTACTACACGAATATTCCCCCCCGGTCCCTTTGGACCTTTATCCGAGCGCTCGATAACCAACATCACACAGTAATAAATATAGTGTGTCAACATGGGTAAGTATCTGGGCTCCATACCATGATACCACACTTTCCAGAAGGAAATGACATACCCTAAAGTGCGTGACCCTCATAACCTTGCTGCATATTCCTGTTTTGACCATTTCCGGGGAGTGAGGTCTGACGAAGTCTCGTCCACAAAGCTATGCTTTTTCACAAAGCCACGCTTTGATCAACAAATGATCAATAAATAATCATCACACAGCAACACTCAGCATGCCACATTACCAAATTGGTAATATATCACTGATAACCTTCAACTACATAACATCTAAGCACGTACGTCTCAGAGAAGGGTGTTAAGCTAAGAGAATAAATTCTCCGCCACCAACAGAAATGTATTTGAAAGAAATCTCCTTTATATCTCGAAATGTAATGTCAGACACGTAACCATACAAGTCTGTTCCAGGTTCGAACAGAACCGAAGGCACTTCAAAAGAAGCCCTTGCAATCCGGGTATTCACAATCCCGATCGAATTTCCCATCACAAAGGAAATCTCCATACCGTAGCTAAAGGTGCAGAGACAATCGATAGGTCATCCTATCGTTTACACAAATACCCGGTCTTCAACATCGGTCTTCAATGCTATCCATTACGTCGTATCACTATTCGGAATGGGTAATCTGAATAATGAGTGCAATAATTTAAAAAAAAATAAGTATAGCATTCAATTTCAACCAATTCACAACAAATACCTATTTAAAGGTCAATATTGATAGTCGGTTATTTAACTATCAATCAATATTCACAATATAACCCGATTTCAAATAATTTCCCAAATTATTTATTTTCAAGAATATCTTTACAAGATATAATTTCCACACTTTAACCATTTGAAAATAATTTTCACCTTTACAACATCCATTTAAAAATGGTTCATTTAAACCAATTAAATAAATCCTTACCGATTTATTTAAATTTACATTCCAAATTCGTAAATTTATTTCCACACTCCAAAATAAATCAATGTTTATTTTTAACAAAATTCCCTTTCTTTTATTAATTCCATGGTGAATTTACTTTTCCAAAATACCTTATGAATATACGATTTCCAAATCGATTTCTAATATTCATTTTCAATTTATCTTTAAAAGATAAAAGCTCAAACATTCACTTCATATTGGAAAAACATTTTCATACTTATTTAATAATAAGTACTTCACCAATCTATTTATTTTCAACATTTTGAAAATATTCAATATACTTAAATTCAAATTAAGTATATATTTTATTCTTTAAGGAAAACGTTCACTTAAACACATTTATTTGGGTCAAAACGAATGTTACGTAAAACATCGTTACGACAACCCAAAATCACTAGTATGGGGATTCAAAATTAAGATAGATATACAAATCCCAATACTATACAAAACTTTGCCTTTCGGAAATCATTTACTATAACAACAGTGTTATAGTCCACCATTTCCTTCTATTCCTCGAAAACGTCTATTTCAACAATAAATGTTGAAATCTATGATTTCGATACTTAACACATTTTAAAACGTTTTAGAATCGTTTTAATTCTTTTTAAAATATCACTTTTTCAAAATATTTCTTTAATATATTATTCACCGTCCAAAATCGTGAATATATTTCATTAACCAAATTCAACATTTCTACATATTTTATTTAAAGGATTATTCACTGTTCAAAATCGTGGATATATTTCCTTTAATAAGTTATAATAATTAAACTTATTAAAATAAGTCGATTTTGGATTTATAAAGCAACGTTTATAAATTCCATTTGTATTTTATAACAACTTCACCTATAAAATTACTTTATTAACAAATTCTATCCATATTCCATTTATACGCAAAAAATCCAATTTATAAGTTAATTACTTATAAATATTTTATTTTACCAAAAATCCATTCATTTTATAACTTCACAGCTTATAAATATATAGATTTCATTTACTTATAAAATTCATTTATAATCCATTTTAACACTTATAAAAAGTTGTTTTATAATTCCAATATTTTATTTTATAAACCTCAATTTTATAAATCTTTTATATAAACCGTTTATAATAATTCAAAAATCCCAATTTAAACCATTTTATAAACTAATCAACTACTTATCTCAAAAATCACATTTCGGTTACATTTCACAAAAATCATAATTTTATAACATAAACATTTCAACGTTTATTTATTTAAAATGAATCAATTTAAAAATTAAATTTTATTATGAATTCTCAACTTAAATTTTTAAAAATCAAATTTTATTTATTTTCGGCATCTAATGATACCAAAAATATATTGGGCTAAAATTTAGCCTTTAACAATTTCAATCACGAAGATAATCACGCAGATTATAAATAGATCAATAAATAGATCAGCACACAACATTGTAACCAATTCAATCATTTGAGGAATCCAGTTGGATCCCTCCAACCTATTTCCCTGCATCCAAAGATGTTAGCACAATACCAATTTCGCTTCAAGACGAAATATCGCGGTATATGGGATTTATAAAATACTATCCGCTATTATGCGGCGCAATAGGGTCTCATCCGCTATATAATGCGGGAAATCAACTCCAAGTACATATATAATACCAATCCCAATCAAGTTGGAATTATCGTGGTATATGTTTTTAATAAATAACATCCGCTTAATATACGGCGCATAATGTCTATTTAACACAATAGATAACAAATTATCATTCAATCACACAATTAAGCAAATTTTAAATTTAACTATTTAAAATTTTAAATCGAAACAATTCGATTGAGTGAGAAGTTCTCACCTTGAGTTTCCGATATCAGTTTTAGCGTTTTATTTCGAATAAAGTTAAACGGACGTTTAATTTTACCCGAAATTTACACTAGCTCCAAACGACTCCAAACCAGCTCCATTGCGTAGTGCTCGACAAAACAAAGCCAGCGCAACTTGTTTCGTAATTTTTCGACCTCGTATGAACAAGATATTGCATTTTAAATATTACACGAATTAATATATATATTATTTACAAATTTATTTTTATTTTAACCTAAAATTCAATCACGGCCGTTGATTCTCCTTGATGAAATCTAGGCCGCATGCATGCTATCTCCCCCTCTTCACGCGTTCGTTCCATCACCAGGCCATTTACGTGAAGATGAACCCATCAAGCCACCACTAGGGTTTCGAACCGCGACCACCACAACGATCTAGAACTCGATCAAGCTTCATCATTTTGCGCGCCTCACTCTCCCTCACCAACGCCCAGGTTGCGGCCAAGCTCGGTTATGCCTCAATCTCCAAATGCGTGCTCGAAATCGCGGCCTTCATGGCGAAATTCCCATCGATCCAAGGCTCGAAATTCAATCATAGCCGTTCACATCGTAGAGCTCGCGAAGCTCTTCAACTTTCATTTAGGAATCGTAAGCTAAAAGGGTCTGGATCGAGAGATAATCGAGGAAGAAGTTAGGAAGTTTCTGGCCATTGAAGATAATAGTAACGGCGGCCGGCATTGAAAATTAGGGTTGGGGCTTTTTTTTTTCAAATTAGAATTGTTGTGGCCTTATATAGAAAATTCTAGGAAACACTATTCATCCAAAAAAATTCGAACTCCAAACGGAGCATGCCGGCTGGCATTCCTAAGGGTTACCCCGCGTTCCGGACAAAATGGAATAGGTTTCGGAAGCTAATTCGATCATATGTGCGAGTTACGGCAATAATCGATCAAATTTAAATAAAATCGATTTAAACTAATTTCTACGCGTTTTGGCTTGCCCCGGAAAAACGGTAAATCCGATTGACATGAAATTTGAAACCATACAATAATATGACATTACAGATCCGATGAAACTACTTTTGTCGAAATCCGAGACTGTTTGAAAAATGGCTATTTTAACTCGTCAATTATATATTAAAATATTCAATCTTTACAAATCAACTTTTAATTCGATTTTAAAAGTTCTATATCATTGTTCTAACTTTAATTTGATTTAGTATAACTTTTTCAATCATTTTTATCACATTAAATCAAATATTCAATTATTTCTGGAATTTCAATTATTAAATTATCGATTTGATTATCCAATTAAATTACCCAATTAAATCCAGATATTCGAAAAATAAATTATTCGACTTATAAATTTTACTTATTAATATTTAAAATCAAATAAATATTCAAATTTTAATTGACAGAAATTCTGGGTAGTTACATATTACATTACATTACATCATCAGAGTGTACAACAACAAACAGCGGAAAAAAAAATACTATATACTAGTGAATATGCCATGCCATTCAGCTTGCCTCCAGCAACTCCTGAATTCTAGAATATTCTGATAAACCTGACTCTTGACTGCCCGTGTGGAAATTGGTGGGCACCCAGAGTTTAGGAAGGAAAATAATATACTCCAGGTCAGTCATGAGACTGGTGTGAGAACTTAAAACAGTTTATCTTTAAATACAAACAACAGGATTTTTTTTTAAAGTCAATTCGTAATGCTTTTTGGAAAATGAGACTACCATAAGGCCTTCTGCACACACATATAATGCAAACGCAGAATCGGAGGAGATTTCTCCTTATGATAGTCAAAGATGCTTGATACGCATTAAAAAGAAACATTTTATATTATTACTAGTGCATAGTGTAGAAAAAATCATTTCGAAAGTAAAGATATAAATCTTAGCCAACATACGACCATTATCATATGCCTACTGTAGCTACCATCTAAATAGTGGTGACCACTATAAGTAAATGGCAGGTTCTATAACTAAAACGGTACAAGGATCGTATTGAAGTTTGGATTTCCAACAAATGGTCAGGCCAAGGAACTTCCCATTGCCACATGGGTACGGCTCTGGAAAGACGACCCAAGAACCTAACCGGATCTCTGCCAACACAAGGCCGGGTTACCCCTAACTGGGTAACTACTGACACGAATATGTCATTCCCCGATCGTAACCGATCTATATCCGAGGATCCTCGATTCCAACAGCCACAAAGTAATAAATTTGCAGCAACAACATAGGTTAAGTATCTGGGCTCCATACCAAGATACCACCTCTATCCAGAAGGAATGACATACACTAAAGGGGCGCTACCCCCTAATAACCTTGCTGCATCCTTCCTGTTTTGGCCATTTTCGGGGTGTAAGGTCTGACGAAGTCTCGTCCACAAAGCTACGCTTTATACAAAAGTTGTGATTTGTTCAACAAATGCTCAACCGCACTTCGTATGCCACATTACCAAATTGGGAATGCATCACTAGTAACCATCAACTACATAACCTCCAAGGGTGTTAAGCTAAGAGAATAAATTCTCCTCCACCAACGGAAATATATTTGATAGAAACCATCTTTACATATTAAATTGTAATGTCAGACACACATCCATACAAGTCCGTTCCGGGATCGAACGGAGCTGAAGGCACTTCCAAAGAAGCCTTTGCAATTCGGATATTCACTAATCACGACCGGATTTCCCATCACAAAGGGTAATAAATTTCTATATCGGAGATCAGCCGATGCAGAAACATTCGACGGTAATCCTTCCGTTTTCATAAATATCTGGTCTTCAACACCGGTCGCCAAATGCAATCCATAATGACGTATCACATATTCGGAATGGGTTATACGACCCAAAGGTCCTTTACGGGCTAACCCGAATAGTAAGCGCTTATTTTAAAAATAAGTGTGGAATTCAAATTCAAGCAAATCACTACAAATACCCATTTAAAGGTAAATATTGATAGTCGGTTATTTAACTATCAATAGATATGCACAACATCACCAGATTCCAAATAATTTCCCAAATTATTTATTTTTCGAAAATATCTTTACAAGATATATATTTTCCACACTTCAACATTTGAAAACAAATTTCAAATCACTTTTCACCTGTACAACTTTTGAAAACAAATTTCAAATCGTTTCCCTATACGGGATATATTCGCAAATCTTTATTCATTTTCATTTCAAAATGGTTCATTTAAACCAATTAAATAAATCCTTACCGATTTACTTTATATTTACGTTCCAAATCCGTAAATTTATTTCCACACTTCAAAAATAAATCAACGTTTATTTTTAAACAAATTTCCCTTTCTTTTATAAATTCCATAGTGAAATTACAATTCCAAAATATCTATGAATATACGATTTCCAAATTGATTTCTAATTTTCATTTCCAATTTATCTTTAAAAGATAAAATCTCAAAACATTCATTTCATATTGGAAATCATTTCCATACTTATTTAATAATAAGTAATTCACAAATCCATTTATTTTCAACACTTGAAAAATATTCAATATACTTTAATCACAATTAAGTATATAATTTATTCTTTAAGGAAAACGTTCTCTTGAACATATTTATTTGAGTCAAAACGAATGTTGCGTAAAACATCGTTATGACAACCCAAAATCACTAGTTTAGGGATTCGAAATTTAGATAGATATATAAATCCCAATACTATACAAAACATTTCTTTTCAGAAATCATTTACTATAACAACAGTGTTATAGTCCACTATTTCCTTCTATTTCTCGAAAACATCTATTTCAATAATGAATGTTGAAATCTATGGTTTCGACACTTAATGCATTTTAAAACAATTTCAAATCGTTTTAATTCGATTTAAAATATCACTTCCCAAAAACACTTTTATATATTGTTCACTGTCCGAAAGTCGTGAATATTCTTCCTTAACCAAATTCAACATTTTTCTACACATTTTGTTTAAAGGATTATCCACCGTCCAAAATCGTGAATATATCTCCTTTAAAAATATGAAATAATTGACTTATCAAAATAAGTCGGTTTCGGATTTATAAAACAACGTTTATAAATTCACACGCATATATATATTTTATAAAAACTTCAACTTATAAAATCACTTTTGTTTACCAATTCAATTTATAACTCAATTTTATACAAAAAATCTAATTTATAAGTTAATTACTTATAATCTTTTATTTTACGAAAATCTATTCATTTTAAAATTTCACAATTTATAAATCTATAAATTTCATTCACTTATGAAATCCATTTTTATTTCATTTTAACACTTATAAAAACTCGTTTTATAATTTCAATATTTTAATTTATAAATATCAATTTTATAAATCTTTTATATAAATCGTTTATAATAATTCAGAAATCTCAATTTAAATAAACCAATCTTTTTTAATAATTTACAAATCATTATTAAAGCTTATATATAACTCCAAAATCATACTTAAGTATTATTTTCCAAAAATATAATTTTTATGATAATAAAAATTATAACGTTTATTTATCTTAACAATTCAAAATTTAAGAAACGTATACCTTCAAAAATCACTTTAAAATCCTTTTAAATTCGAAATCGTTACTTTAATATTTTTAAAACTCCAAAAGTAGGCCAATGCTGCAACAGCAACAATATATCAATCACGACAATCAAAACATCATATATCAATATGATAATCAACAAATATCACAATATCTGTAATCAAATAAATACTGGTGAGGAATCCAGTTGGATCCCTCCAACCTGTTTCCCTGCATCCACAAATGTTAGCATAATACCAATTCCGTTCCAATACGGAATATCGCAGTATATAGGATTTATAAAATATTATCCGCTATTATGCGGCGCAATAGGGTCTCATCCGCTATATAATATGGGAAATCAACTCCAAGTACATATATAATACCAATTCCAATCAAGATGGAATTATCGCGGTATATGTTTTTAATAAATAACCTCCGCTTAATATACGGTGTATAATGTCTATTATAACAATCAATAAATAATAATTTATCATCCAGGCATACAATCAAGCAATTTTAAATTTAACTATTTAAAATTTAAATCGAAACTATTCGATTGAGTGAGAAGTTCTCACCTTGCTTTCAATTCATTTTCAGCGTTTTATTTCGAATAAAATTAAACGCGCATTTAATTTTACCTGAAATTCACACTAGCTCCAAACGACTCCAATCCAGTTCCATTACGTAGTGCTCGACAAAACAAAGTCAACGCAGTTCGCTTCGTCCAAAACGGACCTCGTATGAAAGAGCTATGACATTTATAAGTTTACACAAATTTATATATATATATATATATAAACAATTCATTTTCTTTATTTTTTTTATAACCTAAATAGATCATAGCCGTTCGTTTCTTTTCTCTGCAGATCCAAGCCGCACACCCTTTCTTCTCTTCCCCGTTCATTCCCAGTACACGCACGCGAAAATGAACCAAAAGCCGCCCACTTAGGGTTGAATTATACTCCACCATCATCGACATATACCTCGATCAGAGAGTGCCATAACGAAGGCCATCTTGAGAGCTATCTACGGCCGAAGCATCATGGAGATCGGCCCCTCCAGGCCTCTCGAAAACTGTGCCCAAACAATGAAAAACGCAAGAATGTTTCTCCTCCAAACGACAACAATAACAAAGATCCACCGTCGGATTTGACGAGCTCGTCGTTGTCTACAACTTTCATTTAGAAAGTTTCGCGAATTAGTTAGTGGATTGCAAGAAAAATAAGGAGAAAGGATAGTGAGTTTCGGCCGTTAATGATAATAGAGGCGGCTAGGGCTTTGCTGTGGTTAGGGTTTGCAAATGAGAATATAGCAAGTCCTTTTATAGAAAATTCGCCAAAACATTATTCATCCAAAATTTTCCGAACTCCAAACGAAGCATGCCGGCTGGCATTTCTAAGGTTTAACCCACGTTTCGGACACAATGGAATAGGTTTCGGAGGCTAATTCGATCGTCTATGCGAGTTACGGCAATAAACGATAGGATTTAAATTAAATCGATTTAAACCAATTTCTATGCGTTTTGGCTTGCCCCGAACAAACCGTAAATCCAATTGACACGAAATTTGAAACCATACAATAATATAACATTACGGATCCGATGAAACTAGTTTCATCGAAATCCGAGATTGTTTGAAAAATGGCTATTTTAACTCGTCAATTAAATATTAAAATATTCAATTTTCACAAATTAACTTTTAATTCAATTTTAAAAGTTCTATAACATCATTCTAACTCCAATATGATTTATTATAGCTTTATAAATCATTTTAAATCGCATTAAATCAAAATTTTCAATTATTTCTGGAATTTCCAATATTAAATTATCGATTTAATTATCCAATTAAATCCAGATATTCGAAAAATAAATTATTCGACTTATAAATTTCACTTATTAGTATTTAAAATCAATTAAATATACGAATTTTAATTGACAGAAATTCTGGGTCGTTACAAACTTCCCCCCTTAAAAGAATTTCGTCCTCGAAATTACCAAGTAAGAAAAAATTACAGAATCCATTAACTTTTCAAAATAAACCATTCAAATTGGATTTTTCAAATCTCTTATGTGTTTAACTTTCCCAAAATTCATAGTTAAACTTCTTACAAAATCTTTACTAAGTTTCCAAACTTAATTTTCAAAAATTTCCCAATTTTCTCAAAAATATTTTAACACCTTAAATTTTCGAAAAAATTCGCCAGATTCTCTTTTGCGCGGCTCGATCCGAAAAAAATAACAGTATATATATCACAAATATACATCTCATCAAGTGATGAGGCATTCCGCAGGGAAAAAAATGTAAAAGTACGATATTTAACCCGATATATGTACCTTATTTATTATTAGCGAGCATATACGGCTAATATAGCGCGAAAGCGAGCTCCAAATGCGAAGCACAAGCCATCCGCACCTCCTAAACACTCAGTCAAACAAATGAGAACATGCACATAGAAAATAATATCGATATACAACATATAGTAACATAACTACTACATGTGCCAACATAGCGAATGCAACAAAAGTAATAAATGCAACCACCAAACAACTATCATCCAACAAATCCATATCGAATCAGTATACATTCACTTCTCATTATTATTCAATGAATTGGTTTTTCATTTAATCACATTTGATTCATTAACATTGGATGTTTTTACTAACATTCACTTATTCATATTCAATTAGTTTACATTCACTAATTTATATTCAAGTTAGTTTACTTTCAAATCAAATTCAATTCTATTCAAGTTCATTTTCTTCCAATTTGAATTCAATTACATAGCTTTCAATTTTATCAATTCAACTTCATTAACACTTAATGAAATATACACGATTAATTAACAATCAAATAACAGCAAATGTATATTCAACATAACCAAATTATTTAATTTACATTCAATTTGGTCCAACACTTCTAATTCTAATTGGTTTATATTAAATTGATTTTCATTCAATTATTCAACTTCCAATAACATTAGCTTTTAATGAATTTACACTTACATTCATTATTTCATATCAACTTATTTACATTTGGTTGATTAACATTCAATCCATTTATTAATTCAATTGCTAATTCATTTTACAAATAAAGTTGAATTTCATTTATATAATCAAGTTCACATTCATAACTTCATTTCATTAATTCACTTATTAATTTACTTCGATACCAAAATCAACTTCATTCAACATCACTTAAGTTATATTCCATTTCAAACATCATTTGTTTAACTTAACTTAAATTTTCACTTATAAATCCAATTCAGATTTCAATTCTAAAGTAAATCTATTTAACGTTACCAAAGTCAAATTTTCATCACTTATTCAAATTTAAATTTATTTTGCTTAACAAAATTGTTTAACCATTTATCATTTGGTTTCACTTATATTCAACTATTACAACTTGGATTTAATTGATTCACTTATACTTACTTTAATTTAACTCCATCCTTTAAGTTAAATTTATCCAACTTAATCCCAATCAAATCTCATTTCAATTTATAAAACTCATTTATACATTCACATTACCAATTTCATTCCATTAATGAATTTTATTCCCATTTGTATATGAATTCATTCCTTTATCCTTTGGTTATTATTTCAATTTCTTATTTAAATTTTCATATAATAATGAAAATATTTCAATATCATCACTTCCAAACAACCAAGCAACCATATATTATAAACATTTACATAAAATCATTTCTTTTGTATACGAAAATAGTTTTGGATAAAATTATTTCATTTACCCTATTTCAAAACAATACTGTGTCGGTTTGTCTTGTTTTAGAGTTTAGAAACCCCTATCGATTACGGTTGTACTTCCAGCACCGACCATAATTCATAAACAATCAACCGATAAGTCAACACAATACAAAACAATTTATATTCACTAACAAATATGCGCTCATAGCTATTATTACACTCAAACTCATTCTAGAGCACTACTGACTCTATCTCTAATGAGTAACACCCAACAGAGCCATGGTCGTCACTTAACCATATGCTCTGATACCAGATGTGAGGACCCGATTCTTCGATGCTCGAAAATCGACATTAATACGTCCACTGTATCAACTTCCGAGCAATCGAATGCCGGAAAACCAAATTCTTAGGGTTTAAGAAGAAGAAAAAGATAGAAAAAGAAAGAAAGAAGAAGAAACAGAAACAATACCAGAATCTCACAGTCGCAGCGGAACAACATATAATAGATAAATGAATAATCTTTAAACAAAGAACTACATCAGTTATTACATTACATCATATTACATTACATTACATCATCAAAGTGTACAACAACAAACAGCGGAAAAAAATACTATATACTAGTGAATATGCCATACCATCCAGCTTGCCTCCAGCAACTCCTGAATTTCAGAATATCCTGATAAACCTGACTCTTGACTACCCGTGTGGAAATTGGTGGGCACCCAAAGTTTAGGAAGGAAAACAATAAACTCCAGGTCAGTCATGGGACTGGTGTGAGAACTTAAAACAGTTTATCTTTAAAAACGAACAACAGGATAATTTTTTTTGAAGTCAATTCTCAGTGCTTTTGGAAAATGAGACTAACATAAGGCCTCCCGCACGCACACGCAATGCAAACGCAGAATCGGAGGAGATTTCTCCTTATGATAGTCAAAGATGCTTGATACGCATTAAAAAGAAACATTTGATATTATTACTAGTGCATAGTGTAGAAAATCATTTCGAAAGTAAAGATATAAACCTTAGCCAACATACGACCATTATCGTACTATAGCTACCATCTAAACAGTGGTGACCACCATAAGTAAATGGCAGGTTCTACAACTAAAACGGTACAAGGATCGTACTGAAGTTTGGATTTCCAACAAATGGTCAGGCTAAGGAACTTCCCATTGCCACATGGGTACGCCTTTGGAAAGACGACCCGAGAACCTAACCGGATCTCTGCCAACACAAGGTCGGGTTACCCCTAACTGGGTAACTACTGACACGAATATGTCATTACCCGATCGTAACCGATCTATATCCGAGGATCCTCGATTCCAACAGCCACAAAGTAATAAATTTGCAGCAACAACATAGGTTAAGTATCTGGGCTCCATACCAAGATACCACCTCTATCCAGAAGGAATGACATACACTAAAGGGGCGCTACCCCCTAATAACCTTGCTGCATCCTTCCTGTTTTGGCCATTTCCGGGGTGTAAGGTCTGACGAAGTCTCGTCCACAAAGCTACGCTTTATACAAAAGTTGTGGTTTGTTCAACAAAGGCTCAACCGCACTTCGTATGCCACATTACCAAATTGGGAATGCATCACTAGTAACCATCAACTACATAACCTCTAAGGGTGTTAAGCTAAGAGAATAAATTCTCCTCCACCAACGGAAATATATTTGATAGAAACCAGCTTTACATATTAAATTGTAATGTCAGACACACATCCATACAAGTCCGTTCCGGGATCGAATGGAGCTGAAGGCACTTCCAAAGAAGCCTTTGCAATTCGGATATTCACTAATCACGACCGGATTTCCCATCACAAAGGGTAATAAATTTCTATATCGGAGATCAGCCGATGCAGAAACATTCGACGGTAATCCTTCCGTTTTCATAAATATCCGGTCTTCAACACCGGTCGCCAAATGCAATCCATAATGACGTATCACATATTCGGAATGGGTTATACGACCCAAAGGTCCTTTTCGGGCTAACCCGAATAGTAAGCGCTTATTTTAAAAATAAGTGTGGAATTCAAATTCAAGCAAATCACTACAAATACCCATTTAAAGGTAAATATTGATAGTCGGTTATTTAAGTATCAATAGATATGCACAACATCACCAGATTCCAAATAATTTCCCAAATTATTTATTTTCCAAAAATATCTTTACAAGATATATATTTTCCACACTTCAACATTTGAAAACAAATTTCAAATCACTTTTCACTTTTACAACTTTTGAAAACAAATTTCAATTCGTTTCCCTATACGGGATATATTCACAAATCTTTATTCATTTTCATTTCAAAATGGTTCATTTAAACCAATTAAATAAATCCTTACCGATTTACTTTGTATTTACGTTCCAAATCCGTAAAATTATTTCCACACTTCAAAAATAAATCAACGTTTATTTTTAAACAAATTTTCCTTTCTTTTATAAATTCCATAGTGAACTTACAATTCCAAAATATCTATGAATATACGATTTCCAAATCGATTTCTAATATTCATTTCCAATTTACCTTTAAAAGATAAAATCTCAAAACATTCATTTCATATTAGAAAACATTTCCGTACTTATTTAATAATAAGTAATTCACAAATCCATTTATTTTTAACACTTGGAAAATATTCAGTATACTTAAATCACAATTAAGTATATAATTTATTCTTTAAGGAAAACATTCTCTTGAACACATTTATTTGAGTCAAAACGAATGTTGCGTAAAACATTGTTACGACAACCCAAAATCACTAGTATAGGGATTCGAAATTTAGATAGATATATAAATCCCAATACTATACAAAACATTTCCTTTCAGAAATCATTTACTATAACAACAGTGTTATAGTCCATTATTTCCTTCTATTTCTCGAAAACCATAGATTTCAACAATGAATGTTGAAATCTATGGTTTCGACACTTAATGCATTTTAAAATAATTTCAAATCGTTTTAATTCTATTTAAAATATCACTTCCCCAAAACACTTTAGTATTTATTCACTGTCCCAAAATCGTGAATATTCTTCGTTACCCAAATTCAACATTTTTCTACACATTTTGTTCAAAGGGTTATCCACCGTCCAAAATCGTGAATATATCTCCTTTAAAAATCTAAAATAATTGACTTATCAAAATAACTCGGTTTCGGATTTATAAAACAACGTTTATAAATTCACACACACACACACACACACACACACATATATATTATAAAAACTTCAACTTATAAAATCACTTTTGTTTACCAATTCAATTTATAACTCAATTTTATACCAAAAATCTAATTTATAAGTTAATTACTTATAATCTTTTATTTTACGAAAATCTATTCATTTTAAAATTTCACAATTTATAAATCTATAAATTTCATTCACTTATGAAATCCATTTTTATTTCATTTTAACACTTATAAAAACTCGATTTATAATTTCAATATTTTAATTTATAAATACCAATTTTATAAATCTTTTATATAATTCATTTATAATAATTCAAAAATCTCAATTTAAATAAACCAATCTTTTTTAATAATTTACAAATCGTTACTAAAGCTTATATATAACTCCAAAATCATACTTAAGTATTATTTTCCAAAATATAATTTTTATGATAATAAAAATTATAGCGTTTATTTATTTTAATAATTCAAAATTTAAGAAACGTATACCTTCAAAAATCACTTTAAAATCCTTTTAAATTCGAAATCGTTACTTTAATATTTTTAAAACTCCAAAAATATGCCAATGCTGCAACAGCAACAATATATCAATCACGACAAACAAAACATCATATATCAATATGATAATCAACGAATATTACAATATCTGTAATCAAATAAATACTTGTGAGGAATCCAGTTGGATCCCTCCAACCTGTTTCCCTGCATCCATAGATGTTAGCACAATACCAATTCCGTCCCAATACGGAATATCGCGGTATATAGGATTTATAAAATATTATCCGCTATTATGCGGCGCAATAGGGTCTCATCCGCTATATAATGCGGGAAATCAACTCCAAGTACATATATAATACCAATTCTAATCAAGATGGAATTATCGCGGTATATCTTTTTAATAAATAACCTCCGCTTAATATACGGCGTATAATATCTGTTTTAACAATCAATAGATAATAATTTATCATCCAGGCATGCAATCAAGCAAATTTAATTTTAACTATTTAAAATTTAAATCGAAACTATTCGATTGAGTGAGAAGTTCTCACCTTGCTTTCAATTCAGTTTCAGCGTTTTATTTCGAATGAAATTAAACGCGCGTTTAATTTTACCCAAAATTCACACTAGCTCCAAACGACTCCAATCTAATTCCATTGCGTAGTGCTCGACAAAACGAAGCCAATGCAATTCGTTTCGTCCAAAACAGACCTCGTATGAAAGAGTTATGCAATTATAAGTTTACACGAAATTTTATATATATATATATATATATATATATATATATATATATGTATATATGTATGTATGTATGTATGTATATATAGAAACAATTCATTTTCTTTATTTTTTTTATAAACTAAATAGATCATAGCCGTTCATTTCTTTTCTCTGCAGATCCAAGCCGCACGCCCTTTCTTCTCTTCCCTGTTCACCCCCAGTACACGCACGCGAAAATGAACCCAAAGCCGCCCACTTAGGGTTGAATTATACTCCACAATCATCGACATATACCTCGATCAAAGAGTGCCATAATGAAGGCCATCTTGAGAGCCACCTACGGCCGAAGCATCATGGAGCTCGGCCCCTCCAGGCCTCTCAAAAACCGTGCCCAAACAATGAAGAGCGCAAGCATGTTTCTCCTTCAAACGACAACAATAACAAAGATCCACCGTTGAATTTGACGACCTCGTCGTTGTCTACAACTTTCATTTAGAATGTTTCGCGAATTAGTTAGTGGATTGCAAGAAAAATGAGGAGAAAGGATAGCGAGTTTCGGCCATTGATGATAATAGAGGCGGCTAGGGCTTTGCTCTGGTTAGGGTTTGCAAATGAGAATATAGCAAGTCCTTTTATAGAAATTTTGCCAAAACACTATTCATCCAAAATTTTCCGAACTCCAAACGAAGCATGCCGGCTGGCTTTTTAAGGTTTAACCCACGTTCCGGACACATTGGAATAAGTTTCGGAGGCCAATTCGATCATCTGTGCGAGTTACGACAATAAACGATCAGATTTAAATTAAATTGATTTAAACCAATTTCTATGCGTTTTGGCTTGCCCCGGACAAACCGTAAATCCGATTGATACGAAATTTGAAAACATACAATAATATAATATTACGGATCCGATGAATCTTGTTTCGTCGAAATCCGAGACTGTTTCAAAAATGGCTATTTTAACTCGTCAATTAAATATTAAAATATTCAATTTTCACAAATTAACTTTTAATTCAATTTTAAAAGTTCTATAACATCATTCTAACTCCAATATGATTTATTATAGATTTATAAATCATTTTTAATCACATTAAATCAAAATTTTCAATTATTTCTGGAATTTCCAATATTAAATTATCGATTTAATTATCCAATTAAATCCAGATATTCGAAAAATAAATTATTCGACTTATAAATTTCACTTATTAATATTTAAAATCAATTAAATATATGAATTTTAATTGACAGAAATTCTGGGTCGTTATAATAAACAGGCACTCAGGCCTCTGTTAAATGTACAGGGTTCAGAAACAAGAAAAAAATTCAACATCTCTTCTTGTAATTGATGTTAAGCTATAATCCTTAAAGAAAACTTGTTTATATTAACCTAATAAGATTTTTAAAAATATTTATAAGAAAAATAAGTAAATAATTTTACTGGAAAGAAAGAAAATTATAGTAAATTTTTTAAATCTGGAAAATCAATGTTAAAAATTTCGAGATTGGATTTTATAATGTGATTCGTATTGCAAAATGATAAATTTAGGTAAAGTAATCATAATTTTTAAATAGGTATATGGTGAGATATTTTAAGACGAACAGAAATCGTAAATTCGTCAATTTCTGATGAATGAGGAGATGATGGGCTTCAAAATTCATGAGGAAGGAAGTTTGATTGTTGGAGATTGTTGGAAAAATGTCCAGATATTTTTTAGTTGATTCAAGTAAGGGATCGAGGATGAATTAGGGTTTAACAACCCAGTTTGCCGACGAAGTATGTGGGGGTGATTCGTCTTCATTGGGGCGATTCAAGTCATCGGACCGGGAGGAATAGGAGGAGGAGGCTTTGGCTCCTCTTTGGTCGAAGCGCATGGATGGATGGGGTCAGGTTCGTCGTCGCGGTAAGAATTCATTAACCTGATTGGCTCCATATTTTTGTTTAAATGGCTCGATTTTGTATTGATGGGTTTTCAAATTTTCTGAGTCATCGTGATGATTAACGATATCATTCACTGTGTAGTCAATTCCTCGATATTTCCCAGCTATATCCCCGATATATCCCATAGCGGACTTTTGGGGGCAACGATATTCCAATATAGCGACCTAATATAGCAGATCCGCTATTATACCTAATATTGCGGCAATAATCCGTTATATCCCCGATTTTGTTGCCCCTCTACATCCCCCTTTCCTATGAATATGCATTTTGCTTGATGTCATGCTTTTAAGTTTTATGGTAACTTCAAAGTTGATGTAACAATGATATACGTTGTTGGTTATTATAACTAGTTCTGACATTTTAAGTGTCAACTTTGTTTATCATTACTTTATTATAACTTGTTTTGGTTGATGGGAAATAATAAGTAATATTTGTTCCTCATTTTAATATAGAATGTTCATCATTCCTCTTTTTAAAGTCGTCTGCTATATCCTACTATATCCCCGATATATCTCCGCTACAACTTTTCGCACCTCAACTGCTATGGAGCGGCAGGGCGCTTTAACTGCACGGTGTCATTGCCGACGTGATAGTGGCTACGGCAATGATCGGAGCTTTGGCAATTGAACATATATGTGCGCGGTACACATGGTGGCTCCTGTGTCGTGATTTGTAATGGTGGAAGGAGGAGAAGGTAGGATCTCGAAGGTGAACTTAGGAAATTTGGGTCGTTTGCTCGAGCATTGTCTCAGGTAATTCACGCATGTGTTACTATGGGTAATGGTTTTCAAATTTTAAACAGAAACAAGTTTTCAAAAGAAAAAAAATGAATGGGGGCAGTTTCTTGGGGTTTGGGTAGGGATTGTTTCGCGAATTAGCTCGAGTATTTGATAAATTTGCTCGAGTTTTGTGGGAACTAGATTGACCAGATTTTAAAATGGAAGGAAAATAAAATATTATCAAGTTCTAGATTTAAAATCTTTAAATTTGTTTTTTAAAAAAATAATTATGTATTGGATATTTTTTGTAATTAACTTCTAAGCGTTTCTAAAGATTTAAAATGTTTAAAATTTGTTTTAAAAGTAATTACATATTAGTTTAATTATGTAATTAAATTCATAAGGTTTTAAAAAAAAAGGAAATAAGATGTAGTTTGAATTAAGAAGTGATTAAAGGGTTAATTACTTAATTTATTTAAGGATAATTCATAAATGTGATTAATTAATCAAGGAAATTAATTTGAGAATAAGTAATAAATTAATTAAAGTGATTAATCATGGGATTAACTAACTAATGAAATTAATTAAAGGTTAATTAAGTAGTTAATTAATATGATTGATTAATGTTAATTAAAGGATAATTGAATAATTAAAGGTTAATTATTCAAAAAAATAAAAGGTTAATTGTCTAATGATTAAAGGTTGATCAATTTGTTAATCAAAGTTGATTTAAATAAATCAGTAAAGGTTAATTAATTTATTAATTAAGGTTGATTAATTAATAGTTAAAGGATTAATTAATTTATTAATTGAGGTTAATTAATAAATGATAAAAGGGTAATTTATTAAATGTTTTGTAATAAATTAATTAACCAGAATTAGTAAATTTATTCATAAGTAATTAATTTGATTTAAATTAATCAGATGATTTAGCTAACCTTACTTATGAATGCTTGGATTGCTTATGAATGTTTGTATTGCATGAAATGCCTTGAACTGATTGTTATCGCTGGATTGTGATATTCTGTTCATTAAATTGAGCTGTGTGCAATTTATTTATTTATTCAGTTTATCCATGATACATTTATCTGTGAATCTGTGAATAGCTTATCGATATAGATGTGCTTTAATCTATGATGTGATGATTGATGTTGTTGCACTATTGTGTAAAACCCCTGGAGTACACCATACACACATAATGGATTGCACGAGGAAATTGGTTAAGTCACGGATTTTTGAAATGGTTTTGAATTTGAATTTGAATTTGAATTTTGAATCCAAATGGTTTTGGAAATAGATTTGGGTTAAATGTAAAGAAGCTTTTGAAAAGGAAATTTTGAAAATAAAAGTTATTTTGAATAACTTGATTAAGTTTTGAAATTTAATAATTTGATTTAAATTTGAATTCAAAATTTGAAAATGAATTCTATGTTGAGAATTTTGGTTTAAAAGGCAATACAAGATATGTATGTGTTTATATGGTTTAAACCATTTTAGAAGTATTGTTTTGGAATTTGAATTTAACCCAAGGACTTTAACTTGTATAAATGAAATCGGATTTTTTTTTCTGAAACGAAAACTATTTGTTTTCAAATAATAATAGCTTTTATATAAAGAAAGGATTTCTAATTTGTATCGAAAGATTTCAATGTTTGAAATGAAAATTGAAATGAAATTGTGAATTGTTTTTTGAAAGCTATGAATGAACCTTTGTGAAAGATTATTAAACCTTGTTTTGAAATTGAAGAAGATTTTAAATGGTGTATCTTTTATATAAAAGATTTGAATTGGAAATGGTTTGAAAGCTATGAATTAAATCTTTGATTTAAAGATTGGATGAGTTAATCCAATTTGAAAGGAAAATTGCTTTGGAAAGCTATGAAATAATCTTTGTGAAAGATAGGTGAACTTTGTGAAGTGAATCTTTTTGTTTAAAAAGATTTGAAATGGTAATTTGTTTAAACCATTTGAAAGAAAAAGTTTTGGATAATAAGTTATGACTTAACTGAGATCCAATATCCATATGTTTTTAAATATTGGGCTCATTATTCGATTTAGCCGGGAGAGGACCTTGTGTCATATAAACCATTCCGAATAGTGATACGACGTTATGGATAGCATTTGAAGACCGGTGGTGAAGACCGGGTATTTTCGAGAACGAAAGGATGACTCGTCGAATGACTCTGCAACGATTAGCGTCCGATATAGAGATCTCCATATGTGATGGGGAGTCCGATCATGATTAGGAATTCCCAGAGTGCAAGGGCTTCTTTGGAAGTGCCTTCAGTTCTGTTCGAACCTGGAACAAACTTGTATGGATGCGTGTCTGACGTTACACTTTGAGATGTAAAGCTGGTTTCTATCAAATACATTTCTATTTGGTGGCGGAGATTTATTCTCTTAGCTTAACACCTTTCTCTGAGATGTACGAGCTCAGATGTTATGTAGTTGATGGTTACTAGTGATACATTACCAATTGTTGATTAAAGCATGGCTTTGTTGAAAGCGTAGCTTTGTAGACGAGACTGCATCAGGACCTCATACCCCGGAAATGGTCGAAACAGAAAAGATGCGGCAAGGTTGTAGGGGTCACACCCCTAGGGTATGTCCATTCCTTCTGGAAAAGGGTGGTGTCATGGTATGGAGCCCAGATACTTACTCATGTGGACACTGTAAATTTATTACTGTGTGATGTTGCTTTGTGGTTGAGGATCCTCGGATAAAGGTCGCAAACGACCGGGGATGTCATATCTTAGGTGTAACTCCCGGGAACGGAGTACACCAGCCTTGTGTTAGCAGAGATCCGGGTAGGTTCTCGGGGCGTCCCTCCAGAGGCGTACCCATGTGGCAATGGGAAGTTCCTTGGCCTGACCATTTGTTGGAAAATCCAAAGAAACAATACGCGCCTTGTACGGTTTTAGTTGTATAACCTGCCATGGAATGTGGTGGTAACCTGCTATTGAACATGGTAGCTATAGTAGGCATACAATAATGGTTGTATACCGGATAAGATTAATATTATACTTTCGAAAGCTTTTCTGCATTATGGACTAATAACAATATCAAATGGTTTTCGCGTATCAACCATTTTTGACTATCATAAGGAAAAATCTCCCCAATTCTGCGTTTGCATGGTGTGTGCGGCGGGAGGCCTTATGGTAGTTTAATTTTCCAAAAAGCATTGCAGATTTCAATGTTTTAAATTCTTTGATTGTTTGTTTCAAAGATAAAACCGTTTTTATTTGCTCATACCAGTCCCATGACTGACAATGAGTTTATTGTTCCCTTCCTAAACTCTGGATGCCCACAATTTTCCACATGGGTAGGTTAGAATTGGTTTTTCAGATAATCAAATAATAGGTGTAGAATTTGATAGCATTCAATCTCTGGTTATTGACAATCGCATTTGGATCGAGTTGCTTCACTTCAGTGTTAATGGTGATTCGAGCTTTTAGTTCAAGCTACCTTTGGTTTGGATTTTTGCAGGTGGAGTTGCAGATATTGAAATTCTCTTTTAGTGGATCTAGTTCAAGATATTCTTTCTTCCGCTGTTGTATATTTGTCTCTGATATTGTTGTATCATATTGTATCAGATATTGTATTCATTGTTGTATCAATGATATATTATTCATTTTCTTCTACCGTGTTGTTATACTTAATGTGTTATAAGCTCCGGCGAACCAGATTCGACGTTTGAATTTGCGACATTTGAATATAGGTGATATATTCGGTGCCGATTTTCGAAGGTCGAGTCAGGATCGTTAGAATTGGTATCAGAGCTAAAGATTGAAACTTTAGCTTAGGAGTATAACACATTAGGTAACTCATTAGAGATAGGGTGAAGTATACCCTAGAATGAGTATTCCCTAAGATATCCGTTCGTGTGCCTCAGTAAATTCTCATACTATCCACTGATAGTAAGTATGAGTGACAGGGGTGTACCACTACAAATGGTCAATACCCTGCGACAGTGGAAACAACTTTCTTCTCAATCTCCTTTGATCCAATTTCAAATTCTCTGATGCCTTCGTGGCAGCTCGAGGGAGAAGCTTCGGTGTGTTGGTGGCTCTGTGAATCGTGTAGATAAGTTTCTATCTCGTATTCTCTTCATCAAATTTTTGTCAGCTTTTCGTTTCAACTTTAAAAAAATTGAAATTTTATTGGAATAAATTGATAAATTAAATATGAAGTTAAATATGAAGATTAGTATCGATAAACGATTTCGATTTAAAACCAAATTTGGAATTCTATTGTGATTTCTTATGAGTATCAAAGTCCAAAGAGGGACAAGTTATATATACTTTGGGTATTCCAACTTGATTTTGGAATCCATACCCAGTGTTTGAGAATTTTGGAAGAATAAAGCCATTTATCTATTGTTTGGATCCTGGTATATTCTACAAACAGTTAGTTGTCCTTCGAACTAACCGATGCCCCTCCATATTCGTAGATCTGGTAACCCGAGTATCTTGTGTAGTGTCAAATGATTTCATTCTCATATTGATGATATTCTGATTTGGTGAGCCAAATACAGAATAGATATTCAGTTTGATCTGGAAAGATATTTCTCTATCTTTCATCTATCTTTGTGTATCTATTCTTTGTTGTCTCCTTGGCAAATTTCGGGGACGAAATTTTCTTAAGAGGGGAATCTGTAACATTCCCGAATTTTAGCCAAGTTTAATTTGATAATTAATTTAATTATTGGAATTAAATTGTGAATTAATTTGATATTTTTCAAATTTAATAGATATTAGTTTGTTTATTTATATAAATGAATATAAATATGATTTTTAAATAGAATCTCTAATTGGAAATTCAAAAATAAATAATTTAAATAATATTTTGATTATAAGTTTAATTGTGGATTGATTTGGAAATGTGGATGAATATATATCAAAAGATAGTAAATAAAGGAATTGATTTGAAAATTTTCTATAAATTGATTTTTAATAGAATTTTGATTTGGAATTCAAAAGTAAATATTTTATAAATAGATCATAATTTGGGATCTGAATTTGAATTTGAATTTCAAATACATATGTGTTGAAAATAAATATTTGGAAAATATTTATAGATTGGGAGTGAATAAAATATTTATATTTATAAAAGATATGTTTTGCTATATTTATAAATTTATTTCAAATTGAATCTTGGGATTGAAATTCAAAATTAAAAATCTTATAAATATAATGGGTTTGAAAAACATTATATTTTCTATTAATAAAGATTTGTTTTCCAAATTTCATTAAATAGACATATTGATTAAGAAGATATATTTTGAAATTAAATACAATAATCTTTGAATTTCTATTTAAAAGTTATAGAAGTTATAAAATATAAATAATTAAGGGTTTAAAAGAATTTAAAAATTTAAAAACTATATACATGTAAACCTTTAAAACATAAGAGATAAGTTAATTTACAAATCTTAGAATGAAAAGGGCTTAAACCATAAATTAAAAAAATTTAATTTGAATAAAGTTCTCAAACATAAATTTCCTTATTTTTAACAAATGTAAACTATATGACATAAAAAACTTACAAATGTTAAACCTATATAACTTGAAAATTCAAAGTGTAAACTTATGATACAGGTGGCAAAATTAACATTTCTCTTGAAGTTGAAATGTATACAAAAGAATTTTGTAAACCAGAAATAAAAATTGCAGACCTGAAACAAAACAAAGGAAACCAAATAAAATCAAACTAAAGCAGAAGCAATGATCGGATTCCAAAACATAAAAATAGGATTCAACCTCAAGTAAGGCAGCAATCAAAAAAAATCTGGAAACTTTAAACAAGTCTGAAGCATTCAAAGTGATCAAATGATTTCGACCTGAAGATCATCTAAAACAATTCAAAAATCCTAAGCAAAGCTCAAGATTAATTTGCAACCAGATCAGATAACAACCTGATCTAGATTCAGATCATCTCAGAATAGATTATTCTGAACTTAAAGAAAAGTTCAAATTTGACTGGAAACAAAAGGAAAAAGCAATCATCATCTCAGGAATATCAAGCATGCAGTAGGAAATCTTCAACAAGTTCAACTAAAATAGCAAGCTAAGGATCAAGCATTTGCAGTTTAAAAATTAAAGCATCTCAGCCAAGCAAGTTAAATATTAGAATCAACTAAGCAAGTAACAGATCTAAATCAAGTCAAAAAGAATTAAATAAAATTATTCCATGTTCAATCAAAAGTTCCAGGTATGTTCTTCCAGAAGCCAGATTCTAACGACTTGACTCGACCTTCGAAAATTGGCACTGAATACGACACTCGTATTCAAATGCCGCAGATCCAAACATCGAATCTGGTTCGCTGGAGCTTATAACACACTAAGTACAACACATCAGAAGAAATGAATAATACATTAGATATACAACATTGATACAATATCTGATACAACTGAATGATACAATGAATATCAATATAGATCAGAGATATGATATAAGACAATAGCAGCAGAAAGAAAAGATAACACCAGCAGTGGAATAATATCTCCAATATGGTCTTCAAGAGAGAAAAAGAAATAGAATCCAGAACTGCAACTCCATCTCCAAAGCACCAATCCAGAAGTAGCTCGAACTCCCAATCAAGATGAAGAGAAGCAACTCGATCCAAATGCGATTGCCAAATCCTAAGGGTGAAAGCTATCGAATCTACACCTACTATTCGATTATTTGAAAAACCCAACTCTAGACTGCCCGTGTGGAAAAATTGTGGGCACCCAGAGTTTAGGAAGGGAACAATAAACTGCAGGTCAGTCGTGGGACTGGTATGAGCAAACAAAAGCAGTTTATCTTTAAAACGAACAACCAAGGATTTTAAAATTTAAATCCGTAATGCTTTTTAGAAAATGAAACTACCATAAGGCCTCCCGCCACATACACAATGCAAACGCAGAATTGGAGGAGATTTCTCCTTATGATAGTCAAATATCCTTGATACGAGAAAATTTCTTTGATATTATTACTAGTTCCTAGTGTAGAAAAACCATTTCGAAAGTATAATATTAATCCTACCCAGCATAGACATTCCGAACTATGTCTACTATAGCTACCATCTAAACAGTGGCGACCACCATAAGTAAATGGCAGGTTCTACAAATAAAACCGTACAAGGCGCGTATTGAAGATTGGATTTCCAACAAATGGCCAGGCTAAGGAACTTCCTACTGTCCATGGGTACGCCTCTGGCGGGACGTCCCGAGAGCTTAACCAGCTCTCTGCCAACACAAGGCCGGGTTACCTCTGTAACTAGGTAACTACTACACGAGCATGCCATCCCCCGGTCCTTTGGGACCTTAATCTGACGTACCTCTAATCCAACAACCACCAAGCAATCACAAAGTAATAGATTTGCAATGTCCACATGAGTTAAGTATCTGGGCTCCATACCATGACACCACCCTTTTCTAGAAGGGAATGACACAACCCTCATAACCTTGCCGCATCTTTCCTGTTTCGACCATTTCCAAGGTGTGAGGTCCTGATGCAGTCTCGTCCACAAAGCTACGCTTCATACAAAATCCATGCTTTGATCAACAAATGATACACAATAGCACTCAGCATGTCACACTACCAAATTTAGGAGTATATCACTGATAACTGTCAACTACATAACCTCTGAGCTCGTACGTCTCAAAGAAGGGTGTTAAGCTAAGAGAATAAATTCTCCGCCACCAAGAAGAAATGTATTTGATAGAGATCAGTTTAATATCTCAAAGTGTAGTGTCAGACACACAACGATACAAGTCTGTTTCGGGTTCGAACAGAACCGAAGGCACTTCCGAAGAAGCCCTTGCAATCCGGGAATCCACAATTCCGATCGGACTCCCCATCACATATAAAGAACTCTATATCGGAGTAACTCAATGCAGAGTCAATCGACAGGTTATCCTATCATTCTTGCAAATACCCGAGCTTTAACACCGGTCTTCGAATGCAATCCATAACGTCATAACATTATTCAGAATGGGTTATATGACACAAGGTCCTCTCCCGGCAAATCCGAATAATGAGCACAATATTTTAAAACATATGGATATTGGGATTTCAGTTAAGTCACAACTTAAAGTTCGAACAAATGGTTTAACAAATTACCATTTCAAATCTTTAAACAAAAAGATTCGTTTCACAAAGTTCACCCAGTTTCACAAAGATCTATTCATAGATTTCAGAACAATTTCCATTTCAATTGGATTAACTCATCTAATCTTTAAATTAAAGATTTAACTTATAGCTTTCAAACCCGTTTTCCAAAGATTTATTCATAACTTGGAAAACTATTTTCATTTTAGACTTAAAATCCTTTTAACACAAATTGGAAGTTCATTTCTTATGTGGAAGCTTTTATTATTTGAAAACACATAGGTTTCGTTTTGGGAAAAACTGATTACATTTATATAAGTTAAAGCTATTCAAGTGTAAGCTTGGTTTAAATTCAAATTTCCAACACAATACATTTTAAATGGTTAAAAACCCATATAAACACATTTACAAGTTGAATACCCTTTTTAAACCATAGTTTCCAAATCATAGAATTCAATTTCAAATATTGAATTCAAATTTAAGTCAAATTATTTAAATTTAAAAACTCATTCAAGTTATTCAAAAAAAATTATCTTTGAAATCCCTTTTCAAAAACTTTTACTTTAATCCCAATCTATTTCCAAAACCATTTGGATTCAAAAATTCAATTTTAAAACTATTTCAAAAATCTGCGACATAACCAATTTCCACGTGCAATTCATATTTGTGTGTCCATAAGTGTGGTCCAGGAGTTTTACACAATTGTGCAGCAATATCAATCATCACAGATTCAATCATATCAATATCGATAAGCGGTATAATCTATAACGCTTACCGTTCATTTGTTCATTCACAGATTCACAGATAATATACAAATGTATCACAAATAAATGAATAAATTATACACAGCTCAATCCACAGCACAAAATATCACAGGTCGGATAGGACAATCAACTCAAGGCATCTCATACAATACAAACAATCCAAGCATGCAATAATCATTTATAAGTAGGATCAATTAATGGTTCAAATCTTAATTAATTCAATTTTAATTTCCAAATAAATTAATCGCTTATGAATTAATTATCAAATCTTGATTAAGTAATTACAAATCATTTAATTAGTTATCGTCTAATCATTCATTAATTAACCTTTAATAACAAATTAATTAATCTTTATTAATAAACCAATTAACCTTTAATCATAAAAAAATTACCCCTTAATTTTTCATTAACTAATTATCCTAATAAATTACATTAATTGATATTAATTATCATTTAATTAATTATTCTTAATTAATTACAACAAGTGATTATCCTAATCACTTTCATTAATTAGTCTTAAACAAATTAATTTATTCTCAAATTAATTACCTTAATTAATTAATCACATTGATTAATTATGCTTTAAATATATTACAATAAGAGATTATTCTTAACCACTTACTCATCTTTAACCATAAGTTTTTCACCCTTAATTAATTTCAATGAATGATTATCCCTAATCACTTTCATTAATTGATTAACCTTAAATTAATTAATTATTCTCAAATTAATTTCTTAAATTAATTTATCCCATAAATTAACATAAGGCTTTAAAATCAAGCAGCAATTTAAAACATTATATATATTATTCAATTGATTAATTTCATTTTGTTTTAAGATTTAAAATAACCTGCCAATTTAACTTAACAAAATTTAAATTAAACAAATTACATAACCTCTTAATCAAATGTTAAAGAAAACATTTATAATATATATAAGAAATTTATGTAAGAGAGATATTTAAGCTAGATTTATTCTAAATATAAAATCTGGTTTTTATAAAACTTAAAACTTGTTAAACCTTTTCTTTACTTTTAAACTTGATTTCCTTTGCTTACTAAAATCTGGATTCTGTTCTAAACTTAAACCTGTACATTTTTTTCCCTTTTTTACTTAAAAACCTTTTAAACCTAGAATAGCAAAATTGACTCAAGCCCAAACCATCAACCCCGAGCCAACAAAAATCTTTCCCGAGCACGCACGAGGAAAACTTCAAGCCATCACCTAAATTTCACGATCCAAACTTCAGGTTTCCTCCTTCTTCCAACAATAGATTACTGATATCACCTCTCCATGGTGCATGTGCACCATCAATCCGGTCATCATCGACCATTACTGCCATCACTGGCAAGTCATCCCTGATCTCATCGAAACCCCTGACCATCTGGATTTTGCTTCACTCTTACCAATTGAATTTCGAACCATTCGAGCACGTCAGGCATCAAAACCCAGTCATCTGAAATCACTGCATACCACCACTACAGATCGTCAGCGACCTCGCAATCTCTACCGGAGCTCCACCGATAACCTATGTTCCTTTTCCCCTTGGTCCTACTAACTCCGATGCACGATCATCACCGCAAATCGTCTCGATAACCACAACGTTCATACAAAACCTTAAACCCTATATCAACATCACCAAGCCATCACGTTGAATAATAAACCCCCCCCCCCAACGATTTTTGCGATAACCACTAACCCATCAGCCACCTCTCCCATCAATTACGAAAACCCCGACCACCATGACCACCATTAATTGCCCAAAATATAGTTTTATGTTTATTCTAAGAATTCTCGACATCAAATTGCTTAAAAATCCCGAGACATGTATCTAAATTCATATATCGTGATACGAACTTGATTTTATAATCAAATTATGATGTTAAGGTGTTTGAGTTTTTCTGATATACTATGATCTACTGTGAATTACTTTTTTTCACAAAAATTAATATTTTTTCTTGAAATTATTTTTTAAAAATAATTTTACATTCAAACCATCATTTTATCTTCAATGATCTTATTTTAATACTGAATATATAAAGAGCAGTTAAATTTTGTTTTATTGGGTTTAAGATTGTAGAACAACAGGGAGTTGTTCATGTGTAAGCACAAACATGCCCACAGCACTTCACATACTTATATGTAGGTATATTCGTATGATTTCATAGGCATATATTTCAAATACAACCTAAGGATTCAAAAGATAGAACAGGTGAAGCTTGCTCACCTGGATTAAAGCTTGAACAGGGAAGAACAGAGGACAATAGAACTTGGAAATGATGTTGAAAAGATTCTGGAATTGATTTTGAACTTGTTGCAAGCCTTAGTTTCAGGTTGCAGTGATGATTTCATTTTAGAATTTTGCTTGATCTTTGTACAACAATCATCCATACATATATACAAGCATGCAAACACATTTCACAATATTAATTCAAGCACACATTGAAAAGATAACACGGATCAAATTTTTGAGGAAAGAAGTTTACTCATAGTAAAATGAAGACAGAGCCTAAAAGAGAGAATTCTGGAAAATATTTTGATCTGGTTTCTTTGATTTTTTTTCTTTCTTCAATTTAATTGCTTGGAATTTCCAAACTTGAGCCTTGTTGTTTGCTTCTGAATCTGGTTTTTGATTAAATTTGTTGATTTGAAGTTAGCTCACTTGACTTTGAACGAAAAAGCAAAGCCTGGAACTGCATCCGATCTTCTTTACATTTTCTTTGTTGTGAGGATGTGATTTCATTTGTATTTTCTGTTTCCAGGGTTTAGAGAGAAGATGTTTTATCTGAATATATCCTGGTTATACTCTTCTCATTATTTTTCTTCTAGGGTGTTGAGATTTGTGATACATAATCTTTGTTTTACTGTTCTTTCAGATTTGGTGAGAAGTTAAATAATTGCATATTGGGAGCTGAAAAAAAATTGTAATTTTTTATATCTTATTATTTTATTCAATCAATTATATTGGGTGCCATTTGTAAAAAAATAATCATGAGATCTCAATGTATATAAATTTCTTTACTCCCTTATGTATGTTTAACGTTTGTAATTTTTTTCAAAGACAAAAGAATCTTTAAATAAATTTTTATATCATATACACTTTATAAATAAATGTACCCCTTATTTTATTAATTTGTTAATATGAAATAATTTGTGCTTGAACCCTCTCCTTTACTTTATTTATAAATCTTGTAATATGTTTTCTCATATTTATATTTTTTTAAACACCCTAAATTTTCATGTTAATAACCCTTAAATATAACTTTATATTATGTTTCCCATTTAAATAAGTACATTTTTCTTTTGTTTATGTATGTGTTATGTTTTCTTTTATATTTATACCTACACAAATAAAATCCTATCTCCATTGTTTCTTTTTTTTCACATTCAATCTTTAATTTAGTTCAACATATTTATATACTTATATATTCATATAATTTTCATTCATACATTTTTCATTATTTATTTTTGTACAACTTTTAAAAAGAAAAAAAGGATTTAAAATTTTGATTTCTTGTTAACAAATAGTCACATTTATTTATATAAGAGAATTAAACTTCAAAAATAAATCCTTTGGAATTTATTACATCTTCCAAATATTTAATATAATTAAAATTTTTGAAAACAACTATCATTAACTTTTTATTAATCTCAAAGCTTTTAATTTCTATTTTATTTTTAATACATTTTATTCCTAAATCCAATATTTATTTGTAAGATACTTATGCTTAAATTTCAAATCAAATTTCTATTTATAATTCATTTACACAAACATATATCTTATTTAAATTTGGAGAATTCAAATATACCCAAAATTCTATTTACAATATATTTTATTTTTCTAGAATTTCCAGCTTAAAATTCAATTAAATTTTATTTTTATACTTCAAATCCAAATAAATTCCCATTTAATTCACAATTAAATCCAAATTTTAATTTAATTATTAATTAAATTTGACTCAAAAATTGGGATCGTTACACATATGAGCAAACCACTTGACCTTGTTTTAATCTCTTGACGTATGGAATTGTATTTGAAGTGATGAGTTGGATATGCTTGTATATTGTGTTAATCTGCCCGCATTTGTTTATATATGTACAAAATTGATGTGCATGTCTATAAACAGGCACTCAAGCCTCTGTTTAAATGTACATGGTTCAAAAACAAAAAAAATTCAACATCGCTTCCTGTAATGGATGTTAAGCTATAATCCTTAAATAAAACTTGTTTATATAACCTAACAAGATTTTTAAAAATATTTATAAGAAAAATCAATAAATTATTTTACTGGAAAGAAAGGAAATTACAGTAAACTTTTTAAGTCTGGAAATTCAATGTTAAAAATTTCGAGATTGGATTTTATAATGTGATTCGTATTGCAAAATGATAAATTTAGGCAAAGTAATCATAATTTTTAAATAGTTATATGGTGAGATATTTTAAGATGAACAAAAATCGTAAATTTGTCAATTTCTGATGAACGAGGAGATGATAGGCTTCGAAATTCACGAGGAAGGAAGTTTGAGTGTTAGAGATTGTTGGAAAAATGTCCGGATATTTTTTAGTTGATTCAAGTAAGGGATTGAGTATGAACTAAGGTTTAACAGCCCAGTTTGCTGACGAAGTATGTGGGGATGATTCGTCGTCATCGGGACGATCTAAGTCATCAAACCAGGGGGAATAGGAGGAGGAGGCTTTGGCGCATCTCTGGTCGAAGCGGCATGGATGGTCGTGGTCAGGTTCGTCGTCACGGCGAGAATTCGTTGACCTAGGTGGCTCCAGATTTTTGTTCGAATCAATCGATTTTGTATTTATGGGTTTTCGAATTTTTCGAGTCATCGTGAAGATTGACGATGTCATTACCGACGTGATGGTGGCTACGGCCAAGATCGAAGCTCTGGCAATTGAATGTACACGTGCACGGTGCACATGGTGGTGCCTGTGTCGTGATTTGTAATGGTGGAAGGAGGAGAAGATAGGAGCTCGAAGGTGAATTTAGGAAATTTGGGTCGTTTGCTCGAGCATTGTCTCAGGTAATTCATGCATGTGTTACCAGGGGTAATGGTTTTCAAATTTTAAACAGAAACAAGTTTTCAAAAGAAAAAAAATGAATGGGGGCAGTTTCCCGGGGTCTGGTTAGGGATTCTTACGGAAATTAGCTCGAGTATTTAACAAATTTTCTCGGGTTTTGTGGGAACAAGATTGACCAGATTTTAAAATGGAAGGAAAATATAATATTATCATGTTTTAGAGTTAAAAGCTTCAAATTTGTTTTGTTTAAAAATAATTATGTATAGGATACTTTTTGTAATTAACTTCTAAGTGTTTCCAAAGATTTAAAATGTTTAAAATTTGTTTTAAAAGTAATTATATATTAGTTTAATTATGTAATTAAATTCATAACGTGTTAAAAAAAAACAAAAAAAGATGTAGTTTGAATTAAGAAGTGATTAAAGGGGTAATTACTTAATTTATTTAAGGATAATTGATAAATGTGATTAATTAATCAAGGAAATTAATTTGAGATAATTAATAAATTAATTAAAGTGATTAATCATGGGATTAACTAATTAATGAAATTAATTAAAGGTTAAATCAGTAATTAATTAATATGATTGATTAAAGTTAATTAAAGGATAATTGAATAATTAAAGGTTAATTATTTAAAAAATAAAAGGTTAATTATCTAATGATTAAAGGTTGATTAATTTGTTAATCAAAGTTGATTTAAATTAATCGGTAAAGGTTAATTAATTTATTAATTAAGGATGCTTAATTAATAGTTAAAGGATTAATTTATTTATTAATTGAGGTTAATTAATAAATGATAAAAGGGTAATTTATTAAATGTTTTGCAATAAACTAATTAACCAGAATTAGTAAATTTATTCATAAGTACTTAATCTGATTTCAATTAATCAGATGATTTAATTAACCTTACTTATGAATGCTTGGATTACTTATGAATGTTTGTATTGTACAAAATGTCTTGAATTGATTGTTATCTCTGGATTGTAATATTCTGTTCTGTAAATTGAGCTGTGTGCAATTTATTTATTTATTCAATTTATCTGTGATACATTTATCTGTGAATCTGTGAATAAAGATAAGCGTTATAGATTATACCGCTTATCGATATAGATGTGCTTTAATCTATGATGAGATGATTGATGTCGTTGCACTATTGTGTAAAACCCTTGGACTACACCATACACACACAAATATGGATTGCATGAGGAAATTGGTTTAGTCACAAATTTTTGAAATGGTTTTGAATTTGAATTTTGTATCCAAATGGTTTTGGAACTGGATTTGGGTTAAATGTAAAGAAAAGCTTTTGAAAAGGAAACTTTGAAAATAAAAGTTATTTTGAATAACTTTCTTAAGTTTTGAAATTTAATAATTTGATTTAAATTTGAATTCAAAATTTGAAATTGAATTCTATGTTGAGAATTTTGGTTTAAAAGGTTATACAAGATATATATGTGTTTATATGGTTTAAACCATTTTAAAAGTATTGTTTTGGAATTTGAATTTAACCCAAGGACTTTAGCTTGTATAGATGAAATTGGATTTTTTTTCGAAACGAAAACTATTTGTTTTCAAATAATAATAGCTTTGAAAGAAAGGATTTCCAATTTATATCGAAAGATTTCAAGTTTGAAATGAAATTGTGAATTGTTTTTGAAAGCTATGAATGAACCTTTTTGAAAGATTATTAAACCTTGTTTTGAAATCGAAGAGGATTTTAAATAGTGTATCTTTTATATAAAAGATTTGAATTGGAAATGGTTTGAAAGCTATGAATTAAATCTTTGATTTAAAGATTGGATGAGTTAATCCAATTTGACAGGAAAATTGCTTTGGAAAGCTATGAAATAATCTTTGTGAAAGATAGGTGAACTTTGTGAAGTGGATCTTTTTGTTTAAAAAGATTTGAAATGTTAATTTGTTTAAACCATTTAAAAGAAAACGTTTTGGATAATAAGTTGTGACTTAACTGAGATCCAATATCCATATGTTTTTAAATATTACGCTCATTATTCGGTTTAGCCGGGAGAGGACCTTGTGTCATAACCCATTCTGAATAGTGATACGACGTTATGGATAGCATTTGGTGACCGCCGGTGAAGACCGGGTATTTTCGAGAACGAAAGGATGACTCGTTGAATGACTTTGCATTGATTAGCGCCCGGTATAGAGATCGCCATATGTGATGGGGCGTCCGATCGGGATTGGGAATTCCCGGAGTGCAAGGGCTTCTTTGGAAGTGCCTTCGGTTCTGGTCGAACCCGGAACAGACTTGTATGGATGTGTGTCTGACGTTACACTTTAATATGTAAAGCTGGTTTCTATCAAATACATTTCTGTTTGATGGTGGAGATTTATTCTCTTAGCTTAACACCCTTCTCTGAGACGTACGAGCTCAGAGGTTATATAGTTGATGGTTACTAGTGATACATTTTCAATTTGGTAAGTGGCATACGAAGTGTTGATCATTTGTTGATTAAAGCATGGCTTTGTGAAAAAGCATAGCTTTGTGGACGAGACTCCATCAGGACCTCACACCCCGGAAATGGGCAAAACAGGAAAGATGCGGTAATGTTGCAGGGGTCGCGCCCCTAGGGTATGTCCATTTCTTCGGGAAAAGGGTGGTATCATGGTATGGAGCCCAGATACTTACTCATGCGGACACTGTAAATTTATTACTATGTGATGTTGCTTTGCGGTTGAGGATCCTCAGATAAAGGTCGCAAACGACCTGGGATGGCATATCTTAGGTGTTACTCCCGGGAAGGGAGTACATCAGCCTTGTGTTAGCGGAGATCTGGGTAGGTTCTCGGGGCGTCCCTCCAGAGGCGTACCCATGTGGTAATGGGAAGTTCCTTGGCCTGACCATTTGTTGGAAAAATATAAAGAAACAATACACGTCCTGTACGTTCTATTTGTATAACCTGCAATGTAATGTGGTCGTAACCTGCTATTGAACATAGTAGCTATAGTAGGCATACAATAAAGATTATATGCTGGCTAAGATTAATATTATACTTTCGAAAGGTTTTCTGCACTATGCACTAATAATAATATCAAATGGTTTTCGCGTATCAAGCATTTTTGACTATCATAAGGAGAAATCTCCTCCAATTCTGCTTTTGCATGGTGTGAGCGGTGGGAGGCCTTATGGTAGTTTCATTTCCCAAAAAGCATTGCGGATTTCAATGTTTTAAATTCTTTAATTGTTTGTTTTAAAGATAAAACCGTTTTTGTTTGCTCATACCAGTCCCATGACTAACCCGGAGTTTATTGTTCCCTTCCTAAATTCTAGGTGCCCACAATTTTCCACACGGGCAGTCTAGAGTTAGGTTTTTCAGATAATCAAATAATAGGTGTAGAATTTGATAGCATTCAGTCTCTGGATATTGCCAATCGCATTTGGATCGAGTTGCTTCACTTCAGTGTTGATGGTGATTCGAGCTTTTGGTTCAATCTACCTTTGGCTTGGAGTTTTGGAGATGGAGTTGCTGATATTGAAATTCTCTTTTAGTGGATCAAGTTCAAGATATTCTTTCTTCCGCTGTTGTATATTTGTCTCTGATATTGTTGTATCGAATTGTATCAGATATTGTATTCATTGTTGTTTCAATGATATATTATGCATTTTCTTCCGCTGTGTTTTTATACTTGATGTGTTATAAGCTCCAGCGAACCAGATTCGATGTTTGAATCTGCGTCATTTGAATATAGGTGATATATTCGGTGCCGATTTTCGAATATCGAGTCTGGATCGTTAGACTTGATAGAGCTTTTTAGCTTAATCAAATTTCTTTTCTAGCTTTTAAAGTGGCTTCAACTATAGTAGCTGGAGACCGTATTTTTCTTCATCATTCTTAAAACCAGTGAAATAATAAATTAAAATATTTTGATTCGATTGAGGTGGTGATTCCGTCGGATATGAGCTCCAAGAGTACCTAAAAGAGAATGGTGTTCTAACGATAATCATTCCTTTCTGTACTCCTCAACAAAACGGTGTTTTAGAAAGAAAGAAATAAACTTTTTTGGACATGGTTTGATCGATGACAAGTGACTCTATGTTACCTCTTTCTTTTTGGGTTTGCACAAGAACCGCGGCATTTATATCGAGTAACATGCCATCTAAATTTGTGCTTAAGACCCGATATGAGTTATGGACTAGTAAAAAATCTAACTTTAAAATTACCTTATGTTATGGGGTTGTTCAACTTACGTTAAGATTATAACCCAAGTAAACATGAGGCAAGATCAGTTTTAAGTAAGTTTATAGGATATCTAAGAAATTTTCATGGATAAATATTCTATCATGCCAAGGAAAAAAGGTGTTTATTTTGAGACATGCCACCATTTTGGTAAAGAAATTTCTCTTTTTAAAAATTAATGGTAGTAAGATGGAATTGGATGAGATCTAAGAAATATCTACTTAAATCAAATATTTAGATAGTAATTCAGTTCCTATAGAAGATACACAACCTATTATAAGGTCTAACAGGGAATCTCGCAGTCTAGAGAGAAACTATAGGTTTCTTATTAACAGTGAGAATGTAGATTGCATCATTCATGAAGTTGATCCCCTTACATATCAATAAGCCTTGGAGAGTAAAGACTCAATATTGTTGCTTGATGCAATGAAATCTAAAATGGATTCCATGTATTATAACAAAGTTTGGAATTTAGAGAATACGTAAAGGCATGAAACCTATCGGCGATAAGTGGATCTTTAAGAAGAAGAAGATCGACGTAGATGGAGATGTAAATACCTCCAAAGCATGGTTGGTCACGAAAAGTTTCCATCAAATCCAACATGTTGATTATGATGAAACGTTTTCACTAGCTGCCATACTTAAATCAATTCATATTTTACCTGCAGTCGTTGCTTATTATGACTACAAAATATGGAAGATGGACATTAAAAAGGTGTTTCTACACGGTGATTTAGCAGAGACTGTTTATATATCACGTGCAAAGGGTTTCGACGCTAATGGGAGCAGCAACAAGGCATACAGACTCTTAAGATTAATCTATAGTCTTAAGCTAGCATCTAGAATTTCTAATACATATTTTGACGTGGTAATCAAATAGTTCGGTTTCAATCAAAAATAGAGGAAGCATACACATATAGGAAAGAATAGAATGGTGTTATAACATTCTTAGTTTTATACATCGATGATGATTTACGATTAATTAGTATCAACGTACCACTTTACAACAAGTGAAAGATTGGTTGTCCAATAATTTATTAATGAAGGAATTGGGAGAGGCATCCTTTAGACTAGGTATTAAGATCTATAAAGATAGATTAAGGAGGTTATCAGGCTTGTCCTAGTTCGTGTACATATACCGTACTAAGACGATTTATTATAATAAATTCCAAGAGTGAAAATATTTCAGTGTGACGTGGAATTGTCCTTTCTAAGAATGTATCCCTACCTAAGGCTGAGGAAAGATAGTGCACTAAATCAAATTTCTTGTGCTTTGGTAATAGGAACTATGGTGTACAATATGTTATGTACTAGGTAGATGTCTTTTTTACGCTAAGGGCAATAGCCGATATCACTCAAATCCAGGAGAAAATCATTGAACAATAGTTAAGGTCCTCCTTAAGTATTTGAGAAATACTAAGGATATGTTTTCAATATATGGAAATAACTCTCTATAAAGTAGGGGAGTGCGCGGGTCGGTTTGGTGTGGTTTGAATCCCAAATTGCTTCTGCACCGCATCAAGCGGTTAATCAAAAATACAAACCATTATAATAACCATCTATACGGTTCGGTTTCGGTTCGATTTAACGTAATAAGGTTCAGTTTTGGTCTGATTCAGTTGAACCCATATTAAATATGAAATGAGAGAATTACTTCCATTAACAATCAATTTACGAAGGCAACTGTGTGAACCTTTATACTTAAAGGTTAAAACACACAATGTCCTACAGAAATGAAAGATTAGTTCTAAATTGAATATTTCAATTTGACATTTAGCTATAAGTGAGATTTTTTCAGTAGATTAACCAATCATCAACGTTAACCAATGCATAGTCATTAGTAAAGAAACTAGAATAAGATTATAGTTAGCATTTATCCAAAACAAGAGATTAAAAATATCATACTAAAAATAACTTCTTCCTTTATAACAACGATTATTATTGATACAAGCTGAAAATAGAATATACATCGTTAGAATATAAAATATGATAGGAGTTGCTTATATTTTTATCATAAGATTACTAATGTAAATATTCAGTTTGGTTCGATTTAATATGGTCGACTCAATCATTCAAACTGCAACCGAACCACATATCAATGCGGGTCATTCCGATTTAGAGTGTTTGCATTGATTAAAAGATTCGGTGTAGGTTTTCGCACCGTTTTTACGGTCCGATGCGGACGGTTTCTACATAGCGGTGCGGTTTTGGCCCACCCCTACTATAAAGGGGTCAAACTAGTCTTATTTTTCATATTTACCCTTAATGTAGGGGTCGTTGGTTGGAAAAGTTCCAAACAAGAAATTAGTTCGATTCAACCATGGAGGCCGAGACCATTGCCTTAAAAGATACTATAAAAGAAGCATAATGGATGCGAAAATTCATGAAGGATCTAGAAGTAATCCCAAACATTGAAGGTTTGATGATGTTGTATTGCAACAATAATGTGATAATACGAATTGCTAAGGAGCCTCGAGCTCACATGAAGTCATGACGCATGCTCTGCAAGTTCTACATGGTAGACAATTTATCGATGATGGAAAGATCACAGCCGAGAGAGTAGATACTAAAGATAAGACCAAAAATCCATTTACTAAGATGCTTTCTTAATTTATTTTAGGTAGACTTATTAAAGGCATGATGCTCCATAATTGACCCCAAGTGGAAGTGGGAGATTAATAGAGTTAAGGGTGTGCCTTAGGGAAAATTATGCAAAAGTTATATAACTCAATTCTCGTAGTATGAAATAAACTATGATTTTGGCGTTATTTTCTTTTATATATGTTGTTATACAAAAATATAAATATGTGATTATAACACATTAAACATATATAAGTATGAAGTCCTTAGGAGAAGTATTGCATTGGTTGTAGTTGCGAATGAGTTCATAACCATGACTATTGAATTGATATTTAAATACTCACTTATTAATTGTTCATAGTCAAGAAATATTAAGGAAATGATATCGGTACATCCATCGAGACCATATGATTGATGGTGAATTACTCATGATTGTTAGGGGCACAAGAGGCTATGTACTTGTAGTTATTTAGGACAATCACCAAACAACTCAACAAGAGTTTTATATAGGTTGATACAACTAAGTCAATATATAAGATATCATTATAAATATGTTCAATAATCTTCAGACTTAAGGGTACTGTGAATTTTAAGTAGCTATGTTGTACTTTGATTATGGTTAATTACATGGCATTTCGATCATGTTACGGCCATAGTTTGCCATATGTTGTGCTACATAAAGTGAAACACTACTCGAGAAAGGATTCGACTCCTACATTGTAGAAGATTAGTATCATTGTAATTGATAGTCAACTTAAAGTCAAATTCTCTAACTAGAGTAAATCGGTTGATTGATAAATATTATCGGAATGAACTAAGGACTTTAAAATGTTCTATGAAATTAATTATGGAAATTAATAGAGGCCTTGACTTTAGTCCAAACTCCAGAAATCTAAGTGCTACAATACCGAAGTAAATAAAACGTGTATAAAATATCATTACTAGGAAGCTTAATAAAGATTAGAAATTGAATTTCGCCAAAATGATGAATGATCAATCGAACTTATGCATAGTATTGTACTTCAGCAAAGCTCGTATTGGGTTTAGTATTTAAATTATTTTTTATACTAACTACAGACTAATTTCACATTAGGGAGTCAACACAATTGTGTAGTTAGCTAATTTCTAGTTCAACAAATCTAAAATTAATTTATAAATGTTATAAATTAAAAATAAAATTAAAAAATATGCTGCATTGAATTTTTTTATGCAATTTAGATATTTATTTAAAGCGTAAAAATTAATTATAATGATATACGAAAGTTACATAGTGATTTAATTAAAGCATAGGCTCAGAGATATTAATTAAATAATTGATCTAATTATTAAGTAAATTAGGCCAGAAGTCTGCAAGCCCTACTTAGGGGCCGGCATAACATTAAAGAAGAAGGCTGGAGAGTTTGTCTTTAGATCTGTCGAGAAGGGTGCTGGTTATTTGGGATCTTAATGGTTATAAATAGCTAACCCTTTCTTAGTCTCCATACACAAAAAACCATGACCCTAGTCTCCGTTGCTAGAATATTGGTGACACCTAGTAGATGGAGTTGCTTCCTGTAGTCAAGCAGAAAAGATTTGAAGTTTGAAGAAGGAAATCGTTGGAAACTTAGGTGTCGATAATCGACAAGATCTCAATAAGGTAAATTCAAAATTTAATAACTAATTCACACATACACACATACCCGTCCCTTAAATTTTATTTGGCCATAAATAAATAAAAATTTGAAAATTAGATATAATTTTATTAATTAAATAATATGAAGATGAATTTAATTATATTATATATATAACCTAATTTAAATTAAAAAGATCACACGAAATTGAATATATGTATTCATACAAATGTTTAAATTTGAACTATTTAAATTTTTTTTATGGTTTTAAATTGAAAAAAAAATTCTGTGCTTAATTTAGTAAATAAAAAACTTTCTCGAATTTTATAATTGAACTTATATGTATATGTGTGTGCATGCATAGATCATAAATTATATAAAAAATTAGTTTATGACATTTTAAGATAAAAAACACTTTTTCATATCTTAAAAATGTAAATTAATTTAAAATTTGAATTTTAAAATATATATAGCATAAAAAATATAAAATAAAAATAAAATTAAATGTTTTGAATCTAATAAAATTTATATATATATTATCAAATATATATATGTATGTGTGTGTGCCGAAGGTAAATATTATAATATACATATACACATATTAAATTTTGATAATATTACGCTATATATGTATACCACTATTAAATTAATGGCCGAATAAGAAGAAAACTATTATTTATTTCTATTAATGAGGATATGTGTGTGTGTGTTGTTTGTGTGTGTGTGTATGTATGCGTGTATGTATGTATACGTATATGTATACGCATTATTGACCTATGATAGTAAAACCTATTTACTAACCATAAATCCTAAAGGTTAATTAAATTATGTGTGTATGATATATGGTCATCATGTTTATCTTAGGTTAGATCACCATATCTAACGTTGTTGTAATATTTGTATTATGAACTATATATATTATATAATTGAAAATACTAAACTAATCAAAATGATAACACCTGTTATAATTAAATCATAATAAGTATACATAAAAGTTTAATACACAAATTAACTAAATTAAAATTAACCATAAATTTTTGTATTAGTTAATACTAAATATGATTTAGTACCAAATTATTATTCATATAAACAAAATATATGATACTGCACAAATTAATAAAAGTATATTTTTGAAATTCCCTATTTTACCCATTGTCAATGCACCTGATCTGACAAGCACAGATACACACACACACATATGTGTGTGTGTGTGTGTGTGCGTGTGTGTGTATGTGTATATATGTATATACTAAGTTGTAATTGCGTAATTATGAGAGTCTTGTTCGAAATAATATATAATTTTGGTTCTATATTCTATCTTATAAGTTGTTTATTCTGATACAAGCAATGATCTAAGTGCATTAAATATATACAACGGGAAAAACCCTACGAAAAATATCAATCGATTGCAGCTATGAATGTATTTGTAGCCAATAGTTTTGAATCGACCGATAAAAATATTTATTGTTGAATTATTCCTAATTAACATATATCAAGGAAAAGATATAGACACATTCATTGAGACTCGTGCATGAAGTGTTCTTCATATGATGGATTGTGCATTACTCATGACCGTTGGTGACATTAAGTGATTACGTATTTGTGGTTATTTAGAACAATCATGGATTAACTTAATAAGGGTATTTTATATGTTGATAACCCTAAGCCAAAGTAAAAGATATCATGTAATTATGTAAGAGTATCGTTATAAGGACCAGAATTTTAATGATTGGATATTCAAATAATTATTTAAATATTGGATTGTTAATTAACTGAAGGTCCAAATATCTGAATTTTTGTACATGGGTGAGTTAGGATTCGAGACCACTTTGATTGAGTCTAGATTGACATTGTGAATCAAAATGTGTATAAATATAGCTATATTTGGAATCATGTTATTTTTATGATTTACGTTTGTTATACCGTTTTGATAAAATACGTTCGTAGTTAGGACCAATGGGATCTTGATTATAGTTATTACGAGAATTTTTGGAATCGAGTGATCCAATGGCCAAAATGACCTCGAAATGTGTGAAATTATCATCACAAATCACTGTTTATGATGGGGACGAAATTTACACCATTGTGACCAGAATAATGAGGTGATGTACACCAACGAGTTCTGTGGCAATCCAATACGCTGTGTAATAGGCTTAAAACGTATGGTGATTTATTTGAGAAATCAAATAAAAATGTATATTTTATTATATATACACCTCTCTCTAACTAGATATTTGGTTCCACTTTTATTCCTCTTCCCTTCCATTTTCTATCTCCTTTAAATGGCCGCTCTTCTTAATTGAACTAAATCAAGAGCAGCGGACCGCAATAGATGATGAGGTTGGATCCATTAGCTAGGGAGAGGAGAGTCTCACATCTGTATTGGCTTAGTAGAGTGCGATGGTGATGACGGTCATTGACGTCATGAGGCCCTCGTGCTAGGGTTGGGGTTTGACGATAGGTAAGGCGGAGTTGGGCGAATGGGGAGCGCCGTTCACTTCTTTTCGTGACGCGCCTCATTTGAGGTTAACCTTGAAACTTCAGCCCTACATTAAGAAACATGACAAGCATATTCCACTAGAAGGGCATTAAGTCATGAATGAAGGAGGAGCCGAAGTTGACATCATGGGGATGGTCATTGATAGGATGCCAAGAGAAGCACGTTGCAATTGACCGTTCGTCGATTCATCGAGGATAGGGTGAGAATTTGAAGAGAAAAGGAATGGAATCATATTCCATAATCCTTTTGAAAACAAATTTCAAAATCCTAAAACTCAAGTCCTTAATTTTCCAATAATATTCACTTTATTTATAAATCTTATTTTTTTCAACCAATATTTATAAAATTTTGCTTCCTAACAAACAAACATATCACATATAATTATATACATTTATAAAAATTATTCATTTACATACAAAATACAATACTAAGTAAAATTATTTCATTTACCCATATTTCAAAATAATATTGTGTCGGTCTGCTCTATTCAGTGTTTAGAAATCCCTATCGATGTCATAGCGTCCTATGTACCGACCAGAATTTATAAATACTAAACGGAAAAAATTAACAAAATATAGAACATTTTGATAACACTAACAAGTATGCTCTCTCATATATATACACTTAGACAGACTCATTCTAGGGTAATACTACCCTATCTCTAAAGAGTCAGACCCCACAAAGCTAAGGTTATCGCTAAACCAAAGCTCTGATACCAAATGTAACAAACCACCTTGTCGGAGGGTTTACATCGACAATAACCCACACATTCTGACTCGAACCATTCGAAAGAGAGGGTTGTTATGGGGTAGATAAGAAAAAGCAGAGAAAGAAAGAAAACGAAACATAGAATCTCATAGCGGAATGACAATTATAATAATCAAATAAACAATTCATGAAGCTGTTTACAAATAACATTTAATTGCACTTTTACAATACAGTTTAGAGTTACATACAACAAAAATAAATAAATAATGCAGCGGAACAACATGATGCAGTAGTATAAATATAATAAATAGCATACAAATCTTCGTCCTTCAGAGATAAATGGTCTTCAATACACTAAAAAGCTCAGACTAACCTGAGCATACTGAAAAGACAAAACACTCAAGTCAGAACTAAAGGATCTTATGTAAGTTAAATCCACAGTAAATAAATATGAGTATAGTGGCATCAAAGATGATTATGGGGTTTGATATCTCCTATCTAGTTTCTAAAGTTAGTGCAATAACATAAAAGATATTCGGGATTTTCATCTCCTAAGGATCCGTTAAACTATTTATATACATAGTACAATACGCTATTATAATATGTCCACAGTAAAGTAAAATATTAAAATATTGTTAAGGTGTTACCCATATCCACCTTAACACATTTTATATAATGTCATAGTCGATACGGTACTTTAAACACCAACAAAACGGTGGGCTACCAGGGAGCAATCCATAGGCACAACACAAACCAAACTCGTAACGGGCGCGATGAGGCATGTGACAAAGCACGCAAGGCAATGCCAGGGTATGAATCTGTAACAGCCCAAATTTTAGCAATATTTTCTTCTATATTTATAACTCTGGGGTTTTATTTTTCGAAAATTTGATTGACTAAATTTAATTATAAATAATCACCCAAGATTTTTATTAGTTTGAAAATTCTAAAATTCTTATTTTGGTTAAAACTTAACATTTTTTTCGAAGTTATAAATCTTTAAATTTTTATTTTTAATCTTTTGGTTTAATTTAATATATTCATAACAACGTTTATTTCACCTTTTGTTCTTTAAAAAATATTGATTTTATACTTTTAAAATTTTAAAATTTTATATTTTACCTATATACATTTTTGAATATAAATTTCTTAGTAAATGTGTAAACAAATCATATTTTTATATAAGTAATAAATTTCCAAAACTTTGTGTATAAATAAACTATTTAATTTCGCGTTTAAAAGGCGCGTTATTTGATGGAATAAATAATGTATATACACATACAAGAAAACGCATAAAATTTAAATCCGTTATGTTCATTTTTTTAGACAAAAATCACTGCGTCTGTTGTATGCATTCTAATTTTATTCACTTTCCTTTTACTCTCTTGATTTAATAGGAACGTTATTTACAAATTTTATAACCATTCACCTTTTTAATTTCTTGCCATTATTCCCATCAACACGAGCTTTACATTTTAAACGCATTCAATATTGTTTAAAAATCTTATTCCAAAATCTAAACTTAGCTGACCGTTTCTTCTGCTTTAATTTCGAAGCCCATTTGCTTAAAATTTGTTAAAAATCTAGTAACCGTGTATAACAAGAAAAATCAGTGCTCAATCAAAATCTTGGCTTTTTTTTTAAAAATCAATATCTTATTTCTTTCCCATGACTACTCATTAAAAATCAACGCTAGTTTAATTTCCTCTCCATTTCAAAGCAAGTTGATTTATTTCCGTTCTTTCTTCTCCTTAAATCACGCTACCTCTCTGATCAAACCTATATAACTCCTGCAAATATTCATTTCTCAACAAAATTTTATTTTTCTAACCTTTCCTTTCCTACGCACCCTGTTTCCACTTCTTTCTTTATGACCATTCATTATATATATACACTACAGCTGGAAAGTAATAAACGTATAAACTTAGAAACATTTTGTATTTATTAAAAATTTAAAGCTTACATTTAATTGTGACTTTTCTCTTTCCTTCCGTTCAAATTTAAACACGCATCAATCAATTGCTTTAATAAATATTGCAGAATCAATGCACATACGTTATCAATTTCATTTTATGGTGGTACGTTTTTTTTACGTTTCCAACCATTTAAATTTTAAATAATTTGCTTTTATGGGCTAGCTGAATCAAGCAACGTGACCGTTGCTATTTATTTCTTTTATTATTTGCTACAATTATTTTCACCAAATCAAGGGTTGACCGCTACAATCACTTTTATTTATTTATTCACTTAAAATTTGGTTGCCTATTCATTTTCTTCCGTTATATTTGCCTGAAAACATGCGGTTCATCCCTATTTATTTTCGCTTTCACTTCTCTTTTCTCTAGATCTGTTCGTTCCCCTCCTTACTTTTCTTTGGAAAAAAAGCAAACTGAAGCATGCGGCTGTCACCATTATTTGCATCGGACACTTCACCTTTCTTCCGAACCTCCTCATCAAATGAAACCCATCACCTCGCCTTCCGGTTGCTTCTGTTTGATCAGTGAGGTATAGGCGTTTAAGCACATATATGTTTTGATTTATATTCGTAATTACATGTTTTTTGTTTTTGTTTTTTTTGTTTGTTTTTGTTTTGTTAGTTGTGATATACATACTATTTATATAAGTATTGAATACTATTTTTTCAAAAGTTTATTTTCATAACATGACAGTGTATATTTATATATAGTTTCTATTTGATCTTCCTCACAGCTTATAAGTCATGTTAATATTTTGAATTATGTATGCGACATTTTGAAGGGAACATACTATAAAATAAGTATATTTCATTTTTAATAAGAATATATATATATTTTGTGTTTTATATTTTGATATGGGTCAGCTTCTATTTGTTGATATCAGGTTTCCTATAATATGGTTATTCGCTTATGTAAGTAATATATTTGTTTTGTTACAGACTATATAAAATACTTTAATATATGTATATTATGCGGTTTGTTACCGTATGGGTTTCTATGTGGTACTGACTTATTTAGTTGATGATTGTATATATTTTGTTACAGTATTATATTTATACTATTTTGGATTTAAGATGGTTCTATAAATACTCTACTTTATAAATTATTTTAATACACATATATAATTTGGAAATTTATATAAGTTGAATATAATATGTTATTGAATGTAAAAATATGGATGGATTTAAATTGTATATATATATATATATCATTTAATATATATAGAAATAGTTATATATATATAAAAGTTTTCTTTTAGGTATTCATATTTAAACATTTATTTTAGCTGTTTGAGAATATATATACTAGTTATATAAGTTTAGTATAAAGATGTTAGTATATATATTTTTTTAAATATGTTGATTTAAAAAAAAGGTAAGCTTGATTTATTTATTTATTTATATGTTTGAAAAACATGTAAATTAAATTTGTGATGTTTGAACTTAGAATATAAATTTCATATGTGTATATATAGTTATAGGTGGTTATAAAAGTTCGCTTATACCATTTATCTTCATCGTTCCAGTTCTGATCTGATCCGTTTCATCAATTCGAGCCAATCGGCTTTGATCGTTGAATTCGTGCCGATTTTGCTTTGCTTGGATTTGAAATTTAATTTCAGTGTTTGTATCAGTGTGCATATCCGTGTCTCCTTCTATATTCTCTAGCCTCGAAAGGTGAGCAATCACTCACGATTAACATTTTTTTATTCATTAAATTTGATTTCAATTGAAACGACAATTGAAATATGCTGCTGTAGTTATTTAAATTTGTTACATATGCTATTATCTGTAACTGTTCACTTGTGGGATATGACAGCATATCCTGTTGTTTATATTATATTGTTATTGATGATATATGCCTGTTATTTTATTGTATTTTCTGTTATCACTCTGCAAGTTCCCTGTAGTTTAGAAATCACTATGGGTTGAAATGATACATACCCGAACAGACTTTAGAATAGGAGAAAATCCTTATGGGTTGAAATGATAAACCCAAGCGATTTTCATTTAATTGAATTTGGGATTATGGTTTGAAATGATATCCACCGTATATATTTAGTATACGGATTGAAATGATAAATATCCGTAGCACTTGACTATATGATAGGAAATATATACAGACACCGTTGGTCCATATAAATACTTTGAAAATAATTTCTATAATTTTGGAAAGAAATATATGGTTTAATAAATTTGATTCTTAAGATATTATATAAATGAAAATTGTATATATAGATTTAGAAGTAATATTTGATTTAATTAGATTGATTTAATACATATAATATGGTTACGTATTTATGTAAATCTATATTTCAAATAGATTCTCTTGTAATAAATTGAATAACTAAGATTGGGAGATAAATTTGGGTTTATAAAAATGGTATTTAAATAAGGATTTATTTAATTAAATCAATTTGAAATTTTTGAATAGGAAATTTAAAGGGTATGATTTTATAACTGGATTTTTGATTTAAGTGATTTAATGAATATTTCACGTTTAAATAAATTAAAAAAAATATTGAGTAAAATGTAATTTAAGGTTACTTAAATGAAATTGAATCTAATAAGGGAGTATTTCAAGACTAAATAATAATGAGGTTAAATCGAGATCTACATGAAACTATTATATATAACATTTAAATATTAAAGCCTTGAACTATATTGGAATTTAAATGGTTTATGTTGAGATTCGGATCTGTATTTGAAATCAACGTAATTGAATTTGTTATTTAGCAGATAAATTGAATTAAATGAAAATTTCGGTTGAACTAAATTTGAATTTATTATTTAGAAAACTAAATTGAATGAAAATTTAGATGAAACGTTGAATACTTAAAGTTTTGAAATATATGGAAATATAAAGGGGTATTTGTGATTATAAATCCGAATTAGAGATCGATAAAATTTAAGTAGTTATTTTAGAAATTGAGTTGAATTTAAATTGATAAATTGAGATTGAATTTAATTTGAATGGGAAGGTCGGGTTGATGTTGGAACGATTTGTTAAGTTAAGGAAATTGAAACTACTTTACTGTATAAATTATTTAATATATATAAATACTATTTTGGGAAATATAGAGATATTTGAAGTGAAAATGAGATTTGGTTTTGATGTATAAATTAACTGAAATGACCACGGTGTTATATTGTATATTTCTACCTTGTAGAAAGTTCCATGGACCCTTAGAAGATGGTTATCCCAAACATCCTTTAAGTTATTTGTATTTCAGTTGATATTTCACTTGAGTTGGATTTATTGATATAAGAATGTTAATCCTGACTCGAGTGTTTTGTGTTTTGCTTTACGCTCGGGTCAGACTAAGTGATACAGCATTTGAGACTCGCCTTTGGAGTTTGGAGCCTCATTTGGAAATCCAACTATCGATTCAGATTCCAGCCTATCTAGTTGATTGGTTCAGAGAAGTCATCTGTTGCATTGGAGACTTCACTGCATTTGAACTATTCGGTTGTATTTTTCTAACTCTGATGTATATAGTAGCTTCATGAACTACTATTCTTTATCTATTCCGCTGCATTATATTACTCTGTGATCTGTGATTGATTTATTTACTGTATATTTTAAGTTTTGCCAAATTTTAATTAACAATTCGGTATTTTGAATTATTCAAGTTGGATATGTATGGTTTCATTGTCGATTTGAATGGTCCAAAATAGAGGGTCATTACAGTTGGTATCAGAGCTTTGGCTCTAGGCAAAACTTAGCATATATGGTAAATTTATTTACAGAATCACTTTCGCTCGAGTTGAATCTCTTCCTTTTGACTCGATTTCCTTTGAATTTTGGAATGTCCCTCGGTTCCGAAATTCATTCTGTCTCTCCCTATTTATATTCGTTTGAAACCGGAGTATCCCATAACTCCACTGAATGATTTGTAAAGGAGGTGAAATCTCCTTTTCAATTGGCATTGACTCACCGAAGATTTCTGTATCCTCGGTTGCGATGCTGCTATATCTTGTTATGCCAAATTCTATATCTTTGGCGATCGCATGTCGAATTGCCTTAGAATTCTACACCGATCTAATTTTGGAATCACGGTTGACCTGTAAGGTCGCCCGCGATTTATAGAAGTATATCCATCTTCTATTTTGTAATTTAATTATCTCATCTTCGATCGAGTCTATCTTCGAATCAGGATTCTATTGATTGGAGTTCCTCTAAATTAAATCGCTATCTTTGTTTTGAAATCCATTCTTGAATCATCCTTTGAAAATCGGGTTTTGTTCGTATTTTTGAAATTGTTTATACCAAAATTTTATTTTGATAACTATGATTTTTTTTATATATATAAAAGTGAAAATGTTTTTGATAAGGATTATATGCCTATATATATAAAGCAAATAAGAAATGTTATTCTACATAAAAAGGTTTTGAAAGGATTTGAAATTTTGAAAAATTATAAGAAATTGATTTATATAAAAATGATTTATAACTGTAGAGTTAAATTTGAAATTCAAGAATTGAATTCCGGTATTTTGAAATTGGTTTTAAGATTTTGGAAAATATATAAAAATAATACGATTTAAAAGTATTTTTCCGAATAAGAAATGTTTCAAATGAGTTCAAATGAATTCCAATAATTTTGAAGAAATTTCGAAGAAGTTTTCAAGAAAATAGAAGTCCAGAACTCACTTATGTCGCTGGAAAATAATTTCGGTGATGAGTGCATGCATCATCGATATTGATTTTCGAGTTTCAGAGTAGGGGAGAGGCCACTTTAATAGCTTCACTATGCAAGTGATTTTGTAAAACCGTTTTTGATTTCAAATACCGAAGTATAATTTGATATTTTAGAAAGATATAAGTATATATTTGAAACAATTTAAAATGAGACCGGTGTTCAGTCCTCGAGTTTCGGATTTAATAATTGATTTATTGATTTATTGTCGATTTTCAACTCTTGAATTGAAAATTTGATTTCCCTAACTATTTTGAATGTTCGAACACTTCCAAATCGAGGTTAAATTTTCAAAGCTAAGAAATTTCGAAGAGTATAAAATGTTTGATGAAGAATATAAATTTAGATTTGAAATGTTTTGAAAAAAAGAGTTGAATAATGGTTTTCAATAAGGTAAATTGGATATTTCACATAGAAATAAATAGTTTAAAAGTTTTTTAAAAAAGGGATAATTATAAATTTTGAAACCATTTTGAGTATAATTGATTTTGGGAAAATATTTGGTTTTTAAATTAAATTGGAATTAAAAACCAGTACTTATATGGTGATTTTTGGAAATGAATTTATTTGACTTGAATTATTTTAATTTGGAAAATGGGATAATTTTCTAAACCTATTATTCTGGGAACTTTGAAATTTAGATATTTAATTTGGAAGAAAATTTGGTGAAATCATATATAATTTTGAAACTGAATTGATATTGAAATGATTTGAAATTTGAGAACCTTATATTATTAAGCACTTGATTTGGGAGTGGTCGAACTTATATAAAATGGATTGTATAAATATGAAGTTGATTTGAAATCTATTGATTTGAAAGGTACTCAATTTGGAAAGAGAATTTATATAATCGAAGTCTATATAAGTATGATTTGATCTACTATTGATTTTGGAAAGTATTCGATGGAATCCTATATATATGGACTTTATATAAGTACGATATTTGAAAGTGATTTGAAAAGGTACTATATGATATATATTTTCGAAGTAAAGATATGGTAAGTGCCTTCTGCTTGATATCCGCTTTGTGGCCACATCGTGGATTCATTCTATCGATATTATTCTCTCTAGTTTTTGGTTTTCCGGATGTAATACTCGAGTGTTCCCACCGTGGCGTAACCCATGGTTTTTTTTGCTCTCGCGGCTGCATAGCGCAATTGCCTTGCTGAGTCTGGCCTAGGGGTACGGATTGTTTCCTGGGGGATCCAAGCGTAACCATTGTGTATCCTGCAATCTGTGTAGGTCGCGAATAGTAGCGAAACTGCCTGGCTGATACAACCTAGGGGTACGGATTGTTTCCTGAGGGACCCAGGCGTAACCATTGTGTATCCTGCACTCTACTAGTCATCATGGCGTAACTCGCAGGGCTGAGAAAGCTTACGGATACAGATTGTTTCTTGGGGGATCCAGGCGTAACCATTGTGTATCTGCGAACCATGGTCGGACAAAGGTTTTGGTTTGGTTGTTTTGTTTGGATTGTACTTTCCATATCTGTTTTAAAGGTTTTTCAAGTATTTTCACTGGGTGCTGAAACAAGTCTACTAAGTACTTGAAGAATTCTAGCTTTGCACCTGATCAACGCATGGCCAGAGTCTGCAAGAACGAGGATAAACTTGTTGAAACATCGAGTTATAAAAGTATTTTCGAAAGGAAAATCTATTTCGATATAATAGTATTTTATTATAAAAGTATAATTATAAAGGTATTTATTATTAAAGTATTTTTTCCAATAAAGAAATTTTGAATTAATATTTGAAATTTAAATTCTTATGGTTCTAGATTAATTATTCGTGCCCGATACTATTCCTTACATCTACTTTATCTGCTCAGTTTAGTTATTCACCTTGATTCTGTTTTCCAAATCTACCTTCCTTCCTTGTTGGATATATCCTTTCTAAATATTGCTTATTTGTATACTACATTGTTTAATAGAAAATTTTAGTGATTTAAATATTTTGAAGTTATTAATTTAATAAAACATGTTTAAATAAAATGATTATTGATGTATCTATAATGTTGAAAGTATCTTAAGATTTCCAAGTGAAGTTTTCAAATGAATATTTCGAGTAAAAATATATAATTTTAAAATTTATTGTTTATCTTGTCTTTCAATCTATTTTCTTTCTAGTTGTTTTAATTCTCCTACCTCCTTCCTTTTCGGGGACGAAAAGTTTTGAGTGGGGGAGAGTGTAACAGCCCAAATTTAAGCAATATTTTATTCTTTATTTATAACTCTGGGGTTTTATTTTTCGAAAATTTGATTGTCTAAATTTAATTATAAATAATCACCCAAGATTTTTATTAGTGTGAAAATTCTAAAATTCTTATTTTGGTTAAAACTTAACATTTTTTTTGAAGTTATAAATCTTTAAATTTTTAATTTTTAATCTTTTGGTTTAATTTAATATATTTGTAACAACGTTTATTTCACCTTTTGTTCTTTAAAAAAATCGATTTTATACTTTTAAAAATTTAATATTTAATATTTTACTTATATACATTTTTTAATATAAATTTCTTAGTAAATGAGTAAACAAATCATATTTTTATATAAGTAATAAATTTCCAAAACTTTGTGTATGAATAAACTGTTTAATTCCACGTTTAAAAGGCGCGTTATTTGATGGAATAAATAATGTATATACACATACAAGAAAAGGTATAAAATTTAAATCCGTTATTTTCATTTTTTTTTGGACAAAAATCACTGCGTCTGTGTATGCATTCTAATTTTATTGACTTTCCTTTTACTCTCCTGATTTAATAGGAACGTAATTTACAAATTTTATAATCGTTCGCCTTTTTAATTTCTTGCCATTGTTCCCATCAACACGAGCTTTAAATTTTAAACGCATTCAATATTGTTTAAAAATCTTATTCCAAAATCAAATTTTAGCTGACCGTTTCTTCTGCTTTAATTTCAAAACCCATTTGCTTAAAATTTGTCAAAAATCTAGTAACCGTGTATAACAAGAAAAATCAGTGCTCAATCAAAATCGTGGCCTTTTTTTTAAATCAATATCTTATTTCTTGCCTATAACTGCTCATTGAAAATCAACGCTAGTTTAATTTCCTTTCCATTTCAAAGCAAGTTGATTTATTGTCGTTCTTTCTTCTCCTTAAATCACGCTACCTCTCTGATCAAACCTATATAACTCACGCAAATATTCATTTCTCAACAAAATTTTATTTTTTTAACCTTTCCTTTCCTACGCACCCTGTTTCCACTTCTTTCTTTATGACCATTCATTATATATATACAATACAGCTGGAAAGTTATAAACGTATAAACTTAGAAACGTTTTGTATTTATTAAAAATTTAAAGCTTACCTTTAATTGTGACTTTTCTCTTTCCTTCCGTTCAAATTTAAACACGCATCAATCAATTGCTTTAATAAATATTGCAGAATCAATGCACAGACGTTATCAGTTTCATTTTATGGTGGTACGTTTTTTTTACGTTTCCTACCATTTAAATTTTAAATAATTTGCTTTTATGGGTCAGCTGAATCAAGCAATGTGATCATTGCTATTTATTTCTTTTATTAATTGCTACAATTATTTTCACCAAATCAAGGGTTGACCGTTACAATCACTATTATTTATTTATTCACTTAAAATTTGGTTGCCTATTCATTTTCTTCCGTTATATTTGCCTGAAAACATGCGGTTCATCCCTATTTATTTTCGCTTTCACTTCTCTTTTCTCTAGTTCTGTTCGTTCCCCTCCCTACTTTTCTTTGAAAAAAAAAGCAAACCAATGCATGCGGCTGTCACCATTATTTGCATCCGCCACTTCACTTTTCTTCCAAACCTCCTCATCAAATGAAACCCATCACCTCGCCTTCCGGTTGCTTCTGTTTGATCAGTGAGGTATAGGCTTGTAAGCACATATATGTTTTGATTTATATTCGTAATTACATGTTTTTTTGTTTTTTTGTTTTTTTGTTTTTGTTTTATTAGTTGTGATATACATACTATTTATATAAGTATTGAATACTATTTTTTCAAATGTTTATTTTCGTAATATGGCAGTGTATATTTATATATAGTTTCTATTTGATCTTCCTCACAGCTTATAAGTCATGTTAATATTTTGAATTATGTATGCGACATTTTGAAGGGAACATACTATAAAATAAGTATCTTTCATTTTTAATAAGAATATATATATATATATATATATATATATATTGTGTTTTATATTTTAATATGGGTCAGCTTCTATTTGTTGATATCGGGTTTCCTATAATATGGTTATTCGCTTATGTAAGTAATATATTTGTTTTGCTACTGACTATATAAAATACTTTAATATATGTATATTATGCGGTTTGTTACCGTATCTATGTGGTACTGACTTATTTAGTTGATGATTGTATATATTTTGTTACAGTATTATATTTATACTATTTTGGATTTAAGATGATTCTATAAATACTCTACTTTATAAATTATTTTAATACACATATATAATTGAGAAATTTATATAAGTTGAATATAATATGTTATTGAATGTAAAAATATGGATGGATTTAAATTATATATATATAACATTTAATATATATAGGAATAGTTATATATAAAAAAAGTTTTCTTTTAGGTATTCATATTTAAACATTTATTTTATCTATTTGAGAATATATATATATATACTAGTTATATAAGTTTAGTATAAAGGTGTTAGTATATATTTTTTTAATATGTTGATTTAAAAAAAATGTAAGCTTGATTTATTTATTTATTTATATGTTTGAAAAACATGTAAATTAAATTTGTGATGTTTGAACTTAGAATATAAATTTCATATGTGTATATATAGTTATAGGTGGTTATAAAAGTTCGCTTATACCATTTATCTTCATCGTTCCAGTTCTAATCTGATCCGTTTCATCAATTCGAGCCAATCGGCTTTGATCGTTGAATTCGTGTCGATTTTGCTTTGCTTGGATTTGAAATTTAATTTCAGTGTCTCTATCAGTGTTCATATCCATGTCTCCTTCTATATTCTCTAGCCTCGAAAGGTGGGCAATCACTCACGATTAACATTTTTTTATTCATTAAATTTGATTTCAATTGAAACGACAATTGAAATATGCTGCTGTAGTTATTTAAATTTGTTACATATGTTATTATCTGTAACTGTTCACTTGCGGGATATGACAGCATATCCTGTTGTTTATATTATATTGTTATTGATGATATATGCCTGTTATTTTATTGTATTTTCTGTTATCACTCTACAAGTTCCCTGTAGTTTAGAAATCATTATGGGTTGAAATGATACATACCCGAACAGACTTTAGAATAGGAGAAAATCGTTATGGGTTGAAATGATAAACCCAAGCGATTTTCATTTAATTGAATTTGGGATTACGGGTTGAAATGATATCCACCCGTATATATTTAGTATACGGATTGGAATGATAAATATCCGTAGCACTTGAATATATGATAGGAAATATATACAGACACTGTTGGTCCATATAAATATTTTGAAAATAATTTCTATAATTTTGGAAAGAAATATATGGTTTAATAAATTTGATTCTCGAGATATTATATAAATGAAAATTGTATATATACATTTAGTAGTAATATTTGATTTAATTAGATTGATTTAATACATATAATATGGTTACGTATTTATGTAAATCTATATTTCAAATAGATTCTCTTGTAATAAATTGAATAATTAAGATTTGAAGATAAATTTGGGTTTATAAAAATGGTATTTAAATAAGGATTTATTTAATTAAATCGATTTGAAATTTTTGAATGGAAAATTTAAAGGGTATGATTTTATAACTGAATTTTTGATTTAAGTGATTTAATGAATATTTCACGTTTAAATAAATTAAAGATAATATTGAGTCAAATGTAATTTAAGGTTACTTAAATGATATTTAATCTAATAAGGGAGTATTGCAAGACTAAATAATAATGAGGTTAAATCGAGATCTATATGAAACTGTTACATAAAACATTTAAATATTAAAGCCTTGAACTATACTGGAATTTAAATGGTTTATGTTGAGATTCGGATCTGTATTTGAAATCAACGTAGTTGAATTTGTTATTTAGCAACTAAATTGAATTAAATGAAAATTTAGGTTGAAATAAGTTTGAATTTATTATTTAGAAAACTAAATTGAATGAAAATTTAGATGAAACTTTGAATGCTTAAAGTTTTGAAATATATGAAAACATAAATGGGTATTTGTGATTATAAATCCGAATTTGAGATCGATAAAATTTAAGTGGTTATTTTACAAATTGAGTTGAATTTAAATTGATAAATTGAGATTGAATTTAATTTGAATGGGAAGGTCGGGTTGATGTTGGAACGATTTGTTAAGTTGAGGAAATTGAAAATACTTTACTGCATAAATTATTTAATATATATAAATACTATTTTGGGAAATATAGAGATATTTGAAGTGAAAATGAGATTTGGTTTTGAAGTATAAATTAAGCTGAATGACCATGGTGTTATAGTGTATATTTCTACCTTGTAGAAAGTTCTATGGACCCTTAGAAGATGGTTATCCCAAACATCCTTTAAGTTATTTGTATTTCAGTTGATATTTCACTTGAGTTGGATTTATTGATATAAGAATGTTAATCCTGACTCGAGTGTTTTGTGTTTTGCTTTACGCTCGGGTCAAACTGAGTGATACAGCATTTGAGACTCACCTTTGGAGTTCGGAACTTCATTTGGAAATCCAATTATCGATTCAGATTCTAGCCTTTCCAGTTGATTGGTTCAGAGAAGTCATCTGTTGCATTGGAGACTTCACTGCATTTGAACTATTCGGTTGTATTTTTCTAACTCTGATGTATATAGTAGCTTCATGAACTACTATTCTTTATCTATTCCGCAGCATTATATTACTCTGTGATCTGTGATTGATTTATTTACTGTATATTTTAAGTTTTGCCAAATTTTAATTAACAATTCGGTATTTTGAATTATTCAAGTCGGATATGTATGGTTTTATTGTCGATTTGAATGGTCCAAAATAGCGGGTCGTTACAGAATCTACCGTTTGCACTCCCGGACTAGTGGTAACGCATAGCAGCTACTACCATCCACATCGAAACACACTCCCATAATCATATCGAAGGGTGGCCACCAAATCAACCACAAAGTCGTAATATGGAATCGAAGAAATGTGTCCAATCAGAGGAGCAACATCACTTGGCCCGGTATAGCTTCTGTTTTAGCCACATCAAACTGACTCGCGAGAGTCAGGGTTACTGTAACAACCCGCATATTTATCGGTTTTTATATTTAAATATTTTATCATTCGTCAGATTTTAGTCCAAAAAGTCACTTTTTGCAAAAAGTCGAATTGGGACTTGAGACCACTCCCATTGAGTTTAAAATGTCGTTTGTGACCTTTTTGAGTATAAGCTTCGATATGTTTGGAGTAAGTTGATTTTTGCTACTTTTTTCACTTAGGGCTTTAGGTTGGGCTAAACCCTCTTACTAACTCAGTCTCAGCCCCTTCTCCTCTTCATTACTTCATTCCTCATTTCCTAATACTCAAGCTTTTATATTAATGGAGAGTGGAAGAGGAAATTAAAACTCCAAGCCCTAGTTTTCTTTTGCAAATCAAACTCTAGCTCCAAACTAATAGAAGAACCCATTGGTAAGCTTCTCTTCTTCTTCTCCAACTCATTCTCTTATCAATTTCAGAAATTCCTAAACCTAATTTTGGGAATGTTCTTCTTTTAAGCTTAGATTCAAGCTTCTTGTGTAGAGATTGAAGTGTGGTTGATCTTCCCTTGTCTTCAAGCTTCTCATTCATTTGTTTTGGGTTCAAAGGTGAGATTTTTATCTCACATCTATGACTTAATTATCTTTGGTTGTTGGGTATGAATTCCTAACACTTCTTCATGTGCATTTGTTCTTGATTTGGATTGGTTTTGTGAATATTCCAATTTTTGGGTTTTTAAGTCAAATTTGTGTGAAAATCCTTTTATGGATGTTTGATCGTGCTTTTGGTGATGCATCGAGGAGCATATAGGGCCGGGTTGCCGATTGGCATAAACCCTTAGAGCCAATGTTCGTCCGGTTGCATTTTGAAAGAGTTTGCTCTTCATTTGGATAGGCTGAAAAACAGCCCAGGCAAGATTCAGTCGACTGAAAAGTCTGTTCAGTCGACTGAACCTGGAACCCGAATGTTTTCAGGCATGATTCAGTCGACTGAATCCTCTGTTCGGTCGACTGAACCTGGAAAACAGAAAGTTTCCTGAACCTGAAAAATTCCCAGATACAGGGTCAGTCGACTGAAAACTCTGTTCAGTCGACTGAACCTGCTGTTTCATTCCATTTTGCCTTTTTGGATAGAATTTCCAACGTTAATCAATTCGTGTTGATTTCCTTTTGTTATTATCACTTATTATCGACTTTGATGACATTTTCTTCGTGATTTTTGGGAATATCCATTTTGATGGATTCGGTATCGATTTCTTTGGATTTTATTCACGTCTTCGAATGTGAATTTTAGTGATTGATTGTTCCTACAATCTTCTTTGTGATTTGTCACTTTAAAAATATAAAGTTTTCAATACTAGTAGCAAATATCAAAATTCTTTCATCAAAACGATTTCAACACTATTTTATTACAAAGCTCGTTTCTTAAAACCGTTTCCCAATCTACTAGCATATACAAGCCTTAACCTCACTCGTATGAGAAATCTAATTAAACGACCTAGTAAAACGAGTGGTATGAAACGCTTGCATTTAATTCGTCGGTTAATTCTTGGACTTGTTCGATTGAATCTCTTGTGAAAATCTTCTAGTGGAGATCTACAGTTTGTTCGTAAATATTTAAGTTAAGCAAGTGGTTATGGGACATGAAGCTAAACTCATATATTTACTAGCTTAGTGTAATTGACGCTTTCTTGATGATCATGACGATCATTTTTTGTGATTTAGACTAGCAATGTGCGATGTCTCTTTGTCTGCGAGGGAGACTAAACCCCGTTTTGTGGAGTTTCGACTCAAATTGGTGTGGAAGCAACCCATGGTCTTCGGGCCGTTTGTGGAGCTTCGACTCAATTTGTGATGGTTAGCAACCATGGAATTAGCGTTCCGTTTGTGATACACGTGTTGGTGAGCTTTATGCTCCCGTTTGTGATAGGCCTTCCCCCTTTTTTGTGATTTCTGGATTTCTTGAGATGATTTCTAGAATTTGTGCTTCACCAATTTTCGTGATTTTCATTGATAAGTTTTATCAATATTTGTGCATTGGTGAATTTGTGCGTCATTGACTTTTGTGATTGATATTGATATAATCGTCAATATTTATTGTTTGGTGAACGAAATAAAGAGTATGACATTTCCTTTGATCTTTGAGTAGATTTTTGTGATATTGATTAATCTCTTGTTGATTTTCAATTACTTATTTATCACATCTTGGCATTGTGATTATTATGTGTTTAGTCGTACCTCTTCTTCTATATCGCTTCATCTGATATTTATAGTTAGACTGATCCATTTATTATTTTCTTGTTAAATAATACTCGGGTCAGACCGAGATGTTACAGGTGCTTCTGCTTGACTTCTCACTTGGGATTGACTTCTCTGACTTTTGGCTAACTACTTAGATTAGTAGTTTATTTTGTTGTATACACTTGAGATATGGACTCATAGTTGTATTCTTTTGTATAGCACGTGTTGCTATTCTTTTGTATTATTGTGGATCTTTTTGACCACTACTCTGATATACACTTCCATGTATTAGTTATATATTCATATCTTCTTCCGCCTTTGTGATATGAATTATCTGTGACTGATTTGTGTTATGCCTATTTCTATATTTGTTTCCGAAGATTATTATAGCCACTGTGTAGTAGCTTTGTGTTTGTATCGGTATGTCGGATTTCCTCTTGAAATAAAATGCAGGTTATACTATCTGACATATCGGTGCTCGTGCAAAGAAATTACACGGATGGTCGCTCCTCAACAGCCTTATTCTCCGTGCTAGTTGACAGCATTACTCCGTAGTGTTCTTGGCTAGCGTGGGTATAGAGGTGGGGCGTCACAGCTTGGTATCAGAGCCAAACTTCGGAACAATGTAGAATAATTTAACAAGGATCATCGTCCTAAGTCCTTCTTAGGAGTCGTGCCTTAGGATTTAATTCGAGTCTTCGTACCGATTCATCCTATTTTCTTTATGATTCCTTATTTTATCTATCAAGATTGCTTGATATTCCTTTTGTGAATAACCTTTTTCTTCTTCTTTATTTCTTTCTAAAGGAAGAGAACTGGTTAGACCTGGCCGTCCCAGCGCCGGTCAATCTAGTGCTACTCACCAAGATGGAGTTTTTATGACTACCCAGCAACTTCTTGACCTTGTCACCAATGATCAAGCAGCTGGTTCTAATCCGGAACCTACTCACCCTAAATCTGGGTTTGCACGTTTGTGCAATGATTACACCAACCTGGGTAGGAAGCCATTTAAAGGTTATGAAACTATTATTGAAGTCCGGGCTTGGTTAAGGACATGCGATCGAATCTTTTCTCGCATGAACCTCATTGATCTTCACCGAGTTCAGGTGGCTTCTAGTATGCTCCAAGAAAGAGCATTAGACTGGTACGAGCTTCTGATTTCTGAAATAAATGAAGCGGATCTCACTTGGGAGAAATTCCGAGAGCGCTTCGAGTTAAAATTCGTGCCAGAAGCTGAGAAGGTGACTTTGGCTCGCCGTTTTATTGACCTTGTTCAAGGTGAATCTTCCGTGACTGACTATGTCGCGTCTTTTGAATCTCTCTCTAAATACGGGGCTGAATATATCAACACCCCATTGAAGAAAAATCAAAAATTTGTCTATGGCTTAAACAAAAATCTCAAGAAGCCATTACTTCTAAAGTTAGAAGTTTCTTTCGACCACCTCATTGATATCGCTCTTCGTCTTGAAGAGGCAGATAGGGAAAATGATGTTGAAGTGGTAGGTTCCAAACCAAACTTCAACAACAACAAGAAAAGGCCTAATAAATTCAAAGGCCCTTATCCCAATAAGAAAGGGAAGCAAGCAACCCCAGTGGCAAAGACTTCTTCCTTTGGTCGTGGGGAATGCTATAATTGTGGTTCGAAGGACCATTATGTGAACAAGTGCCCAAAGTCTCTCTCTTGTCGTTACTGCAAAGTTCTCGGTCATGTTATATCTTCATGCCCCAAGCTTCAGGGCAAGAAGGAGGGAAAGCTTAATGTTTCTCAAGCCCCTGGCAACACATCTCGTGGTCGAGGTATTTCTCATTCTATCCTTGGTGGTATTATTATATTTCGTGATCAACCTATTCGAGTTCTTTTTGATACGGGTACATCCCATTCTTTTATATCAAAAGAACTTGTTGATACTTTTTCTTTTAGTGTTGTTGCTTTAATGAATTCTTTGAAAATTGCGAATCCGGCTGGTGGATCCGCAACAGTCAGTTTATTGTGTAATGATGTCGAGATTATTTTGGGTGATTTTTCTTTCCGAGCTGATTTGCATGTCATGCGTTATTTAGGCTTTGGAATGATTTTGAGAATGGATTGGCTTAACCGTTATGAAGCTCATATCCTATGTCCTGAGCGGACTATTCAACTTCGACATCCTCAATCTGTTGAGCAGATTTCTATTAATCTTAAAGATTCGGATTCCAGCTTAGTTGCATCTCTATATTCTTTAAATCCTCATGATGGCGATAATGATGATGAGGAAGATATTATTTCTCTTATTCACGTTGTTCGTGAATTTTCCGACATATTTGAGCCCGTTTTAGGATTACCACCTAAGCGAGCAATTGAGTTCAAAATTAATCCTATCCCTAGAGCTCAACCTATTACTCGTCCTCCTTATCGCATGTCCAATAAAGAAAATGAAGAGATGCGTAAACAATTATCCGAATTGGAGACAAAGCAATTTATTCGCTCTAGTTCCTCACCTTGGGGAGCTTCGGCTATTTTTGTGAAGAAATCCGACGGTACGCTTTGGCTTTGCGTTGACTACCGCAAGCTTAATGATCTTACTATCAAAAATAAATATCCTTTACCTCGGATTGATGATCTATTCGATCAACTTAGTGGTGCTAGAGTCTTTTCACAATTAGACTTAGCTACTGGATTTCATCAACTTCGTATTGCAAAGGATAGTATTCCTTTGACATCGTTCCGTACTCGTTATGGATCTTATGAATGGCTTGTTATGCCATTTGGTCTAACGAATGCTCTGGCTTATTTCGTTGACCTTATGAATAGAGTTTTCAAAGACTTCCTCGACCGATTTGTTCTCATCTTTATTGATGATATTCTTATGTATTCAAAAACCGAGGAGGAACACGAAAAGCATCTTCGAATTGTGTTGGAAACTCTTAGGAGTAATCAATTAAAAGCAAAGTTTTCTAAATGCCACTTTTGGCAATCTCGTGTGAAGTTTCTCGGTCATATTATTTCCGAATCCGGAATTTCTGTGGATCCTTCAAAGATTGAAGCGATTCAAGATTGGAAGAGACCAGAGAGTGTGACGGAGATTCGTAGTTTTCTTGGATTGGTGGGTTATTACCGCCATTTTATCAAAGACTTTTCTAAGATTGCCGTGCCTCTCACTAGCTTAACGAAGATAGGTGTTAAATACATTTGGTAGGACAAATGTGAAACTTCTTTTCAGAAACTGAAGGAACTTCTTTTTGATGCTCCTATTCTTGTTATTCCCGAGGGGAATCAAGATTTCGTTGTTTATACCGATGCTAGTCGCGTTGGTTTGGGTGTCGTTCTTATGCAAAGAGAACGTGTTATTGCTTATGCTTCTAGGCAATTGAAACCTGCCGAGACTAGATATGCCACACATGATTTAGAACTCGCGGCTATTGTTTTTGCTCTTCGGATTTGGCGTCATTATCTTTTAGGAGAGAAATTTGTTCTTTATACCGATCATAAGTCCTTGAAGTATTTATTCTCTCAAAAGGAACTTAATTTGCGTCAACAGTGTTGGCTCAAATTTCTTGCACCATATGATCTTGATATCCTTTATACTCCCGGTAAGGGTAATCGTGTCGCCGATGCTCTTAGCCGTAAACAACAAGCTGTTGTTTCTATGATGATATCCGAATGGAACGATCTCGAGATTTTATCCACTTGCGAAATTCGAGACCGTGTTTCCGATTTATGTTCATCTCTTATTTTATGTAGCCTTGAGGCACATCCTTCTCTTTTAGACCACATTCTTGAAACTCAAAGGCTAGATCCCGACTTGGCTCTTCTTGGCCAAAATTTTAAGGATAAAATCGATATTGAAGGTTTGAAAGACTTTGATATTGATTCTCGTGGCGGCATTCGGAAATTTGGTAGACTTATCGTGTCAAATATTAGTGATCTTCATAAAGATATTTTAGAAGACTCCCATCGTTCTAAATTCACCATTCATCCCGGTAGTAGCAAAATGTACGCGGATATGAAGCGACTTTATTATTGGGAGGGAATGAAACTTGAAATCGCTAACTTCGTTAAGCGTTGCATGACTTGCCAACTCGTTATGGCCGAACATCAAAGGCCCGGCAGGTTATTCTAACCTTTAGAAATTCCAATTTAGAAGTGGGACCAAATTTCCATGGATTTTATAAATGGCCTTCCCCATTCTCGTTCGGGTCATGATAGCTTATGGGTGATTGTTGATAGACTTACTAAATCCGTCCATTTTATTCCCGTTCGGTCCAATCAAACTGTTCCTCTTTTGGCCAAACTCTTTATCAAAGAAATTGTTAAATTGCATGGAGTTCCTACTTCTATTGTTAGCGATCGTGATCCATTGTTTACTAGTGGATTTTGGAAGAGTCTTCAAAAAGCTTTGGGAACGAAGATTAATTTTAGCACCGCTAATCACGCCTAGTCCGATGGACAAACTAAGCGTGTGAATCAAACACTTGAAGATCTTCTTCGTGCTTGTGTGCTTGATTATGGTGGAAGTTGGGAAGATCATATTTCACTTGTTGAATTTTCCTATAATAATAGCTTCCAATCTAGTATTGGTATGGCACCTTTCGAGGCACTCTATGGAAGGCCATGCCGATCTCCTTCTTGTTGGCTTGAGGCCGGTTAGAAGCTGGTTTTAGGTCCAGATTTTATTCGTGATTCCACAGAAAAGATTGAACTTATTCGACATAGGATGAAAGAAGCCCAGAGTAGACAAAAATCCTATGCCGATAACCGGAGAAGGAAGTTAGAGTTTTCTGTGGGAGATCTTGTGTTCATTCGTGTGTCACCTATGAAAGGTGTTGTACGTTTCAGTCGATCGGGAAAATTAGCGCCTCGATATATTGGACCATTTCCTATCACCGAACGTATTGGTTCCGTGGCTTATCGCCTTTTATTACCGGCTCAGTTTTCTGCTATTCATGACGTGTTTCACGTTTCTCAATTACGGAAGTGCCTTCGAGATTCCGATTCTATTCTTGAGCCCGGAGTTATGGAAGAAATAGAAGTTTCACCTAATTTAACTTATGGGCAACATCATATTCGTATTATTGCTTCGGAAGTCAAACGACTTCGAAATAAGGATGTTCCGCTTGTGAAAATTCAATGGTCTTCAAATCCTAAGGATTGTTCTTGGGAATCTCGTGAGTTCATCGAGCGATCACATCCGGACTTGTTTTCCCGTGCTCTTTAAGGTGAACCTTTTATTTCAAATTTCTTTTGTGTTGAATATGCTTTTATGATTGTTACTTTATATTTTCTTCTTAAATATTGCGAGGACGCAATTTCTTTAAGGAGGGGAGTCTGTAACAACCCGCATATTTATCGGTTTTTATATTTAAAAATTTTATTTAAAAATTTTATCATTCGTCGGATTTTAGTCCAAAAAGTCACTTTTTGCAAACAGTCGAATTGGGACTCAAGACCACTCCCATTGAGTTTAAAATGCCGTTTGCGACCTTTTTGAGTATAAGCTTCGATATGTTTGGAGTAAGTTGATTTTTGCTACTTTTTTCACTTAGGGCTTTAGCTTGGGCTGAACCCTCTTACTAACTCAGTCCCAACCCTTTCTCTCTTCATTACTTCATTCCTCATTTCCTAATACTCAAGCTTTTATATTAATGGAGAGTGGAAGAGGAAATTAAAACTCCAAGCCCTAGTTTTCTTTTGCAAATCAAACTCTAGCTCCAAACTAATAGAAGAACCCATTGGTAAGCTTCTCTTCTTCTTCTCCAACTCATTCTCTTATCAATTTCAGAAATTCCTAAACCTAATTTTGGGAATGTTCTTCTTTTAAGCTTAGATTCAAGCTTCTTGTGTAGAGATTGAAGTGTGGTTGATCTTCCCTTGTCTTCAAGCTTCTCATTCATTTGTTTTGGGTTCAAAGGTGAGATTTTTATCTCACATCTATGACTATAATTATCTTTGGTTGTTGGGTATGAATTCCTAACACTTCTTCATGTGCATTTGTTCTTGATTTGGATTGGTTTTGTGAATATTCCAATTTTTGGGTTTTTAAGTCAAATTTGTGTGAAAATCCTTTTATGGATGTTTGATCGTGCTTTTGGTGATGCATCGAGGAGCATATAGGGTCGGGTTGCCGATTGGCATAAACCCTTAGAGCCAATGTTCGTCTGGTTGCATTTTGAAAGAGTTTGCTCTTCATTTGGACAGGCTGAAAAACAGCCCAGGCAAGATTCAGTCGACTGAAAAGTCTGTTCAGTCGACTGAACCTGGAACCCGAAATTTTCCAGGCATGATTCAGTCGACTGAATCCTCTGTTCGGTCGACTGAACCTGGAAAACAGAAAGTTTCCTGAACCTGGAAAATTCCCAGGTACAGGGTCAGTCGATTGAAAACTCTGTTCAGTCGACTGAACCTGCTGTTTCAGTCCATTTTGCCTTTTTGGATTGAATTTCCAACGTTAATCGATTCGTGTTGATTTCCTTTTGTTATTATCACTTATTATCTACTTTGATGACATTTTCTTCGTGATTTTTGGGAATATCCATTTTGATGGATTCGGTATCGATTTCTTTGGATTGTATTCACGTCTTCGAATGTGAATTTTAGTGATTGATTGTTCCTACAATCTTCTTTGTGATTTGTCACTTTAAAAATATAAAGGTTTCAATACTAGTAGCAAATATCAAAATTCTTTCATCAAAACGATTTCAACACTATTTTATTACAAAGCTCGTTTCTTAAAACCGTTTCCCAATCTACTAGCATATACAAGCCTTTACCTCACTCATATGAGAAATCAAATTAAACGACCTAGTAAAACGAGTGGTATGAAACGCTTGCGTTTACTTCGTTGGTTAATTCTTGGACTTGTTTGATTGAATCTCTTGTGACAATCTTCTAGTGGAGATCTACAGTTTGTTCGTAAATATTTAAGTTAAGCAAGTGGTTATGGGACATGAAGCTAAACTCATATATTTGCTAGCTTAGTGTAATTGACGCTTTCTTGATGATCATGACAATCATTTTTTGTGATTTAGACTAGCAATGTGCGATGTCTCTTTGTCTGTGAGGGAGACTAAACCCCGTTTTGTGGAGTTTCGACTCAAATTGGTGGGGTAGCAACCCATGGTCTTCGGGCCGTTTGTGGAGCTTCGGATCAATTTGTGATGGTTAGCAACCATGGAATTAGCGTTCGGTTTGTGATACACGTGTTGGTGAGCTTTAGGCTCCCTTTTGTGATAGGCCTCCCCCTTTTTTGTGATTTCTGGATTTCTTGAGATGATTTCTAGAATTTGTACTTCACCAATTTTCGTGATTTTCATTGATAAGTTTTATCAATATTTGTGCATTGGTGAATTTGTGCGTCATTGACTTTTGTGATTGATATTGATATAATCGTCAATATTTATGGTTTGGTGAACGAAATAAAGAGTATGACATTTCCTTTGATCTTTGAGTAGATTTTTGTGATATTGATTAATCTCTTGTTGATTTTCAATTACTTATTTATCACATCTTGGCATTGTGATTATTATACGTTTAGTCGTACCTCTTCTTCTATATCGCTTCATCTGATATTTATAGTTAGACTGATCCGTTTATTATTTTCTTGTTAAATAATACTCGGGTCAGACCGAGATGTTACAGGTGCTTCTGCTTGACTTCTCACTTGGGTTTGACTTCTTTGACTTTTGGCTAACTACTTAGATTAGTAGTTTATTTTGTTGTATACACTTGAAATATGGACTCATAGTTGTATTCTTTTGTATAGCATGTGTTGCTATTCTTTTGTATTATTGTGGATCTTTTTGACCACTACTCTGATATACACTTCCATGTGTTAGTTATATATTCATATCTTCTTCCGCCTTTGTGATATGAATTATCTGTAACTGATTTGTGTTATGCCTATTTCTATATTTGTTTCCGAAGATTATTATAGCCACTGTGTAGTAGCTTTGTGTTTGTATCGGTATGTCGGATTTCCTCTTGAAATAAAATGCATGTTATACTATTTAACATATCGGTGCTCGTGCAAAGCAATTACACGGATGGTCGCTCCTCAACAGCCTTATTCTCCGTGCTAGTTGACAGCATTACTCTGTAGTGTTCTTGGCTAGCGTGGGTATAGAGGTGGGGCACCACAGTTACGTTAATACCTCATACAGAATCATTCGCCAACCATCCTACTTCATTCTGGAATCTCTACCATGTACATAGTTGTTAAAGTGGTTTTCGGTATTCGGAGAGAGTATGACAATATCCGATCTTGTACTCTTTAGTAACCATACGGTTGTTTCATACCAAATGGTTCTTTTACATTTCCAAAACCATTTCATATTGATGTCAAAATATCATATTCTCAAAAATCATATCACTTTCGAAATCATATTTTCAAAATAGGTTAAACCCTCATTTCAAAATCATTATATTTACTCAAATATGTCATTTCACTAGCAAATATCATTTCAAATCCCAACTTAGGTTATACCATCATTTAACCATATTCGATTTCAAATCCAAGATTTATATATAAATAATTCAGCCTTACAAAGTTTGAATTTTTGAAAATAGTTTAGATAGTCATAAATAGTTTAAATTGTTTTAAAATTGTTTTAAAATAGTTAAATCCTTTAAAATAATTTAAGTGGTTTAAAATAGTTTTAAATAGATTAAATTAGTTTTAAATAGTTAAAAACGGTTTAAAAAATATTTTTAAATAGTTTAAAACGGTTAGTTTAAATATAGATTAAAATAAATAGTTTAAAATAAGTTAAAATAGTTTAAAAATAGATTAAATACAGTTTACTAATTTAATATAAAATAGTTTGATTATTGGAAATGGTTTATATAATTAACTATTTTAATATCTAAGTAAATCTGAATTCAAAATATCTTTAAACAATTTACATTGGAATAATTTATTTGAAATTAATATCAAATTAAACTATTTCTTCCATTTCAACAAATCAAAACCATATCCAGATTTCAACAAAACTAAATTTTCTTTCCATACAAATACCCAAAATCATTTCAATTTATATTTGTTTCAAATTCATGGTTGAATCACAATTTTAAAGCACTTCAAATTCATAGGTTTCAAAGTTTAGATATTCAAACATTTTAATAACTCAATTTCAATAAATTTCATTTATATTTCACAATTCAAACTTTGAAATTTCAATTTAATTTAATTTTAACAATTCATTTAAACAAATTCCAATTTCAACATTTATAGCTTGATTTTTGAAAATAATTCAGTTTATATAAATCCAGATTTTATTTCAAAATATCATTTAACTGGATTCAAAAAATTAAGGTTTTAAAATCATTTAATTTAACCAATCTAATGTCCATATATAATTTTATACCCTATGGTCAAGTGATACAGATGTATATCATTTCAACCCGTAATAAATTTAAAATTTACGGGTATATATCATTTCAATATCAATCCTGAATTTAACTTCAAATTCATGAAACCGCTCGAGTCTATCATTTTAACCCAAAACTATTTCTCCATAATCTATCAGACCGTTCGGGTACATATCATTTCAACCATAGGGATTTTTTTGTTGTGCTAGTATATGATTTTTGTTTGATGATAATAAACATATATATATATATTCAGTTAAATGTATTTGTTATTGTACTAGTTTATTTTCACATCCTTAAATAAATATTTGCTGAATAAAATAAATAACACAGAATTTAAATTCAAATAAATATTTTGTTCAAACAAATATTTTATTACAATTTGAATAGTACAAATTTGAGCTCTCACTATATATATATATATATATATATATATATATATATATATATTAAATTACAATACGTTTCAATTTACATAACATTCCTCGCTACATATCACTCATTTACTCATATTTGTTCTTCAGCTATATTCCAATTTGTATCCAACATCTGAATTATCTGCAAAATAAACACCGACGTAGTAAAATTGATAAAGAAATATTCATGTAGTGTAAAATAAAATGTTTTTTGAAAATATTATTTGCCTCAGTTATTTGGGTTGTTCTTCATCATTTTTTTAATTCATCATACACAAACAACTTGTAACATGCACGGTCTACCACTGGTATGCCACAAGGCCATGCACACCGATATACATTGATAAAACTGCAGGGACAGGTGATCACAAGGTCAAACCCAACCAAAAGCTAGGCTCAACTCAAGTGCAATACAAATAAAGTCACGATACGAGAACAAGGTCAAATTCGAGCCAAAGCTAGGGTAACTAAGGTGCAATACAAAAACAAAAATAGAGTGGTCAAGTTTTAATGACTGGAAAAACTCGAACACACTACGATCACACACACATCGAACCAGTTCAAAACATGCAATGGACACAACTATTCTGGAGTGAACCAGATTACAAGACCACCAGTGAAACAAAAGCCCCAAAAAATGAACACAACATCAATGTAACTCAAGCAAACAAAGACATCATATGTATCTGTCTCTAGGCAACCAGACTACATGCATAAATGTAACTAAACTCAACCTGACCAGGCACAAGTCCAGACTCATTGAACAAAAATAAATAAAGCAATACAACACTCAACTGGTCATCAATGAACTCAAATATCAATGGCACCAGGTCAGTACAACATTGCAACAGAGATCATGATGAAGTTCAAGTGAAGACCAAAGAATACAAGATTGCAGTGAAATAAATCAGATTGCACATATACAAGACTCAAGTCCAAAACCATATGCCAAAATACAATGAACTAATGAATGGAACTGAATACAAGTGCAGACTCAAATGAACTCAAATATCATTGTTACCAAAACAGTGGCAAAGAACCAGTGCAAAACTGAATGGCTATAGCACAGTGAAGCACGAGGCATACACAAGACAGCAACTCAGAGGAACCACATACTAAATCAGTTCCAAAAATTACCTAGCTCGTATGCAAGTTAAGTTTTAAACATATAGTACAAACATACAGTGGAGCATACAATAATTCAGGTAAGAAGGTGACAAGGTAACCCAGATCACACAAAAGAGCAGTGATAGCATAAAAGTGAAGTGTCACACAAGAATGAAATGCCATACCACTCAATAATAAAGTGTACCAGATCAACATGGCCATAACAGCCAGAGGCAACAGCAAATCAATGGTCGAACTACAGTTAAGCAAACATGTAGATCTATGGACTAACTGGCCAGAGCTACGAAATATATATGTATGCATATATGCAACTATATACATACACATATTAGCACAAGTTCAGGGAACATACTAAAGTATATAAAACAGAAACAGTTCGATAAGTGAAGGAAGGTAACTAGCAGGTAAAACACAGATGAACAAAGCCAAAGCACATCAGGAATTTCAATTTGAACATGTCAAATTTTAAATAACAAAGTCAAAGCCGTGGTGGCCAAGGCGATAATAAAAAATCGAACAAGTCCATATTAAAACAAATGGCCAAAGTCAAATCCCAGAAAAGAATGGAACAAAATCTAAAGAAAATTCATGAAGCCGTGGTAACAAAGAAAAGAAATGTTCGAAATTGAACCGGTTAGGACCAATCAAAAGCAACCATTCAAAATCGAACGGTTGAGCTAAAGTAATAGACAACTTTGAACAAAAATTTAGGGAATTAAACCCTATAAATACCATTAGCATCATCGACATTCAAAAGCATCGAGTTCAAGCATATCAATGAGAATAAATAAAGGAAATCGCATACCAGTTCATTCAATTCAAACTCGATCGAGAAATAACCGTTTGCAAATCAAATAGACGATCAATCAACAGAACAATCAACCGAAGAAATCTATTTGATCGACTAATTAAAATTGACAGACCCTTAATTTTCAGAACGACGAGGAAAGAAAAGGAACAAGGAAGCGGCTATCAGATAAGAAAAGGGGAAGACCGAAGATTAACAAATATAAAAAGAAAAAGGACTTCTTTTTATTTTAGTTTGGGTTGGCATCTTTAAATTCACTTTGGACTAAAATTTTAAATTGGGGTTTTTTGTTTAGTTGTTTTTATTTTGTAATTTTCTTTTAAATTGTGTAACTTTCTAGTCGTGTGACTAAGGATGAACTACGGTGGTGTAGTTCGAGAATTCGCAACTCAACGGCTGAGTTGTGGAAGGTTTTGAGCGTAGAGTTAGGTTATTCGATAGGGGGTGTCGTGAGTTTATGTGTGTAAGTTTCTGACTACTTAATTTCTAGTAGATATCTTGGGGGCAACACGTAGGCAGGGTTTTGCCGAAGCAGGGTAAGTCCGTGTTGTTCTATTTCTACCTTTATTATTCTGCTATTATCTGTGCTGCAATTATTTTATATATTTTCGCATTTAGTTTTCATACTTATTAGTATCACCCTATTCACCCCCTTTCTAGGATGAAATCGATCCTACATTTCCAATAATAAACTAGAGAACTTGCAGTGTGATATCAGTACATATAATAACATAACATCCATTCATCCAATATCAACAATTAAACATCCAACACAATCATCATTCAATCCACTAATAAATAACATCAATTAACTGATTATCATTCACATGTATTTTATCGACAAATAAAGTTCAATATTAAATTAAATGGTGATTAAATTCAATAAAAGTCAAATTTAACTGGAATGACAATCTAAATATACCAAACAGCACCCAATCAATTTCTAATCATATCTTAAATTTAATTTAACTAACATAAGATAATTTAGTAGTCATGAGTGGGTTAAAACACTCACCTTTGATTTCAAATTGATTTGAAATCCAATTATAGCCCAAAATTTGAACAATCTCATAATTCAGTCAAACCAATTCCAAAATATCCAGAATTCCGATATGCTCCCAACGGAACAAACAATGAGTGAATCCGAGCTCGTATGAATAAGATATTAATGTTAGAAGTTATATGATAAATAATATATATAAAATAAAATAATAATAATTTACACGTCACGTGTCTTCATTATTGAACTCGATCGAAACCCTAAGCTTCAACTCTAGGTCATGCATGCGGCTAGTGGCTACAACTGCCACCTCAAAGTCAGATCGCCGACCACTACGGCAAGCCGCAGCCAAGCGCCAACCAATCCCCAACGCCATGCCACCCTCATCACCTCGACACACCTCCTTCCAAACACTGATCGCCCCCAAGAAGAACATCCACCGCCTATTGCATTTAAAAGCCTAATCGAATTTTTCAAGGTGATCTAACCATTGATTCAACGAACGACCAACAGGGATCCCCTCGTCCATCTTCATGCAACCATACCCTCGAATCGACGATCCATCGCCGTTGATCAACCATTAAACAAATAACCGAGAATGTTTTGGCCAACACCGGACAAACCAAAACCGATTGCAAAAATGAATAGTAGATTTGGGTTGAGCTCGTCAAGAGCTTTCCGACAATATATAATATGATATAGTTTGAGGATTTTTAATTTTTTGATTTGATTTTTATTTGCAATTGAATCTAGGAATCAGGATTTCTGCCATTTGAGGAGGAGAAACAGACAGATGGAATTTTACATACAATAAATTGAATAGTTGCCAGGGTTTGAGGAACAAAATATATTTACAATTGTGATGACCCACAATTCCATACCCTTTGAGCTGACAATAAAACACTCATGCTAGACCCAAGTTGCGCGGAAGTATGGATGATCAAGGGTGATAAAGAAAAATAGACAGAACAGAATCTCACATGAAAGGAATAACATATAATATTGAACAAATATGTTTACAGTGGAAAACTTTTAAATACATATATCAGAGTCTAACCTAGATTCAGCTTGGACAGTTATAAACATCCGTCTTTACAATTGCTGACACCCATCAACTAAAACAAACTAAGTACAGCGGATAATATAATATGTCCATACGCAGATGAATATCGCCAGCTCTCCTCTGGAAACTCCAACCGTCTTCGACTAAATCTGAAACTACTTAGACCTGACCCGAGTATTGAAAATACCTGGATCAGGCTTGATAAACCAACGTGAGAAAAACTCAATAATAAATGACAGTGTCATATATCAGCCTTTGGATAAAATCGTTTAAAAAGAAAGAGTATCTCATAAAACCACGCCCACACATAAAAATGGACGGATTTTTACCTTATGATAACTTAAAACACTTTTATATCAAAACATTTGATATTATTTCTAATGACATCTCTTTGAAAACATTTGCAAATAAGTTATTAATCTTAGCCGAAATTATTACCATTATTAAATTCCAGCATAATAGGCTCTACAAACAAAACTGTAGGTTCTTATTGGAGAATGGATTTCCATTAAAATGACCAGGTGAAGGATCTACCTTCTGAATGGGTATACCTCTAGATGAATGTCCCGAGGACCATCACAAAGGATCCTCTTCCAACACAAGACCGGCCTACCTCTGTAACTAGATAGTATCGAATATGTCGTCCCTCGGTTGTTACCGACCTTTAACCAAGCGCTTGTTTCCATACACCACATTAATTTACATTCCGAACGTCATAGCAGGAAGAAATATATCTAGAAGGGGATGACCATACACAACTTGAGAATAACCCACTTAGCCCTACCGCATCTAATCCTGTTTTGATCATTTTCGGTTTGATGAGGCTTGAGGCAACGATTACCATTTCACATAACACATATCACATCTTTGAATGCCACATTGCCATTTCTGTTTACTACTAATTTCCTTCCACAAAAATACAACCCTTGAGCTCGTACGTCTCAAGGACAGTGTTAAGCTAAGAGAAGTTTCCTTCTCCGCTACCACGGATGTACGTTTGTAAAAACCAATGTACGTAATATTTAGAAATGCAATGTCAGACAAACGTCCATACAAGTTGTCCAGGAACAGGACAAACCGAAGACACTCTTCTACTACCACTAGTAGCGAGTAGTCGTTGCAATTCGAAAAATTTCCACAACGAGGAGACCGCTGCTATATATAACTCTACAATGGGAGCTACCCAAAGCAAGTAAATAAGCAGCCCTCACACTATGAAGATCCACGGTCTTCAATAATCATCATCTTCAACATGTCTTCACATTCAAACGTATACATTGGTTCGAAGTGGCTTTCGGCTAGGAATCACCCAAATCCGACCCTGGTTCCTTCGAAGCCAATCATCGATAAAAAGTGAATATGACTATACAGGATTTATTAAGTCTCTTTTCACTTTAATTCTTTTCGGATGATTTTGAAATCTCTTTCTTTTAACTTAGGACAATTCTAAGTAATTCATTATTTTTCTTTGGAAAATATCTCAAATTTCGTCACTTAATTCTCGATCTAAATTCCTTAAATTTTAGGCGGGTCAAAAACAAGATTATTTAAGACATCATTTACGATAAACCCTAAAATCAATCTTAGCAAAACATTTTTTGAGTAAATAGGATCATAGAAATCATTCATTTTGGAGATTGCTTAAATTTTGGATACTACTGATCTTTTTTTATTTCAGAAACTTAATACAATCTTTATAGAGCATCCGAGCTTTCCTTTCGATCTTTTCCACCTCACGCCGAAGAAAATAAAACATAGGCCAGGTAAGTTTAGGGCACTAGTTGCTCCATTCCCAACCTTAGTTAAACACCTTGGTTTATCTTCCTAGATCTCACAGGTGGGACAAATGTATTAGTCGTTTCCGCATACTCAGTTATCAACTTTATTTTGGAATTGGTCATAAAGATTTCAAATTGTCTTTTAAACACTTAGTTTTCCTTTTAAAAACATTCGCAAATGATTCTAGGAAAAATCGTCACGTTTAAACTCATATTCAAAAAGTTATAGAATTCGCAACATAAAAGTGCTACGGAAAGTGTTATACAAGCTTATTTGATTTAAACAACTTTTTAAACATTTGATTCATATTTTCCAATCCAAATCTCCTTTAAACAATTTAAATATATTCGTCAAATTTATCCTATATTTTTCCATAATTAAAAACATTACTTTAAACAGATTTCCTGTTATGGACACTTAACTGCACTAGCGCGATTTTTCTAGAAAATTGATTTTGACTAAATTCAAAATCTATTCAACAAAATTTTGATTTTCTGTCTTCTTTTATAAGGTATGGATATAATAGTCCGGAATTTCCTTATCTCGAAGAATTTTGAGCTATATTCCACTCCACATATTCATTTGAACTTTTCGACGCGAAATCGCTAACAACCGTCGCACCTAGTTTTAACTTATTTTTCAATATCTGAAATAATTTATTCAAATTGAATTTTAGCATTTATAAAATCATTACAAGTCAATATTTTCACTTTTTAAAGTATTCAAAAGGTATTTTTACCATTACCATATTATAATATTATTTTATTCTTATTATTTTAATATTAAATTTTAAATTTTAGTTTCAACTCAATTTCAATTCTAACTTAAATTAAACTCATTTAAAACTTAGATTTCAAATCTAATTTCAATTTAAACTCAAATTCAACCTTAATTCCTCTTTTGATTTCCAAAATCGATTTCAATTTCAATTTCACTATTCATCTCAATTTCAATTTAACTATCCTTTTTAATCCTATTTCACTTCAAATTTCAAATTCTTTTTTATTTTTACTTTAATTTCACTTTTAATTGAAAAAAAAAACTTATTTTTTCAAAATATCTCATATCACCAAAATATGGTCTTATTAACAAAGGGATTATTAAATTAAAATGAACATAACCAATATCCATATTTATCACTAACATAACATCCATTCAGCGAATCACATAACATATGATTTCAAATCCAACATTCACTATTAATATCATAACGGTATATATTATCACAATTCAATTTTCTAACCAACTACCAATCATTCATATTAACAATAAATAAACATTCATATGTTGTAAGGATGCAAAGGTGATTGTTTTAACATAATCAAAATACAAATTTCAAAAGCGATGAGAATTTCTCACCTTCATATCCACTCCGTCAATTTGTTTGTAGGTTAACGTGCTTCTCAAAATAATGTGCTTTTTCGAACGTCTCGAATTCTCACCTTAATTTATTTTTATTTCGAACTGCTTTCGTTTTCCTTCCTATTTTCTTTTTCTTTCCTTTTCTTTCTTTTTATTGGCATGGCCGTTAGCTATAGGAAGGGCATAGGTGCTTTGGTCGTGGTTCTTGAGGCGGGTAGGTGGTTTTGGAGAGTGGTAGGTGGTCTAGAGGGTTCACCCTTGGTGTGTAGGAGGGGGTACGGCCTTGTATATGCTCGGGTTGGTGGGCTTGAGCTCGGGTAGGGGGTCTAGGAGGAGGGCATGTGTTATAGGAAGGATGTAGGGTGATTTGGCCGAGTGTTAGGGTGGTTTAGGTGATGGTGTGGCTAAGTTTTGGTGATGTGGAGGTGATAGCTTGAAGGTAGAAGAAAAATAAGGGAATTAGAGAATGATTTTGGAAATTTTATGAAATGAAAGTGAAGTGAAAAGGAAGGGATTTGAAGTTGTATTTATAAGTGAAGATTTTGGTGTTAATGAGACAATTAGCGTTGTTTACCTTTGAACTTTTGATTTGAGTTGCATTTAATATATGGAATGATGGTTATGGAAGAGTGTGTTAAAAGGTGAAGAGATGTCACTTTCTTATGGTTTGTAATGGTTAAATCATAATTTTTTAATCCTTTTCTATGTATAACCATAACATCTCATTAATGAGATAAGAAGTAAGGTAATGATGTTGTTTATAAAGTCTTTAATTTAAATTTAAATTTGTCAAATCATACTTTTATACTTTTTTTTATTTACACTTTTCAAAAGTAAACTCCTTTTGCCTTTTAGTACTAAATGTAAAGTGTTTAAAAGTTTGTAAACTTGTATTTATATGTTAGAAAATGTATCAAGTTGCAACAACTTGACAACAACTTGTTTTGGTTGAAAACAGGGTTTTTTGACAAATTTTACATTCAAAATTTGACCTTTTTGTTAAGCTATATATCAACGTAAACCAAACTTTAAAATGAACTTTTTAGTTCTTTAAATAAATTAAAAATGTATCTTTATATTTAAAAATTATATTTAATTAATATTAAAATCTCTAATTTTACAGTGTATATAAAGCTGACAAAATGCGACAAAATTTACTTATTTTTGTAAAACGATTATTAACATTTTTTTTAAATATCTTAATATACTTTTGTTATCTTTATTAGATGTTTTAAATTAGATTTATCTTTTTAAATAAATATTTAAATCCATTTATTTAAGCCTTTATTTATTTTTAACCAAACTTAGCTTTTGTTGATTTGTTCTAAAATCCAAATTTATACTTTTTAATTTATTAACTATAAGAATAGATAATTATTTATTATATATAACATATTTATTTAAGTTTTAAATTCATTTTAAATTTAAAATAAAAAAATCTCTCATTTTCTAAGTAGCGAAATTACGGGTCGTTATATAGACAAGGCCCAGTAAGAATGAATAACATATCAAATTGGTTCGAAACGACAATAACGACCCGTAAAGCCCGTTCCATTTCCATGACGAAAGTGAGTCATTCCATACATAAAAATAGATGTTTTTGATAATTTTGAACTCAATGGATAAGGTTTCAAATCCAAATTCCATTGTATATATAAGTTAGCTGTTAAAACCAGCTTATTCTAATTGAACTCATTATATTGATTTCTATGCATTTCTAGCCCGCACGATCAAACGACAAGTTTAATCATTATGGAACTTGAAATTCTATAATAATTCACTGTTACGGATCCGATGAAACTGGTTTCGTCAAAATCTAAGGCAGTCGCCAAAATGGCTATTATACACGATAATTAAATAAATTATTATTAAATTAATTAAATCCCTTTTAAATTCAAATTTAATAACTAATAATTTTTATCATTTTTGATTACCTAGTAATTTAAAATCTTTTAAAATAAATTTTCATGTCAAATCCAATGTTAAATATTACACTAATTACAGTGTTCAATTTAATTGAACCAAATTCATTAATTATAATTTATATTCAAATATATTCATTTATTTTGATATATGTCTTATTGTTCAATCAACTATCACTTTATGGATATGATTAACCTTTTATTACATTCATTATTCTTCAGTTTTCATCTTATTTCAAATTAACTATGATATTAAATTACATTAATTCACATTGATTTCCAACTAAAGTCAACAGATAAAATAATAAAATAATAATTAAAACAATTGTCACTTTTAAGTAATTTAATCATATTTATTTGTTTTTAACCTACAAACAATGTTATAACAACTTACATAGCACTGATTAAATTCAATTTCAGTTAATTACATATTGTCTCACCATTTAATATAACATTTACTTTACTTCCTTATTTACAATTTCTAACCAATTTAACTTTGCAATTATTTCAATTACTTGAGATTGCATTTGAATAGTCATTGATTTCATTAAATTAACATTATTAAATTTCATTATAATTATTTTCTTATTAACAAATCATAATTTAATTTCATACAATATTAAATCTCAAAATCTTATTAAATTCAATATTTTAATTATTGAAAAAATACAGGTCGTTACAGGACACTTGAAAAATCATTGTTTAGGTGAGAAAAATTATAACCCTAAATTTATACTTTAGTACAAATCCCCATATTTATTGTTACTACTATTATCATCATCGAGAAAGTCCTGTATGATATTCAACCTCGACGTCGTTAATACGGCGATGTCGATGTTAGCATGGCTGCATCAAGGGTAATTACCACCAGCGCATCACCAAAGCAGCTTTACGCATCTACCAACCTCGACATGATTAACACAATGATGTCGACATCATCAGACATTGTTAGAAGTTTGTTAAAGATGTCTTCAATTAACATCAGAGCCGTTAGACTTGTCGAGGAACACCAAGCTTTTTTCTCAACTTCGTCGTCAATTCACAAGCAGTTGTAGTTGAAACTCATCAAGGATCAATACTCCTAAATCATTAAGCTAATGGAGAGCAATGCATATCTATACATGCAATATCGATATATATCAATGTCGAAGTCCATAAATAAAATTAACATCACATTATGTCAACAATAAGGTGTTGGCGTCGAGTAATGGATCAACGAAGTCCATGCCAAGGAAGATGCAATTATACATACTTCGGTGTGCAACAACGTTGTTCATGTTAAGGCCAATAAAATATTCACCTCTGACACTCGATGAAGCTAGAGATGCCGAGATTCGAGGAAGCCAAAGTTTGCCACCCGCCAAACTCTATAAACAGGGACCATGTAACGTCCCGCCTTTTCGCATGGTTTAAATTGAGGATAAACGACACACGTCAGATTTAAACCATACAGAAGGGCGGATTGTTATGGGGTAAATAAGAAAAAAGAGAGAAAGAAAAAAAAACACAAAATAGAATCTTACAGTGGAAAGATAAAATATAATAATCAAATATACAGTTCATGAAGCTGTTTTACAAAACATTTGATTATATTTATACAATACATATCAGAGTACGCATACTAGAGAATAATAATTAATGCAGCGGAATTAAATGGTGTAGTGGAATAATATAGTAGATAATAGTACTAAAAATCTTCGTCTTCATCCTCCAAAATAAGATCTTCAAATCCTGAAACGCTCGGACTGACCCGAGCGAACTGAAAAGACAAAACACTCGAGTCAGAACTAAAAGATCTTATGTAAGTTAAATCAACAGAAAATAATATGAGTAGAATGGCGTCAGAGATGTTTACGGGATTTGACATCTCCTATCCAGTGTCTAACGTGAGTGTAGTAACTTAAGACATGCTCAGGATTCACATCTCTTAAGGATCCGTTAAACTATTTACTATGTAGTAATATTTCGCTATTATAATAGTGTCTAATAGTAAAATAAACTTACTTTTAAATAGCGTTAAGGAGTGACTCAATATTCCCCTTAACACAAATAATGCCAATAGTCTATACAGTACCGCAATACCTCCTGATCGGGAGGCTACCAGAGGATACTCCATATGTACGACACAAATAGAAACTCATACAAGGCGCGCTAGGGTAGGTGACACGGCACAACTAGGCAATGCCAGGGTAGATATACCAATTGCTATCCGGGCCGGTGGTAACACATAGCCGCAGCTACCGCCCACCTCGAGCCACACCCCCAAATAAAATAAAATCAAAAGTGGCCACCGAATCAATCCAAAAGTCAAAGTATAATATCGAATGGACGTGTCCGATCAAAGGTGCTACCTCATTGGCCGGAGAATCGCTCCTGTTTTAGCCACCTTATGCTAACTCACGGGAGTCGGGTCCATGTATTTACCTCAAAGGAGACGCTGCCACCATCCTACTTCATTCTGGAATCTCCTCTGCGTACATGGTTGTTAAAGTGGTTTTCGGAGTTGACAGAGAGTATGACAACTTCCGATCCCGGTCTCTTCAACAACCAAACGTTATTATAACACCGCGGTCATTTCAAAATAATTTATACTTCAAAACCAGGATAAAATATTCATTTCAAAACATATAAATACGATATCACTTCCTCTTTTAAAAACCAAATCAATATGATATCAATTTCAAACATATCCCTTTTTTTAAAACCATAACATTTTCAAAGTTATATTATTTCGAAACCAAACTTGAAATATAGCCTTTCAACATAAAACTTTGAATTTCATAACTTTGAAACATACTACACAACTTAAATGGTTTAAAATTACTTTATAAAATAAAATAGTTTCTTCACCTTCACAGATCAATTTCCAATTATAGATTCAAATTCCCAAATAAACAATTTCCATTGCCATATATTTCAAAGCTTTAAATATTACACCATTTCACAATGAATTCTTTGATAATTTCATATATATCAAATTCCATTACTCTTATTTCGATTTGAAATATTTACTTAATAAATCAAATATCATTTAAGTAAACCTTTGAACTTCAAATAACAGGATATATTTTCAATTTAATTTGACTTAACTTGATAACATTCATTTAAATCAACTTGATATTCATTTAAATCCTCTAAACAAAAATCAAGTTATAAAATCATACCTTTTAAACCTCAAATTTATTTACATTTCAAATCAATTTTTTCCGAAGATAATTCTTAATTACTTTAATTCAAATCAAATTCCCATTTATCTTCCAACCTTAATTTTATTTAAGTCATTATAACTCTATAAATAATTTGAATAAATACTTAACCATATTATATCTTAATAGACTCAAACATTTATTATTAAACTCCTTTTATACTTTAAACAAGTTTATACAAAGCTTAAACCAAGAAATAAATTATATATATAAATTAACACTTATAAATATCCAAATCAATATCTCATAAAACCCTATATTTCTTTATAAAACCATAAAAAAATCATTTCAAATTATTTATATATATAGACCATGGCGTCTGTATACAATTTTCTATCCTATGGTAAAGTGATATGGATATTTATCATTTCAATCCGCAATTTAAAAATAAAAATGCGGTTGTATATCATTTCAAACTGCAATCCCGAATCAAAATAAAAGCATAACAACTTGCAGATTATGATGATATAAATAAAACATCCATTCATCCATCATAAAATCATACATCCATCACAGTCATCATCCAAAACAATCAATCAATATAAATATATAACTGATAATATATAACAGGTAATTAACTGGCAGTTATATTCCATAATAAATTAAATAACGATTTAATTTAAATAAATGCAATTAACCGATATGATGATTAAAAATATACAAACAGTCATAAATAAATTCATAATCATAACATAAATTAATTTAACAAACATAAGAAATTTTAGAAGTTGTAAGTGGGTTAAAACACTCTCCTTTTGAATTTAAATTTAATTTAAATCCAATTTAAACCCAAAAACTTGACCATCCCAGAATTCGTCCAAACCAGCGCCAAAATGTTCGTAATTTCAATACGATCGAAACAAAAAAAAACCGCGCGTGAATTGGTGTTCATATGTTCAAGATATACTATAAATGTGTTTGAATTTCAATTATAAAAATTAAAGAAGAACACATTACCCCCACTAGTGCCACGTCATGCACGTCATCTCCCACACGCTACATCACTTCTCAGAAATGCAGCTACTGTTCGAAACTCACGTCGCCACCTCGATCAAACGCATGCCGCCACAAAACGCAACCACCACGCCGCACCCTCCAGACAGCGTCACACTTTCTGACCTCGTAGCCCCCTCCCCCAGCGCCGAACGACGCCCAAAATCACAAAGCCGCCGTTTATAATTAAAAACCTAGTTGAATTATTGCCGTAGATCCAACCATCAGATCGACAAATGAACACCGTCGATGAACTCCCCTCCGTTCCCTCTTCAAAACCCAGAAACGGTTTGACGATCGGCCAAGTTTGATTTCGATGCAATGAACGACCGAAAATTGTTCTTCGATTTCTGGACAAACAATGCGTCGAATCAAAGAATGAGTTTCAGATCTGAGTTACGCTCTTCGAGAGCTTCGAATTGATATAAAATTTGGCATATATTGTGGAGTTTGAAATTTCAGCTTTGGATTTGATTTGGGATTGCAATTAGGGTTTGTCTGCCATTGAAGTGAGGAGGTGAATAGAACGTATAGAAATGAGGAAGATAGGCTGCTAGGGTTTGTAGCAGGATATATGTATAGGCAGGGTTAATATTGACATTTGAATGGATGGATAAGATAGATTTACGCGCTAATGCCAAAGTGGCCCAAAAAAACCGTTTCGACTCCGGAATGATATTGGGTCAACCCATATATCAAAATAGATGTTTTTAAATATTTTAAACACGATGGAACAAGTTTTTAAGTTCAAATTCCATCGTATGAAGAAGTTATGCTCAAATCAATATTTTTCAAATTGATTTCAATTGATTTCAATTGATTTCAATTTCATTAATTTCAAGGCGTTTCGAGTCCGTACGATCAAACGACAAGTCCGATCGCTACAAAACTTGAAACTCTACAATAATTCACTGTTACGGATCCGATGAAACTAGTTTCGCTGAAATCCGAGTCATTTGCCAAAATGGCTATTTTCCATTAATTAAATAAATTAATAATTACTTAATTAAATCAAATTTTCAATTTTATTTCGATAATTAACAAATTTCAACATTTTTAACTTCTTAATCATTTACAATGATTTAAACAAATTTAAATGTCAATTTATAGTTGATTAATCTATCAATCGCAGTGTTAAATTTTCAATTTCATTATATTCAAATTTATAAATTAAATTTTCAAAAATTCTATTAAATTCACTTTCATTCTATTATTCAATACATTATTATCAAACGGATAAAATTAACATTGGATTTACAAACTAATACCTTAATATTTTCTCATAATCCATCTAAATTTTATAAATAGTTAATTTCATTTAATTGTAATCAATCCTATTATCATACATTAGATTCCAATATTTTGACAACTTTATTTTGCATTCCTTTTATTCAACCAATTGTCATTTTATAAGCCAAATTAACATTATTTTCGATATTACTTTCATTTATATTAACAAAACGTTAAATTTAGATTTTATTACAATTGATTACCAAAGTTTATTTAACACATTAAATAAACAAGCAACCTATATTAATTTCCACCTTCTTGCTTTTTAATTGCTCTTATACGTTCGTTACTTATCAATCCAGATTAAAATTCCATACATAACGCTAATTTTATTCCATTTCTATTTTCATATTTATTTCAATTGCATAACATTTAATTCCAATTTTATTGTATTTGCCAAATATGTACATTAATTATTATTTATATTCTCCATTAATTATTTACTTGGTTTCATACTTTACAAGTTCTCAATTCCAAACAATATTATAATCACCTACAGGACATTGATTTTATTTCATTGCTATTTATTTTTATGAATTCATTAATTAATTCACTGATTGCCTTTGTTTTCTTATGTTCAATTTATTGCCAAATATTCCTATTTACAATCAATTATAACCTAAACAGTCGTTTTAATCAATTTGGATTGCATTGAATTAATTACTTATTACCTTACATCATCATATAACTCAGTTATACCATTTTCCATTATTTCATTTATTGCAATTCCATTCAATTTACACAATTCAGCTTAAATTAACTTCGTGGTTATATTCCATCCTAGTTATTATTTCATTATTTATTACAATTGCTTACATCATATGAATTCATTCTATTACCCTAAATCAGACATTAATTCATATATTCATACAATACTTACATTTATTTACATAATTTGCATTAACGTTATTACATAAATCTACATCCAATTACATTTAATATTCCCAATAAATTTACTTACTTGGTCTCATGCTTTTTATTACACCATTTACTACCTTATAATAAGTTTACGTTTCTATTCTATTTACACTTACACTTTCCGTTATTTCATAAATTTTTAACCTTAATTAGCATTGTTACGTTTTAATTTACATATTATTTCATTAATAAGTTACAAAAATTTATTTCTCCAAATATTAAACCACCAGGTCCTAATTAATTACCATTGCTACATTGCCTTTTTAATGTTTGCTTCATTATAAATTATAAAAAATTTATTTCTTTCTAAATTTAATTACAAAACCTAATTAAATTTACCAATTTATTTAATTAAATTTACGGGTCGTTACACTCTCCCCCACTCAAAACTTTTCGTCCCCGAAAAGGAAAAGAAGGAAAAGAGTAACTTATAAATCAATATATATTATTTAAAACATTATATTCATAACGATAAATTTACAAAATAGAATAATTTAAAATAAAACATATAGATTTATAAATAATTAAATCTTTTATATTCAAATTAATAAAGTTTGGAAAACATTTTCAAAATTTTCTAAGTCCAAAATTTACGGAAAATTTTAGCAGAGTCTCCTTTGTACGGAGAGGCTCGGGAGAAATATAATATCAAATATAACAAAATATCACATATAATTTGCAAAATAATATATATCCCAACACAGGAAAAAAAAATATAATAGCGCTATAATACCGTAATCCGAAACGTACCTATCTGTCGGGCAATTTACGCTTATATTATGAAACCAAATGCAGTAGCAATTGCTTCCATAATCTGCATTTTACTTATATAACCCAAAAAGTTAACATTATATAAAGTGAAATATTTAACTTGTTTCAATCAATAACAAACAAATCAATACAAACAACAATCACTTACAACAAGGCGTACAACCATCACATAAAAATCAACACAATCAAACATTCATTCATATCAAACAAGTCTATTCTATTTCCTTTTACATTTTCTTTTTAAACATTTCAACTTTAATATCTTTTGGTAAGTTATGTATATACTTTTAATAATGTAATTGAAAATTATACAAGTCTATTCAATTTCCTTTAATTAATTCAATGCTCAATAATAATATCTTTTGTCTTATAGGTTACCCATTTCAAATTTCCTTTAATTTCATTCATAACTTAGCGTTTAATTTATTATTTTAACTAAAGGTTCTAATTATAAATTAGTTGCATTCAATTTCACTACAATAATTGAAATTATTAACTAACAGAAACTTAAAAACTAAATACCGGGTTTAATTTCAAATTATTTTAAAATAATAGATAAATGTATACTTACAACTTATATATCCAATTATATTTAAAGCAATTTAAATTTATTTTTGTTTATCAAAATAAATCTACATTAAAACTACTACAGTGGCCTTCCCACTTCGAAACTCGAAAATGAATGTCGATGATGCGTGCACTCATCATCGAAATTATTTTCCGGCGACAGAGAGGGGAGTACATAACTTATTACTTTCCAAAATTTCTTTTAAAACATTCTTTCAAATCATCTTGAAGTATTTATATTAGAAAATACTTCTAAAATATTATAATTATATCCCAGAATCATTTGAAAGAAATTTTCAAAACCCCGGAAATTAAGTTCTAAATTTCCCATTTTCATTTATTTGATCTTCAATCTTATTTCAACCATTATTTATAAATTACACTACTTAACAACCAATTTATTTCAATCAAATATAATATTTATAAAAATTTATTTTGTATATATAGAAAATATAATAGGCAAAATTATTTCATTCACCTATATTAAAAACAAATATTATGTCGGTCTGTCCTATTAAGTGTTTAGAAATCCCTATTGATGTCATAGCGTCCCATGCACCAACTAGAATTTATAAATACAAGACGGAACAGATTAACACAGTATTAAAATCTTTTTATAACACTAATAAATACGCTCTCTCATATATATACACTCAGCGACCCACCATAGGGTATTACAACCCTATTAGTAAAGAGGCAGACCCTACAAAGCTAAGGTTTATCGCTAAACCTGGCTCTAATACCAGATGTAACGTCCCGCCTTTTTGCACAGTTTAAATTAACGATAAACCACACATGTCAGACTTAAACCATACAGAAGGGCGGATTATTATGGGGTAAATAAGAAAAAGCAGAGAAAGAAAAAAAACACCAAGTAGAATCTTGCAGCGGAAAGATAAAATAAAATAATCAAATATACAGTTCATGAAGCTGTTTTACAAAACATTTGATTATATTTATATAATACATATCAGAGTACACATACCAGAGAATAATAATTAATGCGGAGAATTAAATGGTGTAGTGGAACAATATAGTAGATAATAGTACAACAAATCTTTGTCTTCGTCCTCCAGAATAAGATCTTCAAATCCTGAAACACTCGGACTGACCCCTGTGAATTGAAAAGACAAAACACTCGAGTCATAACTAAATGATCTTATGTAAGTTAAATCGACAGCAAATAATATGAGTGGAATGGCGTCAGAGATGTTTACGGGATTTGACATCTCCTATCCAGTGTCTAACGTGAGTGCAGTAACTTAAAAGACGCTCGAGATTCACATCTCCTAAGGATCTGTTAAACTATTTACTATGTAATAATATTTCGCTATTATAATAGTGTCTAATCGTAAAATAAACTTACTTTAAATAGTGTTAAGGAGTGACCCAATATTCGCCTTAACACAATGCGATTAGTCTACCATAATACCTCCTGATCGGGAGGCACCAGAGGATACTCCATAGGTATGACACAAATAGATACTCGTACAAGGCATGCTAGGGTAGGTGGCACGGCACAACTAGGCAATGCCAGGGTAGATATACCAATTGCTATCCGGGCTGGTGGTAACGCATTGCCGCAGCTACCGCCCACCTTGGGCCACACCACCGAATAAAAAAATCAAAACTGGCCACCGAATCAATCCAAAAGTCAAAGTATAATATCGAAGGGATGTCTCCGATCAAAGGTGCTACCTCATTGGCCCGAGAATCGCTCCTGTTTTAGCCACCTTATGCCAACACACGGGAGTCGGGTCCACGTATTTACCTCAGAGGAAACACCGCCACCATCCTACTTCATTCTGGAATCTCCTCCACGTACACGGTTGTTAAAGTGGTTTTCGGAGTTGGCAGAATGTATGACAACTTCCGATCCCGGACTCTTCAACAACCAAACGTTATTATAACACCGCGGTCATTTCAAAATAATTTATACTTCAAAACCAGGATAAAATATTCATTTCAAAACATATAAATACGATATCACTTCCTCTTTTAAAAACCAAATCAATATGATATCAATTTCAAACATATCCCTTTTTAAAACCATAACATTTTCAAAGTTATATTATTTCGAAACCAAACTTGAAATATAGCCTTTCAACATAAAACTTTGAATTTGATAACTTTGAAACATACTGCACCACTTAAATGGTTTAAATATTAAATTACTTTATAAAATAAAATAGTTTCCTCACCTTCACAGATCAATTTTCAATTATAGATTCAAATTCCCAAATAAACCATTTCCACTACCATATATTTCAAAGCTTTAAATATTACACCATTTCACAACGAATTCTTTGATAATTTCATATATATCAAATTCCATTACTCTTATTTTGATTTGAAATATTTACTTAATAAATCAAATATCATTTAAGTAAACCTTTGAACTTCAAATAACAGGATATATTTTCAATTTAATTTAACTTGATAACATTCATTTAAATCAACTTGATATTCATTTAAATCCTCTAAACAAAAATCAAGTTATAAAATCATACCTTTTAAACCTCAAATTTATTTACATTTCAAATCAATTTTTTCCGAAGATAATTCTTAATTACTTTAATTCAAATCAAATTCCCATTTATCTTCCAACCTTAATTTTATTTAAGTCATTACAACTCTATAAATAATTTGAATAAATACTTAACCATATTATATCTTAATAGACTCAAACATTTATTATTAAACTCCTTTTATACTTTAAACAAGTTTATACATAGCTTAAACCAAGAAATAAATTCTATGTATAAATTAACATTTATAAATATCCAAATCAATATGTCATAAAACCTTATATTTCTTTATAAAACCATAAAAAAATCATTTCAAATTATTTATATATATATATAGACCACGGCGTCTGTATATAATTTTCTATCCTATGGTCAAGTGATACAGATATTTATCATTTCAATCCGCAATTTAAAAATAAAAATGCGGTTGTATATCATTTCAAACCGCAATCCCGAATCAAAATAAATGCATAACAACTTGCAGATTATGATGATATAAATAAAACATCCATTCATCCATCATAAAATCATACATCCATCATAATCATCATCCAAAATAATCAATCAATATAAATATATAACTGATAATATATAATAGGTAATTTAACTGGTAGTTATATTCCATAATAAATTAAATAACGATTTAATTTAAATAAATGCAATTAACTGATATTATGATTAAAAATATATAAGCAGTCATAAATAAATTCGTAATCACAACATAAATTAATTTAACAAACATAAGAAATTTTAGAAGTTGTGAGTGGGTTAAAACACTCACCTTTTGAATTTAAATTGAATTTAAATCCTATTTAAACCCAAAAATTTGATCGTCCCAGAATTCATCCAAACTAGCGGCAAAATGTTCCTAATTTCAATACGATCCTAACAAAAAAAACCGCGCGTGAATTGGTGTTCGTATGTGAAAGATATAGCGATAAATGTGTTTGAATTTCAATTATAAAAATTAAAGAAAAAGAACACATTACCCCCCACTAGTGCCACGTCAGGCACGTCTTATCCCACATGCTACAGCACTTCTCAGAAACGCAGCTACTGTTCGAAACTCATGCCGCCACCTCGATCAAACGCACGCTGCCACAAAACGCAACCACCACGCCGCACCCTCCGGACAGCGCCGCACTTTCTGACCTCGCAACCCCCTCCCCCTAGCACCGAACGACGCCCAAAATCGCACCGCCGCCGTTTATAATAAAACCCTAGTTCAATTATGGCCTTAAATCCAACCATCGGATCGACAAACGAACACCGCTGATGAACTCCTCTCCGTGTCCTCTTCAAAACCCAGAAACGGTTTGACGGTCGGACAAGTTTGATTTCGACGTGATGAACGGCCAAAAATTGTTCTTCGATTTCTGGACAAACAATGCGTCGAATCAAAAAATGAGTTTCAGATCTAAGTTACGCTCTTCGAGAGCTTCGAATTGATATACAATTTGGCATATATTGTTGAGCTTGAAATTTCATCTTTGGATTTGATTTGGGATTGCAATTGGAATTAGGGTTTTTCTGCCATTGAAGTGAGGAGGTGAATAGAACGTATAGAAATGAGGAATAGAGACTGCTAGGGTTTATAGCAGGATATATATAGGCAGGGTTGATATTGATATTTGAATGGATGGATAAGAAAGATTTACGCGCTAACGCCAAAGTGGCCCAAAAAAAGGTTTCGACTCCGGAATGAAATTGGGTCAACCCATATATCGAAATAGATGCTTTTAAATATTTTAAATGCGATGGAACAAGTTTCAAGTCCAAATTCCATTGTATGAAGAAGTTATGCTCAAATCAATATGTTTCAAATTGATTTTTGATCTCAATTTCATTAATTTCAAGGCATTTCGAGTGCGTATGATCAAACGACAAGTCCGATCGCTACGAAACTTGAAATCCTACAATAATTCACCGTTACAGATCCGATGAAATTAGTTTCGTCGAAATCCGAGTCAGTTGCCAAAATGGCTATTTTTTCATTAATTAAATAAATTAATAATTAATTAATTAAATCAAATTTTCAATTTTATTTCGATTATTGAAAAATTTCAACATTTTTAACTTCTTAATCATTTACAATGATTTAAACAAATTTAAATGTCAATTTATAATTGATTAATCTATCAATTGTAGTGTTAAATTTTCAATTTCATTATATTCAAATTTATAAATTAAATTTCCAAAAAATCTATTAAATTCACTTTCATTCTATTATTCAATTCATCATTATCAAACGGATAAAATTAACATTGGATTTACAAACTATTACCTTAATATTTTCTCATAATCCATCTAAATTTCAATTAACGTAATATTAAATAGTTAATTTCATTTAATTGTAATCAATCCTATTATCATACATTAGATTCCAATATTTTGACAACTTTATTTTGCATTCCTTTTATTCAACCAACTGTCATTTTATAAACAAAATTAACATTATTTTCGATTATTACTTTCATTTATATTAACAAAATGTTAAATTTAGATTTTATTACAATTGATTACCGATGTTTATTTAACACATTAAATAAACAAGCAACCTATATTAATTTCCACCTTCTTGCTTTTTAATTGCACTTATACGTTCGTTACTTATCAATCCAGATTAAAATTCCATATATAACGCTAATTTTATTCCATTTCTAGTTTCATCTTTATTTGCATAACATTTAATTCCAATTTTATTGTAATTGCCAAATGTGTACCGTAATTATTATTTATATTCTCCATTAATTATTTACTTGGTTTCATATTTTATATGTTCTCAATTCCAAACAATATTATAATCACCAACAGGACATTGATTTTATTTCATTGCTACTTATTTTTATGAATTCATTAATTAATTCACTAATTGCCTTTGTTTTCTTATATTTAATCAATTATAACCTAAACAGTCGTTTTAATCAATTTGGATTGCATTGAATTAATTGATTATTACCTCACATCATCCTATAACCCAGTTATATCATTTTCCATTATTTCATTTATTGTAATTCCATTCAATTTACATAATTCAGCTTTAATTAACTTCGTTGTTATATTCCATCCCAGCTATTATTTCATTATTTATTATAATTTCTTACATTATATGAATTCATTCTATTACCCTAAATCAAACATTAATTCATATATTCATACAATACTTACATTTATTTACATATTTTGCATTAACATTATTACATAAATCTATATCCAATTACATTTAATATTCCCAATAAATTTACTTACTTGATCTCATGCTTTTTATTACACCAAGTGCTACCTTATAATAAGTTTACGTTTCTATTCTATTTACACTTACACTTTTCGTTATTTTATAAATTATTAACTTTAATTGGCATTGTTACGTTTTTACTTATTATTTCATTAATAAGTTACAAAAAGTTATTTCTCCAAATATTAAATCACCAAGTCCTATTTAATTTACCATTGCTACATTTCCTTTTTAACGTTTGCTTCATTATAAATTATAAAAAATTTATTTCTTTATAAATTTAATTACAAAACCTAATTAAATTTACCAATTTATTTATTAAAATTTACAGCTCGTTACAGACCAAGGGTCTTTACTTTAGGGGATTTTTTTCAATTCTCACTTCTTACTCATTTCAGTTATGCAAACCCTAGATCGAATTGGGGATTTTCTCATTGTTATATTAAAAGTGTTGTATCTACAATGATTCTTTCAATTAACAAGGAGATGGTTTGATTAGCTTGATTTGAGCTATGATTTACACATTAAATGTTATGTCGAGTTTTATATGAGCTTTTAACCTTGCTATCATCGATCACATTAATATAAACTTCGCCAGGCCTCGTAATTGTTTAGAACCTCATTGACCTCTATATTAGACTCACTATGAATAAGTTCTTCCTCGATAATATCAAAGACCTCGATTTCAAAGCTAAAGCTCAGCATGAGTAAAACATATAAACTTGATAATTATGATGGCTTCGTATATAACTTCGATGACCTCAGTGACTTCATGCCTATCCTCGATGACCCCTATTTGCCTCGATAAGGCCTTTCTTTAAAACAATTCCTTTCTTATACACATTTGGGTATTAATGAATTTATTGGTTAACATTTGGTGCTAGAAGGAGGGCTTGAACCTCCGATCCTATATAATTCTCTCTTCCGTTTAATAACACAAAATTTCTTGAAAATGGTGAGAGCTAGGGAGTGTAAAGAATCCCTAACATTGACTTAGAGAATGTAGAAGTTGGACAGTTTTCAATCATGACAAAGCTTATAAGCAATGAGGCTAAAATTCAAGATTTAGCACAGCAATTGACAGTTACGCAAGAACTTCTTGAATAAGGGCTACCACAAAAAGCTTCCAATATAATTGAAATCATGGAAGAAAGGAATGAAGTAGAATCTCTAAGAAAAACTCAAGACGAAAAATTGGAAATGCATTCTTCCCGATCGCAAACAGAGAAAGCGGCAAAGTTAAAATAAATCAGTAAAACGAAAACTGAGAGGGTCAAGCTAAAAGGCCCCTTGAGCAATCAAATAGTTTAATTCAAGGAAACAATAGAGATTAATACAATGGCAAAACCGGCCAAAAAGACATTCTTAACCAAATGACAAAGGATGTACTCCTTAACCCAGAGAGAAATCATATACTTCGAAAAACTTCTTTTTGAGAAGAAATAATGGCTGATAAAATCCCATCTTACATCAAAATTCCTCCACTAAAGTTTAATGGAACCACTGATCCAGATGATCATCTTGCAGCTTTTCAAAGCCGAATGAATTTGCATAATATTTCTTAGGTAGTTCGTTATAAACTTTTCCCCGTAACTTTCCATGGAGCAGTTGCCAAATGGTATAGGTACTATGAAGAAGAAACTGTCAATTCTTGGAAACAACTTTCTTTTGAATTAGTGGTACAATTTTACATATAAAAAGATCCAACTATGGACTTCAGCATGTTGGCTAATATCAAACAAAGACTAGGGAATTGTTTGATGAATATCTAAGGAGATTTAATATAGAAGCATTACAAGCAGAAAATGCGAAAGATAGAGACAATCTTATAGCAGTTCAATCAAGGATGATCAAGCAAATGCCTTTCTGAATGGACCTTTACATTAATGGGTGCAAGTATTTACAGTATTTATATTTTTGAGCAGAAAATTTCACTTACATGGATGAGATGCACAATACTAAGAAGGAGTCTCAACAAAACCGAGAAGAGGAAAAGTTTGGTTTTGAGCATCTCAAAAAGAATCCAAAGGAAAATAAGAGTAGAAGAAGAATGCAAAGAGAGGCCTTCAAATCCAACTACGTGAGTTTGAGTGAGCCCCTCTCCTACATTTTTGTCGCAACAAAAGTAATAGAATTTCTCTGCTTTTGAAAAAATATAGAACCGTCCTAAGCTAAATGAAGGAGGAGATTATTGTGACTATCATAAGCTAAATAGACATGAGACTGATGAATGTTGCGACTTGTCAAGAGTAATCTAGAATATGATCAAACCAGGATCCTTAAAGAAATTCATCAAAGAAGCTTAAATGATTTTTTATTCCGAAGAGAATAGCCAAACCTTTGAAGTATAACTTCTTCTACAATAGAAAAACAACAAACTCAAATTCCAGTCAAATGTGGAGCTTTGCTGTAGTAGCCTATCACAGATTACCACTTTACTCGTAAACTTTCTTAATTTGATTTGTCTTTGATTTGTACTTGAAATCAGTCATGTCAAAATTCGAGTGTCTTTATAGGTAAAAACAAAAATATCCCACTACATCCAAAAGACTTTGAAAAACATAACAAATTTCTAGCTGTATCAAAAGAAAGACAACTCCAATGTCTAGATCGAAACAACTTATCTTTGTCTCAAAGCTTGAATCAATGTGAAACCCAATGGAATCTTGAAATACCATCAAACTTCTATTATAAACTCATTCCTGGTAAAAGGTAAATATGCAAAACATTCCCAAAAGAGGGGATTCTTGGGAGAAATCATGCTCTTGTCCGTAAAAATCGATTAGTCCATTAATCATGACGTTTTAGATTTGCAAACAAGATTTCTTTTTGCTAAGAAAAACCTAAGGGGGCATGACTATGTAAGCTACATGAAGGTGGAAGCAATATGCGCAAACTCTATCTTTAACAAGTCATTTCATTACCAAAGAGAACTTCTTAATCATGTTTTCAAGAAAATTACTTTCAAGAATCAAAAAGGATTATTTCTAATTACCCTATAGAAAAGGGAAAGTAGACATTTATCTATTTCAAGAATGAATTCATACAATCTTCAAAGAAAATTATTTGGCATTAATAAATGCACTCCAAAGATTTTTAACTAAATATGCTCTGACAAAAGAATTTTCAAAGTTGTTCGAAGTTTCTAGTGAAGAAAGACCTATACACTTTTTCCTAAATAGTACTTTAAAAAACTACCAAGATTCATTGGTCGAAAGCTCTAAATTAGGAGATCCTATTCCCGATTAAAAGACTATTGGTTCATAAATCATGACCACTCAGTCTCTTATTTGAGATTTATTTTTCTACTATGAGAATGATTTTAAAACCATTTACCAAAGAAATCCTTTTATAGATAATTCTCTCTTTCAAAAAGTGTTTGATGATAGAAACAAAAATTGATGTTCAAAAAGGATTTTCAAAAACATTACAACTGGATAAAATAATTTAAGCCTTCTCCGAAAGCACCACTTAGAGGGAGGAATGAAAACTTTTCAAAAAGAGAAAAACTTCTATTTTAGGCTTCACCAGAAGCACCTCCTAGAAGGAGGGACTAAAGCCACAACGTCCAATCCGAGTTTGGAATAAAGCCTTCGATGTCCAATCCGAAGCACCTCCTAGAGGAAGGGACTAAAGCCTACAACTTACAATCTAGAGCACCATCCCTCTGCACCTCCTAGAGGGATGGACTAAAGCCTCGAATGTGCAATCCGGAGCACCTTCTAGAGGGAGGGTTAAAACCTCTAACATCTAGTCCATAGTACCTCTTAGATAGAGGGTCTGGTCTAACAACCACAAGCAACCTTTTAGAGGAAGGTCAGTCAAATATAAACTGTAATACTTCAAGGCGAAGTCAGAGCACAAAAGAAGCGCAGACAAAAGGAAGGGGTGAAGATGTCCCCAACTTAAAATAGAGTAAAAAGGCTCGAAAGGGGGTTACAAACAAGGAAAAGGGACGAAAGTATCCAAAGCCCAAGGCGGAGGCAAAACTCAAAAAGAAGCAAGGACACCCAAAAGGGACAAAGATGTCAAAAGTCACAAAGCAAGTAAGTAAATGGACAGAGACGTCTACAATTCAAAACAGAAATAGAACTCTAGAAAGAGGCAAAAAATGAAGGAAAAATAATTTGCACAAAATCTGAAAAGATGTATGAATAAGAGACATAAATAAATTTGAAAACCAATGGAATGAAGAAATGGATAAAATAAAGGGCCCATTCGTATCATAAGGATAAAGGTAATGTCGTTTGAAGAATAGATCAAAGCATATTTTTGATAGGTCTAATCTAGGTCAAGAATAAGGTGACCTTAAGGTAAAGATTATATATAATAAATATTAATATAGTTATTTGGACCTTTGCACTGCTGAACGGCCAAGCAGTAGGACGGAACTTGCACTATTGAATGACCAAATAGTCAAATGAAGCTTGCACTGTTGAACGGCCAAGAAATCAAATGGAATTATTTGTTGAACGGCTGAACAGTTGAACAGTTGAAAAGCTAAATGGAACTATCTGTAGAATGGTTGGCTGATCTTACAAAACTACAACCCTGAATGACTTACTAGTTTTACGGAAATACTATTCTGAATGACTGAATGGCCTTATGGAACTACTTAACTCATAGTAATGGTAGGTTATAAGTACTTTAGAACTATTCATCTATTAGTAGGAAACTTTTCTTTGAACAATGGGAATCCCCGTTACTATTCAAAGCATTAATCCCTAATAAGTTTCTATTAAAGCATTTTAGGTAAGATTTAAGATTAGCGCCAGATAGAATTAGGAATCATTTTGCTCAAACTACTATTGCTATATACTCTATTACCATTGAGTGAATTTTTGAGTTTTCTATTTGTTAGATGAGGTCCTGGAAAACTTTAGGTTAAAGATTTGGTTGAATTTCTGATTTTGTTCCCAATTTTCTCATTGAACTTTGTGATGATTTGTGGATTTCCTTTTTGAATTTCTGTTTTTATGGATCCTGATAATCTTGCTGGTTTTCATGATAATTGTTGTATTATCCACTAGATCTACGGTTTTCTAAGGAATTCAGTTGTTCATGCTATTATCATACAGGAATTTTGAACAAGGATCTCTCGTCACCAGATGGATTTTCAATCTTCTCATTATTAGAAGATGATTATAGCCTCCTGATCTTCTTACTACCAAATAGGGTTCTAAAATAACTTTCTAGCTCTTTCTTTTAAATTAATACCAGACCATTTACTGGTTTATTATTGAACAAACATCTAATTTCTTAAATTAATAACATATCATCAAAGCAAAGTGCAAGATTAAGAATAAAAATTGCAATAAGAAGACGAGCTTCGGGTTATGCATCACCTCGCACAAAACTAGAGTTTTGAAGGATGATTTAAAAGTTCCTCGAGCAACTAAGTGATGAAAACAAATTTTCGATGGCTAAAGAATAATTGATTCAAAAGGATGTTTTGAACTTACATTAACCTTCTAAGAGGTTCATTGAAGAAATGTACATTTCTCAACTAGGTGACATTGTTCTATGTTTCTATTAGCGGTGCTTGAAAGGTCTTATCATCTTACTTTTTGAAGAAAGTTCTGGATGTTATGCCCAATGATGTTATCAAATAATCTTTTTGGACTTCTGTTTTGGAATTTACTATTACCTATAAGTTACTTATATCAAAGTTATAATCTTAACAAAAGTAATTATTTTCTTATAGGAAAACAATGATAGAAATCTCACTAAAGTTTACGTAATCAGAAGGACTTCTTGGTTTTACCCTAAAGAGTAAAAAGCATCTTCCACACAAAGGCGGCTAAATGTTACTACTACTATCTTCATCGAGAAAGTCCTGTATGACATTCAACCTCGACGTCATTCATACGGTGATGTCGATGTTAGGATGGCTGCATCAGGGTTAATTACCACCTCTGACATCATTAAAGAAGCCTTGCGCATCTACTAACCTCGACATCATTAACACAATGATGTCGACGTCATCAAACGCAGTTAGAAGGTTGTCAAAGATGTCTTTAATCAACATCGGAGCTATTAGACTCATCAAGGAACACCAAGCTTTCCTTTCAACATCACTGGAAATCCATAAAAAGTTGTAGTTGAAACTCAGCGAGGATCAATACTGCCAAGTCATCGAGCCCAATAGAGAGTAAAGCATATCTATGCATGCGATATATATATATATATATATATATATATATATATCGATGTCTATAAATAGAGTTAACATCACATTATGTCAACAATAAAGCATTGGGATCGAGTACTGGAGCTATGAAGGCCATGCCAAGGAAGATGCAATTATACATACTTCGGTGCATAAAAATGTTGTTCAAGTCAAGGCCGATAGAGTATTCACCTTTGATACTAGACGAAGCTAAAGATGCCGAGATTCGAGGATGCCGAAGTTTACCACCCGCCAAACTCTAGAGGGACCGAGGGTCTTCATTTTAGGGTTTTTTTTCTGTTCTCGCTTCTTACTCATTTCAATTCTGCAAATCCTAGATTAAATCGGAGATTTTTTTCATTGTAATATTAAAAGCGTTGTATCTATAACTATTTGTTCAATTAACAAGGAGATGGTCCGATTAGCTTAATTGAAGCTATGATTTACACATTTATACGTTATGTCGAGTTTTATCCGAGCTATAACCTCACTATCATCGATCATGTTAATCTAAACTTCTCCACTTTATTATTTAAAACTACATTGACCTCGATATTAGCCTTACTTTAAATACTTCTTCATCGATAATATCAAAGACCTCGATATCAAAGCTAAAGCTCGATATGAGTAAATATAAAACTCGATGACTATAATGGCTTTGCATATAACCTTGATGGCCAAAATGACTTAATGCCCATCCTCTATGACTCCCATTTGCCTTGACAAGGCCCTTCTCCCAAACAATTTCTTTCTTATACACGTTTGAATGTTAACGAATTTATTCATTAACATTATATATATTGAAAAATATTACCTAAAAGATGTAAAATTATATATATAAGCAATATTTCCTTGTTGACTTGGATTGGTTTGAGTAGATATTCAAGATAATTGATTAAGATCCTGTATATACAGATATTGTGTTCTATTCGCATTGAATAAAATTAGATGTAGTTGATATTAATTTATAACATGTTATAAATTAACTAGAACTCTAATTTCTTATTATAATAGTTATAGATTAATTATTATATATATTTTATCACTAATCGAAAAGTAGAAGTATGACCTTTAAAATAAGCCGTAAGGCTAAAATAATGATTTGGGAAGGTTAAACGTGTATTAAAATGTCTTTGACGTTTATTTGGCCTTGATATAGGTTTATATAGTGTAAATCAATAATTAACTAACTACTGAACGTCTATAAAGGTGATTTGAGAAGTTAAAAATTACAAAGAAGTATTGTATTATTTAATAGGGTTTGATTAAAGTTATAAAATCCTGAATATTGTAATAACATGATTTATTAACTGTAGACCCTAAAAATGGTTTGAGATATATGTGTATACATATATACACTAGCTATATAATATTTTAAGGCCTTATCGATACTAAACTTGATTTAAATAGAATAATTAAGTGTAAATAAGCTATAGTATGATTGATAGGCAATGCATTATTTTATGAAATAAGCGTTAGACTTCTATAAAATAATACGAAGAAGACATAATTTTAAGATTGGTGACCTAAATAAGATGCATTTTAGTTGAATTGTTTATATGATTGTATGTGTGAATTGTTATTGATATAGTTTTGTTACTTTGGTTGTGTACTTCCTTTGTATATGTAAATGTGCACAATATGTGTTTATTAGTTCCATATAGTTGACTGATTATATACATATGTGTGTATGTGTATAAATGTATGTATATACATACATATGCACAATATATGTGTGAATTGTTATTGATATAGAGATGATAGATTTGTTACTTTGGTTTTGTACTTCCTTTGTGTATGTAAATGTACACAATATGTGTTTGTTAGTTCCATATAGTTGGACTGGTTATATGTGTAGATATATATCTGTATATATATATATATATATATATATATATATATATCTGTGTGCGTGTGTGTATATATATACATACACATACATACATACAAACACACCCACATACAGTTTATATGCTTTATATATGTCTATATGCATAAATATAGTTCCAGTATATCTGACTTGGGGAAATTAGGAGATGCACAGAATGATATAGTGTGTGTATGTGTGATTTAAAGCATTTATATTTAGTTTCAGTATGTCCAACTAGGGCTACCAATTGGTGCATGGAATCCATTGTACCATTAAGGCGGAAGACTTGCAGATGTAGTCTCAGAGAAAGGATGGAAAGAGAATATGATGCCAATTTAGAGTAGGTCATATGCTATTTTGTAGTACAATTTAATGCAATGACGGGACCTGCATGCCAACTTCTTTTGAGGTGTTGGTTTTAAGGGAAATCCATAATATAGTTATGGCTCTTGATAGGTCTCTTTGGTAGCTAATAGCAATTCAACATGAGTTATCGATATGCAATTTAAGCGTATGTGTAGTTCATAACATTTGATGTGGTGTTATTGAATAATGGATGAAATAAATTATACACGTATAAGTATATGGTTCAAGTGATATACACACACACAAACATACATAATTATAGATGCACGGTTTGGCCAATTTATATATTGGTTTGGTATGCCTGATTTGGGGTGATTGGGTAGTGCATGTCTCTTTAAGAACAAACCACGATCCACACGGGGACGACAATACTTCAAGGTTATGTGCCCATGTGGTAAGGATGTACACAGGGGTATAATGTTTACATACGGTTCTAGTATGTTGGTGTACACAATCAAAAGGAAATGATGCTAGTGAGGGAATTCATTGTACCATTGAGGCGCATGACCTGCAAACGTGGTACCAATGTATGGGTGGAGAGAGATTAGGACTTCGGTCTAGAGTAGGTCATATACTTTTTGTAGTATGATTGGGTGCTACGACAGGACCTACAAACCAAATTCTTTTGAGGACTTATTTTTAGGGAAGTCCACAAGTTAGTTGTGGCTCTCGATAGGTCTCTTCGGTAGCTAATGAAAATTCAAGATAGGTATCGGTTATAGATATCTTTATTTCGTTTTTAGGGATGGAGATACTTTATTAGTAGCATAGTTATATTGCTGTATTTGGCTTGCATTTCAAATGCTTCGATATAGATTGAGAGACCTATGACACCATTGTTTATGAAGAGCAGTATTACTCCTATACTCGCTTTTCATATTCAATGGTATGGCATGTTATAGCATGTACTGTTTTAATTAGAAAACCACTAATGTATCATTCTAAATTGTTTGTACATGGATAAAGTAGGTGGAAGTATGATTAGTATTACATATTGATCCTTGCTAATGTTTATTATATACATATAAGTTGCATGTTTATACAATAATTAGAGATTGTTCCCCTCATACCAGGTTTTATGTCCAATCCGTGTTTCGTCTTTGTCTACTATGTTATGGCAACTCTTGGATACTCAATTGAATAGCTTGGGAGTTAGGTAACTTTGGGGTAGGCTTACAAGACAGCTGGAGCATTCTAGAAGAGTGAAGTTGGTATATTGGACATGTATACTTGTTAGTGATGTAGTACATGGTAGGCATGCAATTTTTATATGAGACTTATGATACTAGATCTTATATTCAAAACTCCATGTGAATGGGGTTAATGTATTCTAACTTTCTTTATTGATACTTATTTATCAATTGCTTCTGCTAGTGCTATCTCTTATATATTGTTTATCCTATTCTATTCATGTATATTCAATATATTATATGTTTTTCGTTCCATTTTGAGATTGTATCGATGTGCTTTGGTATGGTATTTTGTTTTAATTTTTACCTCGACAGACTGTCTTTTGTAGTATTCAAGAGTTAGACGTTGCCATTTGATGTTGATTTAGGTTACTCCAAAGGGGAGGTCATTACAATTGGTATTAAAGCAGGAGGGATGATAGTCTTTCATGTATTGTATTCATGAAAGGGAGTTGCACCACTTAAGCAGCTTGGTCATCTAAAATGTCGAACAGAAGCATGGGAGTTTATTATGCATGCTATGACTATTATTGGTTACCAGCGTGTTGTTATAGACTCCTTTCGAATGATGCGTTGTTTGTATGGTAACCATTGTTGATTGATTATTGGTTATTATAGGTTATCGAGCGCTTGCTATTGCTTGGTTACTGATTGATTATTTATTTTTTGATTGATTTTTGTTGCTTTTTATTTGCTTATTATTGCTTGATTATTGATTGATTGTTTTTATTAATTAATTTTTTTGCTTCTTCTTGATTGTTTGTTATTGCTTTGTTGTTTATTTTTGTTGATTGATTTTTTGTTGCTTATTGATCGCTTGTTGTTGATTGTCATTACTAGCATATTATGTTTCATTTTCCTTTTCCGTAGAAGGAATGCATAATGTTTTTTGTGAATTTTGTTTGTATAGATGTGAAATTCTAGTGACATTACCATGATGAGTTGATTAGAGAAAGTTAATGCGAACCAGATGTGGTTTTAGACCTCAAAGGCCTATTCCTATTCTTGAGAATAGGGCTGTATAGCTTTAGATTAATGGAGTTAAGTTGTTTATGTTTGATGGAGCTTTGAATTGATATGTCTCCATTTACTCAAGGGATTTTTTGTTCCTCTTTTTGCTTCTTTATTAGTATATATGAAAGAATAGTGTAGTCTTGCTTTGTTGTCGCTTATAGTTTACAAGTATGCTTGTTGTTTTCAAACGGTAACATATCAAAGATGTCTGTTGCATTAGAGATGCATGTTGCATAGTTTGTTATAACATGTTTATTTGAGATGATTATTGCATTAGATGTGCTTGTTTCATTGGAGATGCTTATGCGTTAGATATGCTTATTACACAATTTTTTATAACATGTTTATTTGAGATGTTAGTTGCATTAGAGAAGCTTGTTGCATTAATTGTGTTTGTTGCACAATTAGTTGTAACATAATTATTTAAGATGCTTGTTGCATGATTTGATATAGTATATTTATTTGAGAAGAATGCTATATATGATTTAGCATGTTTAAATCAATGGTTTAATGTTGCAATTGTGTTTCATTCTCTTGGTTGAGTACATGTTTAGGTACATGGAAGCAATTATACGCTACTGGGATGCTTATTCATTTGTATTCATATCTATATGGCACGACTTGCTATAAAAGAGGTATGTAAGATCTATAGTGTAGATAGTATGGATATATATATATGTGTGTGTGTGTGTGTGTGTGTGTGTGTGCGCGCGCGCGCGCTTGTATGTCCTCATAAATGAGGTGCCTCAGATATGAGATATCTGTATGTGTGTGTATGTGTGTTGTTTTGGGATTTTTTTCGAACCTAGCTGCCCAATGGAGGTGCTGGCAAATTTTTCCAAAAAAAGAGGAATTTTGAAATCCTATGGGTTAGGAGATATATTCCGTGCTTTGGAAATTATAGTCAGTCAGTCACGTTGTCTTACTCATAGGAATTTCATGGGCAAAACTATTTTAAGGTAGGAAGAATGTAATAACCTGTATTATAATGACTGGATATTCAAATAATTAATTTAATTATTGGATCGCTAAATAATTGAAGGTGAAAAATCTGATTTTTTTTGCACATAAGCGAGTAAGGACTCGAGATCTGTGCCATTGAGTCTGGATGAACGTTGCGGATTAAAATATGTATAAATATCGCTATATTTAGAGTGATGATATTTTTATGATTTGCCATTTTTAAATATATTTTGTAAAAGTATGTTCGTAGTCGAGTATAGTGGGATTTCGACTGGCAGCTTGTGATTCTAGGATAAGGACTTCATTAAGAGATGTATGATTAAAGAACTTTTGGTGTCAAGCAATCCGATAGCCAAAATAAAATCGAAATGCAGGAAATTATCATCCCAGAGCATTGTCCCGTATGGGAAGAAATTTATACCATCGTGATTGGAAATACAAGGTGATGTTCACCGATGAGTTCTGTGATGATTCGATATGTATGTGTGTGATCATATGAGCTTAAAAACATATGTTGATTAATTTGAGAAATCAAATAAAAAGTATATATTTTATTATACACACACACACCTCAGTCTAACCAAATATCGGATTCCTCACTTTTCTTCTTTCCCTTTTTCATTTTCTCTCTTGTAAATAGTTGCTCGTATTCATTGAATTAAATCAAGAGCTTCGAACTATGATATGTGATGAAATAGGATCCGTTTAACTTTAGGCCATGTAAGCGATAAGTTCGACCAAAATGTCACCACTAGCTAAGGTGATGTGTGAACGCTAATACTTGAATTGTTCGTTATTAATCGCTGATTGAATTTACACATTTGAGTCGTACAACCGTAATGATGAATGCTCCAAAAAACCATATATTTTAGTTAATTGATAATCGTTGTAAATAAATTAAATTAATTGATATTTATGAAATATTAATTATTAATTTATTTTGATTTTGATATGGTTAAATGTCAGTAGTATTTGATAAGGTACGTATATAAATGAAATATATGTACATATTGATATATGATATTGATGAAAAATTTAAATTGGATTTAAATAGATTAATTATTAAAAGGGGAAATATTTTGAGTCCCATCAAGCCTCATATATATATGGCCATAAGAAAAAAAAATGATGCTTCAAATCTAATGGTTGTTCTAGAAAATGAAAGGAGTAGGTTAAGGAAGGTACCCTTTATAAATACCTTACCTTTCATTCACTTGCCTCTCTTAATCACTCTCCTTCTAAACCCTAGCCTCCATCTTCAATTTTTAACATGCTTGGCTGAAATTAATGGCCTCCAAGCCACAAAAATTTTCAAAACAAAAACAAATCAAATTAAATAAATACAAAAGCGGTGCTTCGTATTATTGCAATTTCTGAAGGTGATTCAATTGGATTTAGAAGCTTTCTTCATTCAAGGTGCAAATCAAAGGGTAACATCAACAAGGTAAATACAATTATTTTTTATCTATATATTCCATTATATTATAGATTAGTGGTTGACTCATTCTGATGGATTTATATATGCATCCGATGTCCCTTATAAATATACAAGTGTAGATCTTAAAGTATTACAACATGTTATCATTTAAATTTGTTTTGATTTGATGTTGAAAATTTCTACTAATTATTTTCATTGATAATTTCTATTGATTTTGATCTAAATATAGATCTCATAATTAATTTGTTGTTTTGTATTTTTATTTGCTCAATTATCAATGATAGTTTCTATTGGTTCTAAATTAGTTTTCTATTCTAAGATACATACATATGTATAAATATACATATGTGGTGTGTGTATGTTAAAATAATTTTAAAATATTTTACAATGAAAGGTTTCATAAAAAATTACATATTTTATATCTACACATACTAATAATAAAGAAGAATTGTATTGATGTATTATTTAACATAAACCAAAACATAATATTATTAATATACAAAATATACTTTTGCCAAATTATTATTAATTATAAAATATCTATATTTTATCTTACTTTAAATTATTAATGTATACACATAGGTTATATTTGGATTTATAGATTAAGATTTGTTTTTAAATTGTTTTATGAAATCAATCATTGCATGTTTGGTAATAAATCTTAAATTCGTAATAGTTGACTTGGTTGAATTAATTTAGATTTTTTAAAGGATTAAATAGCAATACGTACATATATATATATATAATATATCTAAGCATACAGACACATATATATAATTTTAAGAGATGTTTTGGACAGCGAATGTATATATAAATGGCAAATGTGTCTGTTGCGGTGTAAATCTAAGCGTCCAAATACGTGCATATTAACTATGTATACAATATGATATGTTTTGCTTACACAATTTATACCAGAGTAAAATTGGATATACTCACAACATATGTCAAGTATAATTTTGGTCATTGATGACGTTCAATAAATTATTCAATTTAATTAAAGGGAAGGAATTGACAAAATAATTATCTTTAACTAAACCCATACATCCCCTCATTAATTGAATAAGTGAAGGAAATGGAAGGTTTTTGCCTTTAAATTAAATTTAACAAATAAATGTCACACATAAATACATATATAAGAGTATATTTAATATACTCTAATTTATGCAAGCATTAAATTCAAGTAAATCTTTTAAATAAAGGATTTTATATAAAAATATTTTAGAATGGATCTAAATCCCATTTAGACTTCATAGGCCCAACTGATCTAAAATATGATTTTTTTTTTTAAATTTACATATTTCAGCCAAATTTAATAGATCCAGATCCATTAGATGTTAACCTTTAATTCCAATAAAACAAACCCTTTCTTGAATAGTGTTTCATTTTAAGTGGTTCGACTCATACGTACCTAACTATGGCATTAACACGATCACCATTGATTTAGGCACATCAAATTCATAATAATCTTAAGTAAAAAGAATATTGTACGTTTGGCATGAGATATTCTATTTGACTTTATGTTAATTTATAGAAGACTCTTGATGAATCATTTAGTATTTGTTCTAAAAAGTTGCATGTACACAATGAAAGTCTAGTCGATCATATACTATCTAAATTGTGTATAATATGCAAGTATATAAATCAATGCAATAATAGACAATAAATAGTAAAATATAAAATGCGTGAAAACCAGAGTTTTATACTGGTTCGGACCTCTTGTCCCACGTCTAGTCCCAAGGCTCCACTTCGGTATTTCCTTTGAACAAACTACCCTCACTTCGCTTGGAGGAATAGGCTTAATACAAAAGTGTCTTTGATAATCTTGTGTTCCAATAACAAAGTTTTTGACTTATAGTATAAATCTTCTATGATCTCCTTTGAGTATATGAATATGATTGCTTTAAGTGTTAGGAAGTGATTTAACCGAAAGATTATAATGGATTGAGAATATGTAAATAGTGTATATGCAAGAGAGTGCTTTGAAATCAAGAGAGTAAAGAATAATCAAATCAAGTTAAGTTAGTGATTTCTATTTCTCAATCAAGATGTTATTTATAGAATCAGAGAGGTGCAGATAAAGAGTTGTTACACTTTGAAGAAATGTTTTCGTTTTAATCGCTGCAACTCTTCATGAAAGATGATTTCCTTTAATTTCAAAAAAAGTGTCTTTTCAAATATGACAGTTTTTACCGTGACAAAAGTCTATGGTATAATGATAGACGTTTGTGACTAGTTTTAATTTTTAACCACAGACTTGTCACAGACGTCTGTGAGTATACCTCAGACGTCTGTAAGGTGAAAAAACAGTTTTCCACTAGATTTTGATGTATATAAAATTGTGCGTGATCGTGTATGCATATTTACTCAAGGAGGCCTTAACAATATTTTATCTAAGACTCATTTATAGTTTAATAACCTTAATATAGTCAATGAATCTTCATTTCTCTTTAAGTCTCAATATCTTCAATCATGGTGTCTGTTGTAGTATATACCTACAATCTTGATAAAGTCTATATATGTATATGATTGCATAGCTATTATCATTGAAACATAAGTTGGAGGTTGTCATGATCCATTTTTCTGTACTCTTTGAATCAACAACAAACCACACATGCCCAACTCAAATTGAACAAAAAGACGGAACATGAAGGGTAAAAAGGAAAACAAGATAGAATAGAACCTCATACGAATGGAATAATATATAATATTGAACAATAATCTTTACAGCGGAAATCTTTTAAATACATATATCAGAGTCTAATCTAAATTCTCTCGGACAGTTAAAAACATCTGTCCTTACAATTCTGACATATATTAAACAAAACAAACAAACAATAGCCGATAACATCCGTACGTAGATGAATATCTCCAGCTTTCCTTAGGAAACTTCAACTATCTTCGACTAAAACTGAAACTACTCGGATCTGACCCGAGTATTGAAAATACCCAGATCAAGCTTGATAAACCAGCGTGGGAAAAACTCGATAATAAATGACAGTGTCATATATCAGCCGTTAAATAGAATCCTTTGAATCGAAAGAGTATCTCATAAGACCACGCCCATACATAAACACGGACGGGTTTTTACCTTATGATAACTTAAACACTTTTACATCAAAACATTTGATATTATTTTTAATGACATATCTTTGAAAACATTTGCAAATAAACTTACTGATCTTATCTGAAATGGTTACCCATATAGCATTTCGAGGCTATTCATTACACTAATATAAACAAAACGATAGATTCTTATTGGAGAATGGATTTCCATACAAATGACCAGGTGAAAGGACTACCTTCTGATGGGTACATCTCTAGATGGTTGTCCCGAGGAACTATCACAAAGCTCCTCTACCAATGCAAGACCGGCCTGCTTCTATAACTAAGTAGTACCGAAATGTCATCCCTCGACCGTTACCGACCTTTAACCGAGCGCGCTCTAGCATACAAACCACATTAATTTACATGCCGAACATCATAGCGGGAAGAAATATACCTAAAAGGGGATGATCATACCCTAATTGGGAATGACCCACTTAGCCTTGCCGAACCTAACCTTGTTTCGGTCATTTTCGGTTGATGAGGCTTGAGGCTATGATTACCTTTTCAAATAGCACATCTTCTTCATTTTGAATGCCACATTGCCATTCCACATTCACACGATTGAGTTCTATAAACGTATAACTTTCTGAGCTCGTATATCTTGGGAAAGAGCGTTAAGCTGAGAGAAGGTGTCTTCTTTGCCACCGACTGATATACATTTATAGAGATCACTCATTGTGGTTTAGAATGCAAGGTCAGATAGTTATCCATACAAGTTTGTTTTGGGAATGAATGAAACCGAAGGAACTTTCCTCGGCTATTACTAGGCGAGAAGCCCTTGTGGTTTTAAGGTTTTTCGTAACAAAGAGACCACTACTACAATATAGTGAATCGGGAGTTTATCCCCAATTAATCAACAAGTAGTCCTTTGTTATTATTTGTCTCAATATCTCTGTCTTCAAACATCTTCATTCTTCAAATACATAAATTGCTTTGAAGTGTTTTTCGGATAGGAATCACCCAAATCCGACCCTGGTTCCTTCGAAATCTAGTCATCGATAAAAAGTTATTATGAATATATAAGATTTATTAAGTCTCTTTTCACTTTAATTCTTTTTGAATGATTTCAAAATCTCTTTCGTTTATCATAGAGTAGTTCCAAGTAATTCATTCTTTTGCTTTCGATAATATTTCAATTTCCCTCACTTAACTCTCGATCCAAATTCCTTAACTTTTAGGCGGATCAAAAATAATGTTATTTAAGACATCATTTACTGTAAACCCTAAATCAGTCTTAGCAAATATTTTAGAGTAAATAGGACAATCGAAATCATTCATTTTGGAGATTGCTTAAATTTTGGATAATACCAATCTTCTTTTATTTTGGAAAAATTAATATAATCTTTTTAGAGCATCCAGGCTTTTCTTTCGATCTATTTCACCTCTCTCCTAAGAAAAGAAAACATAGGCCAGGTAAGTTCAGGGCACTGGTTGCTCCATCCCTAACCTTAGTTAAACACCTTGTTTTATCTTTCGAGATCTCACAGGCGGGACAAATGTACTATCGTTTTCGCATACTCAATTATCAACTTTATTTTGGAATTGGTCATAAAGATTTCAAATTATCTTTTAAACACTTAATTTTCCATTTAAAAACATTCACAATTGATTCCAGGAAAAAACGTCACGTTTAAACTCATATTCAAAAGTTATAGAATTCGCAGCATAAAAGTGCTACAGAAAGTGCTATATAAGCTTATTTGATTTAAAATACTTTTAAACATTTGATAACTCATATTTCCCAATCCAAATCTCCTCTAAATTATCTAAATAGATTTATCAAGTTTATTCCACATTTTTCTATAATTAAAACATTTATTTAAACGGATTTTCCGTTATGGTCACTTAACTACTCTAGTGCGATTTTCTTAGAAAATTGATTTGGACATATTTCAAATTCTATTCAATGAAAATTTCATTTTCTTTCTTCATTTAGAAGATATGGATATAATAGTCTTGAATTTTCTTATCTCGAATAATTCTACAATCCACTCTACACACTCATTTGAACTTTTCGACGTGAAATCATGAACTACCATTGCACGATGCGTCTAGTTTTAACTTATTTTTCAACACTGGAAATAATCTATCCAAATTGAACTGTATCACTTATAAAACCATTACAAATCATTTGAAATCAATATTTTCACTTTTGAAAGTATTTAAAAGGTATTTTCACTATTTTCACGTTATAAGATTATTATATCCCTATTTTTTAATATTAAATTTTAAATTCTAATTTCAATTCAATTTCAATTCTAACTTCAAATTAAACTCAATTAATAATTAGATTTCAAATCTAAATTCAATTCTAATTTAAATTTTAATCCTAATTTCAATTTCAATTTTCAAAATGGATTTCAATTTCAATTTCACTATTCATCTAAATTTTAATTTAACTTTTTATTTCAAATCCAATTTCACTTCTAATTTTAAATTCTCTTTTATTTCCACTTTAATTTCAATTCCAATTAAAAAAAAGACTTTTTTTCCAGAGTATATCATATCACTAAAATTGGGTCTTATTTAATAAAAGGAATGCTTAATCAAAATGAGCATAACCAAGTTCAACATTTATCATCAACATCATTATGGTCCATACACAAATTAATATGATAAATAACCGCAACCATAAACATTTGCAATTATTCAAACATAATACAAACATATCCAAACATACATAACAACATATCAAAAAGGTGTATACATGCATGTAATAAGATGATTATTATAACAAAATCAAAATACGATCTTTTAAAAGCGGTGAGAATTTTCTCACCTTTATTTCCACTCCATCAATCTTTTACGTAAGATATGCGTCTTTTGAGCTAACATGCTATTTTCAAACGTCTCGAATTTTTCCATTTCCTTTCCTTCTCTTTTTTTCTTTTATTTTTTTTATAGAGGCATGGTTGGCTAGGGGGTGCATAAGCTTTGAAGGGGGTATGTGGCCTAGGGAGGTGAGTATGGCCTTGGGTGTGGGATATTTTAGTGGAGTAGGATGCGAGTGCGGGGTGTATGGCCGTGTAGGGTGGTATATGTGCTCGGGTAGGGTGGTGGCCGTAGGGTGTGGAGATGGTGGACTCGGATATGGCCGTGTAGGGTGAAGGTAGAGCTTGGGTGGAGGTGTGTTTGGCTTGGAGGAAGTGTGGGTGGTGTTTTGGAAGGTGGAATTGGTTTTATTTTTTATTTCAAGGGAATGGAGAGGTGGTAAGCCATGTAAATGGAGATGAAGAAGATAGAGAAAGTGAAGTAGGAAGGTAAAGAATGAAGTGTGCAAAAATAAAAGGTGTGCATGCTTATTTATAATTGAGTTTGGAAAGGTAAATGACTTAAATACCTTACCTTACTTTTTGACTTTTCCATTTACCTTTTTATCTTTGATTTGACCTTTTCTTAATGAAGAAAAAATGGTATTAAATGTGAAATGAGGTTAGGATTTGACTTTTGTCCTTATGTAAAGATTTTGCCTCTTTTTCTTACTTTCGAAATTACATAAATACCATTTTGCTCTTTTTCCATAAATGATGAAACTTGAGCACTAATGGTGAGAGAGATGTTTTAGTAATGATGTTGTTTAGTATAGATTTGTTTATAGGTTTATATCAAATCATGTTACTTTTTGAATTATTTGCTTACTTTGACTTTTCAAAGTGAATTTTTTTATATGTTATAATGTAAGTATTATATATATTTTATAGTTTGTAAAGATGTATTATATAAGTTACAAAGTGCATATGATCATTCAACGTTGCGACAACTTGTTTTGGTTAAAAATGATGTTTTTGTTGACATTTTTTACAGTCAAAAATTGAATTTTTGTTAAGCTATATATTGAAGTAAACCAAAATTAAACATAAACTTTTTACTTCTTTTAAATAAATTAAAACATATCTATTCATATTTTAAAATCATATTTAAATAATATCAAAATCTTTATTTTTACAGTATGCAAACTGACAAAATGCGACAAAATTTGGTTATTTTTGTAAAACGATTATAAATATACCTTTAAATCTTTCAATATACTTTTATTATCTTTATTAGATGTTTTGAATAAGATTTATCCTTTTAAATAAACATTTAAACCTATTTATTTAAGCCTTTATTTATTTTTAACAAAACTTAACTTTCGTCGATTTGTTATAAAATCCAAATTTACACTTTTTGATTATCAACCATAAGAATAAATAATTTCTCTACTATTATTTATTATATATAACCTATTTATTTAAGTTTTAAACTCTTTTCAATTTAAAATCTCTCATTTTCGAAGTAGCGAAATTACGGGTCGTTACAAAGGTTCTAACAATCTCCTCCTTTTTGATAATGATAACTATACAATCACAAATCAACTATACATTCAAATATTAACCATATATTCAGATATCAACAATAGAATAGAAGTATTATCATGTTTGTCTATGTTTTGTCTCCCCCTTTGTATACGCTTCTACCTCTATGTATATGCATAGATTTCTCCCCCTTTGTCATTATCAAAATGGAGGAAAACGATAAATGATATGGATATATTAAATAATCATAGCATGTTATCATCAAATGTTAATTTTCAGCATAAAATAAAAAACAAAAGTTGTTAAAATAGGAAAGAAAATAAGCATAAGAGTTACAAAATAACAGAAAATAAAGTCTAATTATAATGATTGTGCAAATAAAATAATCCTCTGTAATTCTCGAAATATACCAGTAAGAAGATGGATCCTACTCATATGTACCTAGCCACTGTGTTTGGTCGTTATACTCCTCACCTTCGTGAATAGAAAGACCTTGAAATTCCATGTATGGTTGTTGAAAATGTGGAGTATCGGACACATACATCTCATCACTATCTTCTTCCACTTCCTCGGGTTGTACGTCAATAGGAGTCTTCCCTCGAGCGCCTCTATCGTGTGATGTACCTTCGGGAGAGGGTTGAGCGTGATATACTGGTGTTTGAACCCGAGGTGGAGGTATTGAGGATTGTGAAGATGATGATCATGAGGAAGATCGACCATGTACCTTGCGCATTACTTTGCCTAAAGTAGAGATCACTTTTTCCAATCTTCTCCATCTTTGGCATTCGAGTGGAGAAAGAATATTCCAATCCCATCATTTTTCTATTTAAAGCTTGTCGATTGGCCGTGATTATTCTTTGATTTTTGATTGCCAAATCAAAAAGGGATTCGTTCGGTGTTAGTTCAACCCAACCTTCTTGAATTTCGGAGTCCGAATAATATTCGATACCGTGACTGGAGGAAGGTGGATGTGGGGAAGGATGAGGGGAGTAGGTTGTTTAGGAGCACTAGTTTGAGGAGGACTATGATGTTTTGGTTCTTGTTGTGGTTGAGTCCATTGGTTGAATGAAATGATTCGAGGTTGACTCTTTGGAAGTTGCATCAGTGAAAGAAATCATGGTCCGCTATCTTTGGTTGGAATCTCTTTGTATTATGAGATATATGAAGGAACTCTAAGATTTTGCAAGATGCGCATGACATATGGAGCATAAAAAATGGAACGATGATGCATAGACCAAAATTATATAATTTGATCATGAACAAATTTTGCCCAATTAACCCGTAGGCAAGCAAATATGGCATACAGAGCTCTATGGTCATTAGGATAAATCTATTCATGACTACCCAGATGAGGAATGATGATATTAATTATCATTCAATTTAATAGTCTAGCCCATGATCGAAGATAGATGGATTTCCATTGCGGTATTGTATCCACCCATATTTGATGGGTAACTTCGTCCCTAGGTAATAAACTGTGATTCGAATATCGGTTAGATCAATCCCCTTATAAGAACATCCTAAAATTCGACCAATCGTATATACATCTATTTTAATTACTTTTTCATACACACTGGACTATAACCAACCTTCATCATTCTTCGGATTCCAAATCTCCATACTACATAGATTGGAGTATAAAAGGTAAATAGCCAAAGGATCAATGATTACTTTATTTGCATCATAGCTGATCAAATTGCAACAGTGGGCATCCGTTGTAATTCCAATAATTTCATATTCCATACATTGGCAAAGCGGTAAAAAGATCCAAAGTGAATCTTCTTTTGGGTAAGAGCCTCGAATTGTCTAATTTCATTGGGATTTTTGTGGAGCCATTGATGAATGTGAGCTTGTGTGACTGATGCTTGAAAGGAGGATAATGATTGGCCTTGCTTTTGCTTCTTGGAGATGGTAATCTTCTTGGGAGCCATTGATTTTATAATTTGAGTGTTTTGAGATTTAGGATTTTAGGAATATGGAGTTGGAATGGAGGTAAGGTGAAAAGAGGGGTAAATTTCTTTGTATAATGCTGCTGGTTGAGCGGCGACAGACGTCTGTGAAGAAGGCATGGACATCTGTGGCTTCAGCAATTTTAAGGCCGAGAGTTTGGACAGACGTTTGTGTTGGATCCATATATGTCTGTGGCTAAAAACAATTTAAATAGAGAGTACACATAGACATCTGTGATGTATCCACAGACGTCCGTGACTACAGGGAAGTTATTCCCGAAAGTGTTGACAGGCATTTATGCTATATTCGCGGACGTCAGTGATATGCAAATTCTAATATAAGGGGAAAATTGTCAATATTAATGAATTTTTTTGGAAAAGTATATTAACCAAAATAAATATCAACCATCGATAAGAAAATAAATTTATACGATATAAAAAACATTTAATGTTTGTCGGAGAAGTCGGAATTATTGTTTTATTGAATATCCCGCGAATTTGGTTCAACTTTTGTATCGTCAAGTAATGCCTTGAGTGGAGACCAACTTAGACGAGCAGAGGTTTCAATCCAAGCTTGATTTGATGGTCCTGGTTTGCATGGGATTCTTGGAGTAATGTTTTGTGCTTTTTAGAAAATTTACCCATGTTTATTTATTTTTAAGTAGTATATAATTGAATTTATAAGATAAAATTTAGTTATATTTAGAAACGTAGTTGAGAAAAATGAGTTAAATCATAGGATTTTAAATGTTTGTTATTAAAAAAATTATGTGGTAGTGGTTGATTCAAAGTTATAGAATTAATTTTTTAGTTGACATTTAATATAAGCTATTGTAGACTTAAGTGAACCAAACATTATTTTTATAACTTAATCAATTCATTGTAAGAACAAATTCCTAGATCCCATCTTAACTTAATAAAAGTTTGTTCACTTAATTGTTTCGTAAACATATCAGCTATTTGATTTTCGATATTTACAAATTCTAGAGTTATTATTTCTTTTTCAACATTGTCTCTTAGAAAATGGTGCGAATATCTCTATGTTTTGTTCGAGAATGATTAATTGGGTTTTTAGATAAATTTATAGCACCAATATTATCACAATATATTGGAGATCTTTTTATTATTTTTCTATAGTCTTTAACTGATTGTTACATATATATTACTTGAGTGCAAGCTAAAGCAATAGAAATATATTCAGCTCCACGTGTTGAAAGAGAAACACAATTTTGCTTTTTACTAAACCATGAAACTAATGATTGACCCATAAAGTGACATGTGCCACTTGTACTTCTTCTATCTGATTTACATCCACCAAAACCTGCATCACTGTAAGATACAAGTTCAAATGTACTGCCTTTTGGATAAAATATACCATAATCTTTAGTGTTGGTTAAATATTGTAAAATACATTTAACTGCTTGATGATGTGATTCTTTAGGTTGTGCTAGAAATCTTGCACATAAACAAACACTCATCATAATATCTAGTCTACTAGCGGTTAAGTATAGTAAGGATCCTATCATGCTTCGATATATTTTTTGATCAAATTCTTTACGTGTTCGTCTTTGTCTAAATGAGTAGTAGTCCCCATTGGAGTGTTTTTACTTGATGTATTTTCCATTCCCAGACATTTTAGTAGTTTATTACAGTTTTCTTGATTTATAAAATTCCATTATTTAATTTTTTTATTTGTAATCCTAAAAAGAAATTTAGTTCACCCATATGAGATATTTCAAATTCATTTGTCATTATTGTAGAAAATTCATTACATAAATTTTCGGTAGTAGATCCAAATATAATATCATCAACATAAATTTGAACATTTAATTAATCCTTCTGTTCTGTTTTAATGGATAATGTTGTATCTGTTTTACCAATTTGAAAACCAAAATTAATTAAATGTGATTTTACCAAGCTCGAGGTGCTTGTTTTAAACAATATAATGCTTTTTTAAGTTTAAAACATGATTTGGATATTTTCATGAACAAATAGTGGTGGTTGTTCTACGTAAACATTTTCTTTTATAAAAGCGTTTAAGAAAGAACTTTTGACATCCATTTGAAATAGCTTAAAGTTATGTCAACACACAAAAGCAAGTGATATTCTTATGGCTTCAAGATGTGCCATGGGTGCAAAAATCTCTTCATAATCAATGTCTCCTTCTTGATTGCATCCCTGTGCCACTGCGACAACCCATATTTCAGAAGATTTAAATCAATAATAATCCATACATGTCCAACTCAAACAATCCAAAACACAGATAATCAATGAGGTTAATTAATAAAAATAAGAAAAGAAGAACTAAATACAAAATCTTGCAACGGAATGACAAAAATATATTAATCAAATAAACAGTTCATAAAGCAGTTTATGTTATACATTTGATTATAATTTTACAATATCTATTAGAGTTATATATACAGCAGAACAACAAAATACAACAGTGCAGCAGAATAACATAATGCAAGGGAATAATACTAGTCATATAATATACCAAGTCTTCGTCTTTGTCCTCTAGAAAATAATCTTCAATACACTCGAGTCAAGACAAAAACATCCTTATGTTAATCAAATCGATATCACATATAACATGAGTGTAATAGCATCAAAGATGTTTAATGGGTTGTCATCTCATATCCAGTGTATAACGTATGTGCAATAACTCAAGAGATGTTACGGGATTTTCCATCTCTTAAGGATCTGTCAAAAAATCTATATATAGTAGAATACACTATATATATAATGTCTAATCGGTAAAATAAATATTTTTCTTAGCGTTAAGGCTTTACATTAATCCCCTTTAACGCGTTTTTATGCATTGTTGTACAGTTTGCATATAATGCCTCAGTAGCACGTCGGGGAATAGGTACGTGCCGTGATACGACAACACTAAACCAAAATCGTAGTGGTCATGTATGAGGATAAAAGTATGACAAGCCATATGAGGCAATGTCCAAGGTAGGATACTACCAGTTTGGGCTGTAGGGCTGGTGGTAACGCATCGTAGCCACGATCGTCCACCATGTCCATCCATCCCATATTGAGTCAAATGGAGGTCATCCCAAATTAAGGTGCACCATTCGAAACCCACATCAAAAGTAATAGTATGGACCAAGTCCAAGAATTAAATCAAAGAACAAATGTCCATTAGGGATAGCTAGCCCACTTGACCCTATCAAGCCATCCTGTTTTGGTCATTTCAAATTAGCATAAGTGCCGACGTCTATCCATCATCGTTCTCTTTCTTGAAATCCAGCAAACATACGCCAAATCCAACCACTTCATTTTGGAGTCTCCTCCACTTACACCATTGTTAAAATGGTTCCAATATTGACTGAGAGTATACCAATAAGAGGCCCCGGTCCCTTTACAAGCAATCATAGTTTTACACATAGATTAGTTCTTTTACATTTTGAAAACAACTCATACTTGATATCAAAATATCGTATTCGCTTCAAAATATCATTCATTTCAAAATATCATATTTACTTCAAATATGTCAATTTCACTTGAAAATATCTTTTCATTCGAATGTCCATTTCGAATTTCAATTTATATCACAACTCCATTTTAACCCAATTTGCACTTAAATTCACGATTTAAATATAAACATCCTAACCTTGCACAGTTTGAATTTTTAGAAAATAGTTCTATTAGTTTAAATAGGTTTAAAAGGTTAAAATAGTTTAGATATTAAAATAGATTATATATTAAACAATTTTGGTAATTTAAATAATTTAAAAAATGAGTTTTAAAATGGTTTATAGGAAAATAGTTTATAGTGACAATAATTTCAAATTCAAAACTGTTTCTTTCCATTTTCAAAAATTTGGATGCATCTCCAAATTTCAATCAAACTGATGCAATTTCAAATCTCTCAATTCAAATCGTCTTCAATCTCAATTCAATTCAAACTGACTCAATTTTGTTTTCAATCCAAATCAATTTCAATTCAAATTAATTTTGATTTTGATTTCAATTCGAATTAATTTCAATTCAATTCTCAATTTTAAACCATTTCAATTTATATTAGTTTCAAGTTCGATTCCAAAATGCCGATTTAAATCACTTAAATTAAATTAAAATTCAATGTTCAAATTTTAGATTCAAATCTTTTAAAATAATTCAATTTCGGTTTCAATTTGAAATATCCATTTAAATTACTTATACTTGGATATATTTCAAAGTTGAAGTAAAAGTTCAAACCTTTAAAACAATTTCAATTCCCATAATTCAAGTCATATGTCGTTTTTACTTCACATTTCAAAATAAATTCTTAAAAAAATTTCTTTTAACCAACTTCAATCTCAACATTTCAAGACTTGAATTCGAAATAAATTCAATTCTCATAAATTCAATTGTTTTATTCTTTAAAACGATATCATTTATATAATTTCAAAACCAAGAATTTTAAAACCATTTAATTTAACCAATTCGGTGTCCGTATATAATTTTCTATCCTGTGTCCAAGTGAATAGTTATTTCATTAATTTCAGGGATGGATACATGTCATTTCAATCTAAATCAAAGGGTCATACGTATATATCATTCCAATCTATTTCTTAATTTATTCAAAATAATTCAAATAACAGTTTTATATACTATCAAATAAAACAAAGGGTGATAACAGGAAAATATAAAAACAAACAAACATCCAATCATCCAAATATCCACCAATAGCCATCCATCACAATCGACATCCAAATCAGTCAAAATATCACAACAATTAACTAGTTATCAATATCGGGTGTCTAACTAGCAATTTAATTTCAATTTCAAATTTAAATTTGGATTAAAATTCCTAACAGTTCAATTCATATGTCAATTTAAATACCATTTAAATTACCAAAAAACAGTCAATAAAATTAATTACTTTATGATATCAATTTAACTAACATCAGAAATATTTTAGTATTTCGTGAGCGTTTAAACACTCATCTTTATTTAAAACTGAAAATTTTTCAGCTTCAAATAACTTTCAATTTGATTCCACGTCGTAGATGATGTCAATATATCGCAATGCGACGTGTTGTATGAAGAAAAATATATGGATATATTGACATTTGATACAATTAATAATATAATTAACAACTAATTAACAAAATTAAACATAACCTTCTCAATCTCGTTCCCTCTCTCCCGTTACCATGCTTGTGAGATTTTCGTCTTTGTTCTCTTTCTTTTTTATTAACACTCGGTCGAGCCTCGGCCAACGCCAATGCCAACCGCCGCTGTATTACATACCGAACAATCAAATGCCGGAAATACCAGATTGTTAGGAAAAAGAAGAAAGAGGCAGAAGAAGGAAATAGAAATAACAACATAGAATCTCACAATCGCGGTGGAACAATAAATAATAGATAAAAACTGATCTTTATATAAAAGAACTATAACAGTTTTTATACATTACATCATCAAAGTACAATACAAATCAATAGCACAATACTGGATAGTTATAATAACTTGTCCTCACAAAAGCTGAATATACATCCTACAATACATAGCGGAATATAAATCAGATATGTGAAAATTCATTTACCATCCAGCTCGTCTCCTGATCTCCATAGCATCATATCCTAGATCTATAATACATGTTCTAACCCGAGCATTATAATAAAATAACACTCGAGTCAGTCTGGAAAACCAGCATGAGAAAACACACTCAAATTGAATTACTAAGGTTATCAAATCTTTTGAAAATCAAGGGTATCTCGTAAGGCCACATCACAAATAAACACGATGGGTTTTTACCTTACGATAACAAAAACATTTCATATCAATTCTCTGATATTATAATAGCGTCTAAGTACAAATACTTATTCAAATAGCTGAAATGCTTGCATCTCACGTTTCAGCATAGTTGGACAGAATCAAAACCATATGGCGCTTATTGGAGAATGGATTCCATACGAATGACTAGGCACTGGAGTATCACCTATCACTGTACACGTCTAGAACAGCGTACCAAGGACCACGCTGGAATCCCCTGCTACACAAGACCGGACTGTCCTTGACCTGGATAGATCGAATATGCTATCACCTCGGGTGTTCCTACCCTCTTTCAAGCTCCTTCCATATACCATAGTAATAAATAATATCCAAGGTTATCTAGAAAGGTGATAAACATACCCTGATTGGGGGCTACCCACTTAACCTTATTGCATCTCCCCTGCTTTTCAGTCATTCCCGGTTGATGAGGCTAGAAGCTACGATTACCTTTTTAAGGAATTTTCACTTAGAGTGCTCATTGTCCTCCAATGACAATGTTCTGATAGCATTCATCCATACAAGTCCATTTCGAGTCCAATCGGAACCGAAGACACTACTCCTACTACATCCATTTTGGAATCACCCTCAGGATTAGTAGCGATTAGCCCTTGCACTTCACTGCTCCATCGACTCCATGCTCTTGTTTTCACATCGAAAACATACTCATTGGATCAAAGTGGTTTTAGGATAATAAACCCGATCCCGGTCTCTTCGAAACAATATTTGATATTTCCGGTAAACTCAACTCCGGTTATTCAAGAAATAAACAGACGAAAATAAGATCAGAGATCACCTCCTAACCGTTAGTGGAAAAATTTTCTTATAAACGTCCTAGAAGAATGAAACGAGTTTATACATACAGTATAGCACCTCGAACGGTAACCATATCATATAATTACCGTATTTTTCCTAGATATTTCCAAAGCTTTATTTTTGAGTCCAGATTTTGATAGTCAGTTATTTAACTATCAAATAAACAATCATTCAACCAAATATTCCATTTTCCCACTGAATAACTCCAAATCTTTTTTAATTTAACTTTAATAAATTAAATCTCTTCACCTAAAATATATATTTAAACTTATCGAATTTAGTAGGTTCACCAACTATCCCTTTCAAATAATTTTTTAAAACACCTTTTTAAAAATAATATGGAAAGTACTACTGCGGTATCAAACCTTGGATTCACAGTTCAATGGTTACGTCTCTATCCCAGAGAAATTCAAGACTTAACTACAGGCATTCACTGCCTCCGATTACGCCACTCGAGTATACTAATATTTCTGAAAACTCTATTTAATCATTTTCAAAATAATACGTACGAAATTTCTATAATAATTTTCCAGGTTAACTTTAGACAAAACTACTTTTTAAATAAAAGCTATTATAAAAAATATTAATATTGAATAATTATCCTTTTCAAATAATAATACAGATTAAACCTTTAATAATAATTAACTACTATATCTAACTTGATTAATATTTACTTTAGCAATTTTAAAAAAATTAAATTATAAAGTTTTATAAAACATTCTTTAAACACTTTTAAATTTTTTAATGAATACTTAAAATCTTTCTTTTTAAAATAAACTTAACTTTTTCGAAAAATATAACTCCGATATAGCCAGTCTAATTATTTTATAAATCCCTCTTGATTTATTTCCAACTTGATTTACGTTCCAATTCCGTAAATTCCTTTTTTACATTTCTAAAAATAAACCTACTATTTATTTTTAAAACGATTTACCTATTTCCTTATAAATTCCCATCATGAGTTTATAATTTTTCAAATAATCCACTGATAATTCTTCACTTTATTTTATAAACTTCATTTATAATTCCCGTAATCTCATCTCCCATTTATCACTGTTTTCACGGCACTTAATCGATTTTAAATCGATTCCCTACATTAAATTCCATTCTAAAATTGATTTCTTTATTCGTCCAAATTTATTCCAAAACCCACTAATTTCAGATTCACTTCTTTTTTATGGTTTAAAATCTTATTTAAATTTAAAACATCAATTTCATATTTTATTATCAAAATTCCCCTTTTATTTCTAAAACTATTTAAATCTTAAATTTAAAAAAATACATTCTTTTATACTTAAAACAATATCGCTTAAGTTCTTATCTTTAAAAACCCTTTAATTCACATTTGTTCAAATCTCTCTATTTTTCCATATTCTGGAATTATTAAATAAGATTTTAAAACTCAACTATTTATTTTTCCCAAATTCATTGCTTTTAAATTATCCCACTTACTATAAATATTTTTACTATAAAATTTCCCTTTTTATTTTCATTTAAAAATTCAATGTTCATATTTTGATATTTTAAAATGCCAAAAATATATCCAATGGTACCATATCATCCAATAAATTCAATTTCCAATATAATCTATCACAGATTATTCAAATAAATCATATCATTGCATATGAAAATAATTTCAACATTTTTTAGGAATCCCGTTCGATCCCTTCAACCTATTTTCCTTGCATCCACAAATGTTAATACAATATAAAAATACCAATCCCACTTCGAGGGAGATTTCGCGGTACATAGGATCATTCGCTATTATGCATGGCGTATAGGTCTCATCCGCTGTACATATGCAGGAATATCATTCACTATAATATATATACTACTATATATAATAACACATCCAATTGATAATAATTATCAATCCAACTAATTAATCCATAATTTGTTTTAATTATTTAAAAATTAACTTCGAAAATCCAAAATTGAGTGAGGTTAACTCACATTTAATTTCTAGTCGCTTTCGTGCTCCGGTTCCGATTGAATCTGAACGCATTTGAATTTATTTGAAAATTCCAAAAGCTCAAAGTTCGTTCAATCCAGCTTCCATGGGTCGCATTCATCGATAGGAACGCTACGCAAAAAAAATGCATCTTGATTGGTCCTAAAATGAACGAGATATGGAATTTACAATCTAGAGATTTTATTATAAGCAATAAATTTTATAATTTAAATTTTCAAAAGAAAACCCAATACCCACTTAACAAACCTGGCCCGCTTACCTTCTTCTTCTTCCCTTTCTTCGATTTGCTTGCAACTCTTTCCCTATCGTGCATGCGTGCATGCATAGCCACCACACACACGAAAACGAACCAGCCCACCCCAACAATCTCCTCTTCGACCCCTCAGCACACACGCCTCCTCTGACAACCATCTCAATCATCGTACGTCGTCGTGATCTGCAACTTCTTGAAGGCGAAGCCAAATGTCGCAGCTTGCAGTAGTTAATCGCACACTATGAAAATTTGCCGCGAGCCGCTATCTCACGCGAGCATCCCAACACAATCGACCCCAAACCCTAACGTTGCCCCAAATTCTCCCATACCCAAACCCTAGTATCAAAACTATAGTTGAGCACTATCGAGGTCTCCAAATCTCGATCGTACCTCCCAAAACCCATACCACATCAAAGTTAATGCAAAAATAAGATTTTAACAATTTGTTTCATGATTCTTAACCGAGTATTTAACTAGAAAATAATCTTCGAAGTTAGCCATCTTTTTTTCTCTTTCTCTTTCGGATATTATGAAATGAAGAGGGGACGTGATATGAAAAGGAGGGAAGCGTATTTGAATTAGCTTGCTACAGTGATTTGAAGAGAGGTTAAAAGCGCTGATGTGAAATTTTTGTCAAATCCACTTATTATTTAAATTTAAATCATCTCAAATTCATAGCTTAAATTTTGATTTTCTATCAAGGCATGATGCCAGGCATTCGTAATGTTATACCCCTATTCGGAACACGATGGAAAAGGTTTCGAGTCCTAATTCGATCGTATGGAAAAGATAGCTTTTTGGACCCAATTATTATGTTGAATTTTCAATATAAATTTCAGCGCGTTTATATCTCGTACGGCTAAATGAAAACTTTAAACGTTACCAAATTTGAAATCAGATAATAATACACTATTATGGATCTAATGAAACTGGTTTCGCAAATTCCAAGACTGTATCCAGAAGGCTATTTTTAAAAGTCAATTTAAACGATATATTTTTAAAACCAAACAAACAACCTTTAAATTCAAATTTAAAATTTTTGTTATCTTTTGTATTATCAATATAAACCTTATAAGCCTTTAAATTATTTTTAACAAGCTTAAAAATCAATATTAAATATTTTAACCAATCAAATTATTAATTCAATAATAAAAATTATCAAATAATCGCTTTTATTTGAAATTTAAGTTAAAATTTAACATCTGAATATTTAAAATCAATTAAATATTCCAATCTCAAATCTCCAAAATTCTGGGTCATTAAATTCCTCCTTCTATAAGAATTTCGTCTCCGAAATTGCCAGGTAAGAAGAATGGTCCAAGCCCGTTGACTATTTTCCCCAAAACCAATCAGCTTAAACAATTTTTTTTTTCAAACCAATCTATTTGAACCACATTTTCGCTATCTCTAACTTCCAATTTCATCTATGGATTCCAAACAGTATCTTTTACTCAACCATTTCAAATTAAAATCCCAAATCAAATTTTAATTATTCAAAAAATTTATAACTACTTAAAGTCTCGAAAAAATTCGCCAACGTCTCCTTTGCGCGGCTAAATCCAAAAAACTAAAAAGCTGCCTCTACGGTCCCAAATCACCAAAAGAAAACAAAACCAAGTGGCTCAACAAGAAAATCATCAATTTCATACACAATTTAAACATATACTTTTTCATCGGGCAACTAAAAAAATTCTTCTGGAATCGAAGGCAACAATTTAGCTTTTGCTTTTAATTACCTGCATCTTATTTACAAATAACATCCCACCACATAATTCAAAATAATTTTATTTATCCCTTTTCAAAAATTTCAATATTTTATTTACTTAAGCCCGTACGATGTACATATATCCTCCGTACGCAATATCAACTTTGATCGCTCACTTGATCACACAATTTCACTTCTGAACTAGTATCGTTCACTTCACACGACTCTCAAGTGCGGACTCAGATCTGGTTTCTTGATTATAAACTGTCATTCTCCTTGCATAGCCATATACTATGATAGAAAATTCTAGAATCAATCAAAAATCCATATCCAGGGTTCGCCGTCGAAAATCGAGTAAAAAACCCTAACTCGGATCGATATAACTATCTCGAAATTCTATGCTCGAATCTGGATCAAATCGCTATGCGAATAAAATAATATACATATAACTCACGTGTTCATTTCCAATTTATTATTAGCTATATCAATTTCTTTTGTTCACATTTATTTCATTTCTATCAATCTTCCACACTTGTCATTTTACACTCCTTTTATTTAATCTTCATTCAAATACTTCTCAATATATTTTTCCGATACCAATTTTACTTAAGAACCTCACCATCAACTTCTTAAGTTTAATATAAATATTTTATATAACTCCTTATATTTATTTCCACTTCATCACTTTAGTTTATATCCAATTTTTATTCAAAATTGAATCAGTTCCATTTGAACTCAATTTACCTTCCATTACTAATTTATTTCCAATCAAATTTAGCATTGAATTTTATCAACCATCTCTCAAACCATATTTAGTTGACCAATTTCTTAAATTAGTTCCATTCACTAATTAATTTAATATCTCAATAAATTTTTATTTCCAAATTTTTATTTTATTTAGTCCACTCGAACTAAATTTTTACGATTTCACTTTATTCAACACAATTAAATCAAATATCATTCCAATATTCAGTTTTAATTCCATTTACTTCCTAATTAGATAATTTACTCTATTTTCTAATTTATTCAAACTTAATAAATTTTAAATCCAATAACTTATTCCATATAGCCTACTAGGCTTAATTCTCAAATTTCTCTCATTTAACTTAGTTCGAGTAAATTTCCATTTCAATTCAAAATTCAATTTTTATAAGTTTTCGAACTTATTCATATCCCATAAACATTTTAAACCAAACTCTATAGTTTTAAAACAACTACTTAATATTTCAAATTCATTTTTGAAATCAATTATATCCAAAATCCTGTGGTATATCAAATTATTCCTTTGAATTTCAAATCAAAATCATTTTTGCAAACAACTCCAATCCAAATCATTAAGGTAGCAATTCCTCCATTGAAAACTCGAAATTGAACACCGATGATGTCGCGATCATCATCGAAATTATTTTCTAGCGACCAAAGTGAGTTTAGTGCTTTTCCTCTTTTTAAAACCATTTTTAAATATTTTTAATTCGAAATCTTATTAGATTTCATTTCCAATTCAAAAATATTTCCAAAAAATATTACTATTATTTTCCAAGACTTGGAAAACATTTCAAAACCAACGAAATTTAAATTCCCAAATTTCCAACTTTTAAATCCTTTATAAATCGTTTTTATAAACCATATCATCTTTAAATATTCCTCTGGAATCCTATTCCATTTCGATTTTAAATCACATTTATAAACTCATTTTTTACAAACTCTGTTTTGTTATATGAATTAATTACTTAACTTTTGGTTACAATTTCAACTTTTATTCAATTACCAAAACACTCAAATGGTAATAGTTTAATATTATCAGTTCCTAACAACTAAGTACATCATATCAAATTATAATAATTTTCTAAAAATAATTTCTTTATATAAAAATAATTTGGGTAGAATTATTTCAATTACCCCATTTAAAACAATACTATGTCGAATTACTCTATTACAATGCTTAGAAATCTCTATCAATAACGTTAATTAATCGTATTGACCAGAATCCATAAACCACTCAACAAACCAATCAACACAATATAAAACGATTTTATATTCACCATCAAATATGCGCTCATGTCTATTAATACACTCAAACTCATTCTAGGGTGTTACTGACCCTATCTCTAATGAATAATTCCCACCAGAGCCAAGGTTCTCACTTAACCTTCAGCTCTGATACCAAGTATCACGGTCCTGATTTTCAACCTCTAAAAATCAATATCAATACATCCACTATATTACATGACAAACAATCGAATGCCGGAAATACCAGATCGTTAGGGAAAAGAAGAAAGAGGTAGAAGAAGGAAATAGACATAACAAGATAGAATCTCACAATCACAGCGGAACAATATATAATGGATAACAACTGATCTTTATACAAAAAGAACTATAACTATTTTTATACATTACATCATCAGAGTATAGCACAATACTGGACAGTTATAATAATTTATCCTCATAAAAGCTGAATATGCAGCCTATAATACACAGTGGAATATAAATCAGATACGTGAAATATGCATTTGCCATCCAGCTCGTCTCCTGAGCTCCATAGCATCCTATCCAGGATCTGTAATAATCGGTATGACCCGAGCATTATAGTAAAATAACAACCGAGTCAGTTTAAAAAACCAGCGTGAGAAAACACACTTAAATTGAATTATTAAGGTTATCAAATCCTTTGAAAATCAACGGTATCTCGTAAGACCACGCCACAAATAAACACGACGGGTTTTTACCTTATGATAACCAAAAACATTTCGTATCAATCCTTTGATGTTATAATAGTGTCTAAGTACAAATACTTATTCAAATAGCTGAATTGCTTGCATCTCATGTTTCGGCCAAGTTAGGCAGAATCAAAACCATATGGCGCTTATTGGAAAATGGATTCCATACAAATGACTAGGCATTGGGGTATCACCTATCATAGTACATGTCTAGAACAACATACCGAGGACCATGCTGGGATGCCCTGCTATACTGGACCGGACTATCTCAGACCTGGATAGACCGAATATGCTATAACCTCAAGTGTTCCCACCCTCCTTCGAGCTCCTTCCATATACCGTAGTAATAAATAATGTCCAAGGTTATCTAGAAAGGTGATAAGCATACCCTAATTGGGTGCCACCCACTTAGCCTTGCTGCATCCCCCATGCTTTTCAGTCATTCTCGGTTGATGAGGCTAGATGCTACGATTACCTTTTTAAGGAATTTTCATTTAGAATGCTCATTATCCTCCAATGATAATATTCTGATAGCATTCATCCATATAAGTCCGTTCTGGGTCCGAACGAAACCGAAGGCACTACTCCTACTACATCCATTTTGGAATCACCCTCAGGATTAGTAGCGATTAGCCCTTGCACTTCACTGCTCCATCTTCGACTCCATGCTCTTGTTTTCACATCGAAAATGTACTCGTTGAATCGAAGTGGTTTTCGGATAACAAACCCGATCTCGGTCTCTTTGAAACAACGTTTGATATTTCCGGTAAACTCAACCCCGGTTTTTCAGGAAATAAACAGACGAAAATAAGATTGAAGGTCACCTCCTAACCGTTAGTGGATGGATTTCTTAATAGACGTCCTAGAAGAACGAAATGAGTTTATACGTATAGTATAGCACCTCGAACGGTAACTATACTATAAAATTTCCATATTTCTCGTAAATATTTCCAAAGTTATATTTTTGAGTCCAGATTTTGATAGTCGGTTATTTAACTATAAAATAAACAATCATTCAACCAAATATTCCATTTTTTCACTGAATAACTCCAAATCTTTTTTTAATTTAACTTTAATAAATTAAATCTCTTCACCCAAAATATATGCACTTAAAATTATTGAATTTAGTACGTTCACCAACTATCCCTTTCAAATGAATTTTGGAAACCCCTATTTAAAAATTATATGGAAAGTACCACTGCGATATCAAACCATGGATTCACAGTTCATTGGTTACGTCTCTATCCTAGAAAAATTCAAGACGTAACTGCAGGCACTCACTGCCTCTGATCACGCCATGCGAGTATATCAATACTTCATGAAAACTCTATTTAATAATTATCAAAATAATAAGTACGAAATTTCTATAATAATTTTCCAAGTTAACTTTTGAAAAAACTACTTTTTAAATAAAAGATATTATATAAAATATTAAAATTGAATAATTATCCTTTTATAATAATACTGATTAAACCTTTAATAATAATTAACTACTATAACTAACTTAATTAATATTTACTTTAACAATTTTAAAACAATTAAATAATAATTTTTATAAAAAATTCTTTAAACAGTTTTAAATTTCCAATTAATACTTAAAAAACTTTCTTTTTAAAATAAACTTAACTTTTTCGAAAAATATAACTCCAATACAGTCGGTCTAATTATTTTATAAATCCCTCTCGAATTATTTCCAGCTTGATTTACGTTCCAATTCCGTCAATTTCTTTTTCACATTTCTAAAATTAAAACTTCAATTTATTTATAAAACGATTACCCATTTCCTTATTAATTCCCATCATGAATTTATAATTTTTCAAATTATCCATGGATAATTCTTCACTTTATTTTATAAACTTCATTTATAATTCCCATAATCTCATCTCCCGTTTATCACTGTTTTCATAGCACTTAATCGATTTTAAATCAATTCTCTGCATTAAATTCCATTTTATAATTAATTTCTTAATTAACCCAAATTTATCCCAAAACCCATTAATTACAGATTCACTTCCTTTTTATGGTTTAAAATCTTATTTAAATCTGAAATATAAATTTCATATTTTATTATCAGAATTCCCCTTTTATTTCCCAAACTATTTAAATCTTAAATTTAAAAAAAAATACATACTTTTATACTTAAAACAATTAAGCTTAAGTTCTTTTTTAAAAAAACCCTTAAATTCACATTTATTCAAATCTCTCTATTTTTCCATATTTCAAAATAATTAAATAGGATTTTAAAAATCAATTATTTATTTTCCCAAATTCATTGCTTTTAAATTTATCCAACTTACTATAAATATTTGTACTTTAAAATTTCCCTTTTTATTCTCCTTTAAAAATTCAATATTCATATTTTTGACACTTTAAAATGCCAAAAATATATCCAGCAATATCATAGCATCCAATAAATTCAATTTCCAATATAATCTATCACAGATTATTCAAATAAATCATATCACCGCTATGAAAATAATTTCAACTTTTTTGAGGAATCCCTCCCTGCATCCATAGATGTTAATACAATATAGAAATACCAATCCACTTTGAGGGGCATATCGTGGTACATAGGGTCATCCGCTATTATCCGAGTAGTATATGGTCTCATCCGCTCCACATATGCAGCAATATCAATCACTCCAATATATATACTACTTTATATAATAACACATCCAATTGATAATAATTTATCAATCCAACCAATTAATCAATAATTAGTTTTAATTATTTAAAAATTAACTTCAAAAATCCAAAACTGAGTGAGGCTAACTCACGTTTAATTTCCAGTCGCTTTCGCCTTCCGCTTCCGATTGAATCCAAACGCGTTTGAATTTATCTGAAAATTTTAAAAGCTCCAATTTCGTTCAATCCAGCTTCCATGCATCGCATTCGTCGATACGAATGCAATGCAACAAACCGCATCTCGATTGGACATAAAATAAACGAGATATGGAATTTACAATCTAGCGATTTTATTATAAGCAATAAATTTTATAATTTAAATTTTCAAAAGAAAACCCAATACCCACTTAACGAACCCAGCCCGCTTACCTTCTTTTTCTTCCTCCCCTTCTTCGATTTGCCTGCAACTCTTTCCCCCTCGTGCACGCTTGCTCGCACGGCCACTGCACACACGAAAATGAACCCACCCACCTCAACAATCTCCTCTTTGACCCATTGTCACACCTGCCTCCTCCGACAACCATCTCGATCATTGCACGTCGTCGCGATCAGCAGCTTCTCGAAGGCGAACCCAAATGTCGCAGCTTGCAGTAGTTAGTCGCACACCACAAAATTTTTCCAATGAGCTGCTATCTCACACGAGCAACCCAACACAATCGACCCCAAAACCTAACGTTGCCCCAAATTCTCCCACACCCAAACCCTAGTATCGAAAATGCAGTTTTATTGAATTCCAAGATTGTATCCCTGAAGCCTATTTTTAAAAGTCGATTTAAACGATATATTTTTAAAACTGAACAAACCACTTTTAAATTCAAATTTAAAACTTTTATTATCTTCAGTATTATCAATATAAATCTTATAAGTCTTTAAATTATTTTTAACAAGCTTAAAACTCAGGATCAATATTTTAACTAATTTCAAATTATTAATTCAATAATAAAAATTATCAAATAATCGATTTTATTTGAAATTTAAGTTAAAAATTAACATCTGAATATTTAAAATCAATTAAATATTACAATCTCAAATATCCAAATTGCGGGTCGTTACATTAGGGCTTCGTTTATGCAAGAATGAAATTATACAGCCTTATATAAGTTTCCGATCCGATTTACACATAAATTTTCCGGACTCCAAACGAAGCGTGCCACCTGATGTTTTATATGTTATACCTCTATTCCGAACACAATGGAATAAGTCTCGAAAACCAATTCCATCATATTCAAAAGATACTTTTCAAAATCAAATTATTTTAATTAAATTCCTTTAATTAATTTCTACGCTTTTCAAGCACGCACAGCCAAATGATTAAGTCCGATCGCTATGAAACTTTAAACCTATAATACATCACTATTATGAATCCGATGAAACTAGTTTCGTCGGAATCCAAGAAAGTGCTCAAAAAGACTATTTTTACTTGTTAATTAAAACAAGTAGTTTCCAAAATCAATTTATTCACTTTTAAACTCAATTTTAAAGTTAAAAAATTTCATTCTCGCTTAAATAAAATTTAAATCGACTTTCAAAATCATTTTCATTCATATTAAATTCAAGATTCAATTATCTAAGCAATTTCTAATATTATTTAGTTATCCAATAAATCACTATATTTGAAATATAAGTTATTTAGCTTGTAAAATTTAACTTTTAAAACGAATTTAGATAACAAAACAACTACTTGCATTTTACAGTAATTCTACATTTATTATCCAATCCCAGCTATTGATTATAAACACATTCAATACATAGAATTTCGATTCAATACTTGTTATTGCTTTAATCTTCAAAATTGATTATTTCAAAATTTTATTCAAGTTCATATTAAATAAACAGGAAATTATTGTCAAGGACAAAAAAATTCAGCATTTTAACATCAAGGACAGACCTTCAGTATTTTAGCCTGAATGACAACTTTCTTTAGGTATCAGTTTTTAGTTATTGATAGTAGTTTTTAGGTATCAGTTTGTAGTTATCGGTAGCAGGTTTTAGGTATCAGTTTTTAGTTCGTTAGCAGTTTGGGAATAATGTTTGTCCTTATGCATAATTTTGGAAGAATGTTTGTCCTTATGAATAATTTTTAGGAGAATGTTTGTTCTTGTGGTTAAAATATTGAGGTCGTGTCCTTAAGGATAAAAATATACAAATGTTTGTCCTTTAAATTAATTCCCCCTTAAATAAATTACATAAATAATCCATTACATTTTTATTTCTAAAAATTTTTGTTCCGTGATTATATTAAATTTAATAATTTAAAATAGTTAAAAATACGGGTCGTTACAACCATTAATCTACTTTATTATGTATAATATTTCGTTTTTGTCAGCTTTGTTTTTAAAAACTTATTTTATTCCAATTATTGATTGATTGCTTGGCCTTTGTACCAATACCCAAACATTATTTGTTCAAATCGATTAAGTCATTCTTGCATAAATAAAATCCAGAAATCATTATTTGATGCTTCCTGGTAATTTTTTCGGTTCAAAATTAGATATAAACGCAACATTACTCATTTGATTTATTTGTCTTCTAATCGAAACTTTGTTATCTAGATTTTCAAGTAGGTTATCAATAGGATGATCTTTTAAAATGTAAGGTGGTGATTTCAAATCATTATTATTTTTATTATTATTATTTTCAATCATATTATTTTGATTATTATTATTTTCAATCATATTATTTTGATCATTATTATTTTCAGTGATTCTATTTTGATTAGTGTCATAAATTTCTTCATCGTCTTTACCTATACTTTTGAAGTTTTCATCAAACGAGACATGAAGATTTTCTTCTATAACATTTATTCATTTGTTAAAAATTCTGTAAGCTTTACTTTGATCAGAATACCCAACAAAAATTCCTTCATCGACTTTTGAAACGAATTTTCCAAGATTATCTTTTGTGTTTAGAATAAAGCATTTTGATCCAAATATTCGAAAATACGATACTTTTGGTTTTTCTTTTGTAGAACATTTCATAACTTGTATTTTTAGTCATAGGACTAAGAGTCACTCGATTTAATATGTAACAAGCAGTAACAACTGCTTCGGTCCAAAAAAATTCGGTAAGCCAATGCCATTTAGGAGAGTTCGAGCACATTCTTGTAAGGTGCGACTTTTTCTTTCGACTACTCTGTTTTGTTGTGGTGTTCGTGGAAATAAAAAATTATGAGTAATTTCCTTCTTGTTATAAAATTTTATAAATAATTCATTTTCAAATTCCCCAACATGGTCACTTCTTATACTTTTTATTTTTAAATCCATTAAAGTCTTAATTCGTTTGGCAAAAATATTAAACATTTCGAATGTATCACTTTTATGTTTTAAAAATAGCGTCCAAATATATCTTGAAAAATTATCTACAATTATAAAAACATATTTATTATGATTTATCAAACATGCTTGAGTTGGACCAAATAAGTTCAAACGAAGTAATTCAAGTGGTTGTTTAGTAGAAATTTCCATTTTAGGTTTAAAACGAGCTTTTCTTTAATTTTCCAAGTTGACATGCATTGCATATATTTTTAACTTTCAAATTTATTATGGGTAATCCTCTTACAAATTATTTTTAGCTAATTTGTTTATATATTTGAAATTTATATGACAAAATCTTTTATGCCATATCCATTGATCATCATGATTTGCGGTTAAACATAAATCATTATTATGATTAATATTCATGTTAGAATATAAATATTTTAGTTTCTTTTTCCTTCAAAAATTAAATTTTTATTTCGATCAAAGATATTGCGTTTATCTTTTTCAAAATCAATTCTAAATCTCTTATCGCATAATTGGCTTATACTAAGTAAATTATGTTTTAAATTTTTAACTAATAAAACATCTGAAATAATAGGAGAAGTAGATGTACCAACATTGATGACGTTTCCAATTCTGATAACATATGCTTTGGAATTATCTCCAAAAGTGACCGTGCCACCGTCCATGTAAGTGATGTTTGATAGCATGAGTGCATTTCCTGTCATATGTTTGCAGCATCCACTATCGAGTATCCATTTTTTCTTATTTTTGTTTATGGGTACCTGCAAAATAATAAAAAGTTTTAACTGGTATCCACATCCTTTGTTAGGGTCCTATGGGTTAGCAGGAAGGTAGCCATACCCATGAAGATTTGGAACCTTTAGAGATGTAATTTTCATTATGAACTATCTCCTTTAAACATACACATATGTGTATTTGTCTAATCAATTTGTTATTTGTTTTGGGAATCCATGTCTTAATCATTTTTTGTTTCCTTATTTTCATATTTAGATTTTGTTTTTCTAAAACTTATGCATAATGTACTATACTTCTTGATACTTTGATTATTACTAGAAACCAGATTACTTCTAGAACGTTTATGATTATTTTTGTTAAATTCTAATACATTCCTATTTCCTAATGGTTTTGAAATCTTTATTAAATTATCTAGATTTTTCTTTCCTTTATTAAATTTGGAAATATCATTAGTAATTTTATCTAATATATTTTTGAGATCGAAAATTTCTAAATTAGCTAATTCTAAATTTTGTTTTAATTTATTCTTTTCTTTTTCAAGTTCATAATTCTCTATTTAGTTATTCTCTATCTCATGGGTTAAAGTAGCATTTTGAGATAATAATTTTCTACATTTGTTTTGTGCTAATTCTAATTCTTCTTCTAAAATAGTTTTCTCGTCTTTTAACATTCCAATTTCTCGTTCAACTCTGTCTAATTTTTCCACAATTTTCTTTATTTAATTTCTTCAATTCTCTATGCTTTTCATCTAATTCTATACTAATTTCAAGAATTTAATCATATGTTAATTCAGAACGCACTTCATTTATGCTAGCCATGAAGCAAACACTTATTTGTTCTGAGTCACTGTCGCTATCTGATGAAGAGGAAGAGTTGGAGTCATCCTAAATTACTTGAAATGCTCTTCTCTTTTCCTTGAAATTTTCGAATTTGTTTTTCTTTTTATCTTTGTTGGGTAGTGGACAGTCTTCCTTCATACGGCCAAATTTATCACACCCAAAGCATTTCATTGATGTTTGATTTGAGAAATTAGTGTTGCTATAGTTTTGAAATTTCATCATCTTTTTGAACTTCTTGTAATTTTTGGCGATGAAAACAATCTCATCTTCTTCCAAGTTGGATTTGTCCTTGTTTGCTTGAAATATGATGTTTTTCCTTTCTTGATTTTGCACTTTTCTGGCCTGTAAATTAGCTTTATACGACATTATAGTTTCTATTAATTCTTCGACTTTGAGTTGGGAAAGATTGTTAGCTTCTTCAATGGCTAAAACTTTACTTTCCCATTCATTTGTCAAAGAGTTCAAAATCCGTGTTGCTAAATCGAAATCAATGAATTTAACTCCTAGTGCCATAAGATCGTATTATATAGTTTGAAATCTAGCATACATATCAATAATTGATTCATTTGATTTCATTTTAAAAGATGAAAATTGATTTTGTAGAATAGAAATTTCTGTTTGCTTGACTTTATTTATGCCTTCATGGGTAATTGTAATGTACGCCATATATCATAAGTGGTAGTGCACAACATGACTCATGAAAATTCATTTTTATCGAGTGAGCAAAATAAAACATTCATAGCTTTGGCATTGTAAGATGCCTCATCAGCCCATGTGCCTATATCAGTGTTAGGTGCTTCAAGTTTATTTTGAGTTGTTAACCATATTTCTAAAACATTTGCTTCCAAAAAAATTCGCATGCGCATTGACCAATAAGCATAATTAGAGCCAGTGAATAGTGGGGAACCTGCAGTTGATTAATTTTCTTGAAATGTACTTGCCATATTAATAATTTCGGCTATGTATTACTGTAGATTCAAATGACCAAGCTCTGATGCCAATTGAAAGTCTAGTGGATCGTATACTATCTAACTTGTGTATAATATGCAAGTATATAAATCAATGCAATATTTGACGATAAATAGTAAAATATAAAACGCGTGCAAACTGGAGTTTTTATACTGGTTCGAACCTCCCGTCCTACGTTCAGTACCGAAGCTCCCCTTCGGTATTTACTTTATATAAACTACTCTTACTTCGCCTGGAAGAATAGGTTTAATACAAAAGTGTCTTTGACAATCTTGTGTTCCAATAACACAGTTTTTGACTTATAGTACAAATATTCCTATGATCACCTTTGAGTATATGAATATGATTGCTTTAGTTGTAGGAAGTGATTTAACCAAAAGATTATAATGGATTGAGAGTATGTAAACAATATATATGCAGGAGAGTGCTTTGAAATCAAGAGAGTAAAGAATAGATCAAATCATGTTAAGTTAGTGATTTCTATTTCTCAATCAAAATGTTATTTATAGAATCAGAGAGGTGCGGATGAAGAATTGTTACTCTTCGAAGAAATTTTTTCATTTTAATGGCTGCAACTCTTCATGAAAGATGATTTTCTTTAGTTTCAAAAAGAAGTGTCTTTTCGAATATGACAGTTTTAGCCATGACAGAAGTCTGTGGTATAATGACAGACGTATGTGATTAGTTTTAATTTTCTAACTCGAGACTAGTTACAGATATTTGTAAGTATATCTTAGACGTCTGTGAGGTGAAAAAACAGTTTTTAACTGATAATAAATGATTTCGACGACTCGATTTTATTTTCAATATAACTCGTTGTACTCCCGTTATTTTCCAATATATCTTTGTTATATCGACCGATATAGTATTTGGTTCCTTCACTGCTATTTAATAAATTGCCCAACGCTCAAACTATACGGGAGGAGGGATCTAGTTTGCCTTTTATTTATCCTTTTAAATCTCCTCTTCTTGGATTATTGTAGATATTTTATGTTCATTAGAAATATAGTTTACACAAAATTTAGAATCATTCTAAAACTTCCATCACCTTCAAAATAGCATTTAAAATCAACGATTAATATATATAAATATTTTTAATGATCCATATTTGCATGCAATTTGGAAGAAATTGGAAGTTTAAAAATAATCTCATATTTCTCATATATGATCTTGCTAATGAATATAACTATCCACGAAACTTCACTTGAAATTAAATTTATTTTTTCATAAAATGGTGAAAGATGGTTTTAAGGATATGTAGCTCCCTCGTTATATAGCCCAACTACATGCCACCTTCATCTTTTTCTTTAAGTTTATTCATTACGAAACAAAAATTTATAACTTATGTATAATCAAGGATCGCCTACACAAAAATTTAAATCTTTTCAAAATACATAACTCCTTCAAAATCATAAATCAGTGTGAATTATGAAAAATACATATTAATCGACTATACGAAATTATTATTTGAATGAGTTAATAATCTCTTAGCGGTCCTTAGGAGGCCACCGGCTCACTTCGCCTGCCTCGTGCTTCAGTCTCATTCACTCTCCTTCGCTAGACAAAGAGTGCGCTACTTATATTTGTGTTGTCGGGTTAAATTGATCGTATCATGTGAAAATCCATCAACGATGGTTCTAGCTATGCACCAAGAACTCCCGATGTGGTCGCATGCTTTAGACAGACTAGTTTAAATAACTAAGAGAGTTGTTATGAAGTGAGTCTGCAAATCACTTGGAGATGCTGGCTAATAACTTGCACTAAACAGATGTGACGTGTTATGCATCTAAGTGATATTCATATTAAGACTTAATGACATCTTGGATTCAAATAGGATTAGCGTTTGAGAACTCTTAAGGTTGAATGCATGTGTAAATTTTTATGGTAATGCTACTCCACCCGGAAATGTGAGATCCGCATTTCCGTATACTCTAAATTTGGATATTGTAGCATCAATGAAAATTTTAAACATTTCAGTAGTTTCATAATTTCATATAACTCTGAAATATACTAAGTGATTTGGTTAGATAAATAAAAAGTGTGGAAGCACTCTATTAATGAACACATTGTGCGGAGCATGAATTCTCCGACTAAGGGTGGGTCTGTAGTTTTCAATTATGTTGCATGAACAAGATAATCATTCATATTAGCCCATTGAGTTGGCCCAGAAGAAATGAATATTGGCGTCCTAAGTATCAGACACCAATGGTTAATGACCCCATACATAACCCTCTTAAACCATCTTCTACTTCACAATACTTCATCTTCTTCTATGTACACCTTCTTCTTCTTATCTTCTTTATATATAACAATGTCCGACACTAATTCTGACAGTAAAGATTTGACTACGTTGTTGGCCATAAATGAATTTCTCGACTGAACAAAGAGTGGAAATACTTTTATGCACACTTCAACTTACATTGGTATGCATTGGGTTTCTGTTATTTTTTCCGCAAAAAAAGAGCATTGTCAACGGAACTTTAGCACGGAAATACTTTACTTCATTGCATTATGTGATCGCTTGCAAGCTACACTCTCATATCTATAAATGGAATCTTCGTTAAAGAAATGGTAGCGATGTTTCTATACATCATAGCGCTGACTCTTCCAACAAGTTGGATTGTAGAAAGGTATCAAAGATCATGTAATGCTATTTGTGTTTATTTTTATGCTATTCTAAATGCTGTGTTTTTAATGTCCAAAGATGTAATTAAACCGAACGACTGATAATTTAACATTGTACCGGAACAAAGTAGAAATTCAAACCGATACTGTCTATTTTTCTTTAACTTGTATCAAAGTTATAGACGATACATATATAGGGCACGCGTGCCCAATGATAGGGCTTAATCATTTATTAGTCAAAAAGGTATGGCGATATATGACATAAAATGTTATGGCTATTTACTCGGTGTGATATTTACATATGTAATGGCTTGTTGGAAAAGAACTATACATGACAATATGTTTTTATTTCGATAATAAAAAGATAAAGGTACATACCCAATTTTTCCACTATTTAGTCGACTCAAGGTATCCCTAATAGAAGGCTATATACCCTCTTATCAAAATAGAAGATGTCATATTTTAGATTTCATGAAACCTAAAATCAATCATAATTTGAAAATGACATTTTCAACTACCACCACTAAGCTTACATATGTTAATTGATACATTTGAAATATATAAAGAAAATTTTGCGATCTTTAATAATATATAGATTTTACAATTTCCAATTCAAGTAAAAGTGTTTGTTGCTACATTGGCTAATCACGACATCATAAGAGAACACAACAGCGGAGATGCCAACTTTATTCAATTTGACAATGATTCTGATCTAATTTCGAATAATACCTTGAAGAATACTGCAAAGTTTAAACTACTAATAATAAAAAGAATGAAACAGATCGAAGAATTAAGGAATAATAGACATTGGTTCCAGATAACATAAAGAATGAAACATTTGTTGCAGGACTTTGCTAAATTATTGTCTTTATCGTATTCATTTTTTCTATTCTGTACTGTATCGACTAAAGATGCATTCTCAATTCTACACTTCTGTATCTTTTTCAATGTATTTGTTATTATTAACTATTCTATTTTTATTATTATGTATCTTGAGCATGTTCTAAAAAGTAATCACCAGACACCGCTCTCATAAAAATAACCCTCTCATAATGACATAACACATTTCACTTCCCCTAACTTGCCCCTTCATAATACACTTTCAAAATACACTTTTTCACTTAAGAAAAAACACACCCTAATCACATGCAATAACATTGCAAAGCATAACAACTAGCTCTTCAAATTATGGCACAAGTAAATGAAGAAGATTTGTGAAATTCAGATAAAATATTCAAACAAGAATGAAATAATAATATCCAAAACAACTAAAACCAGGAAATAAAATATTAAACCAATATGAGAGAATAAAAAATACCCAACAAAAGAAAGGTGAACTTTGATGCGGACAGCCAATACTAGCATATATACTATATGTCTATATATCAGACGTCAATGCATAAAAATTGACTGCATCCATAACTGTAGTACAGATGACAAAACAAGGAGCGTAAGCAGAGAGACTGCAAAACAAGAAACATGTCTAATTACTTCTAATAACCAACTTTATACATTCCGTCCACTAAAAGGAAAAAAGAAGAAGGAAAAAAAAAAGTAGAAGAAATAAAGAGATAAAACAACTGAAGTAGGTTCTTTTCCTACTTCTCTAAGAAAAGCACCAGCATATACCTTGCTTTTTTCCCCTATTTTTTCACAATAATATTACATTTGACAATAGCAAGTGGAAGAGAATACTATAACACCATTGTATCTGATCACACCGTGGGTTCAATATCATATTGGATTGTCGACGACGCTGATTTAGCATAAAATTGGTAATAGTTGCTCTTCTCTCATAACAGTTATTCTTTGAAAACCATAATTTAGGGAAAAAAATGCGTCGGATGAAATTGTTAGCTTTATTTTGTCAACCTGCAAAACAAGTGAACATTGCACTGTTATATGTATTAACAACTGTTATATGTATTAAAAGATAATGGGGGCAACAGTGTGAGGTTTCATTTCAAACTGGGAAAATGACAGAATAGTTTCTTATAATTCTACTGGACCAAATGCCAGGATAATTGGTTAAGGAAACTCAATCAAACAGTGCATGTGTCATTCGCCTTCTACAGCTAAACCAAATTGCTATAAAGGAAGCATAACCAACATGTGCCTTTAGAAGCCCTAGAAGCAAAGTACACCAATAATGCAGAAACAGTAAGCTATATGATATATTAAGCCAGCCCAAAAATAGCACTCAGCATTTCAAATGAAGTTAGCAAGCATTGTTGATTAATCTGTAACAGCTTAAAAGTTAACACTCCACCAACCAGAAAAATAATACCAACGAATGCTCCTTGATAGATAATAAACCTCCACTGGAGAAGTCCATTTCTGTTTCCCAACAGCAAATGCACATTATATCGAAAAAAATCGAAAATCAAAACTCATTTCAAAACAGAGATTTGTAAATGCTACTTTAAATAATTATTGCATTATTTGTATAAGAATTTGATCATAGTACTAATTTTAATTTAGAAAACTAATGGTGATTTGGGAAAACATTCTTTGAACAATCAACCTAATGATTGTGAGTTACTCAAGCTGATTTCCTCATCATTTTAAAGTCAGTTCAGTGGAATGACCTATATTAGGAATAATTTGGGAATTTTTATGATGAAACTAATGATTAGAGGGATAGGTTTTATTCAAGAGGGAAGACCAGAATGTTTTATCAAATGATTGTGTGTTGGTATTACAAACTATGTTATTCTACCATGAAGCATTTTACAGAATTTTACACAGCGTTTCACTTTAAAACTTTAGAAGGAGTTTTGCGTTTTCAATATGTATCAAATGACAAATGACATAGGAGAGAATGAGAGGTCGGAAAATCATAGTTTGTCCAACAAAGTGAGAAGGCTGAGGGGATAAATACTTTTTGATATTTGCCAAAAAGGTCAAAAACAAGAGAGAGAAAATCATTTTCAATTTTACATGTTAAATCCATTTTCCAACTCCACCGTTTTCCACCCTTTCTCCTCTCCTACGCATTTTTAAATGTTTGAAACGTGAAATACAAGATTCATTTTCAAACCAAACACTATCTTAATAGTTTTTTTTCCCGACGAAATAATAGTAATAAGTTCTGATGGTGTTTTCAGAACGCAGAATTAAGGTGTCGTTCTCTAATGGTTTGGTACTTTGGTATCAATCCACCCGAAGATATAAAGAAATATAAAACAAGGATTTTTATAACTACTGGTTTAGTGCTCTAGTGTCATTCAACAAGAGGATATCACATTGGACAAACAATTAACACAAGGGCGTTAAACACCCAGTTTGCTACTCTACACATCACATAAAAGCTCTCAAATAATTTTAATCACAACAATAACAAAGTAAACATACCTCATATGCTTCAACCATCCAACACTCATATTACCAAACACCAAAACAAACCTACATTCTCCACTTAATCCTTGAAAATCACACTATCCACAATCTCAAGCAAAGGCCCCAAAGTATCATTCCCAAACTTCCTCGCAAATAGATACGAGTAACTTGAATCATTTGACTTCCTCAACTCCCTAATCAGACCACCCGATATCTCATATGACTTATACAAATGTGGATGGCCACCAACACTATCCGTCCAATTAACCCTAGTCAATGTATACTTTGAACACCCTTTCAGATCTTGCATTGACAACAAAGTAGGAAAATAATGCTCTTCTGGGTAACAAGAATCCTCTCTGGACTTCAAACATGGCATCTTAAACTTCTTCCACAACTTCCTATCTCTAACAACCATCAAAGCATGCCTTCTTGACAACACAAAAAACTGTGACCCAACTCTAAATTTCTCAAATGGAACCTCCGGCAGCATCACATTGTCACCTCTAGCTATGTACCTATTCCATAAATGTTCTTGATTGTCCAAAATCTCGATAAAGCTCATCCGCTTTCTCGGAAAATTTACGTGTTTGGAATTCACTATCTGCCTATAAACAAACCTAAACGAATGTAAAGGAATACAGGTTTGACTAATCAAAGCGAAGTAAGCATTGGAAGCATCATCAATCAGTGCTGCAGCCAGTAGTCTCCTGGCAGCGGAAATCAAAGTGGGAGAGGCACGTTGCGTCGCCTTAGCAGGAATGAATTTATTTTGGAAAGTAGGAGAGAGTGGTTGCTTAAACTCGTAATTTGGATCTGAATGAACATAAATATTGAAAAGATTACTGTGTCCATGAAAGAACTTATCCCACAAAGGCGCGAAAGTCAAATCCGAGTTCGTGAGGAAAAGGAAGGCGATTTTGGGTTGAGATGGAGGCGGTGGCTGACGGCGACGGTCGGCAGTGGTGGATGCTAACGTGGCACGCCGGAAAAGCGCAAGATCGTCTATTTCGTCGGGATCGGGAATCGGCGGTAGGGTTTTTGGCGGCAAAATGCGAGGGGCGACGAAGAAAAGAACAGGGATCGAGAGGAGTAGAAGGAAAGAGAATATGAAAGGGGAGGAAGGGTACATGATAATTTGGGAACAAGTTTTGGGTGTGGATGTGTAAATTAGAAATTGTTTGGGTTTACTGGTGCAGATTTGAGAACTGGCAGATGGAAGAAGAGATACAGATATGGAGTGGTTTCGTTTATCTTTTAATTTTATAAGCCAAAATTATTTTGAGATTTTAAATTTGTAGTTTGTGCTTTTCGGGAAGAAATCAGTAGATCTTGATGATTAAATTCTGGTAGGTACAACGTCAGGATGCGATATTTCCGTCATTTTTAAATGCTGTATTTTTATTTGGACGTAATTAGCCAGTAAGTTTTGTATTTGGTAGGTACGCTTCATAGAATTTGAAGATGGTTGTATCAAATGGCTGTACCAAATTATTACTCAACAAGTATATAAAAAACATGAGCAAAACCTAGACCTGTCAACGGATACTTTCGGATGTAGACAGTGACATATTCGTATTCGCATCTGAAATCATTTTCAAATATCGGATATTTACATCTACGAATACAGACAGATATGGAATAACCAATAAATTGAGAAACATAAATTAAAATTTTTAGTTTCACATAGACTTTTTTCAACCTCATTAATTGTTAAAATGTTAAACATAAATAAATGTGATGATAATAAATATTTTTAAGCAGTTAGTATGCATTAAATGAGTATAACATATACTTCTAATTTAATAGCACAATAAATAAATATTTTTCATTATACTACATATAATTTAAACCATAATCATGAAAAGAATCGAACAGATAATTTTTGGATGCAGGTCTTCGTATCCGCATCCTTTTTTGGATTTCGAATACTTATGAGCTTTTCGGATACGGACAGATTTCAGATTTTTCAGGTATCATTGAAAGCCCTAGCAAAATCATACTACGACAATATATCAAAATTTGATACAACCTCCATCTTTTATTTGACATGTGTATTAAATACGGAAATAATACATTCAGCTAAAAATATTACATGTAATATACATCTCAAAAATTAAAGAGATTTGTACAGAATGTTTAATAAAACGATGTATCTAATTTTTTGTTGATTATTTGCTATGTACAGAAAAAAATATACTTATACAATACTGCTTTATTTTGTATCTATTGTGAGTAGTTTTGGATAGCAGCTATCAAGTAGAGTTGTTTCGATGTAAATTGACTTTTAAATTAAAATAATTATAATAATTTGATTAAAGCTACTTATGAAATTGGTTCTTTTATGTCGTAAACGATAATTATTACCTTTCACTTTTTTGCATATAAATTATTTTTTAAAGTTTGTTATAAAGAGTTTTCAAACAATGAAATTGAAATACATGAAGTAGTTTTAACTGTTTATAACTAATTGGTAACATACTCTAAAATTATAGTATGGGTTAAACTTATTTTATTTTATCTGAATGATACTTTTTGTTTGTTATATAATATGTTTGTTTATAGCTACTTTATGTCCTTTAGGAAGATTATAAGCTTCATATGTCATAACATATTTAATCAACGACACGGTATGATTTCTTCTTACGTTGTGACTAGTGTAGAAGATGAGTCTATACAATAAATCTATTGGATCTCAAAATTTGTTCTATGTTTGGTTGAGTACGACTAATTTATAAACTTTCTGCTATTTCCTTACTACTCTAACATGAAAACGCAACGAATTGTGCCAGCGTAGTTACTTTGTTTTCTACCACTATGTAAACCAAATTAAAATATCTTAAAAATCTACATTCAACCCATAACTCATGCGATATACCTACCATTCTACAACAAATAACCATTTACTCTACAAACCCAACAATTGTCGTGTGCAAAGCACGGATCTCATACTAGTGCACGCGCGTGTATTTACTGCGGAAATTTTAAAAACGTTTATCAGGGTTAAACATGGACAGTTATAAATATATCATGCGGAATATAATATTATACAAGTGTGGTGAAAAAGAGGCAATAGTTTATTAAAGAATCTTCTAACTCCATGATCTGAGCTCTTTCAGATTTCCTCTAAGTAAACCTAACTACTAAGCTGGCCAAAAAAATTAGGCACCTAGTGTTTAAGGGAAAATAAAATAAACTCGAGTCAGTTATGGAACTGGTATGATAAATCAAAATGCTGATATTTGAAAACAATGGTAACTTATAAGACCACGTCAGATATAAACACGGACATGTTTTTTATATTATGATGACCAAAATCTTTACTATGCAAAATCTGGTAATATTATTTTTAATAGCATTCTTTTGAAGTATGTATGTATTCGTGGATGTATAAAGGTAAATGTGTGTATGTATGTATAAAGGTAAATTGAGATTTAATGATTTAATAATTATTATAATTTTTCGAATAATTGGTTTTAAATGATAATAATTCATTTTAATTAGTTATGAAGTGAAATGAAACATTTATAATAGTTTCATAAAGATATATATCTTTGAATTGCAAAATATAAGAAAAATTCGTATTGCTTTATCGATATAATAACACTTTTTGTTAACAATTGTTTAATATTTGTTTATATGGTTTTATAAATCAAGTGTGATCATTTTAATTAATTAATAATTATTAGAAAGGAATTTTCAATATATTTTTACATTTATACGTATATTAATTTATTAGTGAAAATATGACCGGTAATGGGCTTTCCGATTTTCAACGGTTTAACGAACGGATTTTGTTCAAAGTTGTTGCAACCTTATTTATATGTCATGTACACATAAAAAACATACATATGCACACTTTAAAACATGTACATGAACAAATAAACACACAAACACACACACATTTACCTTTATACATACATACATACATACATCCATTAGTGTATCTATGTTTCCTGGTTTTAGTTTCCAGGTTCAAAATTTATTCAAAATTCATATCCTCTTGATCTAATTCCTGTCAGGACTTAGGATTCAAACAAGATTTGTTTGTTTAATTATAGACTAAGTTTTACAATTTTATTTAAGTTAAATTAAATTAGAAATCTCACTAGAAACTAAAAGGAACAGAGAAAACTTTGAATAAGTGAAATTTCAAACATACTAATTCAATGTTTCAGGCATATAATCTGAAACTCTATCCAAAACCTTGATTTTTAGATGTGAAATCATAATTTTTAGTGTGGTAATCTCTGAGATAATCGGAGTTGGAGGATTTTGGTTTTATTGCCATTTTCTGGCGATCGATGTGGTTGTCGGTGCCGAGGTTGTGGTCGAAGGTGGCTTGTAGATGGATGGTCTCAGGAAAATTGGATTGAGATTTTTCTGATGGCCGTAGTGGCCAGGGGATGGCAATTTAGGGTTTTGTAGGGTGTTTGGGCTGTCGATGTTCTCGGGGTAATGGCGAAGTCTTGGATGGATCAGAGGCGTTCGCGACTGTAACGATACTGAATTTTGACCCTGTTTATTTTAATAAATATTTAATATGATTAAGTAAAGTATGAACTGATTATTTTCAAATGAACATGATTTTGGAATAATTGCCATTTGTTTATATAAATTTTTATTTTTTTTTTTAAAAAAAAGAAATTTGATTCTGGTAAAATACTGTACTTTGTTTACATTTGGAAATATACATATAGATGATAATGTTTAAATTTAAAACTTAATTCTAACAAAATAAAATATAAATGTAAAATATAAATATAAAACATAAATCAAATATGTGTATATAACTTAATTTAAATAAGTAATAGTAAAGTACAAATAGAAATGAATACAAATATAAGTAAGAAATCATTTTTAATATGACTTGAACATTGATAGTTAAATATAAAATACAAATGTAAAATTTAAAATAAGAATTAAGTAATTAAGATTTCATACAACATAACTTAACAATTTGTAAACAAAGCTAAAATAAGAATAAGGTATAAAAACACAAAGATAAATAAAACAAAATCAATTGTAAATTATGTAAACTAGAAGTTAACAAAACAAAATATTTTTATACACAATCAACAACAATCATATATATGTAAATTATACAAGTTAACACATGTAAGATATTCATTTGGAAACTAATAACTAGACAAATATCTAATAAGTAACTAACTGCATATATACAAAATCAAGTGTTGCCTGCAAAGTACATACTTTCATATAAATATCTACATACAACAAATCTTGATTTTGATATGCAAACATATTAGGCAAACAAAACATAAATTTCTATCAACTCAGCCAAATATAATTATGATATATACAAGGAACCTGACAAATTGTTTTAATACAAGTATTTTCAGCTTCAAGCTACTTGCTGAGTACATAGCCTCATACCAATGCATACCAAATCTATATACTCAGTACAACATAATTATGTATACTAATTGAGCAACACAACATTTAATGTTTATCAGTTCAAGCACATATTTTTGTCTATTTCAAATATAAACAAATCTCTATTTTTGCAGTGAATAGATCTGATCAACATATATAAAACAAAGAATAATATATATATATATATATAGTACATGCTGTCAGTAAGTAGGTATGTATTATGTATAACCTGCAAATGATTTTGGTTAAGCAAGTAATAAAAATCTATGTATAATAGGATTAAGTGTGAACAATAAGTACATAGCATTTAATGTTTAGCATCTCAGCAAAACATTGGGTCGAATTCAAGAATCATATCAGCCTTATAAAATATATAAAAAAAAAGAAGCTTGCCTGATAAAACAAGATTTGAACAGTGTAAGATAACACCTAACCTAGGTAAAACATTTTTCTTTCATAACTTCTTATCTTCTTTATATATAGGTATTCATTTTTTTTAGTTAGATCAGTAACATAAGTTTACCTGAGAAACAAATATAAAGAGAAAAACAGAAAGAAGAAAAACAAAAAAAAGAAGGGAATAAAGAAGCAAACAAAACTCAAGTAAAATCATAAGAACAGGAACAATTTACAGGCAGGTTTCAACAACAAGTTTTTAAACAAGGAGTGTGTTCTCTGTTCAAAGGTTTTGTTGGTGAGTAAACAATTTTTTTTTAAGCTTTAAGTTATTTTAATATAGTCCAAGATCATTTAATATCCTGGATATATTTATATGTGACAGTTTGTATAGATGCCCTGTTCACCACTGTAATTGATTCAGGTTGTGATACTTTCCTTCAAAATTAAATTTGCTCTCTCTAGATTATTATAAGCTTTAAACTTTTCATCTAGACGAGGTATTTAAACTTAGATTATGATTTCTAAAAGCTGATTGAACTTAGATGTAAAACATGATGACTGTAAACTTAGTCTACAGGTATCAAATGATAACTTGATAAAATTGATTTTTGTAAAACATTAATTCAAGATTATATCTTGAATTCTTATAGCAAAACATGATTTTTAAAACCAAAATCAAGATTTATAGATCAATATTCAAAGAGCGGTTAGTAAATAAACAAAGACTGCAATTTTACGAATTTCTGGTTATCAATTGAATTTAAATTGTTGAAATTTGTTGTGAAGTTAGTATGAACATGCATGATGTTGGGAAAAATGTTGTATAATTTTTCTAATTCAAGAATTAACCGAACGAATGCAAATTAGGGCTTGTGCACAGTTTTTGTTTCATGTCTGTAACATAAGGTGTTCGGCCTCTTCATGCGATCGAGCTGCTCGAGGGTTCGGTAGGAGGTGGTTTGTCGAGTTGTTGTAGTGTGGGCGAAGTGTCGGCAACTCCGGTGGTTTATGCGACGGTGGCGAACCGATTTAGGGATGGACGAGTTTTCTTTTTTTCGAGCTGAAGGCAAATTTTTGATTCGAGATTTTAGGGTCAAATTGGGTTTGGTTTTTCGAACCTATGGAGGACTCGCGGCTTGCCGATGGGTTGGGTGATCGCCAGAGATGAGTTGTGCCGCCGTGCGCGTGTACGACATGGAGGATGTGTCTGCGTTGTGTCAGTGAGTCATCTCGAGTCATTCTCGGGTTTACCTAGTGATTTCATCGGGTTTACGTCGTGTTCGAGTGAGTACCCGACGTTAATTAAACCAAGTTTAACTTAAACTACAGAAGAAGAAAAATGAGGGAGAGAAGAAGAGTTGAACAGGTAGGGGACTCGGGAAGACATCGTGTTTTACTCGAGTTGCGCATATGGTATTTGCAGGTAGGACTCGAGTTACCTTCATCTGTAATAGGGCATTTCACACAGGAGATTAGTAAATTTGATTTCCTCAAAATTTTAGAATTGTGAACTTAATGATTGTTTAACGAGCTATAACTAAGATTTCGATTCAAGTTATAATGATTTTTGGTTAATACTTAACGAAGTTTTAAAACGTTTAATTATTATTTTAATCCAGTAATTATTTTAATTAAGTGTAGTTAGCAAACAAAATTAATTTCTAAATTTAATGAAGGTTTCTATTATTAAAATGTTAATTATGTTGAAAATTTAATCTTAATTGATAATTTCAGAAAGTAAATAAATAATTACTTTTTAAATTGTAATTAAGGATTAAGTAATGATTGAGTGATTAATAAAGTGTAATCAACTACTTATGATAATTAATGAATGAATTAATAGTTAATTTATTAAGTAATCTAATTAAGAATAAATTGATAAATTAACTAAGTAATTAGCGATTAATAATTGGATAATTAAAGAATAGTTAATTAAGTAATTAAGGTTAAACAAATTGATTAAGTGATTGAGTAATTAAGGGAATTAATTACTTATTGTAATTAATAAAGTTTATGATGAATTATTAAGTTAATTAATTAAGTTTAATTAACTTAAATAATTATTGAAGATGTGATAAGCATAAACACTTGGAGAAGTAATTAATGATAATGACTGATGAAATTGACTGAGGATGATTTAATAGTGAAAGTAATTTGAGTATAATTACTTTGGGCAATTAATCAAGGGATTAATTTTAAAGGAAATCAGTTGAGGAGTAATTAAGTGACGTGATAAGAGTAATTAAAGGTGGTTGATTACTGAATAGTATTAATCAGGAGTGATTAATAAGTGTAGTTTAATTGAAGATTAATTACTTAAGGTAATTAATTTAATACAGGATAATGAAATTAAAAGGGTAATTAGTAATCATTAATAAAGATAATTAATAATAAGGGATTAAAGAGTAATTAATTAGTGTAATTAAGAAGTAATGTAATGTTTGTAATTGAAGGTTTATTTCTATATTTGGATAAGATAATTAATTTGTGAAAATAATTAAAAGATGATTACTTGAATAAAATTAAATGTTAATTTATCAAGTGTGATTAATTTATTAATTGATTGATAATTGGTTAATTGTTATATAAGCAAGATTTATAATAATGTAGTAATTAATTTAATTTATTTTAAATTAATTAGAGATGCAAGTAATTAATTTAATTCATTTTAAATTAATTTTAGCTGATATGATATCTTATGTATGAATGAATGATATTGTTTACTTTGAATGGTTTGAGATTGCTAGTATAAGATAAATGATGATGTATGAATTATATGATTGATTGTAGTATGATAATAATATGGATTATCTGTTGTGATGATAATATTGCTTATCTGTTTATGATGATAATATTGATTATCTACTGTGATATTGTGAATTATCTATCTGTGTGTATATGGATAATTGAATTGTTTTTAAACTTTAAAACAACTTGGCCCTAAAAGACACGTTTTGGATTTCGATGAGACCGGGATCGGGTTTCCATATTTGGACATCCGAAAACCACGTCGATCAAATTAACGTTAGGTCGTGAATCTGATGTGAAGATGAAGAGTCAGAATGCAAGGGTTGTCGTCATTAACTCTAAGGGTGATTCCAAAATGAGTGTAACGAGATAATGCCTTCGGTTTCATTCGAACCCGGAATGAACTTGTATGGATTGAATGCTATCAGCACATCGTCAAGCGGGCGATGAGCATTCTAAGAAAGTTGTTCTCTAAAGGTAATCGTAGCCTCAAGCCTCATCAATAGGGAATGGCTAAAACAGGGGAGATGCAGCAAGGTTAGGTGGGTCATGCCCAAGCAGGACAAGATATTTCCCCTGTCTAGATGTCCCTTTTTATTCGGCTTAGTGGGTGGTTGGTCGCGCCAACCACGGGGTTTATCTTGTTCGGGACTGTTCAGTAAGGAATGGTTCCGGCCTTGTGTTGTAGGAGAGCGGGCGTACTCCTCGGTACAGTGATGTAGGCCCCGTACTATGACGGGCGGTACCCTAGTAGCCCTGCCATTGTATGGAATCCATTTTCCAATAAGCGCCCACGGTTTTGATTGTATTACCCACTTTTGTGGCTAGTAGCTGGAATTTAATAATGTAACAATTTCGGCTATTTTCTATTTACTTGAAAACCCTAGACACTATTATAATATCACAGAATTTCCTATGAAATGTTTTGCTTAGCGTAAGGTAAAAACTTACCCGTATTTATGTGTGGGGAGTCTTACGTGATACCGTTATTTCCAAATGTTTTTCAAGTTAAACAACCTTAAACCGTTTACTCATACCAGACCCATGTCTGACCCGGAGTTTATATTTTTTGTTTTCATAAACTCTTGGGTACTCAAATTTTTATGAGTAGCCAAGTGATAGGTTCTTGGATTGTTGAGTTCTGGAGGAGCTTGGAGCAGGAGCCCACACGTATGTAGATATCTATATAGTTCCGCTGTGTTAGTTAAAGTATGTTGTATTTTGAGATGTATGTAGTGACAGATGCATATAAAATTGTCAAGTGTATAATATTGTATAACTCTGATATATGTAAACTATGTAATTGTTATGTGATATATTATATTTTATTCCATTCCGCTGTGAGATTCCGTGATTGTTGTTCTTTCTTTCTCTTTCTTTTCTATTTCTACCCCTTTCTTTCTTCATGATGATACGTCTTTCTGGTAGTAGAAGGACGGGTCGTCACAGTTGGTATCAGAGCTGAAAGGTTAAGTGAGAACCTTGGCTCTGGTGTAGATTTCTCATTAGAGATAGAGTCGGTATTACTCTAGAATGAGTCTGAGCGTAATAATAGATATGAGTGCGTACTTGTTAGTGAATATAAAATGGTTTTATATTATGTTGATTGATTTATTGAGTGGTATATGAACCTTCGTCAGTGCAGTCTGCACAAATGTACCGTAAGGGTTTCTAAACACTTGAATAGAACAATTCGACATGATATTGTTTCCAAAAGTGGGTGAATTAAATAATTTCATCCAAAATATATTTTGATATAAAAATTTTTTTTGCAAGTTATTATATATAATTAAAGTGTTTGGGTGATAGTGTTGCAAACAAATAAGATTATAATTTTTTTTTTACAATGGCTTGTGTAACCAAGGAAAGTATGAGATTGAATTTGGAATTAAAGTTAAAAGTAAAGTTAAAAATGAGAATTTATTTTGGATTAAGTTGAAAGTTTAATTTAATATTGGAATTAAACTAATGATTTAAAATACAATAATAATAAGGATGTAAATAAATTGATGAAGTACATCAAATTTACAATGTAAATAAATTGGATTGAGAAATTTAATAGAAATAAAATTTTGGAAGAGATTAACTTAAGCTTAATAATTGGATTTAAATTTAAGATTGGAATGAAATGAATTGAGATATGGATGATATTAAATGAAATTAAGTTCTTATTTAATTAAATCCAAGTGAATTGGTAGATTTAAGAGAATAGTATGATGCTTAATTTAATGGAAGTTAAGTTAAATAAATTGAATTGAAATAGAATTCAGTTGAGTTAGATAATGTTAAATAAATTAAATACTTACTTAAATAAATAAAAGTAAGTTGAAATTGAATTGGAATAAACATATTCCGATAACTTGTAAGGGAAATTGGAAATACATTGATTAAGAATATTTCTGGCTTTAGTGGAGTGTTCAATCTCGAGTCAAAATGAAATATGAACATATTTAAGCCTACAATGGGTAAAAATGTGAAAATATGAATATGAGGCTTATAAGAGAAAATATGGGGAAATTAAATAGTATGCCAAGATAAGATTGTTTTGTATTTGGAGAATGAAATAAAATCCAAATTTGAATTTGCAGATAAAATCCAATCCAAGCATGGATGAAATAAATATGGCCTTGGATTAATCTTAACAAAATAAATAGAAGTTGATCTTGTGAGTATCAAATAAATTGGAAATAAATTTAAGTATGAAATTGCAACAAATAACTTAACCTAGGATTAAACTTTATAGAAGCGAAGCTTCAAGAGAAGTGAGAGTTTATTTGGTAAAAGCTTTAATAATAAAAGTTGAATGAATAATTTGTATAAATAAACTCTGATGACTTATCAGAAGAATTTAAATGCTTGAAATAAAAAGTATTCTTGTTTAATACAGGTGAGATCTGGAGCTTAAAGTGAAAATAAATGTGATAAGAATAAATGGATGTAAGTGTGGAGAATAAATAATTTGTGGCTCATATAGTTTAAAAAGTGGAATTATAAGCCAAAATAAAATTATTTTGTACCTGGGAAACGAAATAGACATCCAAACCAGAAATACAAACTAGAAATGAACTCAAGAACTATAATGAAGTGATTTTGTGATGAAATCAAATATTGAATTGGAAGTGGAAATAAGCTAATTTGAAATAAATTAGTAAATTAAGTATGTAACCGAAATTAGAATTGGTCAAATACAAGTTGGATGGTGGATTAATAAATTTGATTGTAAATTTAAAATGAATGGGAGGCTGAGACCTTGAGTTATAAATATAAAATTCAACTTGGATTGGTGTTGTATCTTATAGGATTGGATTGCCAGAACGGATGTTTGGAATTCATAATGTATCCCATGCATCTCATCTTGGAATTTTGATTAGGATCCATCATTAATTGTAGAACCAGTAGTTCAGGGAGATTTGGAAGTCAAGCGGAGTTTGACTGTAGTCAGGAATCCTGTTTGGATTGTTGATTAAGACGAGAAGCAACTCAGGAGTAAGTAGTGAAGCTTGTCGAGTGCAATGGAGCGAGAATCTCAATAATTGCACCTGGGAGACTTTGGATAGTTCTAGGGAAGTTTATCCGGATGTGTGTTCGGATAACTAGTGTTGCTTGTTAGGATAAACTGTTTGATTGTTTGCTATTGTATGAATGATATGTATGTGTGAATGGTTGGTATAACAGCTTTTAAATTATCTTTGTTTTAAATTTCGGGGACGAAATTCTTTTAAGGGGGGAGGAATGTAACGACCCTGAATTTTGACCCTGTTTATTTTAATAAATATTTAATCTTATTAAATAAAGTGTGAACTGATTATTTTCAAATGAACATGATTTTGGAATAATTGCCATTTGTTTATACAAATTTGTATTTAAAAAAAAATTGATTCTGGAAATTTAAATAAAATCTCTTAATAATATTTACCTTATATAATTGAATTAAAATACTGTACTTTGTTTACATTTGGAAATATACATATAGATGATAATGTTTAAATTTAAAACCTAATTCTAACAAAATAAAATATAAATGTAAAATATAAATATAAAACATAAATCAAATATGTGTATATAACTTAATTTAAATAAGTAATAGTAAAGTACAAATATAAATGAATACAAATATAAGTAAGAAATCATTTTTAATATGACTTGAACATTGATAGTTAAATATAAAATACAAATGTAAAATTTAAAATAAGAATTAAGTAATTAAGATTTCATACAACATAACTTAACAATTTGTAAACAAAGCTAAAATAAGAATAAGGTATAAAAACACAAAGATAAATAAAACAAAATCAATTGTAAATTATGTAAACTAGAAGTTGACAAAACAAAATATTTTTATACACAATCAACAACAATCATATATATGTAAATTATACAAGTTAACACATGTAAGATATTCATTTGGAAACTAATAACTAGACAAATATCTAATAAGCAACTAACTGCATATATACAAAATCAAGTGTAGCCTGCAAAGTACATACTTCATATAAATATCTACATACAACAAATCTTGATCTTGATATGCAAACATATTAGGCAAACAAAACATAAATTTCTATCAACTCAGCCAAATATAATTATGATATATACAAGGAACCTGACAAATTGTTTTAATACAAGTATTTTCAGCTTCAAGCTACTTGCTGAGTACATAGCCTCATACCAATGCATACCAAATCTATATACTCAGTACAACATAATTATGTAAACTAATTGAGCAACACAACATTTAATGTTTATCAGTTCAAGAACATATTTTTGTCTATTTCAAATATACACAAATCTCTATTTTTGCAGTGAATAGATCTGATCAACATATATAAAACAAAGAATAGTATATATATTTAGAACATGCTGTCAGTAAGTAGGTATGTATTATGTATAACCTGCAAATGATTTTGGTAAAGCAAGTAATAAAAATCTATGTATAATAGGATTAAGTGTGAACAATAAGTACATAGCATTTAATGTTTAGCATCTCAGCAAAACATTGGGTCGAATTCAAGAATCATATCAGCCTTATAAAATATATAAAAAAAATAAGAAGAAGAAGCTTGCCTGATAAAACAAGATTTGAACAGTGTACTAACAGATAACACCTAACCTGGGTAAAACATTTTTCTTTCATAACTTCTTATCTTCTTTATATATAGGTATTCATTTTTTTTAGTTGGATCAGTAATATAAGTTTACCTGAGAAACAAATATAAAGAGAAAAACAGAAAGAAGAAAAACAAAAAAAAGAAGGGAATAAAGAAGCAAACAAAACTCAAGTAAAATCATAAGAACAGGAACAATTTACAGGCAGGTTTCAACAACAAGTTTTTAAACAAGGAGTGTGTTCTCTGTTCAAAGGTTTTGTTGGTGAGTAAACAATTTTTTTTTAAGCTTTAAATTATTTTAATATAGTCCAAGATCATTTAATATCCTGGATATATTTATATGTGACAGTTTGTATAGATGCCCTGTTCACCACTGTAATTGATTCAGGTTGTGATACTTTCCTTCAAAATTAAATTTGCTCTCTCTAGATTATTATAAGCTTTAAACTTTTCATCTAGACGAGGTATTTAAACTTAGATTATGATTTCTAAAAGCTGATTGAACTTAGATGTAAAACATGATGACTGTAAACTTAGTCTACAGGTATCAAATGATAACTTAATAAAATTGATTTTTGTAAAACATTAATTCAAGATTATATCTTGAATTCTTATAGCAAAACATGATTTTTAAAACCAAAATCAAGATTTATAGATCAATATTCAAAGAGCGGTTTGTAAATAAACAAAGACTGCAATTTTATGAATTTCTGGTTATCAATTGAATTTAAATTGTTGAAATTTGTTGTGAAGTTAGTATGAACATGCATGATGTTGGGAAAAATGTTGTATAATTTTTCTAATTCAAGAATTAACCGAACGAATGCAAATTAGGGCTTGTGCACAGTTTTTTTTTCATGTCTGTAACATAAGGTGTTCGGCCTCTTCATGCGATCGAGCTGCTCGAGGGTTCGGTAGGAGGTGGTTTGTCGAGTTGTTGTAGTGTGGGCGAAGTGTCGGCAACTCCGGTGGTTTATGCGACGGTGGCGAAACGATTTAGGGATGGACGAGTTTTCTTTTTTTCGAGCTGAAGGCAAATTTTCGATTCGAGATTTTAGGGTCGAATTGGGTTTGGTTTTTCGAACCTATGGAGGACTCGCGACTTGCCGATGGGTTGGGTGATCGCCAGAGATGAGTTGTGCCGCCGTGCACGTGTACGACGTGGAGGATGTGTCTGCGTTTTGTCAGTGAGTGATCTCGGGTTTACCTAGTGATTTCTTCGGGTTTACGTCGTGTTCGAGTGAGTACCTGACGTTAATTAAACCAAGTTTAACTTAAACTACAGAAGAAAAAAAATGAGGGAGAGAAGAAGAGTTGAACAGGTAGGGGACTCGGGAAGACATCGTGTTTTACTCGAGTTGCGCGCGTGGTATTTGCAGGTATGACTCGAGTTACCTTCATCTGTAATAAGGCATTTCACACAGGAGATTAGTAAATTTGATTTCCTCAAAATTTTAGCATTGTGAACTCAATGATTGTTTAACGAGCTATAACTAAGATTTCGATTCAAGGTATAATGATTTTTGGTTAATACTTAACGAAGTTTTAAAACGTTTAATTATTATTTTAATCCAGTAATTATTTTAATTAAGTGTAGTTAGCAAACAAAATTAATTTCTAAATTTAATGAAGGTTTCTATTATTAAAATGTTAATTATGTTGAAAATTTAATCTTAATTGATAGTTTCAGAAAGTAAATAAATAATTACTTTTTAAATTGTAATTAAGGATTAAGTAATGATTGCGTGATTAATAAATTGTAATCAACTACTTATGATAATTAATGAATGAATTAATATTTAATTTATTAAGTAATCTAATTAAGAATAAATTGATAAATTAACTAAGTAATTAGTGATTAATAATTGGATAATTAAAGAATAGTTAATTAAGTAATTAAGGTTAAACAAATTGATTAAGTGATTGAGTAATTAAAGGAATTAATTACTTATTGTAATTAATAAAGTTTATGATGAATTATTAAGTTAATTAATTAAGTTTAATTAACTTAAATAATTATTGAAGATGTGATAAGCATAAACACTTGGAGAAGTAATTAATGATAATGACTGATGAAATTGACTGAGGATGATTTAATAGTGAAGGAATTTGAGTATATTACTTTGGGCAATTAATCAATGGATTAATTTTAAAGGAAATCAGTTGAGGAGTAATTAAGTGACGTGATAAGAGTAATTAAAGGTGGTTGATTACTGAATAGTATTAATCAGGAGTGATTAATAAGTGTAGTTTAATTGAAGATTAATTACTTAAGGTAATTAATTTAATACAGGATAATGAAATTAAAAGGGTAATTAGTAATCATTAATAAAGATAATTAATAATAAAAGATTAAAGAGTAATTAATTAGTGTAATTAAGAAGTAATGTAATGTTTGTAATTGAAGGTTTATTTCTATATTTGGGTAAGATAATTAATTTGTGAAAATAATTAAAAGATGATTACTTGAATAAAATTAAATGTTAATTTATCAAGTGTGATTAATTTATTAATTGATTGATAATTGGTTAATTGTTATATAAGAAAGATTTATAATAATGTAGTAATTAATTTAATTTATTTTAAATTAATTAGAGATGCAAGTAATTAATTTAATTCATTTTAAATTAATTTTAGCTGATATGATTTCTTATGTATGAATGAATGATATTGTTTACTTTGAATGGTTTGAGATTGCTAGTATAAGATAAATGATGCTGTATGAAATGTATGCTTGATTGTAGTATGATAATAATATGGATTATCTATTGTGATGATAATATTGCTTATCTGTTTATGATGATAATATTGATTATCTACTGTGATATTGTGAATTATCTATCTGTGTGTATATGGATAATTGAATTGTTTTTAAACTTTAAAACAACTTGGCCCTAAAAGACACGTTTTGGATTTCGATGAGATCGGGATCGGGTTTCCATATTTGGACATCCGAAAACCACGTCGATCCAAATTAACGTTAGGTCGTGAATCTGATGTGAAGATGAAGAGTCAGAATGCAAGGGTTGTCATCGTTAACTCTGAGGGTGATTCCAAAATGAGTGTAACGAGATAATGCCTTCGGTTTCGTTCGAACCCGGAACGAACTTGTATGGATTGAATGCTATCAGCACATCGTCAGGCGGGCGATGAGCATTCTAAGAAATTTGTTCTCTAAAGGTAATCGTAGCCTCAAGCCTCATCAACAGGGAATGGCTAAAACAGGGGAGATGCAGCAAGGTTAGGTGGGTCATGCCCAAGCAGGACAAGATATTTCCCCGTCTAGATGTCCCTTTTTATTCGGCTTAGTGGGTGGTTGGTCGCGCCAACCACGGGGTTTATCTTGTTCGGGACTGTTCAGTAAGGAATGGTTCCAGCCTTGTGTTGTAGGGGAGCGGGCGTACTCCTCGGTACGGTGATCTAGGCCCCGTACTGTGACGGGCGGTACCCCAGTAGCCCTGCCATTGTATGGAATCCATTTTCCAATAAGCTCCCACGGTTTTGATTGTATTACCCACTTTTGTGGCTAGTAGCTGGAATTTAATAATGTAACAATTTCGGCTATTTTCTATTTACTTGAAAACCCTAGACACTATTATAATATCATAGAATTTCCTATTAAATGTTTTAGTTAGCGTAAGGTAAAAACTTACCCCTATTTATGTGTGGGGAGTCTTACGTGATACCTTTATTTCCAAATGTTTTTCAAGTTAAACAACATTAAACCGTTTACTCATACCAGACCCATGTCTGACCCGGAGTTTATATTTTGTGTTTTCATAAACTCTTGGGTACTCAAATTTTTATGAGTAGCCAAGTGATAGGTTCTTGGATTGTTGAGTTCTGGAGGAGCTTGGAGCAGGAGCCCAGACGTATGTAGATATCTATATAGTTCCGCTGTGTTAGTTAAAGTATGTTGTATTTTGAGATGTATGTAGTGACAGATGCATATAAAATTTTCAAGTGTATAATATTGTATAACTCTGATATATGTAAACTATGTAATTGTTATGTGATGTATTATATTTTATTCCATTCCGCTGTGAGATTCCGTGATTGTCGTTCTTTCTTTCTCTTTCTTTTCTATTTCTACCCCTTTCTTTCTTCATGATGATACGTCTTTCTGGTAGCAGAAGGACGGGTTGTCGCAGCGACGGGAGGAACCGTTGCTGGAAGTCGAGGCGAGTTTGCGGCGCGATCGACGAGGTTTCTCAGGGACTAGATCACCGGCGGTGGAAGTTTATCCGATGATGGCTCTTTCCAGTAATGGGGTGATGGGTTCGATTTTGACTTTAAGCTGGAATCGTCATTTTGGGTGGATGATTGTGCAGACGAGGTCGGCTTGGGATTGTTGGTGGTTGAGGGGATGACCGTAGGTGTCGAAGCCACTGTGCATGTGCACGGTGCATTGCTGAGTGTAAGGTTTTGGTTTTGGGTGATGGCTCGAAGATGAGCTCGTGATTTTGGGGTTTAGACTCGAGTGAATGCTCGGGTTGATTCGTGAGTAATATTCCAGATTTTAAACTTAAAACACTTAACCAAAATTTTGAAGAAAAAAAGAGTTTTCTCGAGGCCAGACTCGAGTATAGTTCCGGTTGAACCCGAAGCTGGTTTCAAAAAAAATTTAAGCAAAATGTTTTGAAATTTTTAAATGAATTAGATTTAAAACTCTTATATAAATTTCCTTTATATAAGATAAGTGTTTCATTAACACTAGTTTAAGAAGTTGGTAAAATTGTTTTAATTTTGTTAATTGGTAAATATTTTAAAACTTAATTTTGAAATGAAATTTAAAGGTAAGTTTGAAAGTGTAATGTTTTAAATGAACATGTTAATGACAATTTAGTCATTAATAAGGAAAATATTTTATTTTAAATTTATTAAGATTAAAATGATTTGAGATTGGTTAAATTAATAAGGTAATTAAAGAGTCATTAATTAATTCAATTAATTAATGATTATGGATTAATAAATAAGTAATTAAGGGTTGTAAATTAATTAATTAGGGATTAATTAATTTGTAATTTAGGATCATTAATTAGATAATTGAAGATTATTAATTAATGATTAGAAATTAATTAATCAAGTAATTAAAGGTTAATTAAGTATAGTTAAGCACTTAATTAATTAGGTAATTAAAGATGAATTAATTTGTAATTAAAAGTTTATTTAATTTATAATTAATGATGGTTAATTTAAGTGTAGTTACTTAAGAAAAGTAATTAAAGAAATGTTAATAGTTAATGAAGAACATTAACTAAGGATTATTAAATAATTAATTAATATGATTAATTTTAATAATTAATTATATTAATTAATTAAAAATAATCATTTGTGGAATTGTTTAAGTGTAATTACTTAATGAAAGTAACTAAAGGGATTAATTACTCAATGTAATTAATTAAATTAATGTGATCAGTCTAAGTTAATTAATTAGTTTAATTAATTTAAAACAATCATTGGATGATGGATTAAGTATAATTACTTAGTGTAATTTATAAAGTATAATTACTTGGCGAAGTAATTAGTGGGTAATTGCTGGATGTAATTAATTGAAGAATGGTAGTAGTTTTGGGTTTAATTACTTTGTGTAATTAATACGAAGGATAATTACTTAGTGAAAGTAATTAATAATTAATTACTTAATGTAATTAATTTAAGAATTGATTAATAAAGTTATTTGAAGATAATTAAGTGATGTAATTAATTAAGGGTAATTAATTACTAATGTGATTAATCAGGACTGATTAATGAATAAAGATTAATTAAAGATTAATTATCTAATGTGATTGATTAGAACAATAATTAATTATAGAAGTAAGTAAGGATCATTAATTAATATAATTAATGAAGTAATTAAGGGAATGATTAATTAAGGTTAATTAATCAATGAAGTGATTATAGGATAATTAATTGTTGTAATTAATTAAGGTTTATGTAATCAATTATAATTAATTAACTATTGAAAGTGATTAAAGGTTAATTACTGTAAATGGTTAAGGATAATTAATTTGAAATTAATTAAGGTTAATTACTTAATGTAATTAGAGGATAATTAACCAATGGTGATTAATTAAGATGAATACTTAGATGATGATTAATTAATTTGTAATTAATTAATGGTTAAGTAAGCAAGATTTATAGTACTGAAAGTAATTAATTTAATTTATTTTAAATTAATTAGAGATAGAAGTAATTAGTTTAATTCATTTTAAGTTAATTATAGATCATGTGATTAATAGATCTTTGCTTACGGATTGCTGAATGTTATTGAATGCCTTGAATTGTTTATCTCTGGTATGAGATATGTGCTGATCTGTGATATTGGATGCTTTGGTTGAATGGTGATGATATGAATTATCTATTGGTGATATTGTGAATTATCTATCTGTGTGAATATAGATAATGAATTGAATTGTTTTAGCTTTAAAACAACTTGGCTTTAAAAGACAACGTTTTGGATTTCGATGAGACCGGGATCGGGTTTCTAGATTTGGATGAAAACCACATCGATCCAAATTAACGATAGGTCGTGAATCTCAAGTTAAGATGAAGATTCAGAGTGCAAGGGTTATTGTCGTTAACTCTGAGGGTGACTCCAAAATGAGTGTAACGAGATAATGCCTTCGATTTTGTTCCCAGAACGAACTTGTATGGATTGAATGCTTTAAGAACATCGTCAGGTGGACGATGAGCATTCTAAGAGATGTGTTCTCCAATGGTAATCGTAGCCTCAAGCCTTATCAACGGGGAATAGATAAAACAGGGGAGATGCAGCAAGACTAAGTGAGTCGTGCTCAAATAGAACAAGAGCTTCCCCTGTCTAGAAGTCCTTTTATATTCGGCTGTGTAGGGCAGTTGATTGCAACAACTGAAGGGGTTGTCTCATTCGGGACTATCCAGTAAGGGATGGTTCCGGCCTTGTGTTGCAGGGGATTTAGGGTGGATACTCGGTATGGTGATCTAGGCCATGTACTGTGATGGGCGGTACCCCAGTAGCCCCGCCATTGTATGGAATCCAATCTCCAATAAGTGCCGTATGTTTTAGTTGTGCCCAACTATGTTGGAACGTGAGATGTAAGCATTCCAGCTATTTCTGTATTTTATTTGAAAACCCTAGACCCTATTATAATATCACAGGATTTCATATCAAATGTTTTGGTTATCGTAAGGTAAAAACTTTTCCGTGTTTATGTGCGGGAAGTCTTACGAGATACCTTTGTTTTCAAAGTTTTTCAAAGTTAAGCAACTTTAACCTATAACTCACACCAGACCCATGTCTAACCCGGAGATTGTCTTCTGTTTTCTTGAACTCTTGGGTACTCAAATTTTTATGAGTAGCCAAGGGATTCAGGTTAGCTTTGACGAAATCTGGAGGAGGTACGGAGCAGGAGGCTTCAGCATTTGTAGATACATAGTTTTTCCGCTGTGATTTTTTTCTCTGTGTTGTAGTTTGAGTTGTAATGACTAGACATGTGTTTATAACTGTCTAGTATGTGATGTATAATCTGTGTAACTCTGATAGATGTTGTATATTATGTAATACTTATGTGATTAATATAATTTATTCGTTCCGCTGTTGAGATTCTGATGTTGTTTCTTTCTTCCTTCTCTATCTTTTCTCCTTTCTATATTAAAGATGATGTGTCTTTCTGTGGAAAGATAGGCAGGTTGTCTCACATTAAATTATATTTAATTGCAATTGATTAAATGAATCGGTAACAAATAACAATTGTCATCATTTCTATTTTTAATCACATTTGTATGTTTGTTATCTACACACAAATGTTATAGTTATTTACACAACATTCATTTTTTTCAATTTACAATTTATTACACATTATTCCATTAATTAATCAACTTTTAAATTACCAATTGCTCTTTTAATCCAATACATTATTTAAACTCACATTATTACAATTAATTTACAATCTATAACCAATTATAAATTTTTAATCAATTTAAAGCTATTATCAATTACCTTAAATTAAGACTATTACTTTTCATTCCAGTTATATTCTTATTATTAAACCATAAATTTTTATTTCTTCCAACATTAAATCACAAACCTTATTAAATCAACTATTTTTAATTATCGAAAATTACAGGCCGTTACACTCTCCCTACTCAAAACTTTTTGTCCTTAAAAAGGAAAAAGGAGGGAAAAGAAGGAATTAAACAATCAATATATCTTATCAAAATATTAAATTTATGAACAATTAATTTACATAATTAAATAACTTAAATAAAATATATCAATTTATAACAATTAAATCCTTTATATTCAAGTTACCAAAAGTTTGGGAAAACACTTCATAAAATTTTTTAAGCCCAAAATTTTCGGAAAAATTTCAGCAGAGTTTCCTTTGTATGGAGAGGTCTGGGAGAAATAATAATATCAATAGTAACATTATATATCATATGTTTCAAAATAATATATCCCAAACCATGGAAAAAACAATATAATATCGCTAGAAAACCGTAATATGAATAAGTACCAATTTGTTGAGTAAACAATTCTTATTTATGAAACCAAAAGCAGTAGCAATCTCTTCCATAAACCTGCATTAACTTATATAATCCAAAGAGGTTAATAATTATATAAAAAATATTTCAAGTTGTTTCAACTAATAATAAAACAAATCAATACAACATAGCAACAATTTCTTACAAACAAATCATACAATCATTACATATAGTCAAATATAGCAATTTTACATCCATAGCAACCATCACTAGGTTTGTTTGGGTTTAGGAACCTCTAGTTATATAAAATGCTAAATAAACTATAAAGTAAACCATACACTCAACAGTCGTAGATAAAACTTTAATAGGTTATTTATACATCTCTATGCAAAATAGAAGTATCCTTTTCCAACCAATCCATAAGCCAAACAAACAAAGAATTCAACACATTTTAAGTTTACTCTATTTATCTTTTTCACATCATTTATTGTTCATTCATTTTTTCCACATAATGATTTTCTTTACTTCACGTTCATTACTTACAAAATTTTAATTTTTCATTCACTCACATAAGGCTTATTTCATTAATTTACATTCTTTACTTACATAAGTTAATCCATTTCAATTATTTGGATCATAAATGAATTTACTATTGAAGTATTGTACATATTTTATCGCAGATTACTTCATATTTACAATTTAGTTTGATTTTCCCCTTTTTTAGTCATTTACTTTTTTTCTCTCATTCATATAATGTTTATTTTCATTAATGTACATTCGTTATTACTTGCAAAAGTTCATTTCTCATTTGTTCATACAATGCCATTTTCTTTCATTTTATTACCTTACATTCATTGTTTAAATAAGTTATTTTTATTTCGATTATTGGATTATACATTATTAGGTAAGTCTCTTTATAATTTTATTCACTATTAATTGATTATTTCTTTTTCACAATTCATACTTCCATATATAGTGTTATTGAATATCAACTCCATTTCTAAATCATTTCCAAAGTTCTCTGAAGTTATAATCATTCAATTTATATCGTACTCAATTTAATTATAAATGGCTTCAATATTAGTTGAAGTTTATAATTATTTACTTACAATATTCACCTTTACCATTAAATCTGATTATAAATAGCTTAAAGTGTTAACTTAAGTTCATAACTAGTTTTCTAACATTATTCACTTCTATTACATTTAATTAGTTGCATTTCAAATTATTAACTTAAGTTTATAACGATTTATAACATCAGAATTCTTATTTACAAAAGTAATTCCATTGAACACTTTCATTTACTAAAGTTTACTTGTATAATATTCTATTACATATCCTATTTAACACTACAACTTTTTACATTTTGGTAAGTTATACACACACACACACACACACACTCTTGGAATTCAATAGAAAGTTACACAAGTTATCTTATTTATTTTTATTAACAAAATGTTCAACAGTTACATTTTCTTATTTGCATTTCCATTTTATTTCTAGTTTACAAAATTTTCGATTTCTTATCTATTTTATTAATCATTTTCACATCAAATTTCTTATTTTTTATTTTATAAGTTTCCAATTATTAATGAAGTTAAGGTCCCATTTCATTATAATACTTAAAATTTCCAATTTATAGAAACTTAAGAACTATATAACGGGTTCCTTTTCAATTATTGTAAAACAATATATAAAATCATATCTTTTATATATATCCAATCACATTTGAAAATTTAAAATTAAGATTTGTTATCAAACAAATGTGTAGTAAAAATACTACAATAGTCTTGCCACTTTGAAACATGAAAATGAACGTCGATGATGCGTGCGCTCATCACCGAAATTATTTTCCAACGACAGAGAGGGGACTACAAAACTTATTTCCTTTCAAAATTCATTTAAAACATTTCTTTTAAATCATATTGAAATGTTTATATATGAAAATCTTCCAAATAATAATATTATATTCCAAAATCTTTTGAAAACCAATTTCAAAAATCTCGGAACTTAAGTTCTTAAATTATCAATTTATATTCATTTTATTTTTAAATCCAATTTTTAAATCAATATTTATAAAATTCACTACCTAACAAACAACATATAATATCCAACTATGTCACTTTTAAAATTTATTATTTTATATACAAAATATATAATTGGAAAAATTATTTCATTTACCTATATTTCAAAACAGTAATATGTCGGTCTGTCCTATTAATCCCTATCGATGTCATAGTGTCCTATGCACCGACCAGAATTTATAAATACAAAATGGAACAAATTAACACAATACAAAACCTTTTATAACACTAACAAATACACTCTCTCATATATATACACTTAACAACTCATTCTAAGGTATTACTACCCTATTTCTAAAGAGTCAGACCCTACAAAGCTAGGGTTATCGCTAAACCAAAGCTTTGATACCAACAACGTAACGACCTGCCTTTTTAGACGGTTTAAACCAATGATAAACCACACATGTCAGAGTCAAACCATTCAAAGGGGCAAATTGTTATGGGGTAAATATGAAAAAGAAGAGAAAGAAATAAAATAAATACAGAATCTTGCAGCGGAATGATAAAATACAATAATCAAATAAATAGTTCATGAAGCTATTTTACAAATACCTTTGATTATTCTTATACAATACAGAATTAGATTTATAGACAACCGGAATAAATAAATAAATGCAGCGGAACAAAATGATGCAGTGGAATAAATATAATAAATAATAATAGTACAAAATCTTCGTCTTCGTCTTCTAGAAATGAGGTATTTAACCCTAAAATGCTCAGGCTGACCCGAATGAATAGAAAAGAAAAAACACTCGAGTCAGAACTGAAAGATCTTATGTAAGTTGAATCAACGATAAATAAATATGAGTGCAATGGCTTCAGAGATTTTTACGGGTTTTGACATCTCCTATCCAGTGTTTAACGTGAGTGCAATAACTTAAGAGATGTTCGGGATTCACATCTTCTAAGGATCCATTAAACTATCTACTATGTAGTACAATACACTATTATAACAGTGTCTACAGTAAAGTGAAGTATTAAAATAGCGTTAAAGCGTCACTCATACCCCCCTTAACTTATTTTTATATATTCCCATAGTCTATACAGTACCGTAATTCCTCCGTAAATTGGATGGCTATCAGAGGGCACTCCATAGGTATGGTACAAACCAAACTCATAAAAGACACGATAGGGCTTGTGAACATGGCACTCAAGGCAATGCCATGGTAGATATGCCAATTGCAGATCCGAACTAGTGGTAACGCATAATAGCTATATCGCTCACCTCGGAACATATTCCCATAATCAAAATCAAGGAGTGTCCACTAAATCAATCACAAAATTATAGAATCGTATTGAAGAACCGTGCCCGATAGGAGGAATGACCTCACTTGGCTCAGCATGGTTCCTGTTTTAGTCATATTTAAGCTGACTCACGAGAGTCAGGGTCACATAAATACCTCTTACAGAATCGTTCGCCAACTATCCTACTTCATTTCTAGAATCTCTACCACGTACACAGTTGTTAAACTGGTTTTCGGTATTGGTTGAGAGTATGACAATATCCGATCCCGGTATTTTTAACAACCAAACGCTTCACGCCGGATGGTTCTTTTACATTCAAAAGAGTCAATTCACAACTGATATCAAAATATCATATTCTCAAACCATATCATTTTCAAATCATATTCACTTTCAAAGTCACATTCACTTCCAAAATCATATTTATTCAAATATGCCATTTCACAAAAATTTATCAATTCCAAATTCCAAATTAGGTTGTATCATCATCAAAGATTTAAATATAACTACTTCAACTTTACATAATCTGAAACTTAAGAAAATAGTTTAGATAGTCATAAATAGTTTTAAAAATAGTTTAAATAGATAAAATAGTTTAAATAGTAAAAATAGTTTAAGTAGATTTAAATTTGATTTAATTTGATTTTAAATAGATTATATATATTACAATAAATTAGATATATCTAAAACAGATAAATAAATTTAATTGGTTTAAAATAGGTAAAATTGATTAAATAGGTTATAATAGATTAAAATAACTTGAAAATAGTTTAAATTGACTAAAATAGTGTTGATTAATAAAATGGTTTAAATTAATTTAAAATAGATTTCAAAGTTATATCCAAACCTCTTCAGTAACTCAATTCCGATAAATTCATTTACATTCGATACTTCAACTTTGAAATTCGAATATAAAAATCCTTTAAATAATTATTTAAATCAACTTCCAGTTTCAACATTGACATTTGACATTTAAGGACTTAAAAATCATTAATTTAACCAAATCCGGTGTCCGTATATAATTTTCTACCATATGGTCAAGCGATACAGATATTTATCATTTCAATCCGCAATTTAAATTTTTATGGTTATATATCATTTCAAACTACAATCTTAAATGAAATAAAAATCCATAAAATCGCTCGAATGTATCATTTCAACCCATATCAATTTTCCCTAATTTGTAGATCGTTCGGGTATGATGTATCATTTCAACCCATAGGGAACCTGTAGTGTTATAACAATATAAAAATAAAACATCCAGTCATACAATATCAACAATCCAACATCCATCACAATCATCATCCAAATCAACCAATAAACATTTATAGGTAACTGATTATCATTAACAGGTATTAAATTACAATTAAATTCAATATTAAATTAAACGAAAATTAAATACAATAAAAGTCAAATTTTATTATAATTACAATTTTAACATACCAAACATTAATCAATTTATTTCTAATCACATCATAAATTATTTAACTAACACAAGATAATTTAGTAGTTGTGAGTGGGTTAAAACACTCATCATTGATTTCAAATCGATTTGAAATCCAAAATAGAACCCAAAATTCAACCGTCTTAGAATTCATCCTAACCAGCGTCAAAATGACTGGAATTTCAATATGATCGCAAAGGAGAAAACCTTGCATGAATCTGAGCTCGTATGTAAAAGTTATGATCGTTAGAAGATTACACGATTTAAAATAAAGAAAATATAAATAAAATAATTACGCAATTGTAACCAGCCACGTAAGCTCCTAACATCTAAACCCTATAGTTTGAAGTTACGAACTTGACATCGGAGCAAGCGCCACCTTCTCGAATAAAAAGCCACACCTACGAGCATCGTGACAAAGATCAGGCGACGCCATCGACGAGCTCTGGCCGAGGCGACCACCCCTATGCCCACGCGCACGCCTCCCATGGTTCATGGCCACTCGCTGCCAGGCTTCCCTAGAGATTTTCAATGATATCGAGATCCTATAGCATGAACGAACACCATATCCATGGCCTGCTCGACCCCCTCTTATCAGCGCCGCCAACCGATCATCGATCGGACGGCGATCCACCATTGGAACGTCAAAACCCTAATATAGACAGTCGAGGTTCAACCTCGATTTTTGAACAAATGGTGAATCTGATTGAAAAATGAATCACACCAGTGAATTACGCTCGTCGGGTGGTTTGAATTGATATATAATATGATAGGGTTCTGAGGAGTTCGATTTTGAAACTGAAATTCGAAATTGGATTTAGGGTTTTCATTTGGAGTTTGTTTCAACCATTGGAAAGGAGAAGCCACATAGAATTATACATGCAGAAATTAGGAATAAAAAAGCTGCTAAGGTTAGAACAGAAAAATATATACTAGCGAGGACCGATAAGAAATGAATAATACCCAAATTGATCTGAAACGTCAAATACAACCCGAAAAGCCTGTTTTGCTTCCGAAACGAAATGGAAGTGGGTCATCCCATATATCAAAATTGATGTTTTCGATAATTTTAAACACAATGGAACATGTTTTAATCCTAATGTTATCGTATGAAGTAGTTAGCTTAAAATTAGCTTATTTCAATTGAATTTAATTAAATTGATTTCTACGCATTTCGAGTCCGTATAATCAAACGACAAGTCTGATGTTACGAAACTTGAAATACTACAACAATTCACCATTATGGTTCCGATGAAACTAGTTTCGTCGAAATCCGAATCAGTGGCCAAAATGGCTATCTTTACGTCAATTAAATAAATTATTATTAAATCAATTAAATCACTTTTTAAATTTCGAATTTAGTGACCAACAATTTTCATCATTTTTGATTACATGGACATTTACAATAATTTAAATCAATTTTACATGTCAATTCATTATTAAATATTACACCAGTTATAATGCTCAATTTTAACTGTAATTAAATTCAACTAATTAAAATTTAATTCCAATAAATTGATTTAATTTGTTTTCAATCTTTTTATTCAATCCATTATTACTTTATAGACCTAGTTAACATTTATTTATATCTTATTACACTAATATTCCCCAATTGTCATCTTTTATAATATTAGTTGTAGTATTTCAATTACATTAATTTTTTGTCAATTTTGTTATCATTTAAAATCTCAATAAATTTATTTATCTTTGGTTTACTCTTTTATAAATTCACTTATTGCCTTGTGAATATAATTAACATTTCTACACATTTTATTGCATTTACCTTTTACATTTATCGTATTAGCCATATTAAAGTAACATTAAATTACATTTAATTGCAATTGATTAAATGAATTGGTAACAAATAACAATTGTCATCAGTTCTATTTTTAATCACATTTGTATGTTTATTATCTACACACAAATGTTATAGGTATTTACACAACATTCATTTTTTTCCAATTTATAATTTATTACACATTATTCCATTAATTAATCAACATTTAAATTATCAATTGCTCTTTTAATCCAACTCATTAATTAATACACACATTATTACAATTAATTTACAATTTGTAACCAATTATAACTTTTTAATCAGTTTAAAGCAGTTATCAATTACCTTAAATTAATACTATTACATTTAATTCCAGTTATATTCTTATTATTAAACCACAAATTTTTATTTCTTCCGACATTAGGTCACAAAACCTTATTAAATCAACTATTTTTAATTTTCGAAAATTATGGATCGTTACGTTATCGATAAATCTATTTTGGCCATTTTATCGCAATTTTTCCAAAGTACTTATTTTTTTGTAAATACTTATTCAAAATAAGATTACCGTCATTCTTGTTCAAAACATCATAATCTATATTTAGAAACCTTATATTTTAATAATTAAAAATAAACATCTTTTATCAATTTGATAAATTTACGGGTCATTGCATACTTCCCCCCTGGAAGAATTTCGTCCTTGAAATTATAATGCAAAACCAAAAGGTATTTGCCCAAAATATTTATTTTTTAAACTTACACCCGTATGATTTATATAGATCATCCGTACACAATATCTGATTCGACCTACTCTTCGAATCCACAATTTTACTTCTGAACTAGTACCGATCCTTCGATTCTCCAGTGCAGACTTTGGTCAGGCTCTCCGCTTATAACTTTAGTTTTTCTTGCATGGCTCTCAATTATGAGAGAAAATTCAAGTATCCAACCACAAGCCCTGACCAATGTTCGTCATCAAGAATCGAGTTATAAATCCTTTTCTAGACAGGGGTGAACACCTCCAAGTACTGTACTTGAATCTTAAATTAGAACCGTGCGATGAAATAATCAACACTCTTTATATATATGTATATATATATATACATACACACATAAAATAATCTTTCCAAGAAATCATTCAAGCTAAAAGATAACTTTCTTTTTATTTTAATAAACCTATTGTATTACCTTTTACTTATTTTAAATCAAAACTTCTATGATAGTCAGAAATTACTTATGTAATTAATACCTCTTTATTAATCAAAACTTTCTTTACATGTGTATGTATATATATATATATATATATATATATATCTTTTTCAAAATGTTTAGCAAAGTTCTATTTATGTTCAAAAGAAGATTTTCCGCTTAATTTTTTATTCTTTAATCAAAAATTCTTATTGATTCATTTAAGAGATTAATGTAATTGTAATGAACAAGGTTGAAACCGAAATAGTATATTTATATTATACATTTCATAATTTACATCAACGCTCCAATTTGACATAGGTCATACAAAAAGCATTCAACTTCTATTTAGGTACATGGTGGCATACATAACACTAATACTATGCATCAGCAACTAGCACAATATCTCATCTCACATCATACATAAGCTATATATAAATGTATTTAATAGATAGATAGCAACAACTATCATACCCATCTTCTTCCTCATTCTTCTAAATCGGAGGCCGACGATGCATTCCAATATCTAAAATTTATCATAACTTCTCTAATCCCTTCTTTGTCACTCTCTTGCTCGTCATCCACATAATTTCCATCTTCTAATTACTTCATCTCTCCTTCAATTTAAGGTAGCCATGGTTGGTTCCTGTCACAACCCGATTTTCTGATGCACGAAAAACCGAACCATGAGGGTTAAAGAAGAAGAGGTAGAAGAAGAAAATAGAAAACAACAACAGAATCTAACCATCGCAGCGAAATAAAATATAATAGATAATAATAGATCTTTACACGAAAGAAAACTATATCTATTTTATATATATATATATACATCATCAAGATACATCATCAAAGTTCAACAACCTCAATAACATACAACTGGACAGTCATATAAACTTGTCCTCAAAACCGAATACATAGTGGAATAATAATCAAGTACGGAAGTACGTATCGCCATCCAGCTCGTCTCCTGAACTCCACAGCATCCTTTCCCGTATCCTATAATACTCGGTCTGACCCGAGCATTATAGTGAAATAACACCCGAGTCAGTCTGGAATACCAGCGTGAGAAAACCACACTCAAATTGATTATTAAAGTTTCTAAATACTTTTTAAAACAAAAGCATCTCGTAAGACCACGCCACAAATAAACATGCCGGGTTTTCACCTTACGATGGCCAAAACATTTTTTATTAAAATCCTCTGATATTATAATAGGGTCTATTTACAAATACTTATTAAAATAGCCGAAATTGTTACATGATTAAATTCCAGCTACTAGCCACAAAGTGGGTTATACAAACAAAACCGTAAAAGGGGCGTAGGGAGAAAGGATTTCAAACTAATGACTAGGCACTGGGGTACCACCTGTCACAGTATGTGGCCTAGATTACTGTACCGAGGATTACTCCCAATTCCCTGCAACACAAGATCGGGACTACCCCTTACTGGATAATCCCGAGTATGATAAACCACGGTTGGGATCAGCAACCGCACCACTAAGCCGAATAAAAATGGACATCTAGACAGGGATGACCTCACCCTAATGGGCGCTACCTACCTAGCCTTACTGCCTAACCCCTGATTTTCAGCCATTCCTGGTTGATGAGGCTTGAGGCTAAGCGTTACTTTTTAGAACGTTTCACTTAGAACGTCCATCGTCCACCTGACGATGTTCCGAAAGCATTCATCCATACAGGTCTGTTCCAGGTTCGAACGGAACCAAAGGCACTACTCCTACTACATCCATTTTGGAATCACCTCAGGATTAGTAGCGACTAGCCCTTGCACTCACTGCTCCTTCTTCGACTCCGAACTCGTTTTTCCACGAAAACGTACAAATCGGATCGAAGTGGTTTTCGAGAAATTAATCCCGATCCCTATCTCTTCAAAACGATCAGCACATTGTCCAATATTGATAGTTGGTTATTTAACTATCAAATAACATTCACAACGACCATCAACAATAAATAATTTCTCCTGAATTATTTAAATATCTTCGCAAGATATATTTCCATTTTCAACCCTTTTGAAAACAGTTTTCAAACCACACTCTTCTCATGGAATAAATTCCCAAATATTTATTTCCACTGAACACACCAAGTACAAAACTTTAGATTTGAAAATAATTTAAAATACTTTATTATAAAATATCCTTTTAAACATTTAAATCAAAAATTACTTTAATACTTATTAAAATATCTACTTTAAGAATATTTAAAATAAAACTACTTTGTACAATATAAAACTGAATTTCTAACTTTTAAAACAAAATAGCAAGCCACCTTTAAATAAATACTACGATAATAGATTCGAAAATATACTTACTTGAGAGTTTAAACATTCAGAAATAATAAATTTTCTAAAACATACTTTTTAAAATAACTTTAACCTTTAACTTATATTTATAAATTTATTTTGGGAGTGTACTTGGCTATCCAGGGAAATACGCTTCTCTTTCACAGCTTTTAAAAATAAAATACTATTTATTTTTAAACAAATTTACCCGTTCCTTTAATAAATTCCCACCGTGAATTTATTCTTCCATATATCCACTGATATATTACTTTACTTTTATAAACCCAGTTTATAAATTTCTTAATTTCAACTTCCTTTTAAAATCCCGATTTTACACACTTAAATCAATCTCCAATTTAACTTCCAATTTACTTCACTTTTTAAATAAATTTCCTTACTTACTTCATTTATTCCAAAATCCATCAACTTCAGATTTTATTTCTTCATTATGATTTAAAATCTTGTTAACTGAAATTACCAATTTCATATTTCCCAAAGTCCTTCTTTATCTTTTCAAATAAATTCAAACCTTGAATTTCAAAATAAATTCTTTATTTTTGGAAATGATATCATTTGAGATTAAAATTCATTATTTCTCTGTTTATTCAAAATCACTTTTTCATACCCAGAATTTATTAGGATTTAAAAAATCACTTTATTCTTATCCAGTTCATTCTTAAATTTATTCAAATTATCAGTGATTATTTTACTTAAAATTCACTCTTTTATTTTCTTTCAAAAATCTAGTTCTATATATTTTGATAACTCAGTGTACCGAAATATATTCAAGCGAACTATAGCATTAAATATTCCAATTATTAATATAATTCATCACAGAATATCAAATATTCATAACACAGAATATTAAATAATCTAGATAATTTTGAGGAATCCAGTTGGATCTCTCCAACCTGTTTCCCTGCATCCACAGACGTTAGAACAATACCAATTCCACTTCGAGGTAGAATATCGCGGTATATGGATTAATATAATATCACCCGCTATTATGCGGCGCATAGGGTCTCATCCGCTGTATAACGCATATACTAATCGAACAATTTTTTTTTAATTTTTGAAAACGCAAATACTTATATAAATAATCTGCATAGATTTGAAAATCAAATCCTTATGCAAATTCTGTATTATTTTTATTATTTGTTTAAATCTTATATATATATATATATATATATTCCTCTGACTAAATAAAAAGTTCCCATTTTAGCCTATATATTTAAACAAAATTATCTTATTACGGTAAACTTTAAAATTTATTAATCATTAAAATTATCATCATTCTATAAACTGAAAAACTATCTATACATAAAATTAAATTAAACAAAAGACATCTATTTAGTCAATTTAAAAGAAATCGTTACCTCTCTGACTCGACTCTCGGCACGACCTCCTATTCACGAACTCCTGACCACCATGTTATCGACGAAACCCTAGCAAATGCCGCCGCCGCTTCCCTTGAGCACGAGATGCTAACTGAATCGACAAAGATGTTAGCTCGAGCCCTTGTGCTTCGTGTCAATCCTACCCGATCTCGTAGACAACCACGATCCCCCAACGACCTCGACCTGCCCTAATGCGAGCGCGAGCCTTCGCATCCACCTCCCTCGATTGGTCGAGGTTTCATCGATGACTCAACCCCCTTTTATCAAGTGATCGCGAGAGACATGACCCCTACCCAAATAGTGAACGCGGCCTTGCGCCCTAGCTCGAGAACGAGCCCTTCAAGTTGCGTACGCCTCTCCTCTGATTTCGAAATTTGGGAAAAAGAAGCATGGGATTGTTGGTTATTCCATTAGAACGAGTTTTTTTATTTATTTTTACTCTTAGTTTGGATAGAAAGGCTCGGCCACTTTTTAAAAAAAGAAGAGGAAGATTGCATGCTTCAGTCAATTAACTACAGCGACAATTGAAAGGAATGAAAAACTGCGATGGGAGACAAAAGTAGGCTGATGTTGATATAATTTCAGCTAATGTGGAAATTTTGCCCAATTTTTTTTGAAAAAAATAGGCTGATCTCGATTTACGCAGTCTAAAATTTCGAACCCTTAACGAGGCATGCCGCTAGACATTTATAATGTTATACCCCTATTTCGAGCGCAATGGAAAACGCTTCGAGTCCTAATTCGATCGATGGAGAAGATGGCTTTTTGAACCCAGATATTACATTGAATTTTCGATATGGATTTAAGCGCGTTTATATATCGTACGCTCACGTAACAATTCCAAACACTACGAAAATTGAAATCCGAAAATAATACACTATTATGGATCTAATGGAACTGGTTTTGTCAAATTCTATGCTGTGTCTAGGAAGGCTATTTTTAAATATCGACTCAAACAATAAAATTTAAAAACTTAACAAAATACTTTCATACTTAATTTTAACACTTTTACTATTTTCAGTATTATCAATATGAATTTTACAAGCCTTCAAATTATTTTTAACAGGCTTAAAACAGAAGATTCAACAATTTACCCAATTTCAGTTTATTAAATCCAATAACTTAATTGCTAAATAATAATAACATTTGAATTCAAGTTGAAAATTAACTTTTAAATATTTAAAATCAATTAAATATTCCAATTTCAAATGCTCAAAAATTTCGGGTCGTCAAAGTTCCTTGGATTGTGACAAAGACCAAAAGGTATTTCTTGCATTACTTCATCTTTTGCTACTTCTTCGAGTCCTTGCATCTCAACCTCCCATGGGTTTTGAAACACTTCAGCTTGTTCCTCAGGTATTTCCTCCTCATCTCCTTCCATTTCATCCCAGTTGATGTAAGAACTAAATTATTCTTCTCACCAGATAATGATTCTTCTTCTATTTCCCATATCCAATTGCTATCTACGCTATTATGGTCTGATATTTTGGTTTCTGGGTCCTCCATGAGTTTGGATTCCTCCTCCATATGCTCTTATTTTGCTATGGGTGCCAATTCAGAGTTGACCAGATCTATTATCCATATTCCTTCCAGGGCTCGAGCAGACCTATCATTACCAAATATAACGATCATTCTTGGAGTAGCGGGTGGAATGAGCATTCCCGCCATTGGGTGTCCGTCTTCATCCTTTTTGGTGTTCAAGACACACTCCTCTTCAATCTGAGGCCAAACGTTGCTCGGTGACTACTTTGGTGGTTCTTCCTCATCCTTAAGAGGATAATGAGATTATCCTTTTCGCCCGAATTTGCTCGTGATAATTCACCCTTGCATTACTTTCTTCCATATGGTTTCTGCAAATGTAAACACAACCTGCTTAGACATAGGCAATAAGCGTTTTACTTATTCTGACTCATTCTAATGTCATGTTATTAATATTATATTTACTAAGGCATATCCTAATATAAATCGGCCTTAACTATAACCTTTTTTAGGGAAAGGATTTTCCAAGCATTTGGTGTTAATTTCCCTAAACCAATCATTAGAAACAAATTGAGACTTTTATCAGAATGTTATATCTCTTTCAAAATTCTTTTGAAATTTTTTATCAAAGGACATTCCAAATATACCATTTCAAATCTTTTAATATTTTTTTCAAAAATTCCGACCTTTTGTATATTCCTCAACTTATAGTTTTCGTTCCTTATTAATCCTTTCAGTGTTATTATAAACATCTTACAGTCAAACTGTGAAATTCTAATTACAAAGTGTTTATACTTAGTTTTACCTAACCTGATTTTAGTCACCTAATACTAAATTTTTCAAAGTTGACCTTTTTATTAAAAATGTAATCCTAGGTAAGATTATTTCATTTACCATAATTTCAAAACAAAAATCATTTATACATATCATTAACAAACACGTTCTCATATATAATACACTCAATTTACTCTACAGTTTTACCAACCCTGTCTCTAATGAGTAAAAACTCATCCTAGGTAATTACTAACCCTGTCTCTGATGAGATTTTACGCCTATCAGGCTTAGGTGTTTGCTCAACCTAAGCTCTGATACTAAATGTGACGACCCGGCCTTCGGCCCTCTGGTAGTGGGTATAACTACTATGGCTCACATGGATACCTCGCCATTTGCTTCTATGGCCAGCCTCTCGACTACACTAACCCAGAGGACATGAAGGATTAAGATTCGACAGCTCGCCACCAAACACAAAGCAAGAAAGCCCAATCATGCTGCACTACGTGCAAAAGAAAATTCAATCTTGGCTCTTTCAAACCAATCTTTGATAAAAATATATTAAGTAAATAGGTGCTTATCATTTGATTAGTTACTTTCATTTTATCACAAATATCTTCTAGAGATACATATCTTTAAAACATTTCTTTTCGGTATGTATGGAATCATTAAACCTTTATTTAACTTTTGAAATGCCAAATCATTTTCGTATGTCATATCGGAAAACATTATCGAGTTAAAAAGAATCGATAGTAATTTATACTAATTCTACTCAGCATCAATTTCTTGTATTCAACCTTTACTATCCCTCGAATAATGGTGAAATCACCTTTTAAATTCACCTGGACAGTTCCCTCTTTGGAATCTAATAAGAAGTGTAAGAAGATTATCTCTATATAATCCAAGTTGTATTAAATCAAATTTGAAAAATTGAATCTTTTATACTTGCCTCATGTTTGACATTTAGACCTTATCTATTCCTCATCTACGAAAGAGGGCAGCTGAGCTAAGGCACTAGTTGCTCTTGAACCTCCTTAGTTTAAGCACCCCACATTTGGATCACACGAAAAGAAAAATCCAGTCTACTCATCGGCTTTTATAGCCAAAATTAAATCACTTTATTTAAACCTTTTCAAATAATCATAAAACCTCTCAATCATCTTTAAAACACTTATTTATTTATTTATTTGAAAACCATTATAAAATATTTGGAAAAGAGCACTTAAGTTTAAAGTCATACTCCAAAAGTTATTAAAAAATGCTGCAAAAAGCGCCGTGAATAGTACTACGAATAGTGCTTCTTAAGACTAATTTGATCAAAGCAACTTTTCGATTCCATTTTATAATTCAAATCTTTTTTAAAATATTTTCAAAGATTTATAGAATTTATTCCATATTTTTGAAGAATTTAAAAGTATCATACATAAAGAATTTGTCACTTTGGTTTTCGAACTAACAATCGCGACTATTTTGAAAATTTGTTTTGCTCATATTTCAAAATCTACCAAATGAAATCTCGATCATTTTCATTTGTTTTAAAATATGATTATGTGATAACCCTGATTTTTTTAGGGTAATTTTATGATTCAATTTAGTTTATGATTGTTTAATAATTGGAAAAAAATTGGAATGGAAACTTGTTGCCAATGAATGGTTAAAAAAAAAGGGTATGAACTGGTGCACTAGACAGTGCATACACATACACATATTTTCTACAATATAAAATAGGCAGAAATTAATTTGTAAGTTAGAATAAATAAATTTCAAATACATAGGCTTGCAGACATGATTATTGCAGACATGAATATGTCTTTAAAGCAAGTTTAGTACAAAGAAAATAAAGTATGTAGTCTAGAATAAATATATGCAGAAGATAGTAAGTAAATAAATAAATAAATAAATATGTTTACATATGATATGCAGGAGCATAAGAAAGCACTGCTGGTAGGAGACAAGATTTGCATGGAAATAGTATGAATCTTTAATAAAACACTTTAGCTAATTTCAGTAATTCTTTTGCTTGGAAAAAAATGTAAGTCATGCATATAACATGACCCGGGGGTAAGATAAAAGGAATAGGGTATATTTTCTGAGAAAAATAACAAGAACCACTTACCCATTTTCTCTATAAAAAAATGAGAAGCAGATCATAGCTGATGGGGCAAAACAGACATTGGGTAATTTTCTAAAACCCTAGTGGCAGCCAGGGTCTAGTACAAGAAGGCTTAAGGGTAGTGAGATCTGTCACTATTTTTAAAATAGAAAAAAAATATAGCAATAGAAATATAAACCAAAGAGCATTGGCCATTAGAGTTAAGAGGAAGTGGAAGATCAAAGGGAAAGGAAGGCTTAGCAAAAGGAGTTAAGGTGAGTAACCTCACTGGAAACATTGGTAATAAGCAATAAGTCCTGAATATTGAGGCAGCTTGACTAAATTTATATTTTTATTTGTTTGCAAGCTATGTTGTTTTTATGATTTGGTAACTTTCACTTGCCTTATGATCTGTTTAAATGAAAACCCTTTTTATATTGATTTACCCAGAGTGAAATAGCTAGGGATTTAATGTTTAAATATGTCTTTCTGTGTTATGATTTAACTGTGAGATGTAGTAGTGAGTATGGGTTTTCTTTATATATATATTTGTCAGTTTAAAACCCAAGATACTTAATATGGATATATGGTCTAAAAATGAAGGAGGATATGGGGCTGCAACATTATGTTGTTGCTTATGTCCCATATCAACAACAAATGAAAATATAGGGGTGCAATGTATACATGTGCTGAGCCTCTACATTCCATGAACTATCCAATAAAATACTTGTGATTTAGTCAGATTTGAGGACCTACATAGATCTGATTAAATCAGAGGTAGAAAGAAACCAACAGAAATGTTTATCTATGGCCATATGTTTGTATTAGGATCTATTGAAATTCATAGAAAAAAATAACATGTTTAAGAAATCACCTCTGTTGCTATGGAAAAGTGCTTGCTAGTGAAAACATGATTTGTTAACCTTTGGATGTATGTATGGGACTGAATGTTTTCTTCATTGCTTGAACATGAGATGCAGAGAGGTATTAACACAATATTAAAAGAAAAGGGGGAGTGACACTTAGTAACTTAACTAAGGACTTGGGATCTTAGGGCTACAAATATAGCTTGACAAGGTGAACATTGCAAGCTCACACATGGTATGATTATACCCAGGGGCCTGAGTGTGCTGGGTTAACAGTGAATATGCCCCAGACAGTGTGTGATTTAATAAAAGGGAAAGTAGCTAAAGACCATAAAAACAAAATACTGGATATTGAACATTAGTAACAGGTTCATGTGAAGGCTTGGGTAAAATTCCTGATGGCCAGAAAATCTGTAGATGAGGAATGATGATTTAATTGATAATTGTGTTAACTATCTGATGGTATTCTATGGATGAATTCTATGTTGGTTTTCTCTGTAACAAATCATTAAATTATATATCATTTTGTGTACACTAATGAACATGCACAGGTTACCCAGAAATATGCATAAGAGCAATATTGCATTCTTCTATCTATTTTGTAGTTATTTGAATATGAGAAAAGTTATATAAAATTTATGTTTTTAGTTAGATTACTCATACCAGGCATTAGTCTGACCCATGTGTGTGTTGATGCACTATTGGGTGTCTCATATTTTATGAGGCAGTCCATAGTGATTGTGCAGGTAAATAGGTATTTCATGGATCAAGCTTGGATGTTTAACTGCTTAGAGATTATGGATGTTATGTTTAAAGAATTACTGAAGTTAAATTTGATGTTTATGTTGAATTTTGTCAATCTGCTTAGTTTAAGTTTGCTTGAGAAGCCAATGTTTTGCTATACTGTTCTGCAAATATTAAACTTATATGTATCAGCTGAAACTCTTGTGTCTTGACTTACCAATGTGTTGTCTAGTAATGAAGTCTTTAAATTTTTAAACCGATCAACTTATGATGATATATGATCTGAGTTCATAAGAATGTATTGATTGAAGGAATAACCAAGTATTTAACTTTAAAAAAAACATATGTTTAAATTGATATAAAAATCTGGCAGAAGAAAGGGTTTTGAGTTGCTTTAAAAATGGTCTAAAAAGAATGATAAGCTCTTTGTTTTAGAATAAATGCAAAATGGACATGGCTAACCTAACCACATTATTGAGTCTGGGTTGAGCCAGCACTAAAAAAAAAGATTTAAATTCAATTTTGCAACAAAGTTATACAACTCAAAAATATAGGGGAGACTCAGTTAAAAAATATATGAATGAGCACCTGAAATTTCCTAGAGACACACACATGCTCAAGCAAGGACATAGTTTATACAATAATAAGATTATGGAAATAAATACAAAATGCTAAGCCTACAAACCTGAAACCAAAAATCAAGCAATGATTTAAGTATGCCTAGAAATTTGATTTCTAGAAATTATATTGCTATGTGGGAAGTTATTATTAATAACTTTCAGCAGATTTCTACTTATAAAATTTTATACTCTGATTCAAATAGAAATTAACTTATATATCTTCATATATGTAAGTTTAAGTTGAATTAAACAAACCAATATTTATTGGCAGAAAGATCCTGAAAAGGAGAAAATAAGAGAGATGATTTTCTCAATTTAGATGACCACTTTACATATGCAAAAAAAAAAAAATTGTAGGTCATCTCATTTGGTATCAGAGCTATGTTGTTAAATAACATAGCAAAATTTTGTATGAACTTGTTTGCATTGATGTATGATGTATTGATTGCTTTAGATACTTTGTTCTGTTAGTACATATATTACTAATATCTATTATAACTAAATAAGGATAAATTGAAGTAAATTAATTTATAGAGGAATAGGCAAAATGAACTAACTTAAGTGTTATATCCATAGAACTATGGTGAGACCTAGACAACAAGATGTAGGACCAAATGAACCACCTATGATGAATATGCAAGAATTTATGAGAGCCCTAAGGGATGGAGTAGGCAACAGGCAAGAAAATCCACATGAAGAGCTTTCCAAACTTCTCAAGACTTTTACCAATCTTGGAGGCAAAACTTTTGATGGGACAGAGGGGATCATGGGAGTTCAAAACTGGCTTAGAATTTTGGACAGAATTTTTACAGGATATGCAAGTTGAAGACCAAAAGAAGAGGCAAATAACATCTAGACAACTGAGAGGAGCAGCTTTGGACTGGTGGGAAGTTATCATAGCTGGAAGACCTGAAGGAGAAGTGACATGGAATCAATTTAAGGAAATGTTGGAAGGAAGATTTGTACCTGCATCAGCTAAAGAGTCTTTGCTAGAGGAATTCATTAAATTAAGGCAGGGGACTATGAGTGTTACTGAGTATACACAGAAGTTTGAATCTCTGGCAAAATATGGTGCAGTGCTTATCACAACCCAAGAGGCTAAAAATGGCAGATACATCCAAGGCCTGAATGCTAGTCTTAGTAGAGCTATGCTACCATATAAGGACCGGACATTTGATCAACTTTTAGATCTGAACTTGAGTATTGAACAACATGATAAAGCCAGAGAAAATTTCAGGGCATTTAAAAATAATCAAAACAAGAAAGGAAAGGGTAAGTTTCACCCTTATAATAAAAAGAAAACAGATGTAGCTTCCACCAAGAAATCAGAAGAAGTCAAAACTGCTGAGGTTAAGAAGAAGATCACTTGCTATAATTGTGGACAAGAGGGACACATGAAAAATAGGTGTACAAATCCTAAACCAGCATCCTTCAAATGTCACCAGTGTGGAAAGGAAGGTCACATAAGGAGGAACTGTCCAGAGTTTAAGCAAGGAAAAGTGAGTACTTTGGAGGTGAAAGGCAAAGCAACAGAAGGACCAAATGTTGAGAATCATGGCCAAGTTGAAGGTACTTTGCTTATTCACTCAATACCTTTTACAGTAGTGTATGATACTGGGGCTACACACTCTTTAATTTCTCATGATATTGCACAACAATTAAAATTAAATTGTATGATTGTTGATAGGCCATTGCTTATTAAAAGTCCTTTAGGTTATTCCTGTGTTTTGGGTATGATGTGTATGCAACTGGGATTGAATATAGGGGGATATATGTTCAATGCAGACCTATATGTGTTGCAATATCCAGGCATAGGAGTTATTTTAGGAGTTGATTGGTTAAGAAAATATAGGGCTGTTATAAATATGGAGACCTCCACCATATCATTGAAAACTTCTAAAGGAAAAAGGATAGTTGTTCTTTGTGAAGTAAATAAGAACAGAAATATAGTTACCCTTGCTAACTTATCTAGTGAGAAGCATATGCCAGCATTAGAAGAAATTCCTATAGTAAATGAATATGCTGATGTGTTTGATGAAGTTAGAGGAGTTTCAAACCATAGACCAGTAGAGTTTTCAATTAAACTGATTCCAGGAGCTAACCCAGTGGTTAAGAGGCCAACTAGAATGGGGCCTAAAGAATTGATAGAACTGAAGAAACAATTGGTTGAACTATAAGAAAAAGGCTTCATCAGACCCAGTAGCTCATCATGGGGAGCACCAGTGGTTTTTGTTAAGAAGCATGATGGATCTCTCAGACTATGTATTGATTACAGAGAGTTAAATAAAATTACAGTTAAAAACAAATACCCCTTACCAAGAATTGATGATCTTTTTGATCAATTAAGTGGTGCAAAAATATTCTCCAGACTTGATTTAGCTTCAGTATTTCATCAAATGAAAGTAGAAGAGGAAAGCATTAAATATACAACTTTTAATACTAGGTATGGACTTTATGAATTTTTAGTGATGCCCTTTGGTTTGACAAATGCTCCCTCTTACTTTGTTGATTTGATGAATGAATTTTTAGAAAATACTTAGATAAATTTGTATTGATATTTATTGATGATATCTTAATTTATTCTAAGACAGTTGAAGAGCATGAGAATCATTTGCATATAGTACTACAGAAATTGAGGCAAGAAAATTTGAAGGCAAAATTTTCAAAATGTACTTTTTGGCAGAATGAAGTAAACTTTTTAGGACATGTGATATCAGAAAAAGGTATATCTGTAGATCCCAATAAGGTAATTGCAGTTCAAGCTTGGAAAAGGCCTACTAATGTCACAGAGGTCAGGTCATTTATGGGGATGGCTGGTTATTATAGAAGGTTTATAAAATTTTTTGCAAAGATTTCAATTCCATTAACTAGATTGACAAGGAAGAATCAGGTATTTGCTTGGACTGAGGAATGTGAGAAAGCCTTTGGGAAGTTGAAGGAGGCACTAATACAAGCTCCAATACTAAAAGTACCTAAAGGAAATGAAAATTTGGTAATATATACTGATGCAAGTGGACAAGGACTTGGGGCAGTATTGATGCAACAACATCAAGTGATAGCTTATGCCTCTAGACAGTTAAAACCCAGTGAGATAAAGTATGCTACACATGACCTTGAATTGGCTGCTATAGTATATGCTCTTAAATTATGGAGACATTATTTGTTAGGGGCAAAATTTGAAGTTTACACAGACCATAAGTCACTTAAATATTTGTTTTCACAAAAAGAATTAAACATGAGGCAACAAAGGTGGGTTGAACTACTTGCCTCATATGATTTTGAAATATTGTATACACCTGGCAAGGCTAATAAAGTAGCAGATGCTTTAAGTAGACAGCATGTTAAGGTAGCTAGGTTAATGATAGAAGATTTTAATACTCTATCACTATTGATTGACTCAGAAGTAGAAAGTGAAAGTGTAGAAAGTATGAGCATATGCAGTGAGAATGTAGAGATGGGAAAGTTAAGTTTTGTTATTTTGGGGTCAGAATTAAAAACTAAAGTTGAAAAGCTACAATACCAAGGTTCATCTTTACTTGAGAAGAAAACTCAGATATTAAATGGAGAGATAGTGGAAGGTTTTCTGTTGAATGATTAGGGCCATTTGAAGAAAGGAAGAAGAATATGTGTTCCTGCCATTGATGAATTGAAGCAAGAAATAATGGATGCTTATCATAAAAGTAAATATACCATACATCCAGGAAGCACAAGAATGTATCATAACCTCAAGAGAGATTATTGGTGGAAAGGTATGAAGAGTGCAGTGGCAACTTATGTGTCTAAGTGCATGGTTTGTCAACAGGTAAAAGCTGAATACCAAAGACCTTCATGGATGCTTCAACCTTTACAAATACCACAGTGGAAATGGGAAGATCTATCAATGGATTTCATTGATGGTTTGCCTAAAACTAGGAGGGGAAATGATAGTATTTGGGTTGTAGTAGTTAGGCTAACTAAATCAGCTCATTTCATACCCGTAAAATCAGAAAGGAATGCATGCACATTAGCTCAATTATTTATTAAGGAAGTAGTTAAATTGCTTGGAATACCAAAAACTATAGTAAGTGATAGAGATACCATCTTCACTTCAAAATTTTGGCAAAGTTTTCACAAAGCAATGGGGACTGATCTATGCTTGAGTACAACATATCATCCTCAATCTGATGGTCAAACCGAAATTGTGAATGAATTGCTTAAAGACATGTTGAGGGCATGTATATTGGATTGGGGAGGAAGCTGGGAAGTCACATATTTCTGGCAGAGTTTGCATATAACAACAGTTATCACAGTAGCATAGGCATGGCACCCTTTGAAGCACTCTATGGTAGGCCATGTTTATCACCTTCAAGTTGGATTGAATATGGGGAGAAGGTGATCTTAGGACCAGAAAATGTAAAAGAAACTTCTGAAAAGATAGCTTTGATTAGAAAAAGAATTGCTTCTGCCCAAGATAGGCAAAAGAAATATGCAGATCAGAAGAGAAAGGCAGTACAATATGATGTTGGAGATTTTGTATTTGTTAAAATATCACCTATGAAGAAGGTTCTAAGGTTTGGGAAACAAGGAAAGTTAATTCCTAGATACATAGGACCATATAAATTTTTAGAAAGAATTGGAAATGTAGCCTATAAGTTGGAATTGCCAGAGGAGATGAGGGCAATGCATGATGTTTTTCATGTATGTCAGTTAAGGAGATGGATTCATGATGCAGAGACAATCTTGGAATCCACTAGGGATGTGCAGATTGATCACAGAATGGTTTATGAAAAAGAGCCAGTAGGTATTGTTGCTAGAGAAATTAAGAAATTAAGGAATAAAGAAATTAAATTGGTGAAAGTGCAGTGGAGCCTTGACCCAAATGATGCAACATGGGAAGTGGAAGATAAAATCAGAAGTGATTATCCAAAATTGTTTGATTGAATAAAAGGTATAACATATATATGTTGATAAATACTTTGATTAAATATGTAGTGCGAATTTTGTTTTAAATTTACACAGAGTTTAACTAAGAGGTTAGTTTGAAAATGATTGATTTTCTGGATTGAAAATACTTGAGTTAAGTATGAAGGAATTGTGGGACACAATTCCTAAAAGGAGGGGTATATGTGATAACCCTGATTTTTTTAGGGTAATTTTATGATTCAATTTAGTTTATGATTGTTTAATAATTGGAAAAAAATAGGAATAGAAACTTGTTGCCAATGAATGGTTAAAAAAAAAGGGTATGAACTGGTGCACTAGACAGTGCATACACATACGCATATTTTCTACAATATAAAATAGGCAGAAATTAATTTGTAAGTTAGAATAAATAAATTTCAAATACATAGGCATGCAGACATGATTATTGCAGACATGAATATGTCTTTAAAGCAAGTTTAGTACAAAGAAAATAAAGTATGTAGTCTAGAATAAATATATGCAGAAGATAGTAAGTAAACAAATAAATAAATAAATATGTTTACATATGATATGCAGGAGCATAAGAAAGCACTGCTGGTAGGAGACAAGATTTGCATGGAAATAGTATGAATCTTTAATAAAACACTTTAGCTAATTTCAGTAATTCTTTTGCTTGGAAAAAAATGTAAGTCATGCATATAACATGACCCGGGGGTAAGATAAAAGGAATAGGGTATATTTTCTGAGAAAAATAACAAGAACCACTTACCCATTTTCTCTAAAAAAAATGAGAAGCAGATCATAGTTGATGGGGCAAAACTGACATTGGGTAATTTTCTAAAACCCTAGTGGCAGCCAGGGTCTAGTATAAGAAGGCTTAAGGGTAGTGAGATCTGTCACTATTTTTAAAACAGAAAAAAAATATAGCAATAGAAATATAAACCAGAGAGCATTGGCCATTAGAGTTAAGAGGAAGATCAAAGGGAAAGGAAGGCTTAGGAAAAGGAGTTAAGGTGAGTAACCTCACTGGAAACATTGGTAATAAGCAATAAGTCCTGAATATTGAGGCAGCTTGACTAAATTTATATTTTTATTTGTTTGCAAGCTATGTTGTTTTTATGATTTGGTAACTTTCACTTGCCTTATGATCTGTTTAAATGAAAACCCTTTTTATATTGATTTACCCAGAGTGAAATAGCCAGGGATTTAATGTTTAAATATGTCTTTCTGTGTTATGATTTAACTGTGAGATGTAGTAGTGAGAATGGGTTTTCTTTATATATATATTTGTCAGTTTAAAACCCAAGATACTTAATATGGATATATGGTCTAAAAATGAAGGAGGATATGGGGCTGCAACATTGTGTTGTTGCTTATGTCCCCTATCAACAACAAATGAAAATATAGGGGTGCAATGTATACATGTGCTGAGCCTCTACATTCCATGAACTATCCAATAAAATACTTGTGATTTAGTCAGATTTGAGGACCTACATAGATCTGATTGAACCAGAGGTAGAAAGAAACCAACATAAAAGTTTATTTATGGCCATATGTTTGTATTAGGATCTATTGAAATTCATAGAAAAAAATAACATGTTTAAGAAATTACCTCTGTTGCTATGGAAAAGTGCTTGCTAGTGAAAACATGATTTGTTAACCTCTGGATGTATGTATGGGACTGAATGTTTTCTTCATTGCTTGAACATGAGATGTAGAGAGGTATTAACACAATATTAAAAGAAAAGGGGGAGTGACACTTAGTAACTTAACTAAGGACTTAGTATCTTAGGGCTACAAATATAGCTTGGCAAGGTGAACATTGCAAGCTCACACATGGTATGATTATACCCAGGGGCCTGAGTGTGCTGGGTTAACAGTGAATATGCCCCAGATAGTGTGTGATTTAATAAAAGGGAAAGTAGCTAAAGACCATAAAAACAAAATACTGGATATTGAACATTAGTAACAGGTTCATGTGAAGGCTTGGGTAAAATTCCTGATGGCCAGAAAATCTGTAGATGAGGAATGATGATTTAATTGATAATTGTGTTAACTATCTGATGGTATCCTATGGATGAATTCTATGTTGGTTTTCTCTGTAACAAATCATTAAATTATATATCATTTTGTGTACACTAATGAACATGCACAGGTTACCCAGAAATATGCATAAGAGCAATATTGCATTCTTCTATCTATTTTGTAGTTATTTGAATATGAGAAAAGTTATATAAAATTTATGTTTTCAGTTAGATTACTCATACCAGGCATTAGTCTGACCCATGTGTGTGTTGATGCACTATTGGGTGTCTCATATTTTATGGGGCAGTCCATAGTGATTGTGCAGGTAAATAGGTATTTCATGGATCAAGCTTGGATGTTTAACTGCTTAGAGATTTTGGATGTTATGTTTAAAGAATTACTGAAGTTAAATTTGATGTTTATGTTGAATTTTGTCAATCTGCTTAGTTTAAGTTTGCTTGAGAATCCCATGTTTTGCTATACTGTTCTGCAAATATTAAACTTATATGTATCAGCTGAAAATCTTGTGTCTTGACCTACCAATGTGTTGTCTAGTAATGAAGTCTTTAAATTTTTAAACTGATCAACTTATGATGATAAATGATCTGAGTTCATAAGAATGTATTGATTGAAGGAATAACCAAGTATTTAACTTTAAAAAAAACATATGTTTAAATTGATATAAAAATATGGCAGAAGAAAGGGTTTTGAGTTGCTTTAAAAATGGTCTAAAAAGAATGATAAGCTCTTTGTTTTAGAATAAATGCAAAATGGACATGGCTAACCTAACCACATTATTGAGTCTGGGTTGAGCCAGCACTGAAAAAAAAAGATTTAAATTCAATTTTGCAACAAAGTTATACAACTCAAAAATATAGGGGAGACTCAGTTAAAAAAAAAAATGAATGAGCACCTGAAATTTCCTAGAGACACACACATGCTCAAGCAAGGAAACAGTTTATACAATAATAAGATTATGGAAATAAATACAAAATGCTAAGCCTAGAAACCTGAAACCAAAAATCAAGCAATGATTTAAGTATGCCTAGAAATTTGATTTCTAGAAATTATATTGCTATGTGGGAAGTTATTATTAATAACTTTCAGCAGATTTCTACTTATAAAATTTTATACTCTGATTCAAGTAGAAATTAACTTATATATCTTCATATATGTAAGTTTAAGTTGAATTAAAACAAACCAATATTTATTGGCAGAAAGATCCTGAAAAGGAGAAAATAAGAGAGATGATTTTCTCAATTTAGATGACCACTTTACATATGCAAAAAAAAAAATTTTTTTGTGGGTCATCTCAGATTATAAGAGCTTAGACAATTTTTATTCCAAAGAATTCCAACTTTGAATCCATCGTATACATGGATTTAACTTTCTACGGTGCGGAATCGCGAACTGCCGTTACGCGACACGTCTATTTTTGACTCAATTTTTACAATTTGTCAAAAGTACACCAAACTGGATTTTAATGTTTATAAAATATTTATAAACAATTTTAAACAATTTTCAGGCGGTTTAACAATCTCATATAAACCATTTCATTCATTAAAAGAAAGTGATTTTCGTTATGATGTTCGACGTGTACTAAACGTGAATCATTTTAACATCAAAGTAAACATATAATCAACATCCAAACTTAATGATCAAACATAGTAAAAAAATCATAAAAATCATGTCACACCATCGTATTATGTATATAAATAGAGTTTCCCACGTTCATTTTCACTCGAACTAATTTTAAAATGGCTATAACTATGCTATCCCGAAATTAAACTCCATAGAATCGAGCTTTAGATCCTTGAAGTGGATCAGCCTAGCCTTGGTGCTTACATTGTATGTTGGAGGAGGGGTATCGGTTCGGCTTTGGTGAATGGTGGTGGTGGATATGGGTTACAATGGAGGGAAGAAGTTGATTTGAAGTAGATTTGAGTGGATTTGCTAATATGTGTGTTTGTGTATATACATGATACGAATTTAATTTATTTTTGAAATAATTTTCTCCATCATTTTGTCAAGACAACATGCCATGAAAATATCTTAAATGTGGAAAAGAAGATGGAGAATAAGTGTTAGGAATTTATGAAGAAAGGGTTGGGTATTTATAGGAAAACTTTGAAAATAGATATCCAAAAGCACATGGACTAAAACACCCTTGCCCACACCCTCCCATCCCCTCCAAGGACGCATGGCTATGTCCTTCTCCATGTGCTTGAGGTGGTATGGTGTGAGGTGAGGTGATGGATGTATTTGGGTTGCTTAAATGGTAAGAAAAGAAAAATGTCTTAGATTTTTTCTTATATATATATATATATATATATGTATGTAAATATACATATTTTTGTTTATGTGTTCATGTGCATTTTTGAAGGTGTGCATATATAGGTTATATGTGTGTGCATGACATATAAACAACATCGCAACAACTTTGAACAACTTTCGTTCGTTAAACCATTGAAAATCAGAAAGCCGATTACCGGTCATATTTAGACTTATATGTTAATTTACATTTAAATGTATAAAAAAATTTTAAAAATCATTTCTTACCATTATTAATTAATTAAAATGATCACATTAGATTTATAAAATCATATAAATAAATAATAAACAATTGTTTACAAAATGTGCTATTATATCAATAAAGCGATACGAATTTTTCAATTCGAATATGTATCTTTATAAAACTATTATAAATGATTTATTATCACTTCATAAATAATTAAAAAGAATTATTATCATTTAAAAACAATTATTTAGAAAATTATAATAATTATTAAATCATTAAATCTCAATTTGAAATCATAAGTCAATATTAAATATAATGGCATCACTGATAATGTCATATATACATTTAATTTTAAAAAATAAATTAATTTTTTTTATTTCTTACTCTTGTATAAATGAATAAATAAGTGTATGTATCCAGCTACATGCATGTCATTTTATGATTATAGAGTTGTTTATCGATAAAACGATTTTCGGCTATTTATCGTTATTTTTCCAAAATACATATTTTTTGTAAATACTTATTAAAAATAAGATTACCATCATTATTTTTCAAAATATCATAATTTATGTTTAGAAACCTTCTATTTGAATAATTAAAAATATTTATAATTCAACAAATTGGTAAATTTATGAGTCGTTACATGTTTATTGAGCAGATTATTAGTTATTTTAATATTTCTCTTACTTTTTGTGAGTTTGTAACTGATTATTAGACGAATTCCTAATTCATAAGACTATCTATAGTAAGATATTATGATGGAAAAAGTGTAGTGTAACATGATGTGTTATGTTTTATATTTTTATGTTTATTTTTGTCAACAGGTTTTATTTATTTATTATATCTTTCTGGATATAAAGTAAATTTTTAGGCCATATAAGATGTAAAAAGGCATAATGGCCCCTAATTCTATTAGCATTGAACAACATTGATAAGAAGATACGACTGATATTTGATTATTTTAAGAAACTCCAAAATATAGGATTAACCATTTCAACAAAAATGCGTCGCATTTCATGATGTTATGGTCTTCAAGTATATCATTTGAAGAATTCACTTTTGAGGTAATTTTTTTATTTTGATTTGATATTTGGAATCTTAGGATATAATATGAAGGTGCATTATGTATTTTATCCTTTTTTATGATTGAAAAAGATTCTTTCTTGCTTTTAAACCGTAAAATTTACAATTATAAAATCGCAATCTAATACATAAACATATACGAATTCATCACCTTACGAAATTAGTAATCAAAACTGCAAATCGGAACCCAAAACCTTCAAATTAAATGCGACGGTGATAATTCAAGTTGCTAGCACTATATAAATTGACACTTGCAATGAAGAAAGAAAAATGCATAACCGATATTATTTTGAATATCTAATAGATTTATATACTTCAAACACAATATATTCATTTACAAATATAATCCAAGTTATTTTATATATTCACATAACTTGCGTTATAGCGTAATATACTGAACGTAACACTTGTTTTTCTAAATATTTTTTATAAAAGAAAAAAAGAATAAAAAATTCAATTAATTTTCATTGAAAGCGTAGTATACAATGATGCCACGAAATTAGAGGTTAATTTGGTCATTTTCATTTAATTTTCTTTGGGAAGAATCAGATTTGATTCTCCCCTTAACAAAATATTTTAATAAAAACATCAACATTCTTTTATTCCCCTTAATCAAAATAATAATTCTTTAAACAACTTCCAAGAATAAGGGTGTAATCATAATTTCCACTGGCGATGAGTCTTAGATTTGATTACTGCATCTTATCTACAAAATTGTGGTTATGTTTATTTCATATAAATATTATTAGTACTATATGTAATAAAATGATAAAATGAAGAAACTATCCTTTTACAAATTTAGAGTGATTGGGTGTTCGCTAAGTGTACTAAAGTTCTAGCATTGGTATTGTTTTAACTTAACAAACGTATGGTAATTTATTTTCATCTAGCTAATTTTAAATTTCTAGTAGAAAATTGTATCAATAGGAAAATCAGGTTATATGAAGAAATTGTTTATGACAGTATTATTTGAAATTATATGTTAGCACATTAATCTTACTAGTTATTATTGCTGCGATCTCTTCAAAATAATCCATTTTACTAAATAATAAAAATAAGCTAAAATTTGCTTATGAGTAAAGTTGATACATTGAAGATAAATAATCTAATACTTAAACTTATGCTGACAAATAATTTTACTGTTTTTAATATATAAAGCAAGGTTAATCCTCGATGACAAATATGGTTAATATTTAGTCTAGTTAGTTAATAATAACATTGATAGAAGAATTTTAATTTTTTTAATCACGTGAATAAACATATTTTGGCTAAAGCAAGATAATATGAAGATTTTCGAATAAACCTAGAGCGAATAGAAAATATTTGTTAACTGCTTCAAATTAGAGGTGGTTAAAGAAGAATTAAAACTAATCACTGCACAAATGCTTGAAGAAGATGTTTCTGAGATAAAATGCTCTAGGAACGAATGATCACTTAAAGTTTTTTATGTGCTCATAGAGGGGCGCTCTGGTGGACATGATCGCTTAAGAGTTATAACACCTCACCATTATGCTCATACTACCAAAGAATATTACCGGGTAATATTGTCTTATAAGACAAATAATGAGGCGATATTAGGTTGTCACACATGAATATTCCCTTAAGCTAACAATAGTATATATTCAAAAATTATATCCAACTCGCATATACATACTCGATATCGGCACAAAGCAATAAACACATGTATTTTCAGGACATAATAAAACCAATATTGTAACGCCCCACCCCGAGACCCACCTTAGTAAAGAGAATTAACGAGTAATTCCGTCTACTAAAGCGGAGAATAGGGCTGGTTAAGGGCGACCATCTATAACTTTGTCTTAAACATCTACTGAATACGTCGATAAATGCAGTATAATTTTTTTCTTTTCTATCTCAATAGATCGACATACATAGTAAATGTTTAATCCAAAACTATAGGTGGTTGACAGATCTATCAGAACAAAATACAATAAATAAATGTAAATCACATCACAGAACAGTGATCGACATCATATATATATATACATATACACTGATACATGTTTAGTACAATACAATATGAATACAATAAAGGTGGTACTCGACCACACCATATACATCAAATCGAATGTAAAAATATCAGAGTATGCGGAAGAAATAAACTACTCAAGCGAAAGAAGAGATGATATCCTACACCAACTTCAAGCTAAGTCCAATAGATGATACCTGAAATAACTCGGTCTGACCCGAGTATAAATACACGGGTCAGTCTAGCTACACAAATCAGTCAATATTGATAATTTGAAGCAGAATGGATATAGTGATACTTCTTCTCGAATGAGGAGAAGGATTAGATAACTCATAGCTCAATACTTAAGTAACAAACGCTACCTAAGTGACTAAATACCTCGAAAGAGGTAACTCAAACTCAATACTCAAATAAAACACAAGGCCTCATATCATTAGCGATAACCCATAATGAACTCAAATCAACTCATATAAAACTCAAGCAAACTCAAATGGTTCGATGAACCATTACTCCGAAAAGGAGAAAACTCATCTCAATCACAAATAGAAGTCATGAAAGCAAAACAAGACAACTCCATAAGAATGTGAGATCTCAAACTCATAAGTAGGCCAAGGTGGCTAAATCTCACACATACATCTCAATCATAAAAACTCATGGAACTCGATACGAATTCAAACTCATAAAATCTCAAATTCAATAAAGAATTCGATGCATGTTCAAAACTCAGAAAATCTTAACACTAATGCACCAAAAACGGCAAATTTAAAACTCATAAAACCCAGATTGGCCATATCCCTAAATACAATGCCGAAGCAATGCTGCACGTGCTAAACTCAGACGGCTGAAGCATTAGACAAGGTCGCTAACACCTTCCAAAGCAGTCCATCCTCATGACAAGGTCGCTGACACCTTTCCAAAGCAGTTCGTACTCATGACAAGGTCGCTGACACCTTTCCAAAGCAGTTCGTTCGCTGACACCTTTCCAAAGCAGTTCGTCCTCATGACAAGGTCGCTGACACCTTTCCAAAGCAGTTCGTCCTCATGACAAGGTCGCTGACACCATTCCAAAGCAGTTCTTTAGGTAAACATCGTGAATGTGTCACAAACTCACGGATAGGATCCCGAAAAGTGTTAACGTGTGTCCCATACCACACATTCGCACTTAGCGGTTTACTAGCCATTAGTCGATGCCACACTAAAAACATCATAAAACTCAGAAAATTATATCTCGCCTAGTCTCATTGGCGAGTGATAAAGAGATGCCATACTTATCTCATCTCATCGATAAGTATTAAATGGCATCATATCTTGTCTCATCTCATTGACAAGTGAAAAACATCATGATGGTTTCTCATAAACCATAAATCTCAAAATATGAAATCATAAACTCAAGACTTGCGTTATGCCATTGGCAAGTAAATAAAACATCGTGATGGTTCTCATCGATCATACTCCTACATAGGAGATCTCAAACCATAACGCTTCCCAAATATTGGCCATCTTAAATAACTCCAATAAATAGAAATTATAAAACTCAAAATACGCCATAAAATGGCAAAACATCTTAGAATCAATAATCTCAAATAGCTTCGATCAACCTATACTCAAAATATGAAAATGTGTTCAACAGGAAAGTTGTCACAAATAAAATAAGCTTTTCGGAACTTTAAAAAAATCATCCAAATCCGACAAGAAACAAGGAAGATATGATCAATTTACTAATTGTGTTTAGTTTGGATAACATAATTACTAAAGTGACAGAGCAGAGAGTTTGCAACATAATTTTGATCAATTTATTCTCAAAATATGCAAATGTGTTCAACAGTAAAGTTGTCACATATAAAATAATCTTTTCGGAAATTCAAAAATCATCTAAATCAGACAAGAAACAAGGAAGATATGATCAATTTACTAACTGTGTTCAGTTTGGATAACATAATTACTAAAGTGACAGAGTTGAGAGTTTGCAACAGCATTTTGATCAATTTATTCTCAAAATATCAAATGTGTTCAACAGTAGAGTTGTCACATATAAAATAAGCTCTCCGAAACTTCAAAAATCATCCAAATCGGACAAGAAACAAGGAAGATATGATCAATTTAGTAACTTTGTTTAGTTTGGATAACATAATTACTAAAGTGACAGAGCTGAGAGTTTGCAACATCATTTTGATCAATTTATTCCCAAAATATGCAAATGTGTTCAACTGTAAAGTTGTCACATATAAAATATGCTTTCTCGAACTTCAAAAATCATCGAAATCCGATAAGAAACTAGAAAGATATGCCTAAAATAATTTCTGTGTTTCAAAGCTAAGATTAAAACACAGGACAGAAAGGTAACATCTTCTTCAAACTCAAGTTACTCTTAGTAAACAGCTTAATTACAAAAAGTAATGAACATAAAAGTTGTTCCTTATAAAAGCATCTTCCTACTGAAAAAAACCTAACTCAATTTCGATCTATCATTTCAAAGTTATGGTGATTTCAATATCTGGTTTCAACAAAAATATTGCACAGAGCAGAGCTGTGTACATCGGTTTCAAACCCAATTTCGACCCTCTAAACCACGGAATTTCTTAAAGTGATTAAAAGAAAACTTGTAGCTAATAGAATTTCTTTCAACTGCAAAAAGATGGAGCTAATTTGGATAAATTGGCACTAAGATATCGCTGTTTTACTGCAGCGATATTTTTACAAACAATTTTCAGCAAATTGCAACCATGCAATCATTCAAATTCAAGCAACCAATTCGCAACTAATTTGAAAGCAATTCAATCATCAAACCATTCAATTCAATTCAATTCAATTATCAACTGTAAATTATTCTTATAGATTAAAGGTAGTAGTGTGAGTGATTAACTCACCTTTTACTTTCCTATAGCTTGCTAAATCCTCTTTTAAGCCTTGCTAACCTCTTAGCTTCTCCAAAATCACCAAAAAAAACTCAAGAACAAAATTTGGACAGCAAGCAATTTGATCAAAAAGGGGATCAAAATCATTCTTTTAGAATTCTAAAGGATAGAGATAGAATTTAAAGTACTTACTCTACATTATTGGAGAAAATCCCTTTGATTTGAGCTTTGAATTTTGAAATTAGGAACTAGGGTTTAGGAAGATGAATGTTTTTTTTTGAGAAGGAGAATGAACGTACTAATGTTTAGGAAGAGAAATATGTTTCTCATTTCTTTGCTAACAGGCCAATTGAAGTATGTTAATGGGCTAGAGTCCAATTTTTCAAGAAAATTAGCTTAGGTTATAAATTAATCACTTAGTTACATGTTAACAATGCACAACTTCAAATTCAATCATCTATTCAACTTTATTTCATATCAAAAATTTATAAAACTTCATATTCATGATGATAAAATGTTATATACTCAAAATAAAAGATTATTTATATTTTTAAAACTTTTTATCATCATATTTCTCTTCCCTTTTATAAATAACAAATTTACATCTTTAATTACAAATTCCATTGTAATTAACATTATAAATTACACAAAAATAATATTTTTGTGTAATAAAATTTTATAACCCTTTTCAAATATAGTTTTACACTTAAATTATATTTTTAAACTCAATTCCATCATTATTATGAATATATCTCATCTTAAAATTAATCACTTCTTTTAAAAATCATTAAAAGAAGTAAATAGCAATAATTAACAAAATTATTGCATTAACTCTAAATAAAACACATTTTCCTCATTTTATTTTCTCAAATCATCTTAATAAAGTTTTCAGAATATTTTCTCATTTTTATCCTCAAATATATTGTTTATTCCCAATAAACAATTTAAATTCCTCATTAGTTATTAGTTTACATTATTAAATTATAAATGCCGTTATAATTTAATATTCTCAGGTAATCGCTAAAATTAGGGTTGTTACAGACTCCCCCTCTTACAAAAATTGCGTCCCTGCAATTTTCTTGAAAAAGAGCTGTAAACAACATAAAAGATACAATCATCGAAGGATAAAGACATGCTTGAATTCCAAATCATTCATACTCTCAATATAGAATGGTCGAAAGAAATAATCAAAAACTCACTTGGTTAATCCAATGGCTCATCAAATGCTAAAATGGTGATTAGTAAACCATCGAATTTTCCAAGTAACTCGAAAGAATTTCGAAGATATCCCGTCTTCGATCAAAACTCAATAAGATGCTCAACAATTAATCAATCGAAAATGATTGATTTCATAAAATTCTACAAATAGAGTCGGGATCAAACTCACTTAAACCCGAACTCTAAGCAATAGAGAAGAACATCAATAATATTTTCTGCATAAATATGCTTAAAGAACATCCTCACAATAGGGTAGACACAATAGACAAGATAGATAAATCACAAGACAGCTTCTCAAAAGGCCACCAAACTCGAATGACCGTGAAAAAAGCACGTCGATAATAATAACTCAAAGATAGAATATACTCAAGAGTGAATACAGAAACTTCGGAATCATTATTAACATTCCAAAGTGATAGAAATAATAAAACAATCAAATTAGGATGCCTAAATAATTGTAGGATCCTATAACAACAAAAAGGATCGGACTTAACATCAAATAAGTCAATCCATCTCAAATCAAATACATCTCAATATAGTGAGTAATAAAAAAATACTCACTAAAGCAGCAACAAATAGAAAACTCGGAATACTCACAACAAGCCAATCGTTGTGGACCCCTTAATAGGGTTCACAACTTTCAAAGGAATACAACAAGAATGCTTCAAAGAAATCAATTAGCTCCATCGATAAGAACTCACTCGTATTGACAAAAATAAGAATACAATAATCCAAAATAAGATTATTTATAAGATAATATGACACCCAAACTCTATTATGGAATACTACGGAATACAATACATCTATATTCCTAGACATATTCCATCTCAACAATCCCAAAACTAAAAAAAGAATCAAGGCTCGATTCAAAAACAAGCTTGAATAAAGGACAATGTTTCACCCGTATTGTACTTCGATGTATCATGATATACATATTGTTCTGTGTTTATCCTACTTTGTTCTGACCACAGCTCTGATACCAAGCTGTAACGGCCCACCCCGAGACCCACCTCAGTAAAGAGAATTAAAGAGTAATTCCGTCTACTAAAGCAGAGAATAGGGATGGTTAAGGGCGACCATCTATAACTTTGTCTTAAACATCTACTGAATACGTCGATAAATGCAGTATAATTTTTTTCTTTTCTATCTCAATAGATCGACATACATAGTAAATGTTTAATCCAAAACTATAGGTGGTTGACAGATCTATCAGAACAAAATACAATAACTAAATGTAAATCACATCACAGAACAGTGATCGACATCATATATATATATATACATATACACTGATACATGTTTAGTACAATACAATATGAATACAATAAAGGTGGTACTCGACCACACCATATACATCAAATCGAATGTAAAAATATCAGAGTATGCGGAAGAAATAAACTACTCAAGCGAAAGAAGAGATGATATCCTACACCAACTTCAAGCTAAGTCCAATAGATGATACCTGAAATAACTCGGTCTGACCCGAGTATAAATACACGGGTCAGTCTAGCTACACAAATCAGTCAATATTGATAATTTGAAGCAGAATGGATATAGTGATACTTCTTCTCGAATGAGGAGAAGGATTAGATAACTCATAGCTCAATACTTAAGTAACAAACGCTACCTAAGTGACTAAATACCTCGAAAGAGGTAACTCAAACTCAATACTCAAATAAAACACAAGTGCCTCATATCATTAGCGATAACCCATAATGAACTCAAATCAACTCATATAAAACTCAAGCAAAACTCAAATAGTTCGATGAACCATTACTCCGAAAAGGAGAAAACTCATCTCAATCACAAATAGAAGTCATGAAAGCAAAACAAGACAACTCCATAAGAATGTGAGATCTCAAACTCATAAGTAGGCCAAGGTGGCTAAATCTCACACATACATCTCAATCATAAAAACTCATGGAACTCGATACGAATTCAAACTCATAAAATCTCAAATTCAATAAAGAATTCGATGCACATTCAAAACTCAGAAAATCTTAACACTAATGCATCAAAAACGGAGAATTTAAAACACATAAAACCCAGATTGGCCATATCCCCAAATACAATGCCGAAGCAATGCTGCACGTGCTAAACTCAGACGGCTGAAGCATTAGACAAGGTCGCTAACACCTTCCAAAGTAGTTCATCCTCATGACAAGGTCGCTAACACCTTTCCAAAGCAGTTCGTACTCATGACAAGGTCGCTGACACCTTTCCAAAGCAGTTCGTACTCATGACAAAGTCGCTGACACCTTTCCAAAGCAGTTCGTCCTCATGAAAAGGTCGCTGACACCTTTCCAAAGCAGTTCGTACTCATGACAAGGTCGCTGACACCTTTCCAAAGCAGTTCGTCCTCATGACAAGGTCGCTGACACCTTTCCAAAGCAGTTCGTCCTCATGACAAGGTCGCTGACACCTTTCCAAAGCAGTTCGTTAGGTAAACATCGTGAATGTGTCACAAACTCATGGATAGGAACCCAAAAAGTGTTAACGTGTGTCCCATACCACACATTCGCACTTAGCGGTTTACTAGCCATTAGTCGATGCCACACTAAAAACATCATAAAACTCAGAAAATTATATCTCGCCTAGTCTCATTGGCGAGTGATAAAGAGATGCCATACTTATCTCATCTCATCGATAAGTATTAAATGGCATCATATCTTGTCTCATCTCATCGACAAGTGAAAAACATCATGATGGTTTCTCATAAACCATAAATCTCAATATATGAAATCATAAACTCAAGACTTGCGTTATGTCATTGGCAAGTAAATAAAACATCGTGATGGTTCTCATCGATCATATTCCTACATAGGAGATCTCAAACCATAATGCTTCCCAAATATTGGCCATCTTAAATAACTCCAATAAATAAATTATAAAACTCAAAATACGCCATAAAATGGCAAAACATCTTAGAATCAATAATCTCAAATAGCTTCGATCAACCTATACTCAAAATATGCAAATGTGTTCAACAGGAAAGTTGTCACACATAAAATAAGCTTTCCGAAACTTAAAAAAATCATCCAAATCCGACAAGAAACAAGGAAGATATGATCAATTTACTAACTGTGTTTAGTTTGGATAACATAATTACTAAAGTGACAAAGCAGAGAGTTTGCAACATAATTTTGATCAATTTATTCTCAAAATATGCAAATGTGTTCAACAGTAAAGTTGTCACATATAAAATAATCTTTTCGGAACTTCAAAAATCATCTAAATCGGACAAGAAACAAGGAAGATATGATCAATTTACTAACTGTGTTCAGTTTGGATAACATAATTACTAAAGTGACAGAGTTGAGAGTTTGCAACAGCATTTTGATAAATTTATTCTCAAAATATGCAAATGTGTTCAACAGCAAAGTTGTCACATATAAAATAAGCTCTCAGGGACTTCAAAAATCATCCAAATCGGACAAGAAATAAGGAAGATATGATCAATTTAGTAACTTTGTTTAGTTTGGATAACATAATTACTAAAGTGACAGAGCTGAGAGTTTGAAACATCGTTTTGATCAATTTATTCCTAAAATATGCAAATTTGTTCAACTGTAAAGTTGTCACGTATAAAATAAGCTTTCCGAAACTTCAAAAATCATCGAAATCCGATAAGAAACTAGAAAGATATGCCTAAAATAATTTCTGTGTTTCAAAGCTAAGATTAAAACACAGGACAGAAAGGTAACATCTTCTTCAAACTCAAGTTACTCTTAGTAAACAGCTTAATTACAAAAAGTAATGAACATAAAAGTTGTTCCTTATAAAAGCATCTTCCTACTGAAAAAAACCTAACTCAATTTCGATCTACCATTTCAAAGTTATGGTGATTTCAATATCTGGTTTCAACAAAAATATTGCACAGAGCAGAGCTGTGTACATCGGTTTCAAACCCAATTTCGACCCTCTAAACCACGGAATTTCTTAAAGTGATTAAAAGAAAACTTGTAGCTAATAGAATTTCTTTCAACTGCAAAAAGATGGAGCTAATTTGGATAAATTGGCACTAAGATATCGCTGTTTTACTGCAGCGATATTTTTACAAACAATTTTCAGCAAACTACAACCATGCAATCATTCAAATTCAAGCAACCAATTCACAACTAATTTGAAAGCAATTCAATCATCAAACCATTCAATTCAATTCAATTATCAACTGAAAATTATTCTTATAGATTAAAGGTAGTAGTGTGAGTGATTAACTCACCTTTTACTTTCCTATAGCTTGCTAAATCCTCTTTTAAGCCTTGCTAACCTCTTAGCTTCTCCAAAATCACCAAAAAAAACTCAAGAACAAAATTTGGACAGCAAGCAATTTGATCAAAAAGGGGATCAAAATCATTCTTTTAGAATTCTAAAGGATAGAGATAGAATTTAAAACACTTACTCTACATTATTGGACAAAATCCCTTTGATTTGAGCTTTGAATTTTGAAATTAGGAACTAGGGTTTAGGAAGATGAATGTTTTTTTTTTTTTTGAGAAGGAGAATGAACGTACTGATGTTTTAGGAAGAGAAATATGTTTCTCATTTCTTTGCTAACAGGCCAATTGAAGTATGTTAATGGGCTAGAGTCCAATTTTTCAAGAAAATTAGCTTAGGTTATAAATTAATCACTTAGTTACATGTTAACAATGCACAACTTCAAATTCAATCATCTATTCAACTTTATTTCATATCAAAAATTTATAAAACTTCATATTCATGATGATAAAATGTTATATACTCAAAATAAAAGATTATTTATATTTTTAAAACTTTTTATCATCATATTTCTCTTCCCTTTTATAAATAACAAATTTACATCTTTAATTACAAATTCCATTGTAATTAACATTATAAATTACACAAAAATAATATTTTTGTGTAATAAAATTTTATAACCCTTTTCAAATATAGTTTTACACTTAAATTATATTTTTAAACTCAATTCCATCATTATTATGAATATATCTCATCTTAAAATTAATCACTTCTTTTAAAAATCATTAAAAGAAGTAAATAGCAATAATTAACAAAATTATTGCATTAACTCTAAATAAAACATATTTTCCTCATTTTATTTTCTCAAATCATCTTAATAAAGTTTTCAGAATATTTTCTCATTTTTATCCTCAAATATATTGTTTATTCCCAATAAACAATTTAAATTCCTCATTAGTTATTAGTTTACATTATTAAATTATAACCGCCGTTATAATTTAATATTCTCAGGTAATCGTTAAAATTAGGGTTGTTACAAATATAAAGTAAATAACAGAGATCAAAAAGTCATAAGAATGCAACGATTATAATAGATGGAACATACAAGCCCAAGTGAGTCTATATAAAGAGTCAAATGCCTACTATCTCTCAAAATTACATGACATGCCCAATACATACATCCCAACATATTACAACATATACATGCATAAGGCTATACAAATACATATATAGTATACCATCCTACTAATAAACTAGTCTCAAACTCTATGCCCAACAACTACAAGTTTGTCACTTCATCCTTGAACTTGAAATGTCTCTAATTTACACGAGTATTATATAAATAATAAATGGGTCATACTGTGCCTAAATGCGGATGTCAATATATAGTAACAACTGGCATGGTATAACATATGTATCTCAAAGTGGCGTATTAACATCTCAAATGTAACATCACATCACAAACCACACACATATCATTACTCATATCAAAGCAAACTCAAGCAACATAGAAAGTAGAACAATATCAAATGGGTGAAACAACTACACATCCATCCATCATCAATACAGAAGAATCATCAAGTACTTTATGGCTTTCTCTTAGCTATGGCAAAGATTATATCTCAGACAATCATAAAGTAGACACATTCAGGGTTCGTTATACCTAACATATAAAGTAATAACAAACATCCAAGTCAAACAAATGTTAAACAGAGATATGTCATGATCTTAGATATGTCTATGATTTATCTCAAATAATCAGGTGTATATGTGTATGAGTTCAAAGTGCTCAATATGGCATGCTATCAACATCCTTGGTTACCTCGTAGATAACTGTTTAATAGGTATGTACATGGTCACTCCATTTCATGGACTCTCAATCTCATAAATACTCCAAATAGTCCACAATGGCATAAATAATCATTTTGACTTTCAGTCTTATAGATAGTCAACTTAGTTTTCAGCCTTATGACTAATAATGTGGGCTCTCAGCCCTTCAAGTAATCGACTTTCAATCTCATAAGTAGTCATCTAGACTCTCAACCCAATGAACAATTATATGAGCTCCTAACCTCTCACAAACTACACTATCTTTAGCATTTTCAGATAATCAAATCGGCTCTTAGGTGCATTCTTAATGATCTAATAAGGGTGAACAGGTATAAGTCCATTTCATCTCATCAATAACTAGATGGGAGATAGGTATGCTCTTAGCTCTACTCTAGGGGCCTTCCTCACATGCTCTCCGTGCTTCCTTACAGTTTTAAGTTACCTCGATGGCCATCGTGGAACGGTATCCATCTTTCACCAACATGATGCATGACTATGCAATGGTCCTGACCTTGCAAGTGCCCTGAAATGGTAACAGACTACTAGCCTATATGACATGAAATTGTGGCTCTTAGCCATATACAACAAATTATGTTACTAATTCGACATTTGACTCTACAATCAGGCCACTAGGATGAATGCTTGCCTAATTAGGTTTACTCGCACAATAATAGGGGTGCTCACATAATTGATAGTCACACTCATGCTTTCATCTCACAACACTCAATCTCCGAATCCCCATTAACTCATCCACGTGACATTTACTCGCAAAAAGAAGCCAAACAAATATCAACTCATATGTCCCATACCACTTGGTGCTACTCACCTATGATAGAGTTAGGGGTATGTCCTTGGGGCAATTATGTTATATGTCACATCTATCTAACTCGTTGACCAATCTTGTTTGAAATAAAAGATATTTTCGTTCTATTATATACTTGATATAATGTGTTATATCAATTAATTAATATAATTAAAAGTATATTTTATAGAAAATTTATAAATAGTACATTTTGTTATAGTAATTACAAATTGTTGTAACTATGAATAATTTATCACAATAAAAATAAATATACTATTTTAAATATTCTTGGTCAAGATGTATTGATACTGGATATGAATACATCTGTTGAGACTAGAGTATGCAACGCTCTGTAAATGTTGGGTAGCGTATTACTGATGGTTTCTTAGGGGAACCGAAGGATTACATACTGATCATTATTGGATAAACATGGAATGATTTACTCGATAGTTTTTCGTTAGTTAATAAAACTAAGGACAAACAAAAAATATCGATGTGACTAAATTACATAGTTGTATCGACTTGAGAATAATGTTGATCTTCAATGTGGAATCTTCGCTTTGATTATAGTCAAATCGTGGCGTGGCGTCAATCGAATGACTATAGTTGGATCGAGTGGAAGCAACAGAAGTGAAGTACTATTCAGAGAGGATTCGCTTCCTCAATTATATGAGATTCGTATCACGGTCAAATGATGTCAACTCAAATTCTCTAGCTACAGCAGTTTGGTTAATTATTATTATTATTATTGAACCAAGAACTTTAAGTTTGGACTATAAAGTTGAATGTGGATGATATTGGAATTTTTACCATTACCAAATTTCATAAGTCGTAATATGAAGAGAATTGACATAAATAATTATCACTATTAGGTACCGCTTATAATAAGTAAAATTGGATTTTACCAAATGACGTGAAGGAATAAATTCATCCAAAATGTCACACCATTAGCTAAGGTAACGTGCGAATGTTAATTTTCAGATTCTTCGATATTAATCGTTGACTGAATTTAAACCTTTGAGTCACACAACCGCAATGACTAATATTCTGAATAAACCACATGATTTAATCAATTTATAACTTATTGTAAATTAATTAAATTAGTCGATACTTACTAAATGTTAATTATTAAACTTTATTTGATTTGTTTGAATACCATTAGCATTTAATAAAGTGCATCTATAAAATCTATAAACTACGCACTGATTTTGGTATCAATAAAATATTTAAATTGGATTTAAATAGATTAATTACTAAGTGGTTTTGAGATCTTTTTTATTGAGGCCGTTTAACGATGGAAAGTTCTATTGATTTGAATACCGTCGATAATATATCATCATAAAACCACAAGCACACGGTGTGCAATCGCAGTATATATATGAGTATGGGTTGATCCATAGGAAAAGAATTAATTTTAAAATTACTTGATCAAATTAGTTCAAAAATTAATAGGAGATTTAGCTAAAATTATAGAAAAATGAACTGAAAGTAGAATGTAAATGAGAATAAAACTATGAGATTAAGGAGAATTTAGAGGCAAATCCACTTCCAATCATTCATATAAATCAACACATAATTCATCTATAATCTCTCATTTAAATTTTATGTAGAAACAATTGATGTGTTTGTTATAAGTGTGGTTTATCTATGCTATTAATTAGCACAGTTTAAACCATCAAATCCTAACACACTATTCAAACCCACTTGTCAATTCTCATGAAAATGACATGAAATTAAAAATAAATCTATTTTAAGCATGATCTATTTACTATGAACTAGTAACATAGATTATCAAATTTTGATTTTAGTTTGACTTTCATTATCAGAATCACTTAGGAAAATGATCAAATAGTTCATATTTATATTATATTAAGCATAACCTATTTGAGATGTCAATACAAACTATCAAATTCACTAAAAGAAGAAACCTAATCTACCATCATTCATAATTTCCATTAAGCACAAAACAAGAGACTATAAATGCAACCATGTTACATTGATTTAGTATGATTCATGAGAGCTTCATTACCCCTAAATTAAAGGTTTTAGCTTCTCATAATTGAGTTCATCTTAACACAAAATGTTTTTAGCATGAAAAACAAGGAAAAAAACTAATCAAAAGAAAAGAGAACTAACTACTTGCATAAAATAAATCTAAAATAATTGCATGAATTAAATCTATACCATTAACATGAAATAAAAAAGACATAAACCGACATAAAAGAGCATGAAATAAAATATTATAAGAGAAAAGCACATGTGATGAAAATCAAATAAGAAGAAGGCTAAGAAGCCATTAAAAGACATTTTATTTATCATTAATTTTGTGGCCATAACATGCATAGAAGAGAAGAGCTCATTAAATGAAACATAAGGGGGATTTATACATGCCTAAAAACCTAGTTCCATTTTTAGTTGACTACCATAAATGCCCTTGAGATTGTTTTGCCTCCAAGTAACCATTAGGGAATTAATTAATCCTCGTTAAGATGTGCACATGCTTTTAGTTATGTCCCTTAAGTAGTTGGCATGTGAGCTTCTCCATATTGCATTATTTATTTTCTACATCCTTTTGCCCTTGAACACTTGTGCATGCATATATCCATGAAGCTCCATCCAATTTTCACTCAACTTTCTATAAATAAAAACAAAAATGTGCAAATAAATTTTATGAAAATTAATTCATACACAAAATTACCATTTTACTCCAAATAAAGATGAATGAATGACGATTTCAAAGCAATTTAGATTTTGGTTTAAAAATTAAAATACCATAATATGCTCACTTATTTTAATAAAAGAAGATTAAATATGGGAGTAAAAATATACACTTTTATGCGCACATCAAATACCCCCACACTTATCTTTTTATTCATCCTCGAACGAACTAAAACTAAGATAAATCCATTTTCATAGAAAATGCGGTTGCATTGAGCGTATGAGACAAGCCATTAAACCTCTAGGTATTCCTAGTAGGACGAGTATTGTCTCGTGAGGGTTTTTAGTAAATACTACCCAGAAAATCCAAATGCGATATGCAAATTCTAATGTGACTACATAATGCAAGTTTTTGAAAATATTTACAAATGAAGAATTTACTTTTAAATTGACGTGAGTAAGTTAGATATAAGTTTTGGTTATTATCAAGAAATTTTAATCTTTTTACTCATCAAAACTTATAACAAAAATTAAGTTATCATCACAATTAGACTCTAGTTTGGCTAGTTGTTTCGGTTGATAAATAATGCAACTATGAGATGAAACATTTAGTTGATTATCAAAGTTTTTGCAAAGTGGTATTTTTATTTCTTTTGAATAACAAGTCAAATCAAATAAGTGAAGATAGTGCTTGGGTTTCAATTGCTTGTGCCCTCTATTTTGAAAACTATTAACATTATTGTTTACACACCAAACTCGGGTATACTAAAGCCAAACACTAATCATGCACCACCTTTCGGACTAATATGAGAAGAGTATAGAGCATGACGAATGTACACACTTGCTTATGTAACACATGACTCTTGGTGTTTATTATTATTATTTTAATTTTATTTATATACAACCAACTCAGATATACTAAGGCCAGATATACCGATCATGCACCCTCTTTCGGGCTTATGTGAGAAGGTGGCAAGTGTACATACTTACATGTGAACACAAAACTCTAGGAGTTTCTTATTATTATGATTTTCTTCTTTTTTTCTTTCATTTTTTCTGAAAAGAGAGAGTTATGCAAAATCATCTTAGCACCACTTAACTTTGAAGATAAAAATATTATCGTCTTTACTTTAAATCAACTATTCTTTTAAACAAAGATTACAATGAGGATATATTTCATAATTATCATCTATGAACCTTCTTGTATACTAGTTACACCATAGTTGCTTATAAAACTTTTATTTTTATTTTTGTTAAGACAAGTAAATTCTCAAAAATTTCAATTTTATAACCAAAAACATATACTTATTATATCGTGTTTCGTCAAAAGTAAATCAACATGCTAAGAAAATTATTATGGTTTTTTTGTTTTTGGAAAAAAAATGCAAAAAATAAACCATGAAAAATCAAAATAAATATGAGACCCCCCTTCACACTTGATTTTGACTGTGTCCCCACAATCAGTGCATGATATAATGAGTGTATTGGAGAAAAATATATACATATTTACAAGAGGGTTAAAATTTCTTATTAGAAATAGCGTGGCTCATAAAGAATCATGGGTGCTGCCTCTCGATCATTCGCCAACTCCAAGTAAGGTTTTAAATATAACCATTGAGTTAAACAAATCGGTCCATCCCCAGAGTTTTCTATTTCTATGGCACCGTGTGAAAAACAGTATATACCACGTATGGTCCTGTCCACCTTGATTTTAATTTCCTAAGGAATAAATGAAGCCGAGAGTCATACAAAAGAACCTTTTGATTTGGCGAAGATGTTTTTCTTAGGCTTGACTTGTGATGAAACACTTTTTTTCTTTCTTTGTAAATATTCTCATTTTCATACGCATCGTTCCTAATCTTCTTTAATTTATTGGGTTGCAATTTTTCATTTTTTCCAACTTTTTTAAGATCAAAATTTATGCTCTTAATTGCCCACAACGCTTAATGTTCAAGTTTAATAGGCAAGTGACAGCTTTACCATATACTAACCAAAAAGGAGACATCGCTAAATTTGTTTTTTAAGCAGTTCTATAAGCCCAAAGCACATCTATCAATTTTTGTGACCATTCTTTTCAATTTTTATTTACTGTTTTCTCCAAAATTTGATTGATTTGGTGATTTAAAACTTCAACTTAACCACATGTTTAAGGATAATAAGGAGTGGACAAACTGTGGGTTGTCGAGTATTTATTCATTAGAGTTTCAAACGATCGATTACAGAAATGAGTTCCATTATCGCTTACTATTATGCGAGGTGTTTCATATCTTAAAAAGATGTTTTATTTTGTGAATTTCACAACAACTTTGTGGTCATTTGTTTTGCATGGAAAGGCTTCAACCCATTTAGAGATGTAATCAACAACAACAAGAATGTACAGATTTCCGAAAGAGTTAGGAAACAGCTCAAAAAGTCCATACCCCAACATCAAAGATTTCTGCAACGACTTAGAATTTCGGTTATTTAGAATTGGAATATTTAGTTGATTTTAAATATTGGAAAGTAAATTTTTTTAGATTTAATAGCTTGAATTTCAAATATAACGATTCACTGGATAATTCAATTATTTAATTTAATAATTGAAGATTGGTTAATACATTGATACTTGGATGTTTAAGCATGAACAAAATAATTTCAAGGCTTATTAGATTCCTATTTAATAGGAATGAAGATAAATATATTTTAAAATTGTAATTAATGGTGATTTAGATAACTTTTGAAATAACTCATTTTAATTAATGAGTCATAATAACCTTCCGAGGCACAGTCTCAAAATTCGACAAAACCAATTCCACTAGATCTGAAATAGTGTATTATTAATGGATTTCAAATTTCATAGCATTTGGAATTTTCGTTTGGTTGTACGGAATAGAAACTCATTGAAATTAATATTGAAATTTAATATTATAATTGGGATCAAAACGCTATCTTCACCATACGATCGAATTGGGGTTCGAAACTTGTTCCATTGCAAGATATTTTGGAATTATATATATGTGTATATATATATATATATATATATTATCTTCAAGTTTCACATCATCCACACTTTTAGTCAACTGTCAGCCACCATATGATCATGCTATTACTTTCCTAATACGTTTCTTTCTCTTTGTTTTAAAAAGATTGCACAACATAACAAAAGAAAGGAAGCTTCAAAAATTTAGCTTTCCATTTATACTCAACAAAAAATGAAACCAGCTTCAAAAAATTTCTTGTGATGAGTACTTCGATCAGATACGCGCGTTGTTGGGTGCGACGTCATGTTTTGGGTTCGACGGTAATGGCCGATAAACTAGGGCTCCATGTTGCATTGGATTTAATGCGAATTTCTTGAAAAGGAGGTCGTATTCGAGCTCGTGGGGTCGTATGGCATCTAGGGTAGGATTTTGGGAAGTCGCTGCTGCTTGGGGAGAAGATCAACATTTGCTACAGTCGATATCAAGCAGCAGGTCGTGAAACGTATAGGGTTTGTGAGTTCGAAGATATTGGTACATGTGGATGCATATTTCGAAAAGCAACTTGTCGGCGTTGTCAGATTTTCATTTCGAGTGTTGTAGCGCCGTATCACCACAAACGTGCATGACCTGTTAAAGTTTGAACGTGCACAGAAAGGAGAAAAGCAGCGTCAGAGGAAGAAAGCTTAAATGGGACAAGTTTGGAAGCTTAGGGTAATGGGTTTTAATATAAAAATTAATTAGTGTTTTAGTTTAATTATATTCAAAATCAATGAACTAAAAAAATGCAATAATTCTCTTATACGAGGTTCGTTTAGGATGCAACTTTTTGCATTGCGATCATGATGACGAGATATTCGAAATAGAGTTGGTTTGGAAGGATTTGGAGCTTTTTTAAATTTTGGGTTAAAAATTTAATGCCATTTCAATTTTAATTCAAAAACGAAACTTTTGGCGAATTAAAAATCAAGATGAGTAAATCTCACTCATTTGGATAATTGGCTTTAGTTTAAATGGTTAAAATTATTTATGGACTGATTGGATGAATGGATAACTTTTATTATGAATTGGATTCTATATATATATTACTAGTAGTTGGATATATTTCCGCCTATTGGAGCGGATTAGACCATATGCGCCCGGTATAATAGCCGATGATCCTATATTACTGCAATATCCCCCTCGAAGCGGGATTGGTATTTTATGTTATCTAACGTCTGTTGATGTAAGGAAACATGTTGGAGGGATCCAACTGGATTCCTCAAAAATGTTGATTTTAATTTCATATATAGTGATATATGATGTATGTGATTTATCTATGATAGATTATGTAACATCCCGATATTTTCAACCATTCGCATCCGCACATGTCGAACTTGAATTGCTCAAAACATTAGATTTCTAATTTAAATTTGATAAAACTCAGCATATACAACAAATAAATAATCACAGAATCATAGACACAGAGTAATATAACAATATGCAGCGGAAACAAATGAATAGTAGTTCATGAAGCTACTATATATATAACAGAGGTAATGCAAAATACAACAGAAGTCGCGAACACACAGGAGTCTCGATACAATAGTAAAATAACAAATTTGAATATATCACTGGAATCAATTGAATATCTAAAAGCTAGATCGATGGTTGGATCTCCAAAACGAAGCTCCAACTCCAAAGGTGAGTCTCAAATGCTGTGACACTCAGTCTGATCCGAGCGTAAAGCAAAACACAAAACACTCCAGTAAGGATTAATATTCTTATACCAATAAATCCAACTCAAGTGAAATATCAACTGAAATATAAGTAACTTGAATACTGGTAACTTAAAGGATGTTTGAGATACCCATCCTCAAAGGATCTATGGAACTATCTGTTTTGTAGTAATATACGCTATCAATAACCAAACGTCCTTAAGACACTGTGGTCACTTCAAATAGTTTATACTTCAAACCAAAATATCATATCCATTTCAAACCATATCAAAACAATACCATTCGTCACTTCAAATTTATCTTTTAAATCAATAACACTTTCAAAATTATAACACTTTCGACAATTTAAACTTAGAATTTATAATACTTTTAAAATCATAACACTTTAAAACATAACTTTAAAAATTTATAACTTTGAAATCATAACTTTCAACTTGAACAGTTTAGATATTAATAATAGTATATATAGAATGAAATATTTTATAAAATAAAATGGTTTATATTAAAATAGTTTGTATAAAAATGATTTATATTAAGATAATTTATAAGGTAAATTACTTATATACATTAAATACTTCATATAATAAAATAATTTTCTCAAATTTCACAAATCGATTTAAATCAACTCGAATTCCAAAATTCAAATTTTATCCAAACCTCAATTTATCAATTCAATTCAGTTCAGTTCCTCAAGAAACCATTTCAAATTATGTCGATTTCAAATATAGAATGAACCACAAAATAGACCATTTAATTTTCAATATATTTCAAAGCTTTAAATATTCAACAATTTCAAGACTAAATTTGAAAGTTTTATATATTTTAGTCCAGCTTATTGTTATTTAGTTTTTGAAATATTTACTTAATAAATCCACTATCATTTAAACAAAAACCCAAATTTCAAATCACTAAATATTTCCCTCAATTTATTTAGACTCAAAATATTTATTTAAATCATCTTAAACCAAATATCAAGTTATAAAATCGTATCTTTTAAAACCTCATACTCCATAAGCTTCAGATCGATTTAATTAGATAAAATTATTAATTAAATACCATTTCAAATCAATTTCAAATCTATCTTCTCAACCGTGATTTATAAAATCATTATAAACTCTATATTAAAATATAATTTAAATAAATACTTTAACCTATTGTATTTTAATTAAATCAAACTTTATTATTGAACTTATTTTATTTTATTTCTAAACAAATTTGTAAATAGCTTAAAATCAAGAATTTAACTATATATATAAAATAACATTTATATAATGTCTAAAATCAATATTTATATAAAACCATATATTTCTTTCCAAAACCATAGAAATCACTATCAAAAATATTTATATATAGACTAACGGTGTCTATGTATAATTTTCTATCTTATGGTCAAGTGATACAGATATTTATCATTTCAATTCGCAATTTAAATATAAATACTGGTAGATATTATTTCAACTCGAAATCCCAAATTCAATTCAATTGAAAATCGCTTGGGTTTATCATTTCAGCCCATAACAATTTTCTCTTATTATATAGATCGTTCGGGTATGTATCATTTCAACCCATAGGGAATTCTATACTAACAGGGAATTTACAGAGCGATAACAGATATGATAATAATATAACAGGCATATATCATCAATATAAATAATAGATAATAGTGTCAGACATCACAGGTGAGCAGATACTGATAATAGTATATATATAGCAATGTAAATAACTAACGACAGCATATTTCAATTGTCATTTCAATTGAAACCAAATTTAATAAATATAAGAACATTAATCGTGAGTGATTGCTCACCTTTCGGGGCTATAGAGATGAATGAGAATGAGACGAGATATGAATCCAAGCAAAAATTCCAAAGCAAAACTAGATGGATATGGATTTGAAGAACAAGCTGACAATAGGGATAGATGAAATCGAATCAGAACGGATTGGTGAAGATAATTGGTATAAGTGAACTTATATATACTATATATAACTATATATATATATATATATATATATATCAAAATCATTGTTTTAAATTAAAACACACACATTAAAATAAACATATCTACATGGTATTTTGAAACAAATACATACATATACTTATCAAAAATGCAAAATACTTTCATATTTTATGTATGTTCAATTGTAATATGTATATATATTTTTAAAAATAAATTTAGACATATACCAATACAAAGCCCAAATTTCATATATGGTATTTCAAAATCACCATTTTTTAAAACACATATTTAAAATGGGAATATCAATATATTATATAATTTTCCATATTCTTTGAAAACCAATCGCATAAAACAAAACTTTACACAAATTAATTTCTAAAACACCTTTATTTCAAATCAAAATATACAAGCAGTTACTAGGTAAATCATATATATTTACACGTGTATGGACCAACATATGTATTGCCGACGTTACTACATATTCTTTTCAAAACTTCCCAGATCTCATAAAATAATATATATACTTTATAACATATAACTAAAATTTTGAAACTAACGAATATATATTAACATATATATATATATATATATATATATATATATATACATACATAACTATTATATAAACTTATACCGATAAACAGCCTATATATATCATATATATAACCAATAGCGTATGCATACAATATATTGATACTTTTTTTTACAAATAAGTAAACAACTAATACAATAGAACATATTATATATATAGATAAACAAGTAAGTTGATAACCAGTGTAGGTAACAGTATACATACCACTTATTTATATAACATATATATTAACTACATACATTTTTTTCTAAACCGAATACTATAAACCATCAGACTTACAACCTAAATTATATATACATACATACATACATATATATTAAAGCATATATAGTATCATTGTATAAGGTATATATAACAGTAAAGTATCAGAGTACTATATATATTATAACAAATAGATTATATGCATATATCTATATCACTTATACAACTCATATATTTAGACAAATTAATATATAAACTGAGCATACACACACACACACAGAGAGAGAGAGAGAGATCAAAATACCATTCCAAATATTAACACTAACATTGTTTAAATTCGTATAAATAACACATTGTAATATATATGTAAACTGACATATATATCACTTATATAAAATGCATATATAACTGACATATATGTATTATATTTATATGTATAAATCCATGTATTACTTTTGAAATCAAAGACACATATAAAAGTTTTAAATGAAACCTATATATATATATATATATCAATTATTAATACTATATATATAACTTTATTTAAAGGAGAAGGTTGGTCAGGCTCAAAATTCGAGGTTAGGCCGAAGTAGTGATCGAGCTTGGGTTCAGCAACTTGGTGAGCTATGCTAGCCGATGTCAAGGGCGGCTGGAGATGCGATCAAATTGAAGGTTAGGGGAGGCGGTGAAGGAGGAATGCACGAGATGTGGCTGGGCTTCGGTGTTGATGGCCGAGCATGCAAGTGAAGAAAAGGCTGATAGGTTCACGGTTGGGTTGTACGCAAGGGAAGGGTAGTATGGGTGAGAAGCTAATGGTGGAATAGGCGAAAGAGATAAGAGGAAATGGTGAACAGTAATTGATGAGGGGAGAAGAAACGTACTGTTCATAGAATATATATGGACCATCGATTTCCAAATGAACAAGCAAACATATTTAGATTTCAAAAAAATGAAATAATAGGAAAATGACTAGTCACAACAATTAATTTCCTCAAAATATTAATAGTTACATACCATTCGTTATCTCAGACAGTAAACGAAAGGACAACGAAATCAAAAATTCAGATACCGTTACGGTTCCTTGTTTTATTGATTTCACAGTGTATCAGACATCGAAACACACAAGCGGATGTACAGTGAAGATCAGCATGACGAAATGATCAAAATGGTATACAGTTATCAGTGGTACGATCATCCAAATAAAAGTCGATATTCAGTACCGAAAATGCTGCTAAAACCCCGGAATTAAGATAAACAAAGCAATAGCGGTCAAAAATTGGAGAAACAAAATATGACGTCTCACTTAGAAGATGATTTACAAATTTATTGTATAAAAACATTCAGGTTTGGAAAATATTTTTTATCATCAAATTTTTAACCGATTTAAATTTAAATAAAACTACACCATAAAACAAACTTTCATATTATCCAATGAAAATTTACCAATTGCTATGTTTAAATATACGTAATCCAAAAATCAAATTTATATTTCAAGATTTTATTATTCAAAATTTTACAAAAGTTCAATATGTTCCAATATATTACAAAATTTCACAAAAGTTCAAAAGTTCTAATATTTTTAGTTTATTTGTAATTTGGGGTCTTATTTAAATGATAATGGATTTATAAAGTAAACATTTCAAAACTAAATAATAATGAAGTTGAATTTTGATATATGTATATACATATATATGAAATTATCAAATCAAATTTCAAAAATGTTGAATACTTAAGTTTGAAAATATTGAAATTTAAATAGTTTATTTTGTGGTTCAAATCCATATTTGAAATCGATATAATTTGAAATGATTTATTGAGAAACTAAAGTAAATTGAAGTTGAAGGATTGAGATTGAATTAAATTAGAATTTTGGAATTCGAGTTGATTTGAATCGATCTGTGAAATTTGAGGAAACTATTTTATTATATAAAGTATTTTTAAATTTAAACTATTTATATATTTTACTTTATAAATTATTTAATACAAATTATTTTAACATACTAACCATTTTATTTTATAAACTATTTTAATATAAGCTATTATATATACTAATTATTTTAACATAAACTCTTTTATTTTATAAACTATTTTATTATATACTACATTAATATCTAAACTTTTAAGTGGTGGAAGTTATGAATTTCAAAGTATTATGATTTCCAAAGTGTTATAAATTCAAGCATTATGATTTCAAAGTGTTATAACCTTAGAAGTGATATGATTTTTGGAAATGGATATATTTGAAATGAAATTGATATTATATTGATATGATTTTGAAATAGGAAATGATATTTTGGTTTTGAAGTATAAAATATTTTGAAATAACCATGGTGTCATAATAACGATTGGTTGTTAAAGAGACTGGGATTGGATATTGTCATACTCTCTGCCAATACCGAAAACCACTTTAACAACTGTGTGTGTTGTAATATCTCGCATTTATGTATGCTTTAAATCGACGATAAACCACACACGTCAGACTCAAACCATACAGAATGGCGGATTGTAATTGGAGCGAATAAGAAAAAGCAGAGAAAGAAAATAACAAAATAGAATCTTGCAGCGGAATGATAAAATACAATAATCAAATAATAGTTCATGAAGCCGTTTTACAAAAATTTGATTATACTTGTACAATACATATCAGAGTTACACATACCAGAAAATAATAAATAATGCAGTGGAACAATATGAATGTAGTGGAATGATATAATAAATAATAGTAATACAATCCTCGTCTTCGTCCTCCAGAAATAAAGTCTTCGAATCTTGAAATGCCCAGACTGACCCGAGCGAATTGAAAAGACAAAACACTCGAGTCAGAACTAAATGATCTTATGCAAGTTAAATCAACAAAAATAAATATGAGCGGGAACGGCGTCAGAGATGTTTACGGGATTTGATATCTCCTGTCCAGTGTCTAACGTGAGTGCAGTAACTTAAGAGATGCTCGGAATTCACAACTCCTAAGGATCCGTTGAACTATTAACTATATACTAATATTTTGCTATTATAATAATGTCTATAGCAAAATAAACTTACTTTTAAATAGCATTAAGGAGTTACCCAATCTCCCCATTAACACAATAATAGTCCCAGTAGTCCATCCAGTATCAACGCATCTCCAGATCGGGAGACTGCCCTAAATACTTCATAGGCTGCAGGAGAAAACCAAACTCGTAAAAGGGGCGATAGGGTAGGTGGCACGGCACATAAGGCAATGCCAGGGTAGATATACCAATTACGCACATGGGCTGGTGGGCGACGCATAACGCGCAGTTACCGCCCACCTTGAGCCACACTCCTAAAATCAGAAGTCAAAAGTGGCTACCAAATCAATTAAAAAGTCAGAATATAATATCAAAGGAGTGTGTCCGATAAGAGGGGCTACCTCACTGGCTTGAGATCGCTCTTGTTTTAGCCACCTTAAGCCAACTCATGGGAGTCGAGTCCACTTTCATACCTCAAAGGACGTCGCCACTATCCTACTTCATTCTGGAATCTCCACCGCGTACACGGTTGTTAAAGTGGTTTTCGGAGTTGGCAGAGAGTATGACAACTTCCGATCCCAGTCTCTTTAACAACCAAACGTTATTATAACACCACAGTCATTTCAAAATAATTTATACTTCAAAACCAGAATATACTATCCATTTCAAAAACCAAATCAATAGTATCATTTTTATTTCGATTATATCCTTTTCCAAAATCATAGCATTTTTAAAGTTATACACTTCGAAACCAAACACTTGAAATTATACACTTTCAAATCATAATACCTTGAAACTCATAACTTTTAAACATAACTTCCACCACTTAAATGGTTTGAATATTTAAAATACTTTATATAATAAAATAGCAACACAACTCAAATTTGTACACTTTTATTTTAATTAAATCCCAAATCATAAATTTCAATCTAATTCAGTTTCCAATAAATTATCCTAAATTTATCGATTTCAACCAGATTTGATCCATAGAATAAACCATTCCAAATTAAATATATTTCAAACTTTAAGTATTCAACAATTTCAAAACTAAATTTGGTAATAACGATTCAGCAATTCAATTTTCTATTATTTAGTTTTGAAATATTTACATAATAAATCCAATATCATTAAATAAAACTCAAATTACAAATAATTAGATATTTCGTTCAATTTATTTATACTTGAAATATTCGTTAAATTCACCTCAAACAAAAATCAAGTTATAAAAATCATACCTTCTAGAATTTCAGATTTAATAAATTTCACATCAAGCTTATTTGAGTTTAATTCTTAAATAAATTCAATTTCAAAATAAATTTCCAATTTATCCTCCAACCTTAATTTATATAAATCATTATAAACTCTATATTAAAATATAATTTAAATACTTAACCATATTATCTTCTATAAAATCAACTTTATTAGTAAACTCATTTTATATTAAAGAAAATTATACATAGCTTAAAATCAAGAATAAAATAATAGTTATAATATATCTAAATAAATATTTATATAAAACCATATATTTCTTTACAAAACCATAGAAACCATTTCAAAATATTTTCATATATAGACCACGATGTCTGTATATAATTTTCTATCCTATGGTTAAGTGACACAAATATTTATCATTCCAATTCGTGTTTAAAATATAAATGCAGTTATATATCATTTCAAACTGCAATCCTGAATGAAATAAAAGTCCATAACAACTTGCAGTTTATAACAGTATATAATACAACATCCATTCGTCCAATATCAATCATCAAATACTTATCACAATCATCATCCAATTCAATCAATAACATCAGTATAGAACAGAAAATAAATAACAGGTATTAACTGGCAGTTAATATTCAAAACAAATTAAATAACTATTTTATCCAAATAAATTCAAATTGTGACGACCCAGAATTTTCAACAATTTAAAAGCAGGATAATAGTGATTTTAAATATTTAAAAGTTAATTTTAACTTGAAATTCAAGATATTAATATTTACTTAAAATTAATGCACTGGATTATATAGTTTAAAATATTGAATCATATAATTTGAAAATGGATAAAATGCTGAATTTGTAATTTTAAGCCTGCTAAAAATAATGTGAGGGCTTATGAAATTTTTTATGATAATTCTGAAGATAATAGAATGGTTGAAGTTTAATTCAAAGGTAATTTGTTCAGTTTTAGAAAATATATCGATTAAATTGAATTTAAAAATAGCCTTCCGAGGCACAGTCTCGGAATTCGACGAAACCAGTTCCATTGGATCCGTAATAGTTAATTATTATCGAATTTCAATTTTCGTAGCCATCGGAGTTGTCATTTGACCCTGGCAGCTCGAAACGCGTTGAACTATTTTAATCAGTTTAATTTAAAATTGATCGTTTACTTCTGTAACTCGCGCATATGATCGAATTAGCTTTTGAAACACGTTTCATTGTGTTCGGAACGCGGGTAAAACCTTATAAACGCCCGTTGGCACGTCTGATTCGGGTTCGGGATTTCACGCAAGTTTAACGAGACGTTTTGAAAATTTTATAATGTAATAAAATTTAAAATACCTATGTGTCAGAGATATTTTTGAAGCGTACTCGTGAAGCTTCCCATAATCGATATTTTATTCCTGTCTTCCTCTTTCACCTTCTAACAGAAGCCAAACCGAACAAATAAAATAAAAGGGATCTATGCCGTTCGAAAAATGGAGTTCCTTCTCTCCCTTATTTCGATTTACAAAATAAAAATGGCCGAAGCCCTTCATTAAAAAAAAATCAAAATAATAGATGCAAACGATGAAATCCCAGATCGAAATCAAATCGAATTGAACTCGATTCGATCGAAGGGTAAGGGGTGACGTAGCGCTCGTCTTACGAGCATTTGAAAGCATCGACTTTGAGTAGGGTTTGCCGAAGTCCATCGTGACGATGTCGCATGACCAAGGAGGGCTCGATTTTGTTCGAGGTCGCGAGGAGACGGTGGTGGCATCGACTTCGATGTTGGGTCAAAGTACATCTGGGCGATGATTGGACGATTTGGGTGTTGTTTTGGTTCGTCATCGAAGTTCGCACCTGGGATAGGGTTTTGAGGAGGCTCGTTCGTTGCAGGGATTTGTCGCTACAGTGTTTTTGGATGTGTCTCGGTCGCAAATCGCTGGAGTGGGTCACCATGTTCGTGTTCAGACGATGGAAGGGGGGAAGATGATGCTATGTGGCCGGGCTTCTTTGGTCTGAGAATCATGGAACTGATCGAGAAGGAAGTGGGTGGTAATCAGAAAACTAAGGTGAGTAATCTTCGACCTGTATACCCGAGTCGATGTATGCTTGTGTGAAAGCTTTAATATTTGGTTGCTGTTATCTATTCTGTTGTTTGAAAGAAAACAATTTTAAGTTTGAAAATGAATTCGAAACAAACATTTAAATGTGATTGAAATGATCAGTTAATCAGAAAAATACATGATTGTTTTTATCTTGAAGTTAATTAAAACTTAATGATTCGGAATTTAAATTGTTAAGAAAAATAAAGGGTTAAATAAATAAGTTAATTAATTAATGATATTGATTTATTAAGTAAGTTAATAAGGTTCCTAAATTAATGATTTGGATTGAGATTGTTAATTTAGGGTCAAATTAAACGAAAATTAAATAATGTAATTAAGAATGAATTAACCAATTAATTTGTGATTAAGTGACTAATTAAAGTTAAGTACTTAGTGAAGCAATATAAGGATTGGTTAATAAATATAGTTAATGAAAGATCATTGGTTAAGGTTATTAATGTGATTAATTTAAGATAATTAATTTTATTAATTAATTAAGGATAATCAATTGTGAAACTTGGTAGGTATAATTGCTTAATGTAATTTATTAAGTATTATTACTTGGTGAAGTAATTAGTGATAATGGTTGGATGTGATAAATTAATGAATGATTAATAAAAGAAAGAAATTTGGATTTAAACTACTTGGTGAAATTGATGAGAAAGATAATTACTTGAATGTAATTGTAAAAATAATTAATCAAGGTAGATTAATTAAAATGAATAATGAAGGAATAGTTGATTGATTGATTTGAAACTAATTAATGATTAAATGAAGAAATCTAAGTGGTTGAGGTTGGTAATTTAATCAAAATTAATTAAATTTAATTTGTATGAGATTAAGCTTTGCTTATGGATGATTGAATGGTATGAGATGTTTTGAAGTAGTCGGTATCTTTGATATGAAATGTAGTGTATTTCATTTCGATAGATTGAGTTAGGATGGTACGAGTTTCGAAGAGACCGGGGTCGGGTATTAGGAAAATACCCGAAACCACTTCGAATTTTTAATAAATTGATTTGTGAAATCAATAGGCTGAAATGAAGTGATTTAAGTAAATTGGATTATTTTATCTAAGTTTGGTAACTAGAAATTGATGTGTGGAATAAGTGTTGTCTATAGCAAATTGCGAATTTGTTAAACTGATTTATGTTACCCCGGGTTTATGTAAGTTGATTGCTTTGGAATTCCATGTTAGTTGGGTTTACTCACGCTGGTTTCCAGCCTGACCCGGGTGTTACTTTGGTGTAATGCTCGGGTCAGACCGAGTATTACAGATTTTCAGGTAGGTACGTTCTGGAGCTGAGGAGGGAGCTGGATGGCTATCGTATAGAGTATTCCGCTGTATTGATATTATTATTAATCTGAGACTTGATAATTGTAAATATTCAGAGACTGTATATAATGTGAAACTCTGATGTATTTTAAATGTAATCGATAGATATAACATTCTTTTGTAAACTGTTATCATTTATTATATTTTATCCGCTGCGAATGTGAGATTTTTGGTGTATCTGTTCTTCTTCTTCTATCTCTTTCTTCTTTTTCATAACTATCTGGAATTTTCGGCTCTTAAAATTTCGGGTCGTTACAATTGGTATCAGAGCTGAAAGGTTAAGCGAGAACCTTGGCTCTGGTGGGGATTACTCATTAAATAGAGTCTGTAGTACTCTAGAATGAGTTGAATATATATATATATATATATATATATATATATTATATGAGAGCGTACTTGTTATTTTCTTATATAAAGATTTTAAATGACTTTATATAAAAGTATATTTTGTTATATAAAGCAATATTTCCTACTAATGAATATTTCGGTGATTGGTTGTTAAATTATTAGAATTAAGTTAAGGAGTAATATAAAATACGACCAAATTGAAACTTATAAACAAAGTTGAAGAATAAGTTTATATAACAAAATGGAATTTGAAATATAGATTGCAAATGTAATTTATAAATTGAAATAAACTTCATAAATAAATGAGATTATAATTTGAAATAGAATTCCAGAGAATATTTGAAATAAAGTAGGATGGAAATTTTAGAGTAATGTTTAAATATGTATCGGATGGATTGGGAATTTGGAATTTTTGGAAAAATTTAAAATTCCTTTGGATTTGAAAGTGGTTTCCAAAGGTTTTGGAATAACAATAGTATTATTTCAAAAATATTTTTGTGTTGAATTTGAAATCTGGGAGATTTGAAATAAAAAAATAAAATAAAATATATTTGGAAATGTTTTTAAAGAGATAAAAGCATTGAATCCTTTTGGTCACTGGAAAATAACGTCGGTGATGACTGCAGCATTATCGATGTTTATTTTCGAGTTTCTAGAAGAGAAATTGCTACCAAATTATTTTAAATTGGAATTGTTTGTGAACTGAGTTTGGTTTTGAAATTCAAAGGGATAATTGAGTTTGCCAAAGAATTGTGGATATAGTTGAACTCTAAGGTAATATTGAAATTTTGGAAATTTGTTTAAACTCTGGGATCTTGATTTAAAATGTTTATGGAATAATAAAAATATATTGGATAAATAAAATGTATAACTCCAAGTTAAAAGAAAAATGTGAATGTAATTGATTATAAATAGAAGTTGGAAAATGTAAATTATAATTAAAGTTGTACAAGTTTAAAATTCAAATGGGAAATTTGGATTGGATTAACTTGAAAAGGGTATTGAATTTGAAGAGAGTTCAATTGATATTAGTCCAGATTTATGTGAATAATTTGGAACTAATATTAAAGTGGAATTGGTTTAAGATCAAATGGGATTTGATTGGAAGTTGGAAATTAATTCGATTGAGTTGGGAATGAATTAAGTCTAATGGAAAATGGAGTTATTGGAATCGGGTCAATTTAAATGGGAGTGGTAGTTTAAATTGAATTGTTGGGTGAGGTGAACAGTTTTGACTCTGGACTATTTTTAATATAACTTGTTTTGATATAAACTTATTTTTCCAAGCTATATAACCTTTCTTTCTTAAAGCCAAATTATTTTATACTTGTTTTACAATTAGTTTGGAGCTATTTAATCATTTTTCAACTATTTTCTAAACTCATTACTATATTTTAACTATGTTATACATTAATTACTAATTTACAACTATTGTGCAATTATCTAAGATTTCTATAACTATTTAATTATTTTCCAACCATTTTACAATTAGTCAACTATTATACAACTATTTTGCAAACTATTGATTATTTTTCAACTACTTATCTATTTTTAAAATTTTCAAGCTATTTTCTAAAAATAAACTGGTCGGAGTCCAAACTGTTATTGATTTAAAAACTCAACTGAGAAAAGAATTGGAGTAATAATCCAAATGGGGATTAAGGAGATTGATATTGTAAGGAGTGATCAAATTTGAACATTTGATTTGAATAAACAATGTTATATATCTTTGTTATAAGATAAAACTTCCCTTGTTGAATCCATTGCTGGAAGAAAAAGAATTTTGGAAGTGTGGAGTATAAAAGAAATTTTATACGAGTTTAAAGTGATCCAAAGTTTTAAAATTTTATATCTGAATATATATAAAAAAAAGGGATCTTATGAGGATGTTGGAAAGGATTTTGAGAACCTTTGGATTTGGAAAGGCTTTTGATTTTGGGCAAAATCAATATTTAATTTGGAAAGCCTGATTTGGGAATCATCGATTTTAGGATAATCGATTTTGTGTAAAGGAGATTTTTATGAGATTCATACTAGGTGTATGATTTGAAAGATACTATATGTGTATAGTATAAAGTGTTTTGATGAAGGCTTCGGAGAAAAAGGCGCTTCCTTAAAATGAACTTCTCAGGAGTGCCACTGGGTGGTGCTGCCTTGAGCCCCAAGGGGGGGGGGTTCTAAAGTTGATCCTGTGAGGAGTCCGGACAAAACAGTTCCTGAGGATTATGAGTAGTGTATACCATAGTGGAAGTCGTGTGTGCCGCTGAGAGCCAACAGTCTACGTTTGATTTATATCGGTAGACTGCGACCTATGGTATAACATAGCGAAAGTCGTGTGTGCCGCTGAGAGCCAACAGTCTACGTTTGATTTTATATCGGTAGACTGCGACCTATGGTATAACATAGCGAAAGTCGTGTGTGCCGCTGAGAGCCAACAGTCTACGTTTGATTTTATATCGGTAGACTGCGACCTATGATATAACATAGCGAAAGTCGTGTGTGCCGCTGAGAGCCAACAGTCTGTGTTTGATTTTATATCGGCAGACTGCGACCTATGTAGGAGTGGAGAGGTTTCATTTCGATGGCGTAATCGAGAGGCCGCGGAGAGCCTGCAGTTACATGGACTTTTGCTATGACAGCAACGTAACCCTGGATGTAACTGTGATCTGTTGTGTGGGATCCATGGCGTAATCGAGAGGCCGCGGAGAGCCTGCAGTTACATGAACTTTTGCTGCGACTGCAACGAAACCCTGGGATGTAACTGTAACCATGGATGGGGGTGATGATTTACAGAGCATTCTCACCAAGATATTTCCTCTATTTTCAAAAACTGTTTGCGATATTTTCAATAAAATTATTTTCCAAATGTTTTCACTGGGTGTTGGAAACGGGTTTACCAAGTACTTATAGATTTCAGTCCTACGCCTGATCAACGTATGACTGAATTTCTGTGAGAACAAGGATGAACTGGTTGAGGCATCGAGTTATAAAAGTATTTTTATTAAAAGCTATTTTAAATAGTATTATCTAAATTCAAAGGCATTTTTAAAATTTTTAAATAAGGATGTTGGGATTTTGAGGAAATAAAAGGAAATCCAAACTAGAATTTTAAGAAGTGATTCTTTGACATTAAAATCGAATATTGATTTAGAAGTTGAAAATAAGCTAATTGGTTAAATAATTGTTTGATTGAATATGTTAATAAAATTTAACTTTGGTAAATAAATGGATTGTAAATTAATAATGGAGTTTGGAAATGAATTCAAATTGTAAATAGAAATCGACTTGGATTTAATAATGAAATAAATTAGAAGAGATGTTATAAAAATAAAATAGGGTTGGATTGAAAAAAAAGTGATGGTTTGGATAATAAATAAAAATTCAAGGGTGATTTGAATAATATTTAATGAGATTTGCAAGTAGATTGGATATAGGAGAAGTGATTATAATAGAAATAGTTTGAGTTGCAAAAACAAAACCCAAGTGAATGTAAATTAATTGAAAATGATTCTGTATTAATAAAATAAATTAGAAATGCGTTAAGTAGATGAATTCAAAAATTTAAAATGGGTAAATAAATGGGTTAATTGATTTAAGAAATAAATAGATGGAGTCTGATTGAATAAAAAAACTAAATCAAAGATGTGATTGGAATGAGATTATCAGATTGAACTTAAGTTCGGTGGCCTATTAATTTGAAGTTCAAATGAGTTAGGTATGTGCTTGGTTATTATTTTGATGAATTGAGAAAGTAAATTAGAAAGTAAAATTTAAAATGGATGGGCTAACTAAATTTAATGGAAACCGATTAAATGAGAATCAATAGAAGTAAACTTAAATTTGATGTTGGAATTTCAATAAAGTAAATTAACTTAAGTTTAAATTTATGGAAGCTTGGCTTCGAATAAGGGAGAAAGCCCATTTAATAAAAACTTGGATTGAATTAATTTGGGAAATGGTTATTAATTTATAAGTTTGAATGTGTCATGCTTAATAAATTGTTTTGAATGAATCCAATGTGGGAATGAGATAAAATGCAATGTACGGTTGGAAAATAAATTCGAAATGAAATGGAATTAAGTGCAGAATGGGTTGAAATTAATTTAAAAATAGTTATAAACTAAATAACTACTCTATTAAGCGAATATTGTCGAATTTGTATAGAATGAATCGTCGTATGACGTAAATCTAACTAATTAAATTTCTGTGAATTGATAGGGACTAAATAAATTGGTTTTAGAATTAATTAAAGTGAATATGAGCTTATTTGGATTAGAAATCAATTGGATGTAAGGAATTGAGTTGCAAACCATTGAAATTGAATGAAATGGCTTATAAATTGATTGAAAGAAATTGAATTAGCTTAAAGGTTATATAAATCGCTTATGGAAAGCGTTTTGGTGTTTGTTGCTTATGATATATATGTGTTTAGCTATTAAATATAAGTGAAACGCTTGTGATTTGCTATTAAGGTAAATGAAATGCTGATAAATACTCTATATATGGCACTTACATATTTAAATTGAGTAAGTACAGGTACCTGAAGGCCGTTTGGCTGGATTTGGATTGCACTAATTGCTTAAATTAATAAGCTGCTTGCTTAAAATGCTAAACAAGGTACGCTACGCAATACAAATAGGAAATATGAACTGTTTTATTTTTGCGTTTTCCGATCGGGTGGGTCGATGTATATATATTTATTTATATCTCTTGTCAAATTGCAAAAGCTCCTCCGTACAAAGGAGACTCTACCAAAAATTTTCCAGAATTTTGGGAGTTAGAAAATTTTTGGGAAATTTTTTTTGTTAAGCAATTAAACGATTTCAAATATGATACTGAAATATTGGTAGATGAAACTAATAAGACTCAGTTATAAATGGAAAATAAAATTTAATATTCTAATTGAAATAAGTGAATTCATATTAAAACTGGAAAAACGAATTTGAATAGAAGTAAATATGAAACTTATATAAGAGAATGTATAAAATGATTTGTAAGTTATGATTGAATATTGTTGTTACACAAGATACGCAGGTATTAAAAAAAAATCGGATTTGATTCCAAAGGATAAATGTAAATTGCCCGACAAAAGGTATGTATTTATGTTTCTGTATGAAATTGGATTGGGTTTTTGATGTAGCCACTTGGCTTTTGATTTTCTTTTGGAATTTGAGAGGCCATAGAGGCCTTTTGTAGTAGTACCGAGCTAGCCGCGCAAAGCAGACGCTGGCAAAAATTTTTGGAAATTTTGAGAGTTAGAAAAATTTTGAGGAAAATTTTGATAATTCAAATTTTAGTTTTAAACTGAAATTTAGATGATTAAGCAAAGGGGTATTGTTTGAAACTATAGCAGGTTCGGGAAAGTTGGTTGATGTGATAGTGGGTCTTTAATAAAAGATGGTTGGTAGGATGTTGAATTGTGAGTTTTAGGAAAAGTAAACGGGTATTGGTCCATTCTTCCTAGCTAGTAATTTCGGGGACGAAATTCTTTTAAGGGGGAAGGAATGTGACGACCCAGAATTTTCAGCAATTTAAAAACAGGATAATTAAAGTGATTTTAAATATTTAAAAGTTAATTTTAACTTGAAATTCAAGATATTAATATTTACTTGAAATTAATGCATTGGATTATATAGTTTAAAATATTGAATCATATAATTTGAAATTGGATAAAATGCTGAATTTGTAATTTTAAGCGTGTTAAAAATAATGTGAGGGCTTATGGAATTTTTTATGATAATTCTGAAGATAATAGAATGGTTGAAGTTTAATTCAAAAGTAATTTGTTCAGTTTTAGATAATATATCGGTTAAATTGAATTTAAAAATAGCCTTCCGAGGCACAGTCTCGGAATTCGACGAAACCAGTTCCATTGGATCCGTAATAGTTAGTTATTATCGGATTTCAATTTTCGTAGCAATCGGAGTTGTCATTTGACCCTGGCAGCTCAAAACGCGTAGAACTATTTTAATTTAAAATTGAGCGTTTACTTCTGTAACTCGCGCATAGGATCGAATTAGCTTTCGAAACACGTTCCATTGTGTTTCGGAACGCGGGTAAAACCTTATAAACGCCCGTCGGCACGTCTGATTCGGGTTCGGGATTTCGCGCAAGCTTAACGAGACGTTTTGAAAATTTTATAATGTAATAAAATTTAAAATACCTATGTGTCAGAGATATTTTTGGAGCGTACTCGTGAAGCTTCCCATAATCGATATTTTATTCCCGTCTTCCTCTTTCACCTTCTAACAGAAGCCAAACCGAACAAATAAAATAAAAGGGATCCATGCCGTTCGAAAAATGGAGTTTCTTCTCTCCCTTATTTCGATTTACAAAATAAAAATGGCCGAAACCCTTCATTAAAAAAAATAAAAAATCAAAAAATCAAAATAATAGATGCGAACGAAGAAATCCCAGATCGAAATCAAATCGACTTGAACTCAATTCGATCGAAGGGTAAGGGGTGACGTAGCGTTCGTCTTACGAGCATTTGAAAGCGTCGACTTCGAGTAGGGTTTGCCGAAGTCCATCGTGACGATGTCGCATGACCAAGGAGGGCTCGATTTTATTCGAGGTCGTGAGGAGACGGTGGTGGCATCGACTTCGATGTTGGGTCGATGTACATCTGGGCGATGATTGGACGATTTGGGTGTTGTTTTGGTTCGTCATCGAAGTTCGCACCTGGGATAGGGTTTTGAGGAGGCTCGTTCGCTGCAGGGATTTGTCGCTACAGTGTTTTTGGATGTGGCTCGGTCGCAAATCGCTGGAGTGGGTCACCATGTTCGTGTTCAGATGATGGAAGGGGGGAAGATGATGCTATGTGGTCGGGCTTCTTTGGTCTGAGAATCATGGAACTGATCGAGAAGGAAGTGGGTGGTAATCAGAAAACTAAGGTGAGTAATCTTCGACCTGTATACCCGAGTCGATGTATGCTTGTGTGAAAGCTTTAATATTTGGTTGCTATTATCTATTTTGTTGTTTGAAAGAAAACAATTTTAAGTTTGAAAATGAATTCGAAAGAAACATTTAAATGGGATTGAAATGATCAGTTAATCAGAAAAATACATGATTGTTTTTATCTTGAAGTTAATTAAAACTTAATGATTCGGAATTTAAATTGTTAAGAAAAATAAAGGGTTAGATAAATAAGTTAATTAATTAATGATATTGATTTATTAAGTAAGTTAATAAGGTTCCTAAATTAATGATTTGGATTGAGCTTGTTAATTTAGGGTCAAATTAAATGGAAATTAAATAATGTAATTAAGAATGAATTAACCAATTAATTTGTGATTAAGTGACTAATTAAAGTTAAGTACTTAGTGAAGCAATTTAAGGATTGGTTAATAAATATAGTTAATGAAAGATCATTGGTTAAGGTTATTAATGTGATTAATTTAAGATAATTAATTTTATTAATTAATTAAGGATAATCAATTGTGAAACTTGGTAGGTATAATTGCTTAATGTAATTTATTAAGTATTATTACTTGGTGAAGTAATTAGTGATAATGGTTGGATGTGATAAATTAATGAATGATTAATAAAAGAAAGAAATTTGGATTTAAACTACTTGGTGAAATTGATGAGAAAGATAATTACTTGAATGTAATTGTAAAAATAATTAATCAAGGTAGATTAATTAAAATGAATAATGAAGGAATAGTTGATTGATTGATTTGAAACTAATTAATGATTAAATGAAGAAATCTAAGTGGTTGAGGTTGGTAATTTAATCAAAATTAATTAAATTTAATTTGTATGAGATTAAGCTTTGCTTATGGTTGATTGAATGGTATGAGATGTTTTGAAGTAGTCGGTATCTTTGATATGAAATGTAGTGTATTTCATTTCGATAGATTGAGTTAGGATGGTACGAGTTTCGAAGAGACCGGGGTCGGGTATTAGGAAAATACCCGAAACCACTTCGAATTTTTAATAAATTGATTTGTGAAATCAATAGGCTGAAATGAAGTGATTTAAGTAAATTGGATTATTTTATCTAAGTTTGGTACCTAGAAATTGATGTGTGGAATAAGTGTTGTCTATAGCAAATTGCGAATTTGTTAAACTGATATATGTTACCCCCGGTTTATGTAAGTTGATTGCTTTGGAATTCCATGTTAGTTGGGTTTACTCACGCTGGTTTCCAGCCTGACTCGGGGGTTACTTTGGTGTAATGATCGGGTCAGAACGAGTATTACAGATTTTCAGGTAGGTACGTTCTGGAGCTCAGGAGGCAAGCTGGATGGCCATCGTATAGAGTATTCCGCTGTATTTATATTATTATTAATCTGAGACTTGATAATTGTAAATATTCAGAGACTGTATATAATGTGAAACTCTGATGTATTTTAAATGTAATCGATAGATATAGCATTCTTTTGTAAACTGTTATCATTTATTATATTTTATCCGCTGCGAATGTGAGATTTTTGGTGTTTCTGTTCTTCTTCTTCTATCTCTTTCTTCTTTTTCATAACTATCTGGAATTTTCGGCTCTGAAAATTTCGGGTCGTTACACAAATAAATTGAGATGATGATTCAAATTATGCCAAACAATCATAAATAAATTTCTAATTACATCATAAATCAATTTAACAAACATAAGAAATTTTAGAAGGTGTGAGTGGGTTAAAACACTCACCTTTTGAATTTAAATTGAATTCAAATCCAAAATTTATATAGTCTCAGAATCCATTCAAACCAGCATCAAAATGTCCGAAATTTCAATACGATCTTAGCGGAGAAATCTGCGCGTGAAACGGACCTCGTATGTAAAGTTATACGAGTTAGAAGTTATAAAAATCAAATTTTAAAATAAATAAATTAAATATTACACAAGGCCACGCCACCAGAGAAAATCGTCCACCTGAAGATGCACGTGGCCCGCTTCTTCCCTAGACCACCTCCGCTCGAACCCAAAACTCCACAGTTGACCAAAGCTTTGACCGATGATAACACCAGCTTCCAACCACCATACGCTATGTCACCATCGCAATTGCTTTCGCCCTACTCCACTCCTCCGACCTGCATAGGCGCGATCGCCTGAAACGCCACCGGCCGCCACCCAATTTCGAACCTAATTGAATTTTTCAGCTAAATCCAACCGTTAATCGATCGAATGAACGAGGTCGATGACCTCCACTCATCCCCTTCTAAGCGACCATATCCTCGATTCAACAATCGGACGAAGTTCATCAACATGTGACAAACGGCCGTTGTAACGCCCCACCCGAAGACCCACCTTAGCAAAAAGAATTATTAAGTGATTCTGTATACTAAAGAGGAGAATATGTCTGGTTAAGGGTGACCATCTATAATTTGTCTTAAACATCTACTGAATATGTCGATAAATGCAATATGATTTTTTTTTCTATCTTAAGTAGATCGACATACCTAATAAATGCTTAATTCAAAACTATAGGTAGCTAACAGATCTATCAGAACAAAATACAATAATTAAATGAAAAGCACATCACAGAACAGTAATCAATATCATAGATATACATATACACTGATACATGTTTAGTACAATACAATATGACTACAATAAAGGTGGTATTAGACCATATAATATGCAACAAATCAAATATAACTACATCAGAGTATGACCAAGAACAGAAACTAATCAAGAGAAGGAAGAGCTAATATCCAATATCAACTTTGAGCTATCCAATAGATGATACATGAAACAACTCGGTCTGACCCGAGTGAAAACACATGGGTCAGGCTAGCCAAAAGCATCAGTTAAATAGAATAATAGATAAAGATAAGTATGTGAAAGCTATGGTATCCTTTTTTTTAAAGGAAGCCATGCCCTAAACAGGCTTTTAACATCAAAAGAAAGGACAACATCTTTTCTTGGCAAGTAGAAGAGATAATGATGCTAAAGTCATACTTAAGTGGCATAACTGACACTTAAGCAAATGGTACATCGACAAGCAAAGTTGTAAAGATAAGACTCAATAAACATCTCTTTCGACTCATATCATCGGCAGTATAAAAAATATGGATAATGACTTCAAATGATTCAACTATCTTCTTAGAAATGGTCGTCAATATAACAATACATCAAAGGTACATATCCTTCATACATAGAATAAAACGCATATGGATGTGCCTTATCTCATTGGCACATCCCAAGGATCATTCAAGGAAATATAAAACCCAATTATAAAAGAAGCATTATACTTATTCATACCTCATCTCATAGGTATGAATATAGATTCATCTCAAATCCATCAGTTTCGGTTAAGAAACGAAGAAGTTATGGTCAAATTCGTTTTGATTTCAAACACAGAGCAAATATTGGTTTAGCTCTCGGGTTAGCAGTAGAAAAATTAGATTTTGACATAGCTAACCTCAAGATTACAGAAAACTCAAAACATTCAAGTTGTAGTACATGATTCATGCTTTCCGGGCCATCTAAAATTATTGAATTCCGATCAAAAACGAGAAAGATATAGCTCAAACAATATCAGATTCAAACTCAGAAAATTCTGTCAAAGACATAACTATACTTCTGCTTTCAAATATGTTTTAGGTCAAACCAATGGCAAAATATCAAAATGCAACCTGAAGAGAAATTATTCCATATTGAATATAGTTTCCAGCAAAAAAAAATTGTCTTAAATCGGATAAGAAACGAATAACTTATGGCTGAGACACTTCTCTGGCCTATGATTGTTGTTGCTGTCAATTTGCTCTCGAGATAGCAACAAACAAGCATGATTTTGATCAAGAAAACATCAAAATTTTAGAAAACTCAAAATATAAAACTTGTAGATATATGTCTGCAATTTCCATAACATGTAAGATTATTGAATTTGGTTAAGAAATGAAAGAGTTATGGCCAAAACAAAGTGGCTAACAGAAATCAGGAAACAAAGAGAATAAAAACCAGAAAGAATAACATGTACAGTAAATAATTTTATAAATTTTCTCACAGGAACTTTAATTTTTAGCTAACAATTCATGAGCTTGTACTCGCCTCAGCGATTTAGCAAAGATTTTGCAGCGAACTTTGGAGAAGAATTGGAGCTTCAAAACTATAATAGCTAAAATAAAGGCATGCACATCCAAAGAAATCGGTTACAGACAATTCATACCTAATTCTAAGATTTTTGATGAAATCTTTAGGTATTGTTGGCGATTAACTTCTCTAATTTCTCTATTTATTGATTTATTTCCTCAATTTTCAAAGATTTTGAGTGAAAATTGATTTATAAGAATGAAGCCATTGATTTTCTCTTCTTATGGAGGCCATTATTTTGAATATTGAAGTTTTTTTTAGAAGAAAAGTGTTTTATTGAACAAATAACAAAGAGAAATGAATGTATATCTCTTTGAACACTCTAGAAATTGGGTTTGCAGGCACAAAATAACCCTATAAGCCCAATTCTCACACTTAGAAAATATTTAGCGTAAATATGCATATGTGTTTTAGTAATTTGCACATAACTTCTGCATAAAATTTCCAAATCACATGAAACAAGTTGCATTGTTCATGTTTCATAAAGGAAACACGTTAGTGACATCAAAAATTTTATTTTCCAATTAGAAATATTATTTTCCTCATATAATAATTTTTTTTAACAATATTTACCAATATTTCCATTTTTAGTGAAAAATTACTATTTTCATCCATTTCAACCAAATAAAATTTATTTTTAAGTCTAATGAAGTGTATTAAAATGTTTTAACATTTTTATAACATTAGTACATCATTTCAAGCCTAATTACACTTCTAAATTATATTTTCTTCATGTTATTCCTTTTATTTTACAATAAAAGGCTAACATTGGAATAAGTTTCCAGTATTACTAATTAACTCTAATTAAACCATCACAATTATTTACTTTCAATCCAATCCATAAATAAAGTTTTCCAAACTTTATTTAATTCATTTACACTTTTTTCAACCATCAAATGTTGAAATAGTCTTCAAATAAAATAATATGACCTATTTAAATTTCGAATCCCAAATTATATTCATCAAGATATTGTTCATATAAAATAAACAATATAATCCCTCATTTTATCATCCAATTCATTTTTAAACACAATATTAAATTATAATTTGCATTATAATTTAATATTATGGTAATCTCCAAAATCCTGAGTTGTTACAGACTCTCCACCTTAACAAAATTGCGTCCTCGCAATTTCTAGTGGAAAAGGCTGTAAACAACACAAAAATTCAATCGACAAAGGATAAAAGACAAGCTCGAAACTCAAACCATTCATACTCTCAACATAGAATGGTAGATAGAAACAAGGAAAAATTCACTTGGTTAATCCAATGGCCCATCAAATGCTAATATAGTGATTAGCGAACCATCGAATTTTCCAAGTAACTCAAAAGAATTTCGAAGATATCCCGTCTTCGAATCAAAACTCAATATCAACAATTAATCAATCGAAAATGATTGATTTCACAAAACTCTACGAATAGAGTGGGGATCAAACTCACTTAAACCCAAACTCTAAGCAATAGAGAAGATCATCAATAAGATTTTCCGCACAAATATACGAAAAGAACATCCTCACAACAGGGTTGACACAATGAACAAGATTGATAAATCACAAGACGGTTTCTCACAAGGCCACCAACTCGAACGACCGTGAAATATGCACGTCGTTAATAATAGCTCAACGATAGAATATACTCAAGAACAAGGATATAAACTCGAATTTTCTTTTAATCAAGATATTTAGAATTTTTAAATCTCACCATCTTTTAAATTTTAAATCTCAATTTTCAACATTTGAAAATTTTCAAACTTTTTACTGTATTACTTACTAAGTTATTTAAAACTTAAATTAAAAGTCCAAATTTCTTCTCTTACTTCAAAATTAATTTCCAAAGAAATTTGTAAATCTATTATAATATTCCTCAAAATAAATTAAGGGTTTAAATTCTGTTTACTCCTTTTATTAAACCACTTAAATAGTTTAAAAACAATCTTCAGATTCTCTTATAACTCTTCACTTAAACATCCAATGTATGTAAACAGATTCTAAAATCTCAAAATATACTTCCAATAAAGCATAGCTCAAAAATAATCTCGTTTATATTCTTATCTTTATAATTTAAAAATAAATAAATTGCATCGCCTCGCCTTTGAGTCTCTAATAAATAAATATATCTGTTGGCTACAGAGTAGAACGAGCGATCAAAATTGCCTCGCCACTCTATTACTCGTCTCTAAAATCAATGGATGCAATTACCATTCAAAAATAAATGTAATATTTAATATAAAAATTTTATTTTCAAAATCTCAATTTTTAAAACACAAACCATCGCGTATGATGCCTCATCATAGCATTAAGGAGATTCCTATCGATAACGTTGATCAAGCGTATTGACCAGAACTCTTAACTACTCGATGGATAACACAACACTCTCAATTATTTCTATAAAAAATACTACTCATATAAATATATTCTCAAAACATTCTTTGATTTTTAAAATATCTCAATACTCTAATTTCTCTTTTTAAAACTCATATATATATATACATATATATAAATATATAGCTTCATAAACTCAAACCAAAGAACATTAAGAGAATGATTCGAGATATTCCTGGAATACTCGATTTACAAAATCAACCGAAGGAGATGGAGTGTTCATTGTGACGACCCGCCTTTCAAATCACAGAAAGACTTATAATCAATAAGAAAAGAAAGGGATAGAAATAGAAAAGATAGAAAGAAAGAATAACAACATCAGAATCTCACAGCGGAAATGGAACAAAATATAATATATCACATAACTATTACATAGTTTACATATATCAGAGTTACACAATATCATACACATGACAGTCATGTATACAATTGTCACTACATACATCCCAAAATACAACATACATAAACTAACACTATGAACTAAACAGATATATAGATACGTCTGGACTCCTGCTCCAGCTCCTCCAGAACTCAACAATACAAAACCTATCACTTAGCTACTCGTAAAAATTTGAGTACCCAAGAGTGTATGAAAAAAAAAAACAAACTCCGGGTCAGACATGGGTCTGGTATGAGTAAACGGTTTAAATTTGCTTAACTTTATAAAACATTTGAAAATAAAGGTATCACGTAAGACCTCCCACACATAAATACGGGTAAGTTTTTACCTTACGCTAACCAAAACAATTTAATAGAAAATCCAGTGATATTATAATAGTGTCTAGGGTTTTCAAGTAAAATACAGAAATAGCTGAAATACTTACGTCTCACATTCCAACATAGTTGGGCACAATCAAAATGTACGGCACTTATTGGAAATTGGATTCCATATAATTGCAGGGCTACTGGGGTACCGCCCGTCACAGTACGGGGCCTAGATCACCGTACCGAGGATCACTCCCGACCCCCCACCACACAAGGCCGGAACCATTCCCTACTAAACAGACCTAAACAAGATAACCCCGTGGGTGTAGCTAGCAACCGTCTACACAGCCGAAATAGAAAGGGACATCTAGACAGGGGTATATCTCATCCTGTTTGGGTGCTACCCACCTAACCTTGCTTCACATCCCCTGTTTTAGCCATTCCCGGTTGATGAGGCTTGAGGCTACGATTATCTTTACAGAACATATCTCTTAGAATGCTCATCGTCCGCCTGACGATGTTCTGAAAGCATGCAATCCATACAAGTTCGTTCCGGGTTCAAACGAAATCGAAGGCATTATCTCGTAACACTCATTTTGGAATCACCCTCAGAGTCAACGACAATAACCCTTGCATTCTAAAACACCATCTCGATCTTCACTTGGAAATTTACGACCTAACGTTTAATTTGGATCGATGTGGTTTTCTAATAATCATAATTGACACCCGATCCCGGTCTCATCGAAATCCAAACGCCATTTTAAAGGTCAAGTTGTTTATTAGTTTAAACAGTTTAATTCAACACTTTGAATTCACATAGCATTTATCACAAATAAATCATACACAGTCATCATAGATATATCAAGGCTTATCACAGAGTATAACAGAATATCATCAAATATATATCACAAAATCAGATATTCTACTTATACAACATTCATAAGTAAACATCTTTAATTCTTATTGTAATTAATTCAATTTAAATCAATTAGTTGAGAGTTAATCACTTAACCCTGTTTAATTAATCATTAATTATCAATTAATTACTTATTCCATTTCAAATCATTTAATTAATTAATCATTTCTTAATCAATTTAGTAAATCTTAATTACTTAATAATTACCCCTTAATTATTAATTAATAACCTAATTATTAATTAATAAAACTTAATTACCCATTTATTAAACACTAATTTATTAATTAATCAATAATTAATTCTTAATTAAATTACTTAATATGTTAACTACTAATCATACATTAATTAACTTTAAGTAGTTAATTACAAATTTATTTATCACTTAATCATTAATTAACCAATCTCTAATTACAATTATAATTTAATTATTCTTAATTACTTTCTAAAATAATTAATTAATGATAATTATTCATCTTAATTAACATTTTAAAAATCTTCTTTAAACTTTGAAAATCAAATTATTACTCACTACAAACTTAAATGTTAATACTTAACTTAAATTAATTACATAATTAAAATATCAATTAAGAGTTTAAAACATTGTAAAGTATTAACTAAAATAATTAAAACTTGTATTAAAGTCTTCACTTAAATTATTAAACGTTTCTTAAGTCGATAATGCTTAAAACTTATTAAAAAACAATTTGCTTAACTTTATTTTTGTTGTAATATTACAGTTCTGAAAAACCCAAGAACTTCCCCTGATTTACTCGAGTAACGCTTCGCGTTTCTCACCATTTCACCCGAGACATCCCTCGTTCCCTCTCGTGCTCCATCTTTATTCTTTTTTTTCTCCAAAAGTTAAGATTTAGTTTAAGTATAAATTATAGCTTCAGAAACTCTCACGCGTACCGAGGCTAAACTCGAAGCAAACGATCCTCTTTCTCGAGTAACGACTCGAGACGCTCGCCCCATAACGATACCGACACCGACCCACTATGCCGTACACGTGCACGGCGACGCACCGTAGCTCCGGCTAACTCCATCAACTCAGACAAGTCGCAAATCTCACAAACACTCGGAATCCAAACATGATTCATCACCAAATTTCCCAAATCAAAAATAAGCAGTTCACTCAAAAAAACTGCAACACAACCCACCAACAAAAACACCTTGCCACCGCCGCTCAGACCACCGGAGCTGCCCCAACTCCGTCCACACCACGTCAACACACTATACTTCCATCCCCTCGAGTCTCGTGAAACTCGATCACGTAAAGAAGGCGAACACGCCTCGTTTCTTAACCACAACAAAAACGAACCTTAAACTCTAAAATGATCTCGAGCGATCAATTTATGCAATGGCAAAATTTTCTGATAATTTTCTCAAAATCAATGATGTTCATACTTGCTTCAAACAAAATTCCAACATTTATAATTGATTCGATTGTCAGAAAATGGATAAAATGCATAATCTAATCAAATACGAACTGCTCTTAGAGTACTAAACTAAAAACCATCATTTTTGTTTTAAAAATCTTCATTTGTGGTGAGGATTCAAGTTATGAACTTGAATTAGTATTTTATAACAATCAAATTTATCAAATTATTACTTGATTGCCTGTAAAACAAGATTGCAGTGGTATATTTTACAAACATGGTTTAGTCAGCTTTTAAAAATCTTAATTGAGGTTTAACATCTTGTTTGAATGAAAACTGAAAGCTTTACAATGATTAGATGAAAATAATTTGAGTTTGAATAATATTCAACCCTGTAACAAATAGCAGAGAAGTACAGAGCAACACAGAATTATATTCATGACTAAAACATATACAAACCAGAAACAATGTGCCCTGAAAATTTGACTTCCGATTTCCAAAAATGGCACTTAGAGAATTTCGCCTTCAAAACATGCCTCCTCAGTGTCTCCAATACTATCCTCAAATGCTGCTTGTGCTCTTCTTCAGACTTAAAATAGACCAGAATATCATCGGTGAACACCAGAACAAACTTATTCAATGCATCCCGAAAGACTCGGTTCATCAGATCAACGAAGTAAGTAGGAGCGTTGGTTAACCCGAAAGGCATAACCAACCATTCATAGAAACTATTTGGTCACCTGAATGCAGTCAAGGGAATAATGTCCTCAGCTAGCCTTAACTGATGGAAACATGAAGCTAAATCTAGTTGAGAAAAGACAGAAGCTCCATGCAACTGGTCAAAAAGATCATCAATACGAACAAGAGGATATTTATTTCGAATGGTCACCTTGTTCAATTCTCTATAATCAACACAGAACCTTAGCGATCCATCCGAGTTAGTGACAAACACCGCGGCAGAGCCCCAACAAGAGAAACTGGACCTAATCAACCCCTTCTCCAAAAGATCCTGAGTCTGCTTAACTAACTCTTCTCTCTCTCCCTAGGAGCCATCCTCCTACTAGGCTGGATCACTGGCACTGCTCCTGGAACCAGATCAATGCGAAACTCTATCTCTCGATGTTGAGGCAAACACTTGACTTCCTCGAATACATCAGGGAAATCTTGGACCACATCGATATCTTCAACCTTCTCTTGAGAAGTCTCAACTCCATGTAAAAGACTACTCAAGTGAATTTCAGAATTATCACACGTCACTTTGGCAATCCTACCCAGAGCGGTTTCCAACGAAACTGTTCTCTCATCACAATTCAGAACAGCCTTATACTTATCGAGCCAATACATTCCCAATATAAGATCAAATCCCTTAAAATTCAACACATAAGGGTCAAAATAAAAACTATGGGACAGATAGGAAATCTTCAAGTCTTTACAGATCATATCTAATCTGATTACCCCTTCTATAGGATTAGATACCAAAATGGGACAGTCAACAGTACTAGGGTTAAGAAAGAACTTCTCTGTAGATTCCAGAGAAATAAAACTCAAAGAAGCACCCGAATCAAACAAAACTTTAATATACTTGCCATCTAAAAGTAATGTACCTTCCAAAACTCCCTTGCCTTTAAATGAAGTAGATGGTGCACCTTCCAAAGCAAATATCTTATTATGCTGAGCTTTATAAAGAAGCAGGCAATCCTTGATCATATGACCTGGTTGGTGACAATTGAAGCATAAAGATCTCTGAACCAAAGCCGAACCCAGTCCACTCTGATGCGACTGCTGCTGCTATTGCTGAAATCCTTTCCTGAGACACTTATTCGGCAAGCGACCTTCTTGTTGACATATATAGCATTTGCGAGGTCCGTTGTTGTTTCCAGTATTCTTCTTGCTCTACTTCCTCCAAATGGGATTGAACTTCCTCTTATTTGGATTAGCAGTATTCCCTCCCGATGCTGCTATTGGTGCCACTGATCTCTTATTCATCAAATCTTCATATCTAAGAACCATATCAATCAACTCAACAAAAGATCCTTTCAAATGCGCCGTCATCTTTTCATGAAATTCCGGCCTCAAACCTTGCACAAATATTTCGTTCTTTTTGAGTGGAGTGTTAATGAGTCCTAGTCCGTAGTAAGAAAGTTCATTGAATTTGGTCTCATACTCCGCTATAGTCATGCTTCCCTGCTTCAAATTCGGAAAATCCTTGTACAGACGAGTTTTCCTGCTGTTGGCATGAATTTCTCCTCAAACAACTCTTTAAATCTTTCCCACGAGATGTCGTATTCAGAGATGTTTGCTACCACTACATCCCACAAGGCTACTGCGCCTTCCTACAATTGCCATGAAGCCATTTCCCTTTTTCGCTCATCAGATAACTTCATACTCTTAAAGATGCGCTCACAAGAGCATAGCCAAGCTTGGACCTCAATTATCGATTCTGACCCTTTAAATGGTTTACCTCCAAGGTTGATGAAGTTCTTGCATAAAGCAGCAAAACTAACCTGAGGCAGTACTGGGTCTACAGCCTCACTAGCAGCTTGACTTCGTCCATTATCAGTCGAGGTACTGCCCCTTCCTCTGCCTCTTCTTCCAGAACTCATGTTGGCCACCAGAACAGGCAACTCAACAAATTTAGATAGGTATATAATTATATAAAAATACAAATACGCACTCTCAAGATAGATATTATTCCAGAGCCTAGGTATTATCTCAACTTACGCTCTGATACCAACTGTGACGACCCACCTTTCAAATCACAGAAAGACGTATCATCAATAAGAAAAGAAAGGGATAGAAATAGAGAAGATAGAAAGAAAGAATACCAACATCAGAATTTCACAGTGGAAACAAAACAAAATATAATACATCACATAACTATTACATAGTTTAATATATCAGAGTTATGCAATATCATACACATGACAGTCATATATACATCTATCACTACATACATCCCAAAATACAGCATACATCAACTAACACAGCAGAACTAAATAGATATATAGATACGTCTAGACTCCTGCTCCAGCTTCTCCAAAACTCAACAATCCAAAACCTATCACTTGGCTACTCATAAAATTTGAATACCCAAGAGTTTATGAAAAATAAAAATAAACTCCGGGTCAGACATGGGTCTGGTATGAGTAAACGGTTTAAATTTTCTTAACTTTGTAAAACATTTGAAAATAAAGGTATCACGTAAGACTTCCCACACATAAATACGGGTAAGTTTTTACCTTACGCTAACCAAAATAATTTAATAGGAAATCCAGTGATATTATAATAGTGTCTAGGATTTTCAAGTAAAAACAGAAATAGCTGAAATGCTTACATCTCATATTCCAACATAGTTGGGCACAATCAAAACATACGGCGCTTATTGGAAATTGGATTCCATACAATGGCAGGACTACTTGGGTACCGCCCGTCACAGTACTGGGCCTAGATCACCGTACCGAGGATCACTCCCGACCCCCTACAACACAAGGTCGGAACCATTCCTTACTGAACAGTCCCGAACAAGATAACACCGCGGTTGTAGCTATCAACCGTCCACACCGCCGAAATAAAAAGGGACATCCAGAAAGGGGTATATCTCATCCTGCTTGGGTGCTACCCACCTAACCTTGTTGCACATCCCCTATTTTAGCCATTCCCGGTTGATGAGGCTTGAGGCTATGATTACCTTTACAGAACATATCTCTTAGAATGCTCATCATCCGCCTGACGATGTTCTGAAAGCACTCAATCCGTTCAAGTTCGTTCCGGGTTCGAACGAAACCGAAGGCATTATCTCGTTACACTCATTCTGGAATCACCCTCAGAGTCAACGACAATAACCCTTGCATTCTGAAACACCATCTCGATCTTCACTTGGAAATTTACGACCTAACGTTTAATTTAGATCGATGTGGTTTTCAGATAATCATAATTGACACCCGATCCCGGTCTCGTCGAAATTCAAACGCCATTTTAATGGTCAAGTTGTTTATTAGTTTAAACAGTTTAATTCAACACTTTGAATTTACATAGCATTTATCACATATAAATCATACACAATCATCATAGATATATCAAGGCATATCACAGAGCATCACAAAATATCATCAAATATATATCACAAAATCAGATATTCTACTTACACAACATTCATAAGTAAACATCTTTAATTCTTATTGTAATTAATTTAATTTAAATCAATCACTTGAGAGTTAACCACTTAACCCTGTTTAATTAATCATTAATTATCAATTAAATACTTATTCCATTTCAAATCATTTTATTAATTAATCATTTCTTATTCAATTTATTAAACCTTAATTACTTAATTAATTAACCCTTAATTATTAATTAATAACCTAATGATTAATTAATAAATTTTAATTACCCATTTATTAACCACTAATTTCTTATTAATCAATTATTAATTCTTAATTAAATTACTTAATTTGTTAACTACTAATCATATATTAATTAACTTTAAGTCTTAACTTAAAACATTGTAAAGTATTAACTAAAATAACTAAAACTTGTATTAAAGTCTTAACTTAAATTATTAAACGTTTCTTAAGTCGATAATGCTTAAAACTTATTGAAAAACAATTTTCTTAACTTTTTTTTATAATATTGCAATTCTGAAAAACCCGAGAACTTCCCCTGATTTACTCGAGTAACACTTCGAGTTTCTCACCATTTCACCCGAGACATCCCTCGTTCCCTCTCATACTCCGTCTTCTTTTTTTTTTATTTCCAGAAGTTATGTTTTAGTTTAAGTATAAAGTATAGCTTCAGAAACTCTCACACTTACTCGGGCTAAACTCGAAGCAAACAATCCTCTTTCTCGAGTAACGAATCGACACGCTTGCCCCACAACGACACTGACACCAACCCACTATGCCCTACACGTGTACGGCGATGCGTCGTAGCTCCGAAAGAAATCCATCACCTCAGGCAAGTCGCAAATCTCGCAAACACTCGTAATCGAAACACGATTCATCACGAAATTTCCCAGATCAAAAATAAGCAGTTCACTCAAAAAAACTATAGCACAACCCACTAACAAAGATACCTCGCCGCCGCTGCTCAGACCACCGGAGCTGCCCCAACTCCGTCCACACCACATCAACACACTATACTTCCATCCCCTCGAGTCTCGTGAAACTCGATCACATATAGAAGACGAACTCGCCTCGTTTCTTAACCACAACAAAAACGAACCTTAAACCCTAAAATGATCTCGACCCATCAATTTATGCGATGGAATTTTTTTTTGATAATTTTCTTGAAATCAATGATGTTCATACTCGCTTCAAACAAAATTCCAACATTTATAATTGATTCGTTTGTCAGAAAATGGATAAAATGCATAATCTGATCAAATACGAACTGCTCTTAGAGTACTAAACTAAAAACCTTCATTTTTGTTTTAAAAATCTTCATTTGCAGTAAGGATTCAAGTTATGAACTTGAATTAGTATTTTATAGCAATCAAATTTATCAAATTATTACTTGATTACCTGTAAAACAAGATTAGAGTGGTATATTTACAAACATGGTTTAATCAGCTTTTAAAAATCTTGATTGAGGTTTAACATCTTGTTTGAATGAAAACCGAAAGCTTTACAATGATTAGATGAAATAATTTGAGTTTGAATAATATTCAACCCCGTAACAAATAGCAGAGAAGTACAGAGCAACACAGAATTATATTCAAGATTAAAGCATATACAAACCAGATTATCAATGAATCCCTTTAGCTTTTGTTTTATTAAACTTAAAACTTTAAAAATTCTTGTTTACTCACCTGAAAGTTTTTGAACAGAGAACAATTCCTGTTTTTGAAAACCTGTAGTTGGAAACTGCCTTTGAGTTCCTGTCTGTTTTTGTTGAATGATTTTGAGCTTTGAAAAAATGAAGACGCTTATTATATTTTTCCTGGTTTTCTTAAGTTGTTACTGAACGAACTAAAATAGAAAGATGCATACATATATATAGAAGAAAACAGGATGTATAAGGGAAGGTTTAACTGGTCAAGTGTTTTCTTCTTTTTGTTTTGTTTTGATCAAATTTTTATTTCTGAAATGAATAGATTTGTAAAATTTTGATAGACTTAATTTTGGCTGAGATGATGACATTTAATGCCATGGTTTCCTAATTTGTTTACATACAATTATTATTTATTTTTGCTGTATATAGATATTTTGTATAAAGATATTTGTTTTATTAACTTCTAGCTTGTCACCATATACATATTTTTGTCTGGTTTAACTTTATACATTTGTGCTTACGAATTTTCGGCTTATGTTGCGAGCATACCATAACTACTTAATTCTTGCTTTTATTTTTATTTCTATTTTGTATTTTAACTATCAACATTTAAATTATATTCATGTTTTTTACTTATATTTTATAGTTATATTTTATATTGATAGAATTTGATTTTATTATAAACATTATTATATATATATATATTTTTATACCAAATGTTAATAAGGTAGAACATTTTAATTCAATTATATAAGATAAATTTTATTGTATACATTTTTAAGAGTTTATTTTATATTTTCAAATCAAATTTTCCTTTTTAAAATACAAATATTTATAAACAAATGGAAAATATTTCCAAAAACTTATTCATTTTAAAATGATAAGTTTACATTTTACTTAATTAGATTAAATATTTATTAAAATATTATTGCCAAAATCTTGGGTCGTTACATTCCTCACCCCTTAAAAGAATTTCGTCCTCGAAAGTTAAAACAAAAGATAATTCAAAAGCTTTTATACCAACCATTCAAACATACATATCATTCATACATTAGCAAACAACCAAACAAACAAACATTGCTGGCTATCCGGACACAAATCCGGATAAGCTTTCCTAAAACTATCCAGAGTTTCCCAGGTGCAATATCTGAGATTCTCTCTCCACTGCACTTTTACAAGCTTCACTACCTTGCTCCTGAGTTGCCTCTCGCCTTGATCAACAATCCGAACTGGATTCCTGACAACAGTCAAATTTGGCTCGACCTCCAAATCTTCCTAGACTAGTGGTTCTACAACTAAAGATGGATCATGAACAAATTTCCTTAGATGGGATACATGGAATACATTATGAATTCCAAACATCCATTCCAGCAATTCAATTCTGTAAGCTACAACACCAATCCTTTCCAATACCCAAAATGGTCCTATATGTCTCGGGGAAAGTTTTCCCGTCTTTCTGAATCTAATAGCACCTTTGATCGGGGAAACTTTGACAAAAACTAAATCAACGCTCTCGAATTCTAATTGTCTCCTTCTCCTATCTACGTACTTCTTTTGACGGTCCTGTGCAGCTCTCATCCTTTTCTTGATAAGCTCAACTTTAGCAGAAGCTTCTTGAATCAAATCTGGTCCAAGCACAAGACGATCTTTCGACTCTATCCAACAGGATGGGGATCTACACGGTCTTCCATAAAGAGATTCATAAGGTGCCATCTTAATACTTTCTTGGTAACTATTATTATAGGAGAATTCTACTAAACGAAGATGGTCTTCCCACGATCCATCAAAATCCATGTAAAGTTCGAAATTTTCGACTCACGAAAGTCGACATTAATACGTCCACTGTATCAACTGCCGAACAATCGAATGTCGGAAAACCGAACCGTTAGGGTTAAAGAAGAGGTAGAAGATAGAAGAAGAAAGAAAGAAGAAGCAACAGAAACAATAATAGAATCCCACAATCGCAGTGGAACAACATATAATAGATAAATGAATAATCTTTTAAATCAAAAGAACTATAAATTTTATACATTACATCATCAGAGTCAATATACAACATAACACAATAATGGACAGTTATATAAACCTGTCCTCACAACTGAATACACAGCGGAAAGGATAATATCATATACAAGTGATATGCTTCGCCATCCAGCTTGCTCCTGATCCACAGCCTCTTGAGAATCCAGAATGACTTAATAACCTAACTTTAGGCTGCCCGTGCGGGAAATAATGGGCACCCAGAGTTTAGAAGGGGAACAATAAACTCCAGGTCAGTCATGTGACTGGTGTGAGAACTTAAAACAGTTTATCTTAAAAAAACAAACAAAGAAATATTTTAAAAATAGATCCGCAATGCTTTTAGAAAATGTAACTACCATAAGGCCTCCCGCCACACACACAATGCAAACGCAAAATTGGAGGAGATTTCTCCTTATGATAGTCAAACATGCTTGATACGCAAATTTCTTTGATATTATTACTATAAGTGCAAAGTGCAGGAAAACATTTCGAAAGTACAATATTAATCTTAGCCAGCATAGGTACCATTATATTATGCCTGCTATAGCCACCTCCTGAGGAGGCAGGTTATACAATTTGCAATCGTAAAGAGTTCGTGTGGTTTCTTTGGATTTCCAACAAATGGTCAGGCCAAGGAACTTCCCATTGCCACATGGATACGCCTCTGGAAGGATGCCCCGAGAACCTAACCGAATCTCTGTCAACACAAGGCGGGGTTACCTCTGCAAAAGTAGGTAATTACTGACACGAGTATGCCATCCCCCCGTTGTAAACAACCTTTATCCGAGGAACCTCAACCAGCAACAATCACAAAGTCATATATATATATATATATTTGCGACATCCACATAAGTTAAGTATCTGGGCTCCATACCATGATACCACTTCTATCCAAAAGGAAATGCACATACCCTAAGGGACGCTACTCCCTATAACCTTGCTGCATCTTTCCTGTTTTGACCATTACTGGTTTGTGAGGTCCGACGAAGTCTCGTCCACAAAGCTACGCTTTTCACAAAAGCTATGCTTTGATCAACAAATGATCAGCAGCACTTCGTATGTCACATTACGAATTTGGAAATGTATCACTAGTAACCATCAACTACATAACCTTTGAGCTCGTACGTCTCAGAGAAGGGTGTTAAGCTAAAAGACTAAATACTCCGCCACCAACAGAAATGTATTTGATAGAAACCAGCTTTACTTCTCAAATTGTAACATCAGACACACATCCATACAAGTCCGTTCCGGGATAGAACAGAACCGAAGGCACTTCCAAAGAAGCCCTTGCAATACGGATATTCACTTATCACGTTCGGACTTCCCATCACAAAGGGTGATAGAATCTCTATATCGAAGATCAGCCAATGCAGAGACATTCGATGGTAATCCTTCCGTTTTCGAAAATATCCGGTCTTCAAATGCTATCCATTATGATGTATCACTATTCGGAATGGGATTGATGACCCAAAGGTCCTCTACCGGCTAAACCGAATAACGAGCGCTTATTTTACAATAATTGTAGCATTTAAATTCAAGCAAATCACAACTAATACCCATTTAAAGGTAAATATTGATAGTCGGTTATTTAACTATCAATAGATATGCACAACATCACCAGATTCCAAATAATTTCCCAAATTATTTATTTTCCAAAAATATCTTTACAAGATTTATTTTTCCACACTTCAACCATTTGAAAACAAATTTCAAATCACTCTTCACCTTTGCAACTTTTGAAAAAAAAAATTCAAATCACTTTCCTTACGCAGAAACACTTCCAAATATTTATACATTTCACTGGAAATCTGCCGAGTTTAAATACTTTAAAATAATATATAACACTTATCTAAAATATATCGGGAAAACACTTTGAAATAAAACTATTTTTCTTTAAACACTTTACTTATAGTATTAGTTATAAAAATATTATACCAATATTACATATAACTAAAGTCCATACTAATTTTCAAAATAAAATTTAGTAGATAGAGTATAACTATTTAAATAACTATTTTCTAAAATAATTATTGATTACATCTTAGAAATAATCATTTCTATATCAACATAATAGATCTTTACCTAAAGGATTTAAAACAATTTAAGAAGTTAATTTCTCCAAAGTATCCTTTTCAAAACCAATTCTAGAATTTAATATATACATATATATATTTTTCATAGCTATTCGGAAATTTTATTCGGCTTTCCAGGGAGAATACACTTTCATTTCAAAATGGTTCATTTAAACCAATTAAATAAATCCTTACCGATTTATTTTAAATTTACGTTCCAAATCCGTAAATTTATTTCTACACCTAAAAAATAATCAGTGTTTATTTTTAAACAAATTTCCCTTTCCTTTATAAATTCCATGGTGAATTTAAATTTTCAAATATCCACTAATATACGATTTTCAAATCGATTTCAAATATTCACTTTCAACGATAATTCAATTTTTTTCAATTGATTTCAAAAACAACCAAATCAAATTCCATATTGATTTTCCAAGAAATTAAACACCAAGTGAATTTCATTCTAATCTCAAATTGAAATCAATTTCTATTAAACCACAAATAAATTTTAAAATTGATTCCAAATACTTTTCAAAACACCTAATAAATTTCCAAATGGATTTTCAAAAGATTTAAATTCAATCACCAAAAATCAATTCCCAAATGGATTTCAAATTTTATTTCCTTTTAAAAATAAATTCTTTTTAAAGAAAACAAATTCTTTTATTTTTCAAACTCTTTAAAATCCGTATTTTGAATAAATTCTTCAACTTTTAAATTATATTACCCGAAATCCATTTATTAAAGCTTTTCCCATATTTTTGAAATTTATTCAATAAGATTAAAAATAAAACTTTATTATTTTAGAATTCCTTCTTTTAAATTTATCCAATTCTCAAAAAAAAATTAATATAAACTTTCAACCTGAATTTTCAAAAATCAAATCTTTATTTATTTTCGGTATCTAACGGTACCAAAATTATATTCGGCTAAATTTTAGTCTTCAACGATTTCAATCAGAAAGATAATCACACGGAGATTATAAATAATCAACACACAACCTTGAAACAAATTCAACTATTTGAGGAATCCAGTTGGATCCCTCCAACCTGTTTCCCTGCATCCACAGATGTTTGCACAATACCAATCCCGTTTCAAGACGGGATATCATGGTACATGAGTTATATAAAATATTATCCGCTATTATGCGGCTCAATAGGGTCTCATCCGCTATATAATGCAGGAAATCAACTCCAAGTACATATATAATACCAATTCCACTTCAAGGTGGAATATCGCCGTATATATGTTTAATATAATAACCTCCGCTTAATATGCGGCGTATAGGGTCTATTTCAATACAAAGATAGCAATTTATCATCCAAGCATACAATCAACACAATCAAGCAATTTTAAATCTAATTATTTAAAATTTAAATTGAACCAAATTCGATTGAGTGAGAAGTTCTCACCTTGCTTCCAATAGCGGTTTTAGTGTTTATTTTGAATAAAATTAAACACGCGTTTAATTTTACCGAAACTAGCTCCAATCAATTCCAATCCAGTTCCATCGCGGAGTTCTCGATAATACGATTCCAATGTAAGTCGTTTCGTCCAAAACGGACCTCGAATGAAAAAGTTACAGCTTTTAGAAGTTTATACAAATTTTAAATATAATAATTTCATTTATATTTTAATTTTAAACCCTACTTTCTTTCCTGGCCGCACGATCTACCTTGATGAAATCTCAACCGTTGCCATCATCTTCTTCCCCCCAGTCAATTTACGTTCGAACAAAACCCATCAAGCCGCCGAGAAACCCTAGATGACGCGACCCATATACTCGACTTCACGACGATCAGCGACCTCCATTCGGAAGCCCTAGCCACGACATGCCTCCGCCCTAAATGCCTTGAAGCTCAGTCGCATATATACGTGGAAATCCGTGCGTGAACATACCGCGTTCAAGCTCGATTTGTCGTCGATTGGCTTCGACAGAGACGATCATCACCGTTGAGATCGAAGATCTCGACGTTGTCTACAACTTTATAGTTGATGTTTTCTGATAATTGTTAACGGATTTGAAGAAAATAGAAGAGAAACAATTGAAATTTTTTGCCATTGATTATAAGGTGGCGGTTGAAGAATAGGGTTAGGGTTTTGGTGAAAATAATGAATGTTGAGGTCCTTTTATAGAAAATTGCCAAAACACTATTCATCCGAAAAATTTCCGAACTCCAAACGAAGCGTGCCGCCGGCGTTTATAATGTTTTACCCCTATTCCAAACGCAATGGAATATATATCGGGAGCCAATTCGATCGTATTTGGAAGATAGGTTTTCAAATCGACTATTTAAATTTAAAATTCGCTTAAACCGATTTCTACGCGTCTTAGCTTGCCCCGGACAAACCGTAAATCCGATTGACACGAAATTTGAAAGCATACAATAATTTAACATTGCGGATCCGATTAAACTTGTTTCGTCGAAATTCGAGACTGTTTGAAAAATGACTGTTTTTACTCGTCAATTAAATATTAAAATATTCAATTTCCACAAATTAACTTTTAATTCAATTTTAAAAGTTCTATAACATCATTCTAACTCCAATATGATTTAATACAACTTTACAAATCAAATTCAATCATATTAAACCCAATTTCCAATTATTTCTGTAATTTCAAATATTAAATTATCGATTTAATTATCCAATTAAATCTAGATATCCGAAATAAAATTTATTCGACTTACAAATTTTTTACTTGTTAATATTTTAAATCAATTAAATATACGAATTTCAAATGACAGGAATTCTGGGTCGTTACAATCCAAAACACAAGCTCGCAACATATCCTTTAGAATTCGGTTCAGCCTCTCCGTCTGTCCATCTGCCTGAGGATGATAGGATGTACTCAATCTCAAACTTGTTCCCATAGCTGATTGCAGAGCTTCCTAGAATTTTCTTGTAAAGATAAGATTACGATCACTTATTATGCTAAAAGGAATACCATGCAATCTGACTATCTCCCTCAAGAAAATCTCTGCTAGACAAACTGTAGTACGAGTTGCCTTAATGGTATAAAATGGACGCTCTTAGTTAACTGATCCACAATAACCCACATTCCATCGTTTCCTTTCTTGGTCTTGGCAAACCGTCGATGAAATCCATCGAAATCATCTCCCATTTCCATTTTGGGATTTCCAAAGGCTGCAACAAATCGACCGACTTCTGTTGATCTCCTTTCACCTGCTGATAGATAGCACAACTATTAACGAAAGCCGCTACATCCCTCTTCATGCTCGGCCACCAGGACACTCTTCTCATATCTTTATACATCTTAGAGATTCCTGGGTGGATATTAAGCCTGGAGTGATGACACTCAGCTAAGACTTCTTGCCTTAATCCATCTATATTAGGCACACACAAACGACATATATTCCTCAAAACACCTTGATCGTCAACCTTGAAATCCGAATATCAACCATCCTTAGTTCCAAGAATCAGTTCCTCAAAAGATCTATCCTCCATTTGCTTACTTATGATTCTGTCCTGGAGAGATGGAACAACTTCCAAAAGAGACAGAACTGCATTCCTGCTAAGAGCATTAGCCACAACGTTCGCCTTTCCCGGGGTATACAGAATATCAAATCATATGATGCCAGAAACTCGACCCATCGATGTTGCCTCAGATTAAGATCCTTTTGAGAGAAAAGATATTTCAACGGTTTGTGATCCACGAATAACTCAAACTTCTCTCCCAAGAGATAGTGTCTCCAAATCTTCAAAGAAAAAACAAAGGCTAATAACTCAATATCGTGCGTAGCGTAGTTCCTTTCATGTGGCTTTAATTGCCGACTCGCATTTGCAATTACTCTTCCATTCTACATCAACATTGCTCCCAATCCAACTATACAAGCATCTGTATATACTTCAAATTTGCTTTTTCCATCCGGAATAGCTAGCACTTGTGCACTGGTTAGCCTTGTCTTCAACTCTTGGAAAGCTTCTTCACACTGGGGTGTCCATTTGAATTTAGCTCCTTTCCTTGTCAACTTAGTCAAATGTGAAGAAATCTAGGAATAATCCTTCATAAACTTTCTGTAGTAGCCAACCAATCCCAGAAAACTATGAACTTCAGTCGGTGACTTTGGTTGCTTCCATTCCAGAATAGTCTCGACCTTCGCTGGATCTACAGAGATACCTTCTCCAGAAACAATGTGCCCCAAAAATTTGACTTTCGATTCCCAAAAATGGCACTTAGAGAATTTCGCCTTCAAAACATGCCTCCTCAGTGTCTCCAATACTATCCTCAAATGCTGCTTGTGCTCTTCTTCCGACTTAGAATAGACCAGAATATTATCGATGAACACCAGAACAAACTTATTCAATACATTCCGAAAGACTCGGTTCATCAGATCAACGAAGTAAGTAGGAACGTTGGTTAACCCGAAAGGCATAACCAACCATTCCTAGAAACTATTTGGTCCCCTGAATGCAGTCAAGAGAATAATGTCCTCAGCTACCCTTAGCTGATGGAAACATGAAGCTAAATCTAGTTGATAAAAGGCAGAAGCTGCATGCAACTTGTTAAAAAGATCATCAATACGAGGAAGAGGATATTTATTTCGAATGGTCACCTTGTTCAATTCTCTATAATCAACACAGAACCTTAGCGATCCATTCGATTTAGTGACAAACACCGCGGCAGAGCCCCAACAAGAGAAACTGGACCTAATCAACCCCTTCTCCAAAAGATCCTGAGTCTGCTTAACTAACTCTTCTCTCTCTCTAGGAGCCATCCTCCTACTAGGCTGGATCACTGGCACTGCTTCGGGAACCAGATCAATGCGAAACTCTATCTCTCGATGTGGAGGCAAACACTTGACTTCCTCGAATACATCAAGGAAATCTTGGACCACATCGATATCTTCAACCTTCTCTTGAGAAGTCTCAACTCCATGTGAAAGACTACCCAAGTGAATTTCAGAATTATCACACGTCACTTTGGCAATCCTACCCAGATCGGTTTCCAAAGAAACTATTCTCTCATCATAATTCAGAACAGCCTTATACTTATCGAGCCAATCCATTCCCAATATAAGATCAAATCCCTTAAAATTCAACACATAAGGGTCACAAGAAAAACTATGGGACAGATAGGAAATCTTCAAGTCTTTACAGATCATAGCTAATCTGGTTACCCCTCCTATAGGATTAGATACCAAAATGGGACAGTCAACGATACTAGGGTTAAGAAAGAACTTCTCTGCAGATTCCAGAGAAATAAAACTCAAAGAAGCACCCGAATCAAACAAAACTTTAATATACTTGCCATCTAAAAGTAATGTACCTTCCAAAACTCCCTTGCCTTTAGATGAAGTAGATGGTGCACCTTCCAAAGCAAATATCTTATTCTGCTGAGCTTTATAAAGAAGCAGGCAATCCTTGATCATATGACCTGGTTGGTGACAATTGAAGCATAAAGATCTCTGAACCAAAGCCGAACCCAGTCCACTCTGATGCGACTGCTGCTGCTATTGCTGAAATCCTTTCCTGAAACACTTATTCGGCAAGTGACCTTCTTGTTAACATATATAGCATTTGCGAGGTCCGTTGTTGTTTCTAGTCTTCTTCTTGCTCTACTTCCTCCAAATGGGATTGAACTTCCTCTTATTTGGATTAGCAGAATTCCCTCCCGATGCTGCTATTGGTGCCACCGATCTCTTATTCATCAAATATTCATATCTAAGAGCCATATCAATCAACTCAACAAAAGATCCTTTCAAATGCGCCGTCATCTTTTCATGAAATTCCGGCCTCAAACCTTGCACAAACATTTCGTTCTTTTTGAGTGGAGTGTCAATGAGTCCTAGTCCGTAGTAAGAAAGTTCATTGAATTTGGTCTCATACTCCGCTATAGTCATGCTTCCCTGCTTCAAATTCAGAAAATCCTTGTACAGACGAGTTTTCCTGCTGTTGGCATGAATTTCTCCTCAAACAACTCTTTAAATCTTTCCCACGAGATGTCGTATTCAGAGATGTTTGCTACCACTGTATCCCAATAGGCTGCCGCGCCTTCCTGCAATTGCCATAAAGCCGTTTCCCTTTTTCGCTCATTAGACAACTTCATACTCTTAAAGATGCGCTCACAAGAGCGTAGCCAAGCTTGAACCTCAATTATCGATTCTGACCCTTTAAATGGTTTACCTCCAAGGTTGATGAAGTCCTTGCATAAAGCAGCAAAACTAAGCTGAGGCGGTACTGGATCTACAGCCTCACTAGCAGTTTGACTTCGTCCATTATCAGTCGAGGTACTGCCCCTTCCTCTGCCTCTTCTTCCAGAACTCATGTTGGCCACCTGAACATGTAACTCAACAAATTTAGATAGGTATATAATTATATAAAAATACAAATACGCACTTTCAAGATAGATATTATTCCAGAGCTAGGTATTATCTCAACTTACGCTCTGATACCAACTGTGATGACCCGCCTTTCAAATCACAAAAAGACGTATCATCAATAAGAAAAGAAAGGGATAGAAATAGAGAAGATAGAAATAAAGAATAGCAACATCAGAATTTCACAGTGGAAACGGAACAAAATATAATACATCACATAACTATTATATAGTTTAATATATCAGAGTTACACAATATCATACACATGACAGTCATATATACATCTGTCACTACATACATCCCAAAATACAGCATACATCAACTAACGTAGCGGAACTAAATAGATATATAGATACGTCTGGACTCCTGCTCCATCTCCTCTAGAACTCAACAATCCAAAACCTATTACTTGGCTACTCATAAAAATTTGAATACCCAAGAGTTTATGAAAAACAAAAATAAACTCCGGGTCAGACATGGGTCTGGTATGAGTAAACAGTTTAAATTTGCTTAACTTTGTAAAACATTTGAAAATAAAGGTATCACGTAAGACTTCCCACACATAAATACGGGTAAGTTTTTACCTTACGCTAACCAAAAAAATTTAATAGGAAATCCAGCTATATTATAATAGTGTCTAGGGTTTTCAAGTAAAATACAGAAATAGCTGAAATGCTTACATCTCACATTCCAACATAGTTGGACACAATCAAAACATACGGCGCTTATTGGAAATTTGTTTCCGTACATTGGCAGGGCTACTTGGGTATCGCCCATTACAGTACGGGGCCTAGATCACTGTATCGAGGATCACTCCCGACCCCCTACAACACAAGGTCGGAACCATTCCTTACTGAACCGTCCCGAACAAGATAACATCGCGGTTGTAGCTATCAACCGTCCGCACAGCTGACATGAAAAGGGACATCCAGAAAGGGGTATATCTCGTCCTGCTTGGGTGCTACCCACCTAACCTTGCTGCACATCCCCTGTTTTAGCCATTCCCAGTTGATGAGGCTCGAGGTACGATAACCTTTATAGAACATATCTCTTAGAATGCTCATCATCCGCCTGACGATGTTCTGAAAGCACTCAATCCATACAAGTTCGTTCCAGGTTCGAAGGAAACCGAAGGCATTATCTCATTACACTCATTCTGAAATCACCCTCAGAGTCAACGACAATAACCCTTGCATTCTGAAACACCATCTCGATCTTCACTTGGAAATTTACGACCTAACGTTTAATTTAGATCGATGTGGTTTTCAGATAATCATAACTGACACCCGATCTCGGTCTCATTGAAATCCAAACGCCATTTTAAAGGTCAAGTTGTTTATTAGTTTAAACAGTTTTATTCAACACTTTGAATTCACATTGCATTTATCACAGATAAATCATACACGATCATCATAGATATATCAAGGCATATCACAGAGTATCACAGAATATCATCAAATATATATCACAAAATCAGATATTCTACTTATACAACATTCATAAGTAAACATCTTTAATTCTTATTGTAATTAATTTAATTTAAATCAATTACTTGAGAGTTAATCACTTAACCCTGTTTAATTAATCATTAATTATCAATTAATTACTTATTCCATTTCAAATCATTTAATTAATTAATCATTTCTTAATCAATTTATTAAACCTTGATTACTTAATTAATTACCCCTTAATTATTAATTAATAACCTAATTATCAATTAATAAAACTTAATTACCCATTTATTAACCACTAATTTCTTAATTAATCAATTATTAATTCTTAATTAAATTACTTAATTTATTAACTACTAATCATATATTAATTAACTTTAAGTAGTTAATTACAAATTTATTCATCACTTAATCATTAATTGACCAATCTCTAATTACAATTATAATTTAATTATTCTTAATTACTTTCTAAAATAATTAACTAATGATAATTATTCATCTTAATTAACATTTTAAAAATCTTCTTTAAACTTTGAAAATCAAATTATTACTAACTACACAGTTAAATGTTAATACTTAACTTAAATTAATTACTTAATTAAAATATCTATTAAGAGTTTAAAACATTGTAAAGTATTAACTAAAATAATTAAAACTTGTATTAAAGTCTTAACTTAAATTATTAAACGTTTCTTAAGTCGATAATGCTTAAAACTTGTTGAAAAACAATTTGCTTAACTTTTTTTTTATAATACTGCAATTCTGAAAAACCCAAGAACTTCCCCTGATTTACTCGTGTAACACTTCGAGTTTCTCACCGTTTCACCCGAGACATCCCTCGTTCCCTCTCGTACTCCATCTTCTTCTTCTTCTTTTTATTTCCAGACATTAAGTTTTAGTTTGAGTATAAATTATAGCTTCAGAAACTCTCACGCCTACTCGGGCTAAATTCGAAGCAAACGATCCTCTTTCTCGAGTAACGACTCGAGACACTCCCCCCACAACGACACTGACACCAACCCACTACACCGTACACATGCACAGCGATGCGCCGTAGCTCCGACGAACTCCATCACCTCAGGCAAGTCGCAAATCTCACAAACACTCGGAATCGAAACACGATTCATCACCAAATTTCGCAAATCAAAAATAAGTAGTTCACTCAAAAAAACTACAACACAACCCACTAACAAAAACACCTCGCCGCCGCCGCTCAGACCACCGGAGCAGCCCCAACTCCGCCCACACCACGTCAACACACTATACTTCCATCCCCTCGAGTCTCGTGAAACTCGATCACGTATAGAAGACGAACGTGCCTCGTTTCTTAAAAACAACAAAAACGAACCTTAAACCCTAAAATGATCTCGACCCATCAATTTATGCAACGGAAAAATTTTCTGATAATTTTCTTGAAATCAATGATGTTCATACTTGCTTCAAACAAAATTCCAACATTTATAATTGATTCGATTGTCAGAAAATGGATAAAATGCATATCTGATCAAATACGAACTGCTCTTAGAGTACTAAACTAAAAATCTTCATTTTTGTTTTAAAAATCTTCATTTGCAGTAAGGATTCAAGTTATGAACTTGAATTAATATTTTACAATCAAATTTATCAAATTATTACTTGATTGCCTGTAAAACAAGATTACAGTGGTATATTTTACAAACATGGTTTAATTAGCTTTTAAAAATCTTGATTGAGGTTTAACATCTTATTTGAATGAAAACTGAAAGCTTTACAATGATTAGATGAAATAATTTGAGTTTGAATAATATTCAACCCTGTAACAAATAGCAGAGAAGTACAGAGCAACACAGAATTATATTCAAGGCTAATGCATATACATACCAGATTATCAATGAATCTCCTTAACTGTTGTTTTATTAAACTTAAAACTTTAAAAATTCTTGTTTACTCACCTGAAAGTTTTTGAACAGAGAACAATTCCTGTTTTTGAAAACCTGTAGTTGGAAACTGCCTTTGAGTTCCTGTCTGTTTTTGTTGAATGATTTTAAGCTTTGAAAAAATGAAGATGCTTATTGTATTTTTCCTGGTTTTCTTAAGTTGTTACTGAACGAACTAAAATAGAAAGATGTATACATATATATAGAAGAAAACTTGATGTATAAGGGTAGGTTTAACTGGTCAAGTGTTTTCTTCTTTTTGTTTTGTTTTGATCAGATTTTTATTTCTGAAATGAAAAGATTTGTAAAATTTTGAATAGACTTAATTTTGGCTGAGATGATGGCATTTAATGCCATGGTTTCCTAATTTGTTTACATACTATTATTATTTATTTTCGCTGTATATAGATATTTTGTATAAAGACATTTTTTATTAACTTCTAGCTTGTCACCATATATATATTTTTGTCTGGTTTGACTTTATACATTTGTGCTTGCGAATTTTCAGCTTATGTTGCAAGCATACCATAACTACTTAATTCTTGCTTTTATTTTTATTTCTATTTTGTATTTTAACTATCAACATTTAAATTATAATCATGTGTTTTACTTATATTTTATACTTATATTTTATATTGTTAGAATTTGATTTTATTTTAAACATTATTATCTATATATATTTTTATACCAAATGTTAATAAGGTAGAACATTTTAATTCAATTATATAAGATAAATTTTATTGTAAATATTTTTAAGAGATTTTATTTTAAATTTTCAAATCAAATTTTCCTTTTCAAAATACAAATGTATATAAACAAATGGCAAATATTACCAAAAGACTTATTCATTTTAAAATGATAAGTTTACATTTTATTTAATTAGATTAAATATTTATTAAAATATTATTGCCAAAATCCCGGGTCGTTACATTCGTCAACTTCAAAGATGATGTGCCATTCTCGAAAATCAACAAGACACAAGATAAGCAAGATATTCTTCTCGAAGGAGAAGAAGCATACAAACCACAAATCATTACTTCATACAAAGTAATGCTACAAAGGATAACGCCGATTGAGTATTTGAAAAGGATAACTTAAAGAAACTGAATGATAAACTTAATCAAACTCGAAAAATCTAGCAACTCACCTCATTCCTTAGTGCAAGTCCTCATGGAAGGATAGCCGTAGGCTAAAAGCTAAGAATAAGGTTAATTCAACACTCGATTGCCCGATTGGATATCGAACCCAAACGGACTCATCAAAACTCAACACAGTCACCTTGATTGGAATTCGAGCTATAACATCAACATCTTGATACTCAAGAGTGAATTCAGAAACTTCAGAATCATCATTAATATTCCAAAGTGATATAAATAATAAACCAATCAAAATAGGTAACCTAAATACACAATAGGATCTTATAAAACAAAGGATTGGATTTAATATCAAATAAGTCAATCCATCTCAAATCAAATTCATCTCAAGATTGTGAGTAAAAAAAAGTACTCACAAAAGCAACATCAAATAGAAATCTCAAAATGCTCACAACGAGCCAATCATTGTGGATCCCTTCAATACGATTCACAACTCTCAAAGGAACATAAAAGAATACTCTAAGGAATCAATAAGCTCCATCGATACGAAGTCACTCATATCGACAAAAATAAGAATAGAATAATCCCAAATAAGATTTTATATAAGATAAGATGTCATCAAACTCTATTATGGATTACTATAGAATACAATATATCTATATTCCTAGACATATTCCTTCTCAACAATCCCAAAAATCGAAAAAGAATCAAGGCTCGATTCGAAAACAAGCTCGAATAAAGGACAATGATTTACTCGTATTGTACTTCGATGTATCATGATATACGTACTGTTCTGTGTTTATTCTACTTTTTTCTGACCACAGCTCTGATTACCAAGCTGTAATGCCCCACCCTGAGACCCACCTTAACAAAGAGAATTAACAAGTGTTTCCGTCTACTAAAGCGGAGAATAAGGCTGGTTAAGGGCTACCATCTATAATTTTGTCTTAAACATCTACTGAATACGTCGATAAATGCAATGTGATTTTTTCTATCTCAAGTGGATCGACATACCCAATAAATGCTTAATTCAAAAACTGTAGGCGGCTAACGGATCTATCAGAACAAAATACAATAATTAAATGAAAAGCACATCATAGAATAGTAATCAATATCATATATATACATATACACCGACACATGTTTAATATAATACAATATGACTACAATAAAGGTGGTATTAGACCATACAATATGCATCGAATCAAATATAAATACATCAGAGTATGCGCAAGAACAGAAACTACTCAAGAGAAGGAAGAACTGATATCCAACATCAACTTCGAGCTATCCAATAGATGATACCTGAAACAACTCGGTCTGACTCGAGTGAAAACACACGGGTCAGTCTAGCCAAAAGTATCAGTTAAACAGAATAATCGATAAGGATAAGTAGGTGAAAGCTATGGTATCCTTTTTTTTAAAGGATGCCATGCCCTAAACAGGGTTTTAACATCAAAAGAAAGGACAGTATCTTTTCTTGGCAAGTAGAAGAGATAATGATGCTAAAGTCATACTTAAGTGGCATAACTGACACTTAAGAAAATGGAACATCGGCAAGCAAAGTTGTTAAGATAAGACTTAATAAACATCGCTTTCGACTCATATCATCGACAATATAAAAGAATATGGATAATGACTTTAAATGATTCAACTATCTTTTTAGAAGTGGTCGTCAATATAACAATACATCAAAGGTACATATCCTTCATACATAGAATAAAATGCATATGGATGTGCCTTATCTCATTGGCACATCCCAAGGATCATTCAAGGAAATATAAAACCCAATCATAAAAAAAGCATTATACTTATTCATACCTCATCTCATCGGTATGAATATAGATTCATCTCAAATCCATCACTAAAACTCGTCATAAAAGATTCTTCATAATCATTTATACCTCATTTCATCGGTATAAATACATAAATACATCTCAGCTCCATCTTAACATCAAGTAGTCTATAAAATCATCAAATCATCAATCCATAATGCAAATAACTCAATCAAAGAGTAACATCATAAAAGATTTCACTATATATGTATACATTTCATTTGGCACTAGGCTATCAATGTAATAATTATGTAAAGACGGTGAAGTCTAAAACATCAAAACTCAAAGAAATCCCGGATTGGCCAGATCCTTGATTGCATGCCGAAACAATGCTATGCGCACTACATCATGACTAGTACTACTATTTGGTACCATAAACATTGTGATGACTAGAGTCGAATAACATCTTAACATCGTGAACATCATGAATGACTATAGTCTATAACATCATAATGACTCCCGGTCACAAAGACCCGAGTTAATAACATCGTGATGATTAGAGTAACAACTACATCATGATGACTTCAATCGAGTACTCGTGGTCTGTAATACTACTAAACATCATGAATGTGACTTAACTTCTCGGATAGGAACCCAATAGGTGTTAACGTTTGTCCCATACCATACGTTCGCACCTAGCGGTTTACTAGCCGTTAGTTGGCACCACACTAGTAAAACATCATAAACATCAAGAACCTCGTCTCGTTGGCGAGTAAATACAATACTATGCTCGTCTCGTCTCATTGACGAGTACTAGGGGTATCGTGACTTGTCTCTTCTCGTCGACACGTAAAAAATATCATAATACATCTCACCATCGTAAAATCATCATAAAGAAGCTTACCTTATCTCATTGGCAAGTAAAAATAATATCTAGATGGTTATTTATAACCATAATTCCAAATAGGAATTTCTAGCTCTTAATTCATCCCATTTCATCAACGATTAAGAAACACATCTTAAAATGGTCATTCATCGAATATACTCCTAAATTGGAGTTCTCGGACCATATAATCTACCCAAAATTTAATAACATCTTAAATCATCTCAAATAGTTCATTGAAAGGGTTTTGATCGTGTAAGTCTGATATTAAGCGATAAAGCAAATTCATGTGTCCCATACCACATGTTTTACTTTACCATTTAATTGTCCTTCTTATACGTTCGAAATTCATAAAAATAAGTATTTTATTTATAAAATAATTTTATTAGAGAAAACAGAAATTTAAAACGATTTTTCGAAAATGATTATTAAAACCAATATTTGAAATTCCTTTATTATAGAAAATAAATCTATCTTCATTTAGAAAAATAATCAGAAAAAATACTATGTAATAGTAATTTGAAATGTCCATGTATTTCAAAAATGGTTTAGTGAAAACTACTCTCGATAACAATGAAAAGTAAGAGGGATATCTCAAAAACGATAACTTGAATTCAATATGAATTCAATACAAATTTAACCCAAAATCAATTCAAATTCCATTTAAATTTGAATTCAAATTCTCCAATTATATCTAGCCTACTGATAGGCATCACAGCTCTCAAATATCTCAAAAACATCATCAAAACTAAAGAGAATGAGAGCTTAAATTCTAAGGTCAACGATTGTTGTTGCTGTCATTTTGCTCTCAGGACAGCAACACACAACCATAATTTCGACCAAGTAAACTTCAAAATTGCAAAATATACAATGAATAAAATTTATAGCACATGACCTAAGCTTTCCGGAACATCCAAAATTATCAATTTCGATTAAGAAACGATGAAGTTATGGTCAAATTCGTTTCAGTTTCAAACACAGAGCAAATATTGGTTTTGCTCTCGAGTTAGCAGTAGAAAAATTAGATTTTTACATAGCTAACCTCAAGATTATAGAAAACTCAAAACATGAAAGTTGTAGTACATGATTTATGCTTTCCGGGCCATCTAAAATTATTGAATTTCGATCAAAAACGAGAAAAATATAGCTCAAACAATATCAGATTCAAACTCAGGAAATTCTGTCAAAGACATAACTATACTTCTGCTTTCAAATCTGTTTTAGGTCAATCAAATAGTAAAATATCGAAATGCAACCTGAAGAGAAATTATTCCACATTGAACGTAATTTCCAGCAAAATTTTTTTTCCTAAATCGGATAAGAGACGAATAGCTTATGGCTTAAACACTTCTCTGGCCTGTGATTGTTGTTGCTGTCAATTTGCTCTCGGGATAGCAACAAACAAGTACGATTTTGATCAAGAAAACATCAAAATCTTAGAAAATCACAATATAAAACTTGTAAATCTATGTCTACGATTTCCATAACATCCAAGGTGATTGAATTTGGTTAAGAAATGAAAGAGTTATGGTCAAAACAAAGTGGCTAACAGAAATCAGGATACAAAGAGAATAAGAACCAGAAAGAATAACATATACAGTAAATAATTTTACAAATTTTCTCACAGAAACTTTAATTTTTAGCTAACAATTTATGATCTTGTACTCACCTCAGCGATTTAGCAAAGATTTTGCAGCGAACTTTGGAGGAGAATTGGAGCTTCAAAACCTATAACAGCTAAAACAAAGGCATGCACATCCAAAGAAATTGGTTACAGACAATTCATACCTAACTCTACGATTTTTGATGAAATCTTTGGGTATTGTTGGAGATTACCTTCTCTAATCTCTCTATTTGATTGATTTAATTCCTTAATTTTCAGAGATTTTGAGTGAAAATTGATTTATAAGAATGAAGCCATTGATTTTCTCTTCTTATGGAGGCCATTATTTTGAATATTGAAGTTTTTTTAGAAGAAAAGTGTTTTATTGAACAAATAATCAAAGAGAAATGAAATGTATATCTCTTTGAACATTCTAGAATTGGGTTTGCAGGTACAAAATAACCCTTTTAGCCTAATTCTCACATTTAGAAAATATTTAGTGTAAATATGCATATGTGTTTTAGTAATTTGCACATAACTTTTGCATAAAATTTCCAAATCACATGAAACAAGTTGCATTGTTCATGTTTACATAAAGGAAACATGTCAGTGACATCAAAAATTAAATTTTCCAATTAAAAATATTATTTTCCTCACATAATACAAATTTTTAACAATATTTACCAATATTCCCGTTTTTAGTGAAAAATCACTATTTTCATCCATTTCAACCAAATAAAATTTATTTTTAAGTCTAATGAAGTGTATTAAAATGTTTTAACATTTTTATAACATTAGTGCATCATTTCAAGCCTAATTACACTTCTAAATTTTATTTTCTTCATGTTATTCCTTTTATTTTACAATAAAAGGCTAACATTGGAATAAGTTTCCAATATTACCAATTAACTCTAATTTAACCATCATAATTATTTACTTTCAATCCAATCCATAAATAAAGTTTTCGAAACTTTATTTCATTCGTTTACACTTTTTCAACCATCAAATGTTGAAATAGCCTTTAAATAAAATAATATGACTTATTTAAATTTCAAATCCCAAATTATATTCATCAAGATATTGTTCATATAAAATAAACAATATAATCCCTCATTTTATCATCCAATTCATTTTTAAACACAATATTAAATTATAATTTGCATTATAATTTAATATAATCTCCAAAATCCTTGGTTGTTACAGACTCTCCACCTTAACAAAATTGCGTCCTCGCAATTTCTAGTGGAAAAAGGCTGTAAACAACACAAAAATTCAATCGATAAAGGATAAAAGACAAGCTCGAAACTCAAACCGTTCATACTCTCAACATAGAATGGTAGATAGAAACAAGGAAAAATTCACTTGGTTAATCCCATGGCCCATCAAATGCAAATATGGTGATTAGCAAACCAGCGAATTTTCCAAGTAACTCGAAATTTTTTCGAAGATATCCCATCTTCGAATCAAAACTCAATATCAACAATTAATCAATCGAAAATGATTGATTTCACAAAACTATACGAATAGAGTGGGGATCAAACTCACTTAAACCCAAACTCTAAGCAATAGAGAAGAGCATCAATAAGATTTTCCACATAAATATACAGAAAGAACATCCTCACAACAGGGTTGACACAATGAACAAGATTGATAAATCACAAGATGGTTTCTCACAAGGCCACCAACTCAAACGACCGTGAAATATGCACGTCGTTAATAATAGCTCAACGATAGAACATACTCAAGAACAAGGATATAAACTCGAATTATCTCTTAATCCACGATGTTTAGAATTTTTAAATCTCAACATCTTTTAAATTTTAAATCTTAATTTTCAACATTTGAAAATTTTGAAACTTTTTACTATATTACTTAGTAAGTTATTTAAAACTCAAATTAAAAGTCCAAATTTCTTCTCTTACTTCAAAATTAATTTCCAGAGAAATTTGTAAATCCATTATAATATTCCTCAAAATAAATTAAGGGTTTAAATTCTGTTTACTCTTTTTATTGAACCACTTAAATAGTTTAAAAACAATCTTCAAATTCTCTTATAACTCTTACCTTAAACATCCAATGTACATAAATAGATTCTAAAATCTCAAAATATACTTCCAATAAAGCACAGCTCAAAAATAATCTCATTCATATTCTTATCTTTATAATTTAAAAATAAATAAATGGCATTACCTCGCCTTTGAGTCTCTAATAAATAAATATATCTGTTGGCTGCAGAGTTGACCGAACGATCAAAATTTCCTTGCCACTCTATTACTCATCTCTAAAATCAATGGATGCAATTGCCATTCAAAAATAAATTTAATATTTAATCTCAAAATTTTATTTTCAAAATCTCAATTTTTAAAACACAAACCATAATGTATGATGCCTCATCATAGCATTAAGGAGATTCCTATCGATAACGTTGATCAGGAGTATCGACCGAAACTCTTAACTACTCGATGGATAACCCAACACTCTCAATTATTTCTATAAAAGAATAGTACTCATATAAATATATTCTCAAAACATTCTTTGATTTTTAAAATATCTCAAAACTCCAATTTCTCTTTTTAAAACCATATATATATATATATATATATATATACATATAGCTTCATAAACTCAAACCAAAGAACATTAAGAGAATGCATCGAGATATTCGTGTAATACTCGATTCACAAAATCAACAGAAGGGGATGGAGTGTTCGTCAACTCCTACAAGATGATGAGCCACTCTCGAAAATCATCAAGACACAAGATAAGCAAGATATTCATCTCGAAGGAGAAGAAGCATACAAACCACAAATCATTACTTCGTACAAAGTAATGCTACAAAGGATAAAGCCGATTAAGTATTCGAAAAGGATAACTTAAAGAAACTAAATGATAAACACAATCAAACTCGAATAATCTAGCAACTCACCTCATTCCTTAGTGGATGTCCTTATAGAAGGACAGTCGTAGGCTAAAAGCTAAGAATAAGGTTAATTCAACACTCGATTGCCCGATTGGATATCGAACCCAAACGAACTCTTCAAAACTCAACAAAGTCACCTTGATTGGAATTCGAGTTATATCATCAACATCTCGATACTCAAGAGTGAATTCAGAAACTTCGGAATCATCGTTAATATTCCAAAGTGATAGAAATAATAAACCAATCAAAATAGGAAACCTAAATACACAATAGGATCTTATAAAACAAAGGATTGGACTTAATATCAAATAAGTCAATCCATCTCAAATCAAATTCATCTCAAGATTGTGAGTAACAAAAAAAATACTCACAAAAGCAACATCAAATAAAATTCTCAAAATTCTCAAATTAAACCATCACAATTATTTACTATCAATCCATATCCATAAATAAAGTTTTCCAAACTTTATTTCATTCATTTACACTTTTTTCAACCATCAAATGTTGAAATAGCCTTCAAATAAAATAGTATGACTTATTTAAATTTCAAATCCCAAATTATATTTATCAAGATATTGTTCATATAAAATAAACAATATAATCCCTCATTTTATCATCCAATTCATTTTTAAACACAATATTAAATTATAATTTGCATTATAATTTAATATTAACGGTAGTCTCCAAAATTCCGGGTTGTTACAGCCATGAATAGTTCAACGTTTTCCGACCACATCGAAACTCAAATTGAAAAACAAATCATATATTTGACTTGCGCTCGTCGAGAGCTTCAAATCTATATATAATTCGATATAGTTTGTGGAGTTTGAAATTTTGAGGTTGAATTTTGAATTGGAATTGAATTGGAAAATTTAGGGTTTTTAGCCACTGAAATGAGGAGGAGCCATCAGAATTGTACGTACAAAAATGAGGAATAAGAAATGCCCTAGGATTTATAACCGGACATATATAGGTAGAGCTGAGAAATAGAGGAACGGATACGATTGGTTTGGACCGTTGAACGATAAATGGCCCGAAAGCCCGTTCTGACTTCGGAACAAAATTGGGTCAACCCATATATCAAAATAGATGTTTTTCAATATTTTAAAATCAATGGAATAGGTTTCAAGTCCAAATTTAATCATATGAAGAAGTTATCCTAAAATTAATTTATTTCAAATTGATTTCAATTGATTTCAATTAAATTGATTTCTAGGCGTTTCGAGTTCGTACGATCAAACGACAAGCCCGATCGCTACGAAACTTGAAATCCTATAATAATTCACCGTTACAGATCCGATGAAACTAGTTTCATTGAAATCCGAGTCAGTGGCCAAAATGGCTATTTTTCAATTGATTAAATAAATTAATAATTGATTAATTAAATCAAGTTTTCAATTTCAACTCTATAATTAACAAATTTCATCATTTATAAATTTCTTAACCATTTACACTAATGTAACCAAATTTAGATGTCAATTTAGAGTTGGTTAATTTATCGATTTCAATGTTAGCCTTAACTGCATTAAATTTCATTTAATTGCAATTAATCCATTTATTAAGTTTAAATTCCAATAAATTAATAAATCTTGATATCCATTATTTTCATTCAACCAATTGTCATATTATGTATAACATTAACATTATTTCCAAATATTACCTTAATTAACATTAACGTAATATTTAATTTAGATTTATTGCAATTGATTCAATTCAATTTAATGGATTGAAATATATCGGTAACTTATAATAATTATTGCCGCTAACTCTTAATCATACTTCATTATCAACAACAAATATTATAATTACTTACCTAACATTGATTTTATCAAAATACAGTTTATTGCGTATTATTTTATCAATTAATATAACATTGAATTATTTCTAAATTTACTATTTACAATCAATTATAATCCTACAATTGTCTCAATTAATTGGGGTCTGCATTAAATTAGTTATTTATTAACTTGCATTAATATTATTACCTTAATTTACATTCAGTTACAATTAATCAATACATTATTCAGTGGTTAATTCAATACTTACTTTTACTTACTTATTTTCAATTTTATAACCAAGTGCAACAAATTTGCACTATTTCATTATTGGGATTTCACTCCAATTGTCAATAGTTAATTTTAATTACCATTGCTGCATTTCATTTTAGCGTTCATTTCAATATTAAATTATAAAGTTGTTTTCTTTCCAAATTAAATTACAAAATCTCGTTAAAATAACAAATCTATTTATTGGAGATTTACAGGTCGTTACACTCTCCTCCACTCAAAACTTTTCGTCCCCGAAAAGTTAAAAGGAGGGAAAAGAAGGAATTGAGTAAGCAATACATCTTATTCAAAAATATAAACTTTATAAACAAATAAATTTACAAAATTAATTAATTTAAATAAAATAAACCAATTGATAACCATTAAATGTTTTTATACTTATATTATTAAGGTTTGAAGAACATTTTCCAAAAAAATTCTAAGTCCAAAATTTACGGAAAATTTCGACAGAGACGCCTTTGTACGGGGAGGCTTGGGAGAAAATATAATATCAAATATAATAGTATATATCACAATATCTCAAAATAATATATCCCAACAACGGGAAAACAATATATTATCGCTAGAAAACCGTAACCCGGGAACGTATCTATTTGTCGGGCAAACAACGCTTAATTATGAAAGCAAAAGCAGTAGCAATTGCTTCCATAACATGTATTTTGCTTATATAATCCAAAAGAGGTTAATAATTATAAAAAAATGAAATAGTAAAGTTGTTTCAACCATCAACAAACAAAAAAATCAATATAAACAACAATCACCAGTAACCATAACATACAATTATCATACAAAATCAATACAAATCAATTATCCATCCATATCAAACAAAACAAATAGTTATTCGAGTTTAAAACTTTAAATTGTATAGAATTAAAAATAAACTACTAAGTGCACCATTTACTCAACAATCTTAGTGAAACTAGATAGATTATTCATACATCCAAACAATTATAAAGTATCCTTGTCCAAACAACTATAAACCAAACAACTAATAATTTCAAACAATAGATCGAGTTCATTCTTATTAATTTCATTCCATAACGTTTGCTGTTTGATTTCCTTTTTATTCTTATAATGATTTATCTTTTTAACTTACATTTATTTCTTGTAAATCTCCATTTATTTTCATTTAATCGTATCATGTAAATTTTCTTTTTATTGTATTACATTCATTTATTCACTACTTAAATTCATTTATTTACAGTATTCATCTTTCTACTTATTTTTATAATAAATAACTTCAATATTTACTTAAGTTTATAAATACTTACTTACAACATTTACCTTTTATAATATTTTATTGTAGTAAGATTTCCATTATAACTTAAGTTTATAACAATTACAACATCAAATTCTTATTTATTAAAGAATTTCATTGAATACTTTCATTACTTCAAGTTTTACTTGTATAATATCTATTACATTTTCTTATTAACATTTCAACTTTTTACATCTTTTTGTAAGTTATATATATGCCTTTAAGAATGTAATTGAAAGTTATACAAGTTTTCTCATATCTTTTAACTAATTTAATGTTCAATAGTCATATCCTTTGTTTTATAGGTTACAAATTTAAACCTTCTTGTTATTTCATTTATAACCTAGCATCTAGTCTCTTATTTTAGTTAAAGGCTCCAATTATTAATTAGTTACATTCCATTTCACTACAATAATTGAGACTATTGATTAACGGAAATTTAAGAATTAAATACTGGGTTTTATTCAAAAAATCATTTTAAAATAACAGATAAATATATACTTACAATTTATATATCAAATTATATTTAAAAAAAAAATAAAAATTATATTTTTTATCAAAATAAATTTGCAGTAAAAGTATTACAGTGGCCTTCCCACTTAGAACTCGAAAACGAATGTCGATGATGCGTGCACTCATCACCGGAATTATTTCCCGGCGATAGAGAGAGAAGTACAAAACTTATTTCTTTCCAAAGTTTCTTTAAATCAATTCTTTCCAATTATATTGAAATATTTATATCAGAAAATACTTATAAACAATATTATTATATTCCAAAATCCTTTGAAAGAAATTTTCAAAATCCCGAAAGTTAAGTTCTAGATTCCCAATTTCATTTGTTTTATTTTCTTCAAATTTTGTTTCCAATCAATATTAATAAATTTCACCACCTAACAACCAATATGTTACAACAAAATATATTTCATTTACAAAATTTTTAATTTATATATAGAAAATATAATACGCAAAATTATTTCATTCTCCTATATTCAGAATAAATATTGTGTCGATCTGTCCTATTAAGTGTTTAGAAATCCCTATTGATGTCGTAGCGTCCTATGCACCAGCCAGAATTTATAATACAAAACAGAACAAATTAACACACTATAAAAACCTTTTTATAACACTAACAAATACGCTCTCTCATATGTTTACACTCAAGACTCATCACAGGGTATTACTACCCTATTAATAAACAGTCAGACCCCACAAAGCTAAGGTTTTTCGCTAAACCAAAGCTCTGATACCAGATGTAACATCCCACCTTTTTGTATGATTTAAATCGACGATAAACCACACATGTAACACTCAAACCATACAGAAGGGCGGATTGTTATTGGGGTGAATAAGAAAAAGCAGAGAAAGAAAAAAACAAAATAGAATCTTGCAGCAGAACGATAAAATATAATAATCAAATAACAGTTCATAAAGTTGTTTTACAAAAATTTGATTATACTTGTACAACACATATCAGAGTTACACATACCAGAGAATAATAAACATTGCAGCGGAACAGTATGATTTTGTGGAATGATATAATAAATTATAGTAATACAATCTTCGTCTTCGTCCTCCAGAAACAAAATCTTCGAATCCTGAAATGCCCAGACTGACCCGAACGAATTGAAAAGACAAAACACTCGGGTCAGAACTAAATGACCTTATGTAAGTTAAATCAACAGAAATAAATATGAGTGGAACGACGTCAAAGATGTTTACGGGATTTGACATCTCCTATCCAGTGTCTAACGTGAGTGGAGTAACTTAAGAGATGCTCGGGATTCACATCTCCTAAGGACCCGTTGAACTGTTTACTATATAGTAATATTTTTCTATTATAATAATGCCTATAGTAAAATAAACTTACTTTTAAATAGCGTTAAGGAGCTACCCAATCTCCTTCTTAACATAATAATAGTCCCAGTAGTTCATCCAGTATCAGCGCATCTTCAGATCGGAAGACTACGCTAAATACTCCACGTGCTGCGGGAGAAAACCAAACTCGTACAAGGCGCGATAGGGTAGGTGACACTACACATAAGGCAATACCAGGGTAGATATACCAATTACGCACACGGGCTGGTAGTGACGCATAGCGCGCAGCTACCGCCCACCTCGAGCCACACCTCCAAAATCAAAAGTCAAAAGTGGCCACCAAATCAATTTAAAAGTCAGAATATAACATCGAAGGACTGTGTCCGATAAGAGGGGCTACCTCACTTGCCATAGATCGCTCCTGTTTTAGCCACCTTAAGCCAACTCATGGGAGCCGGGTCCACTTTCATACCTTAAAGGACGTCGCCACCATCCTACTTCATTCTGGAATCTCCACCGCATACACGGTTGTTAAAGTAGTTTTCGGAGTTGGCAGAGAGTACGACAACTTCCGATCCTGGTCTCTTTAACAACCAAACGTTATTATAACGCCACGGTCATTTCATATAATTTGTACTTCAAAACCAGAATATACTATCCATTTCAAAAAACAAATTAGTAATATCATTTTTATTTCGATTATATCCTTTTCCAAAATCATAGCACTTTCAAAGTTATACACTTCGAAACTAAATACTTGAAATTATACACTTTCAAATCATAATACCTTGAAACTCATAACTTTGAAACATAACTTCCACCACTTAAATGGTTTGAATATTTAAAATACTTTATATAATAAAATAGCAACACAACTCGAATTTCTACACTTTATTTTTAACTAAATCCCAAATCTTAAATTTCAATTTAATTCAGTTTCCAAATAAATTATCCTAAATTTATCGGTTTCAACCAGATTTGATCTACAAAATAAACCATTCCATATTCAATATATTTCATACTTTAAGTATTCAACAATTTCAAAACTAAATTTGGTAATTACGATTCAGCAATTCAGTTTTCTATTATTTAGTTTTGAAATAATTACATAGTAAATCCAATATCATTAAATAAAACTCAAATTACAAATAACTAGATATTTCCTTCAATTTATTTATACTTGAATATTCGTTAAATTCACCTCAAACAAAAATCAAGTTATAAAAATCATAGCTTATAGAGTTTCATATTTAATAAATTTCACATCAAGCTTATTTGAGTTTAATTCTTAAATAAATTCAATTTCAAATAAATTTCCAATTTATCTTCCAACCTTAATTTATTTAAATCATTATAAAGTCTATATTAAAATATAATTTAAATATTTAACCATATTATCTTCCATAAAATCAATTTTATTAGTACACTCATTTTATTTTAAAGCAACTTATATATAGCTTAAAATCAAGAATAAAATAACAGTTATAATATATCTAAATCAATATTTATATAAAACCATATATTTCTTTACAAAACCATAGAAATCATTTCAAAATATTTTCATATATAGACCACAGTGTCTGTGTATAATTTTCTATCCTATGGCCAAGTGATACAGATATTTATCATTATAATCCGTGATTTAAAATATAAATACAGTTATATATCATTTCAAACTGCATTCCCGAATGAAATAAAAATGCATAACAACTTGCAGTTTATAACAGTATAAAATACAATATCCATTCATCTAATATCAACCGCCAAATATTTATCACAATCATCATCCAATTCAATCAATAACATCAGTATAGAACAGATAATAAATAATAGGTATTAGCTGGTAGTTAATATTCGAAATGAATTAGAAAACTATTTTATCCAAATAAATTCAAATAAACTAAGATGATGATTCAAAATATTCCAAACAATCATAAATAAATTTCTAATCACGTCATAAATCAATTTAACAAACATAAGAAATTTTAGAAGTTGTGAATGGGTTAAAACACTCACCATTTGAATTTAAATTGAATTTGAATCCAATTTAAATCCAAAATTTGTACAATCTCAGAATCCATCCAAACCAGCGTCAAAATGTCTGAAAGTTCAACAAGATCCTAGCGGAGAAAACCACGCTTGAAACGGACCTCGTATGTAAAAGTTATACGAATTAGGAGTTATAAAAATCAAAATTTAAAATAAATAAATTAAATATTACACAAGGCCACGTCACCAGAGAAAATCGTCCACCTGAACATGCATGCAACCCGCTTCTTTCCCAGACTACCTCTGTTCGAACCCAAAAATTCACAGTTGACCGAAGCTTTAACCGACGGTAACACCAGCTTCCGACATTATACGCTATGCCACCTTCGACATTGCGTTCGCCCTCCTCCACTCCTCCGAACGGCATAGGCGCGATCGCCTGAAATGCCACCGGCCGCCACCCAATTTCGAACCCTAATTGAATTTTTCAGCCAAATCCAACCGTTAATCGATCGAATGAACGACGTCGATGACCTCCACTCGTCCCCTCTATGCAACCTTATCCTCGAATGTTGAAATAGCCTTCAAATAAAATAATATGACTTATTTAAATTTCAAATCCCAAATTATATTTATCAAGATATTGTTCACATAAAATAAACAACATAATCCCTCATTTTATCATCCAATTCATTTTTAACCACAATATTAAATTATAATTTGCATTATAATTTAATATTAATGGTAATTTCCAAAATCCCGGGTTGTTACAGCCATGAATAGTTCGACGATTTCCGGCCACATCGAAACTCAAATTGAAAAACAAATTATGTACTTGACTTACGCTCGTCGAGAGCTTCAAATCTATATATAATTTGATATAGTTTGTGGATTTTGAAATTTTGAGGTTGAATTTTGAATTGGAATTGAATTGGAAAATTTAGGGTTTTAGCCACTGAAATGAGGAGGAGCCATCAGAATTGTACGTACAGAAATGAGGAATAAGAAATGCCCTAGGATTTATAACCGGACATATATAGGTGGAGCTAAGAAATAGAGGAACATATACTATTGGTTTGGATCATTGAACGATAAATGGTCCGAAAAGCCCATTCTGACTTCGGAACGAAATGGGGTCAACCCATATATCAAAATATATGTTTTTTAATATTTTAAAATCAATGGAATAGGTTTCAAGTCCAAATTCCATTGTAACGACCTGTAAATTTCGACAATTAAAGTTGTTAATTAAATTGGATTTTGTAATTGAAATTTTGTAAAATATAAAAAAAGGTGATAAATTAGTATTGAAATGAAATCCAATTGAAGAAATAGTGGAAACCATTATAATTTGTTAATTAAATTTGATGTGTGAAATTAATACTGGAAGAAATAAATTGGAAATAGTATTAAAGAAATAATAACTGAATTGAATTAAAACTATATAAGTGAAAGTAAATTTTATTAAGGGGATGTCAACATTTAATAAATTAATTAAAATAAAATCTAAATACATGGTTGGATAGAAAAAATAATTGATGGATTAAATGGTAAGTAATTAGAATTTAAATCTATAAAATTTGGAAACTGAATGTAATGTAAAGTTGTAAGGTTAGTGCAATACCCATTAATGAATGGAGTGAAATGGGACTAATAAATGTATATTAGGTTATAAATTAATTTGAAAAAAAAAAACGTAAATATTGATTGATAAATAAATATACAAGTATATTAAAGTTTATAATAGCGGGTTACTAGTAAATTCACTCATTTACCAATAAAGATAATTAGATGTGCCTTAATGATAATTAATAACATAACGGAAAAGTGTAAATGTATTAATTAGAATATTAATTGCAATTGGATAGGGATTTTAAGTAACAATGTTAATGCAAGGTAAGTAGTGCTAAATTAAAGTCAATAATAATTAATAGTGATTAATTAAAAATTTGTAACATATATTATAAATTACCTGCTTATTTGTTAATGGAATTAGAATTTGAAATAAGTGATAATAAAATAAATGAATGTTACACTAATGGAAAATGAAATAACGTTCGTTTAAATGTTGAGTAATTACAGGGTCGTATTTATTATAAGCGTTACTTTAATAATTATGATTAATGGTGAAATTAATACGAGAAGTATGTAAAGTAATAGCTAAGAAAAGAACATGTTATAAATTGATTATGACCTAAACTTAAGTGTAAGTTAAAGGTTGAAATTGAATCTAATCCATTCAATTGGAAACTTATCAAAATAAATTGGATTCAATGTATAATAAAGAGGTTATTTTAAGAAATTGAAATAAATTCTATAATTGGTGAATTAAGTTACTTTAAATAGAGATGGAAATTGGTTTAAAGAATTATAAATTAATAAGTAATACAAGATGATAAAATTTATGAATTATAGAATTTAAATTTTTAATAGTGAGTTGATTTATTTAATTTATAATAATTGGATTTGTTGCAAATGAATGAAATCAAATATTTAACTATTACGTTAATTTAAAAAATTAAGTTGAACTTTGGAAATAATTGTGTAATAATTTTAAATCCACTGGTAAACCCTTCTATTTGGAATTATGAATGGAATGATTATGAGATAATTCAATTTAATGGAAATTTGGAAATTTATCTATAATTTTTGAATTGTGTGAAATTAAAGATTTATATTGATTAATCTTTAAATAAATTGACATTAAAAAAATTTGTTAAATTATTGTAAATGTTTGATAATTATAAAGTGATAAAGATTTCAAAATTTCAAAATTTAAATTTTGAAATTTGATTTAATTAATTTATTTTAAATTTATTTAATTAATAGAAAAATAGCCATTTTGGCCACTAACTCGGATTTTGACAAAACAAGTTTCATCGGATCCGTAACAGTGAATTATTGTAGCGTTTCAAGTTTCGTAGTGATCAGACTTGTCGTTTGATCGTACGAACGCGAAACGCCTTGAAATCAATTTAATTGAAATCAATTTGAAAATATTGTTTTCAGCATAACTTCTGCATACGATGGAATTTGAATGTGAAACTTTTTCCATCGCGTTCAGAATATTTTAAAACACCTATTTGGATATATGGATTTAACCAATTTCGTTCCGGGGTCAGAACGGGCTTTTAGGGGCCACGTTAGCGGTAGCACGTATATCTATCAACCCGATCCATCTATTTTTCAACTTTATCTATAAATACCTTACTAAACCCTAGGCTCTGCCTATTCTCATTTGTCTACGCGTAAATTTCATCAGCTCCTCTTCTTCTTCCAATGGCTGCAAACCCTAGATCCAATTTCAATTTCAAAAATCAAATCCAAAGCCTAAAATCAAAGTCCTCAGAAAAATCCCAAAAAAATATATGTTGAAGCTCTCGACTAGCATAATTCACTGGTGGTGTTCCTTTTTCGAATGGGTTGTGGTTTGACCAGAAATAGGGGTTTTTATTTCGGCCGTTCGTTTTGGCTTTGTAATTCAACGGTGGATTCGCGATGTTACGACGATCGGAAAGCATGAAATCGAAGAGGGTGCTGAGGGGAGGAGATCCATACGGCCAAGTCGTATCACTTGTCGTTGGGTTCGTCGGAAAACGGCCTTGAAGCGTGCGACGGCGCACGGCGGGGGAGGCTGCAGGAGGAGCCGCGACTTCCTGGCGGGGGCGGTTTTGCATGGGGATGGTCGTGGTTGAGTCAGATCGGGACCAGGATGGTTGTGGTTGGCGCGGCAATTGCCTGTAGGTGGCGGCTCAGTTGGAATTAGGGTTTCGTTCCCTATTCTTGTTGCGTGCGTGTTTCCTGTACGCGTGGGAGAAGAGTGTACTCTGGGTGACGTGGCTATCTAATATGGGTTAGTTTTATTTTAATTTTAATTTTGTTTCAAACGATTTAAATCGAATAAATTTCGCATACGAAATCCTTTTTACTAGCGATTTTTTTGTTAGGATCGTAATAAAATTCCGAAGATTTTGACGCCAGTGTGGACAGATTCTGAGGCTGTTGAATTTTTGGGTTTAAATTTGATTTGAATTCAATTTAAATTCAAAAGGTGAGTGTTTTAACCCACTCACAACTTCTAAGATTTCTTATGTTTGTTAAATTGATTTAAGATATGAGTAGAAATTTATTTATGATTATTTTGTATATTTTATTCATCATCTCTGTTAAATCGCATTGATTTAATTTAACTATTAATTAAATTTATTATTGCACATATATTGACAGTTAAAATTTACTTATTTTGCATATAAACTGCTAGTTAAACAGTTATTAATTTAATTTTTTATTTTTATTTTTGAATATAAACTGTTCATTGATACCTGTTATATTTTATATGCACTATTGATGTTTGTTTGATGATGATTGCAATAAATTGGTTGATGATTGATGTTTGGTGAATGAATGATGTGTTCTATATTATATAATCTTCAAGTTATCATGCATCTCATTTCATTCGGGATTGCGGTTTGAAATGATATACAACCGCATTTTATTTTTAATTTGCGGATTGAAATGATAAATATCTGTATCACTTGACCATAGGATAGAAAATTTTATACAGGCACCGTGGTATATATATAAGATTATTTTGAAATAATTTCTATGGTTTGGATAGATACAGTTTAATAAATATTAAATTTTGATATTATATAAATATTATTTTATATATACACATATATAGTTAAATTTTGAATTTAAGATATGTATAATCTTTTAAATAAAAATGAATAAGTTGAAAAATGGAGTTTGATAATTTATATTTATGATTAAGTACAAATTTAAGATCTTGTGTATATATAGAGTTTAAATGATTCAAATCAATTAAGATTAGAAGATAAATTGGAAATTTATTTGGAATTGAGCTTATTAAAATTTTTAACTCCATAAGTGATGTAAGCTTATTAAATTTGGAAATTTTAAAGGTATGATATTTATAACTGGATTTTTATTTCAAGATAAATTAAATGAATATTTCTAGCATAAATAAATTGAAGGAAATATTTAATTGTTGGTAATTTGAGTTTTATTTGCGGGTTTATTATGCAAATATTTCAAACTAAATAATAGGACTTTAAATTGTTGAATAGAAATTTCCAACCTTAGTTCCAATTGTTTAATTTCAAAGTTTGAAATATATTGAAACTAAAGTGGTTATTGAAACTTAAAGCGATTTTGAAATTTATGGATTTTGACTTAATTTCAAATGAAATAAATTGTAAGTCGCGGAAATTATTTTATTTTATAAAGAAATTTTAATTGAAAACTATTTTATTCTATATACCGTTTGAATATCCAAACCATCCAAGTTTTGAAAGTTATGGTTTTAAAGCTACAAATTTCGTAGTTTTATGTTTGAAAGTTATAATTCAAATGTTTTGTTTTCAATTATTATAAATTTTAAAGTAATATGATTTGGAAAGAAATATATTTGAAATAAAATGATATTATATTAATTTGGGGTTTATAAAAATAATATCAAATGAGTTTGTTTTGTAATGGAAAGGATATCGTATTTATACGGTATTGAAATATATATTTCATTTTGGTTTTGAAAGTAAAATTATTTTTAAATGACTGCGGTGTTATAATAACGTTTTGTTGTTAAAGAGGCCGGGATCGGAAGTTGTCTTACTCTCTGCCAACTCCGAAAACCACTTTAACAATCGTGTACGTGGTGGATATTGCAGAATGAAGTAGGTTGGTGGCGGCGTTTCCTGTAAGGTAAATACGTGGACCCAACTCTCGTGAGTTGTCATAAGGTGGCTAAAACAGAAGCGATTGACGGGTTAATAAAGTAGCACCTTTGATCGAACACTTCCCTTCAATACTATACTCTGACTTTGAATTGATTCGGTGGCCTCCTTCACTTTTGATTTCTTTGATTTGGGGGAGTTTGTTAGAGGTGGGCGATAGCTGCGCGCTACGCGTTACCACCGACCCGGAAGCGTAATTGGTATATCTACCCTGGCATTGCCTAGTTGTGTCGTGTCACCTACCCTATCGTGCCTTGTACGAGTTTGGATTTCTCCCGTAGCCCGTGTGGTATCCTCTGGTGGCTTCCCAATCAGGAGGGACTATGATATTGGATGGACTACTAGGACTATTATTGTATTAAGGGGGAGATTGGGTAACTCCTTAACGCTATTTAAAAGTAAGTTTATTTTACAAATAGCCACTATTATAATAGAAAAATATACTACATAGTAAATAGTTTAACGGATCCTTAAGAGATGTGAATCCCGAGCATCTTTTAAGTTACTGCACTCATATTTATTTCAGTTGATTTAACTTACATAAGTTCTTTTAGTTCTGACTCGATTGTTTTGTCTTTTCAATTCGCTCGGGTCGGTCCGAGCATTTCAGGATCGAAGACTTTAGCTCTGGAGGATGAAGACGGAGATTTCTATTATTATTATTTATTATATTCCACTACACTCATATTGTTCCCCTGCATTGTTATATTGGTATGTGAACTCTGATACTTATTGTATAAAGAAGAATCAAATGTTTTGTAAACAGTTTTATGAACTGTATATTTATTATTATATTTTATCCTTCCGCTGTGAGATTCTGTTTTATTTTATTTCTTTCTCGTTTTTCTTATTTATCCCATAGCAATCCGCCCTTCCGTACGGTTTGAATTGGCAAGTGTGTCGATTTAAAGCGTACGAAAATGCGGGACGTTACATCTGGTAGCAGAGCTTTGGTTTAGCGATAAACCTTAGCTTTGTGGGGTCTGACTCTTTATTAATAGGGTAATAATACCCTATGGGAATCGCTGAGTGTATATATATGAGAGAGCGTATTTGTTAGTGTTATAAAAAGGTTTTAATATTGTGTCAATCTGTTCTGTTTTGTATTTATAAATTCTGGTTGGTGCATGGGACGCGACATCAATAGGGATTTCTAAACACTTAATAGGACAGACCGACATAATATTTGTTTTTAATATAGGTAAATGAAATAATTTTGCCTATTATATTTTCTATATAAAATAATTTTTTTCAAATGATATCTATATTTGGCTGCAATAGATTGGTTGTTAGGTAATAAAGTGTATAAATAATAATAGAAACAAGATTGAAAAATTAAATAAATGAAATTTGGAAATTTAGAACTTAAGATCCGGGGGTTTTGAATTTTTTCGAATAAATTGTTGAAAATAATAATATTATTTATAAGTATTTTCTGATATAAATATTTAATATAATTGGAAGAATTGTTTAAAGAAGATTTTGGAGAAATTAAGTTTTGTACTTTCCTCTCTGTCGTTGGAAAATAATTTCGGTGATGGGGCCGCATCATCGACTTTCATTTTCAAGTTTCGAAGGGGGAAGGCCACTGTAGTAGTTCTGCTGCAGATTCATTTTTGAAAAATATATAAATTTTTAATTGTTTTAAATATAATTAGAGATATATAAGTTGTAAGAATATATTTATCTATTATTAAAAATAATTTGAAATTTAACCCGGTATTAAGTTCATAATTTTCCGTTAATTAATTGTTTCAATTATGGTCGTGAAATGAAAGGTAAGTAATTAATAATTGGAACCTCTAATTTAGGTAAGAGATTTAAGCTAAGTTATAAAGGAAATAAAAAGGAAGTTGAAATCGTAACTTATAAGGAAAAGGTAAAAATTTATTGAACAATGAATTAATTAAAGGAAATGAAACAAACTTGTATAACTTTCAATTACATTCTTTAAAAGCATATATATAACTTACCAAATATTAAAAGTTGAAATGTTAATAAGAAAATGTAATAGATATTGTACAAGCAATAAATTTGAGTTAATGAAAGTAATTAATGAAATTCCTTAATAAATAGGAATTTGATGTTGTAATATTATAATCTTAAGTGTAATTGAAAAGACTACTAATTTAAACAGACAGGTAGGTATTATAAATGGAAGAAAATAAATAAAATTAAGTAGTATATATGGAAGATAATAAACTTAAGTAAAGGATTGAAGCTATTTATTAATAAAATAAGAAGAAAAGATGAATGCAGTAAATATATAAATGTATACTTAAATTAATGTATTAATGTGCTAAGAGATTGATTTGCACTTGAATACTATAAACAAATGGAGTTATGCAATATGAAATGAAAAGAGAAAAATGAATTTTTTATATATAAGTATAAGTGCAAACAAGTGTAATAAACACTAAATTAATGAATGGAGATAAAAGTTGTAACAATTAAATGTAAAGTAATAAATGAAATTTATAAGAACGAGCTTGATTTATTATTTGGAATTGTTGCTTGTTTGGTTTATGGTTGTTTGGGGGTAAGATACTTTAAATTTGGATTGGATGAATGAATAATCTATTTAGTTTTATCTAAGTCTGCTGAGTAAATGATGCGCTAGTAGTTTATTCTTCATTCCGTGCAATTTAAAAGTTTTGAACCCGAAAAACTATTTGTTTGTTTGATTGAATGGTTGTTTTGTATTGTGTATGTTGTTTGTTGAAATTGATGGTTGTTGTATTGATTTATTGTTAGTGATTGAAACCCCTAAATATTTCATTTTTTATAAATTGTTAACCCTTTGGATTATATAAGTAAAATGCAGGTTATGGAAGCAATTGTTACTGCTTTTGCTTCCATAAAGTAAGCGTTATTGCCCGACAAATAGGTAAGTTTTTGGATTACGGGTTTTAGCGTTATTATTTTGAAAATATATGATATATATAATTATTATATTTGATGTTATATTTTCTCCCGAGCCTCCCCGTACAAAGGAGACTCTGTCGAAATTTTTCGTAAATTTTTGGACTTAAAAATTATTTTGAAAATGTTTTTTCCAAACTTTATTTATATAAAAAATAATACATGATTATAAAATGGGTATATTTTATTTAAAGTAATAAATTTTTTAAATTATTTTTTATAAGTTAATATTTTGAATAAGATGTATTGTTTATTTACTTCTTCCTTCTCCTTTCTTTTTTTTTTCCTTTTCGGGGACGAAAAGTTTTGAGTGGGGGAGAGTGTAACGATCCGTAAATTTCGACAATTAAAGTTGTTAATTAAATTGTATTTTGTAATTGAAATTTTGTAAAAATATAAAAAAAAGTGATAAATTAGTATTGAAATGAAATCCAATTGAAGAAATAGTGGAAACCTTTATAATTTGTTAATTAAATTTGATTTGTGAAATTAATACTGGAAGAAATAAATTGGAAATAGTATTAATGAAATAATAACTGAATTGAATTACAACTATATAATGGAAGTAAATTTTATTAAGTGGATGTCAACATGTAATAAATTAACTAAAATAAAATCTAAATACATGGTTGGATAGAATCAATAATTGATGGAATATATGGTAAGTAATTAGAATTTAACTCTATAAAATTTGGAAACTGAATGTAATGTAAAGTAGTAAGGTTAGTGCAATAACCATTAATGAATGGAGTGAAATGGGACTAATATAAATGTATATTAGGTTATAAATCAATTTGAAAAAAAAACATAAATATTGATTGATAAATAAATATACAAGTATATTAAAGGTTATAATAGTGGGTTACTAGTAAATTCACTCATTTACCAATAAAGATAATTAGATATGCCTTGATGATAATTAATAACATAACGGAAAAGAGTAAATGTATTCATTAGAATATTAATTGCAATTGGATAGGGATTTTAAGTAACAATGTTAATGCAAGGTAAGTAATGCTAAATTAAAGTCAATAATAATGAATAGCGATTAATTAAAAATAGTAACATATATTATAAATTACCTGCTTATTTGTTAATGGAATTAGAATTTGAAATAAGTCATAATAAAATAAATGAATGTTACACTAATGGAAAATAAAATAACGTTCATTTAAATGTTGAGTAATTATAGGGTCGTATTTATTATAAGCGTTACTTTAATAATTATGATTAATGGTGAAATTAATACGAGAAGTATGTAAAGTAATAGCTAAGAAAGGAACACGTTATAAATTGATTATGACCTAAACTTAAGTGTAAGTTAAAGGTTGAAATTGAATCTAATCCATTCAATTGGAAACTTATCAAAATAAATTGGATTCAATGTATAATAAAGAGGTTATTTTAAGAAATTGAAATAAATTCTATAATTGGTGAATTAAGTTACTTTAAATAGAGATGGAAATTGGTTTAAAGAGTTATAAATTAATAAGTAATACAAGATGATAAAATTTATGAATTATAGAATTTAAATTTTTAATAATGAGTTGATTTATTTAATTTATAATAATTTTATTTGTTGCAAATGAATGAAATCAAATATTTAACTATTACGTTAATTTAAAAAATTAAGTTGAAATTTGGAAATAATTGTGTAATAATTTTAAATCCACTGGTAAACCCTTCTATTAGGAATTATGAATAGAATGATTATGAGATAATTCAATTTAATGGAAATTTGGAAATTTATCTATAATTTTTGAATTGTGTGAAATTAAAGATTTATATTGATTAATCTTTAAATAAATTAACATTAAAAAAAAAATTTGTTAAATTATTGTAAATGTTTGAGAATTATAAAGTGATAAAGATTTCAAAATTTCATAATTTAAAATTTGAATTTGATTTAATTAATTTATTTTAAATTTATTTAACTAATAGAAAAATAGCCATTTTGGCCACTAACTCGGATTTCGACGAAACTAGTTTCATCGAATCCGTAGCAGTGAATTATTGTAGAGTTTCAAGTTTCGTAGCGATCGGACTTGTCGTTTGATCGTACGAACGTGAAACACCTTGAAATTAATTTAATTGAAATCAATTTGAAATCAATTTGAAAATATTGTTTTCAGCATAACTTCTGCATACGATGGAATTTGAACGTGAAACTTTTTCCATCATGTTTAGAATATTTTAAAACACCTAATTTGATATATGGATTTAACTAGTTTCGTTTCGGGGTCAGAACGGGCTTTTTGGGGCCACGTTAGCGGTAACACGTATATCTATTAACCCGATCCATCTATTTTTCAACTTTATCTATAAATACCTTACTAAACCCTAGCCTCTTCCTATTCTCAGTTGTCTACGCGTAAATTTCATCAGCTCCTCCTCTTCTTCCAATGGCTGCAAACCCTAGATCCAATTTCAATTTCAAAAATCAAATCCAAAGCCTAAAATCAAAGTCCTCAGAAAAATCCCAAAAAAATATATGTTGAAGCTCTCGACTAGCATAATTCACAGGTGGTGTTCGTTTTTCGAGTGGGTTGTGGTTTGACCAGAAACAGGGGTTTTTGTTTCGGCCGTTCGTTTTGGCTTTGTAATTCAACGGTGGATTCGCGATGTTACGACGATCGAAAGGCATGAAATCGAAGAGGGTGCTGAGGGGAGGAGATCCATACGGCCAAGTCGTATCACTTGTCGTTGGGTTCGCCAGAAAACAGCCTTGAAGCGTGCGACGGCGCACGGCGAGGGAGGCTGCAGGAGGGGCCGCGACTTCCTGGTGGGGGCGGTTTTGCATGGGTACGGCCGTGGTTGAGTCAGATCGGGTCCAGGATGGTTGTGGTTGGCGCGGCAATTGTCTGTAGGTGGGGGCTCAGTTGGAATTAGGGTTTCGTTCCCTGTTCTTGTCGCGTGCGTGTTTCCTGTACGCGTGGGAGAAGAATGTACTTTGGGTGACGTGGCTTTCTAATATGGGTTAGTTTTATTTAAATTTTTATTTTGTTTCAAACGATTTAAATCGAATAAATTTCGCATACGAAATCCTTTTTACGCGCGATTTTTTTGTTAGGATCGTAATAAAATTCCGGAGATTTTGACGCCAGTTTGGACAGATTCTGTGGCTGTTGAATTTTCGGGTTTAAATTGGATTTGAATTCAATTTAAATTCAAAAGGTGAGTGTTTTAACCCACTCACAACTACTAAGATTTCTTATGTTTGTTAAATTGATATAAGATATGAGTAGAAATTTATTTTTGACTGTTTTGCATATTTTATTCATCATCTCAGTTAAATCGCATTTATTTAATTTAACTGTTAATTAAATTTATTATTGCACATAAATTGACAGTTAAAATTTATTTATTTTGCATATAAACTGCTAGTTAAACGGTTATTAATTTTTTTTGAATATAAAATGTTCGTTGATACCTGTTATATTTTATATGCTCTATTGATGTTTGTTTAAATTGATGATGATTGCAATAAATTGGTTGATGATTGATGTTTGGTGAATGGATGATGTGTTCTATATTATATAATCTGCAAGTTATCATGCATTTCATTTCATTTGGGATTGCGGTTTGAAATGATATACAACCGCATTTTATTTTTAAATTGCGGATTGAAATGATAAATATCCGTATCACTTGACCATAGGATAGAAAATTTTACACAAGCACCGCGGTGTATATATATAAGATTATTTTGAAATGATTTCTATGGTTTGGATGGGATACGGTTTAATAAATATTAAATTTTGATATTATATAAATATTATTTTATATATATACATATATAGTTAAATTTTGAATTTAAGATATGTATAATCTGTTAAATAAAAATGAATAAGTTGAAAAATGGAGTTTGATAATTTATATTTATGATTAAGTACAGATTTAAGATCTTGTGTATATATAGAGTTTAAATGATTCAAATCAATTAAGATTGGAAGATAAATTGGAAATTTATTTGGAATTGAGCTTATTAAAAATTTTAACTCCATAAGTGATGTAAACTTATTAAATTTGGAAATTTTAAAGGTATGATATTTATAACTGGATTTTTATTTCAAGATAAATTAAATGAATATTTCTAGTATAAATAAATTGAAGGAAATATTTAATTATTAGTAATTTGAGTTTTATTTACGGGTTTATTATGCAAATATTTCAAACTAAATAATAGTACTTTAAATTGTTGAATAGAAATTTCCAACCTTAGTTCCAATTGTTTAATATTCAAAGTTTGAAATATATTGAAACTGGAGTGGTTATTGAAACTTAAAACGATTTTGAAATTTATGGATTTTGACTTTATTTTAAATGAAATAAATTGTAAGTCGTGGAAACTATTTCATTTTATAAAGAAATTTTAATTGAAAACTATTTTTTTCTATATACCGTTTGAATATCCAAACCATCCAAGTTTTGAAAGTTATGGTTTTAAAGCTACAAATTTCGTAGTTTTTTGTTTGAAAGTTATAATTCAAATGTTTGGTTTTCAATTATTATAAATTTTAAAGTACTATGATTTTGGAAAGAAATATATTTGAAATAAAATGATATTATATTAATTTGGGGTTTATAAAAATAATATCAAATGAGTTTGTTTTGTAATGGAAAGGATTTCGTATTTATATGGTTTTGAAATAGATATTTTATTCTGGTTTTGAAAGTAAAATTATTTTTAAATGACCGCGGTGTTATAATAACGTTTGGTTATTAAAGAGACCGGGATCGGAAGTTGTCATACTCTCTGCCAACTCCGAAAACCACTTTAACAACCGTGTACGTGGTGGAAATTCCAAAATGAAGTAGGTTGGTGGCGGCGTTTCCTGTAAGGTAAATACGTGGACCCAACTCCCGTGACTTGGCATAAGGTGGCTAAAACAGGAGCGATTGACGGGTTAATAAGGTAGCACCTTTGATCGGACACTTCCCTTCGATACTATTCTCTAACTTTGAATTGATTCGGTGGCCACCTTCACTTTTGATTTCTTTGATTTGGAGGAGTTTGCTCGAGGTGGGCGGTAGCTGCGCGCTACGCGTTACCACCGACCCGGAAGCGTAATTGGTATATCTACCCTGGCATTGACTAGTTGTGCCGTGTCACCTACCCTATCGCGCCTTGTACGAGTTTGGATTTCTCCCGTAGCTCGTGTGGTATCCTCTAGTGGCTTCCCGATCAGGAGGGACTATGATATTGGATGGACTATTGGGACTATTATTGTGTTAAGGGGGAGATGGGGTAACTCCTTATGCTATTTAAAAGTAAGTTTATTTTACAAATAGACACTATTATAATAGCGAAATATACTACATAGTAAATAGTTTAACGGATCCTTAAAAGATGTGAATCCCGAGCATCTTTTAAGTTACTGCACTCATATTTATTTCAGCTGATTTAACTTACATAAGATCTTTTAGTTCTGACTCGAGTGTTTTGTCTTTTCAATTCGCTCGGGTCAGTCCGAGCGTTTCGGGATCGAAGACTTTAGCTCTGGAGGACGAAGACGGAGATTTCTATTATTATTATTTATTATATTCCACTACACTCATATTGTTCCGCTGCATTGCTATATTCATATGTGAACTCTGATACTTATTGTATAAAGAAGAATCAAATGTTTTGTAAACAGTTTTATGAACTGTATATTTATTATTATATTTTATCCTTCCGCTGTGAGATTCTGTTTTATTTTATTTCTTTCTCGTTTTTCTTATTTACCCCATAACAATCTGCCCTTCCCTACGGTTTGAATTGGTACATATGTCGATTTAAAGCGTGCGAAAAGGCGGGCATTACATCCATCGTATGAAGAAGTTATCCTAAAATCAATTTATTCCAAATTGATTTCAATTAAATTGATTTCTAGGCGTTTCGAGTCCGTACGATCAAACGATAACCCGATCACTACAAAACTTGAAATCCTCTAATAATTCACCGTTAAGGATCCAATGAAACTGGTTTCATCAAAATCCGATTCAGTGGCCAAAATAGCTATTTTCCAGTTGATTAAACAGATTAATAATTTATTAATTAAATCAAGTTTTTAATTTCATCTCTATATTTAACAAATTTCAACATTTTTAAATTTCTTAATCATTTACACTAATTTAACCAAATTTAGATGTCAATTTGGAGTTGATTAATTTATCAATTTCACCGTTAGGCTTAATTTCATTAAATTTCATTTAATTGCAATTTATCCATTTATTAAGTTTAAATTCCAATAAATTAGTAAATCTTGATATCCATTATTTCATTCAATCAACTGTCATATTATGAATAACATTAACATTATTTCCAAATATTACCTTAATTAACATTAACGTAATATTTAATTTATATTTATTGCAATTGATTCAATTCATTTTAATGGATTAAAATATATCGGCAACTTACCATAATTGTTGCCATTATATCTTAATCATACTTCATTATCAACAACAAATATTATAATTAATTATCTAACATTGATTTTATCAAAATACAGTTTATTGCATATTATTTCATCAATTAATATTACATTGAATTATTTCTAAATTTACTATTTACAATCAATTATAACCCTACAATTGTTTCAATTAATTGGGGTCTGCATTGAATTAGTTATTTATTAACTTGCATTAACATTATTATCTTAATTTACATTCAGTTACTGTTAATTGGTATATTATTTCATTGGTTAATTCAATACTTACTTTTATTTACTTCTTTTCAATTTTATAACCAAGTGCAACAAATTTGCACTATATCATTATTGGGATTTCACTCCAATTGTCAATAGTTATTTTTTAATTACCAATTCTACATTCCATTTTAACGTTCATTTCAATATTAAATTATAAAGTTTTTTTCCTTTCCAAATAAAATTACAAAATCTCGTTAAAATTAACGAATCTTATTATTGGAAATTTATGGGTCATTCCATACGTGGTGGAGATTCCAGAAATGGAGTAGGCTGGTTTGGCGAACGATTTCTGTATGAGGTATGACATGACCCTGATTCTCGTGAGTCAGCTTAGACGTGACTAGAATCAAGAGCCATGCCGGGCCAAGTAAGGTCATTCCTCCTAGCAGGCACATTTCTTCGATACTATATTCTGATTTTGTGATTGTTTTGGTGGCCACCCCTCGATTTTTGATATGGGAGTGTGTCCGAGGTGGGCGGTAGTGGCTACTATACGTTACCACCAGTCCGGATCCACAAACGGAATATCTACCCTGACATTTCCTCGTGTGCCGTGTTCACATGCCCTAGCGCGTCTTCCACGATTTTGTTTTGTATCGTACCTATGGAGTGCTCCTTGATAGCCCACTCGCGGGTGGAGTTTACAGTATCTGCATAGACTACGACATTATATAAAATGTGTTAAGGGGATATGGGTAACGCCTTAATGCTATTTTAATAGTTTACTTTACTATAGAAATACTATAATAGCATACGTTACTACATAGTAGATAGTTCCACGGATCCTTAGAGGATAGTTATCCCAAACATCCTTTAAGTTACTTGTATTTCAGTTGATATTTCACTTGAGTTGGATTTATTGATATAAGAATGTTAATCCTGACTCGAATGTTTTGTGTCTTGCTTTATGCTCTGGTCAGACTGAGTGATATAGCTTTTGAGACTCACCTTTGGAGTTGGAGCTTCGTTTGGAAATCCATCTACATCTTTTCAACTTGCAGTTATTCGGTTGATTCCAGTGATGTATTCTGATCTTGTATTTGACTATTTTATTTGAGACTTCTATTGTATCTTATTTAACTCTGATATATATATATATATATATATATATATATATATAGTAGCTTCATGAACTACTATTCATTTTGTTTCCGCTGCATATTATATACTACTCCATGTCTGTGATTCTAAGATTTATTTACCGTATATGTTGAATTTTGCCAAATATAAATTAACAATCTGGTATTTTGAGCAATTCAAATTTGGCATGTGTGGATGAGAATGGTTGAAAATATCAATTAATTAAATAAATAAAACCACTAAAATTTTTGGGTCGTTACAGATTATGGTGTGATTTGAATTTATTGGATGCTATAGTGCCACTGGGCTTAATTTTAATATTTCAAAACTATAAATATTATGTTTGGATTTGAAAGGAAATTGGAAGCGATTTAGAAGTAAAATATTTATATTGAATTTTTGATTAGTTAAAATGAATGGATTTGGATAAAATAAATGGTTTGACTTTGTACTTGAATATTCCTTGATATTTTAAATAGAGATTTTGGAATAATGTGTATAAAGGATTTTAAATAAAAATCTTAAGTGATACTTGTTTAAATACAAAGTGTTTTAAAAATCAAGATTTTTAATAGAAGGGGAATAAAAGGGAATTTGGAAATAAATATAAAATTGGTTATACTGGATCTTAAATAAAGATTTTTAAATTATGAATGGAAGTAGAAACCAAGATTTGATTGATTTCAGAATATAGTTTAGATTATTCGATTAAAATATTTTAGAAAGTTAGTTATTTAAATATTTTAAATTTTCGAAATGAATTATAATTTTTATAAACAAGTCTTTTAAATCGATTTGAATTTATTTAACAAATTGGAATTAGTTATTGATGTTATATTAAAAGTGCTTTGATATTTTAAGTTGTTATTTAACCATATTTTTGAAAATTATTATATATATAGAATTTGAAAGTAGGTAGTTGGAATTTATTTATAAATACTCATAAGATTGCGAATCAGATTTTATTGAATGGATATGGTTGTATAAGTGAAATGTTATAATAATAATTTTGGGAAACTTAAGAAAATTTTCAAAATGCTAGATATGGGAACTTTGAAAGTTAATCTGAATTCATAAAAAGAAGTTAAAAATTTATAGTTGGGTTATAATTAAGTATAATCGAGTTTGTTGGAAATTGTAGAAAGGAATTAATCATGTTTCGGAGATTATGAAATAGGATATGAAATATTTCCTTAGTTTGGATATAAAGGTGATTTTTGTGAATACGTTTATAATTATTCTTCCTAAGTATTGGAATTAATCGGTTTGGAAATATTTTAACTACGAAATGATTGTTAGAAAATATTTTTCTAAGTGATGGGTTACAAATCGAAATGTGAAATATTTTTAATTGTTAGAAATATCCTATTATGGATATAAAAATATAGAATTTTTTTAATTGTAGAAATATTGGAAGATATTTGAGTATATATCTTTGTAAAGATATTTTGAAATAAATATTTGAAAGATTATAAACTGGGCCTAGTGACTGCTCATGTGTGAAATTTGATAGTTAATTAAGTGACTATCGAACCTGGCCAAATTCGTTGATCGTTTCGAAGAGACCGGGATCAGATTTAATTTTTCGAAAACTACTTCATCTGATTTATGCGTTACGAATTGTGATATTGTGGAGCTAATGTAGATGGTGGTTTTGAAGAGATTGGTTTGTTCAGACCTAGAACAACTTGTAAGGATGAATGCTATCATTGCATTGCTGCTTGGAAGGCAGTGTTAGCATTCCAAATATGAATGATATTCTAAAGGTAAAGCATAGTCTCAAACTCATTAGCCGAGAATGACTAAAATAGGGGAGATGCAGCAAGGCTAAGTGGGTCGCACCCAATTAGGGAATGTTATCACCTTTCTAGTTGCCCTTGGATATATAAAAATTATGGATATGGTTGTGCATGGAAAAGAGAGCGCTCGATAAAGGTAGGAACATCTGGGGTGATAACATATTCGATACTATCCAGGTTAGGGATAGGCCAGTCTTATGTTGGCAGGGGATCCTGGTGAGATCCTCTCTACATTTTTTAGAGGTGTACAGTGACGGACGGAATCCCAATAGCCCAGTCGTGTTGTGGAAACCATTCTCCAATAAGCATCGTACGGCTTCGATTGTGCCCAACTATGGTGAAACGTGAGATGCAAGCATTTTAGCTATTTTCTGATTTACTTTCTATAGACATTATTATAATATTGGATGTTTTTAATATAAAATGTTTTGGTTATCGTTAGGTAAAAACCATCGTGTTTGTGTGTGACGTGGTCTTACGAGATACCTCTGTTTTCATAGGATTTTGAAAAGGTGATAATTTAAATTCAGTGTGTTTTCTCAAGCTAGTTTTCCAAACTGACTCGGGTGTTATTTTATTATAATGTTCGGGTCAGATCGAGAACTACATATTCAAGGTAGGATGCTATGGAGCTTAGGAGACGAGTTGGATGATAGAGACGTATTTAACGCATTTGGTTATATTCCACTGTGTGTGTTAGACTGTATAGTCAGCATTAGGGAGGAGAGGTTATTATAACTGTCAACTTTTGATTTGTTGATTGTTGTACTCTGATGTTGGTAAGAAGAATAATAGTTATAGTTCTTTTTGTATAAAGATATATTATTATCTATTATGCATTGTTCTGCTGCGATTGTGAGACTTTGTGTTATTTCTATTTTTTTCTATCTTTCCTTTTCTTTTTCCCTTGCTTTTTTGTTAAATTTTGAGTTGACATGTGCCGTTATTTGTCAGCTTAGAATGTATGTAAAAATGGGTCATTACAACGTGGTATCAGAGCTGAAGGTTAAGTGAGAACATTGGTTTTGATGGGGTAACTCATTAGAGATACGGTCAGTAGTACCCTACATGAGTTTGAGTGTATTAATAGATATGGGCACATATTTGTTAGCGAATATAAAATATTTTATATCGTGTTGATTGATCTACCGAGCGGCTTATGGATTCTAGTCAATATGAGTAATTAACGTTATTGATAGGGATCTTGTCAGGACCCGATTCTTCGTCGCCGAAAAATTCAACATTGATACTCACTTTATCGACTGCCGAGAAATCGAACGACGGAAAACCGAACACTGAGGTTTTAAGAAAAAGAAAAGACAGAAAAAGAGAGAAGAAGACATAGAAGAGATAAGAAGGTAGAAAATAGGGAGAAAAGAAAATGGAAAATAGAAGAACATAGAAAAGAAAATAGAAAATAGAACAAAAAGAGAACCGATAGAAAATAGAAGTTTTAAAATAGAAGAAAAAGAGAATAGAACAAAATAGAAAGATAGAACAGAACAGAAAGGAAACAAAATCACATCAGAATCTCACAATTCGCAGCGGAACAACATATAATAAATAAATGAATAATCTTTAAACAAAGAACTATATCAGTTATTACATTACATCACATCATATCATCATTACATCAGAGTGTTACAACAACAGACAGTGCAGCGGAAAAAGAAATACTATATAACTAGTAATACGCCATGCCATCCATCTTGCCTCCAGCAACTCCAGAATATCCTGAATATCCTGATAAACCTTAACTCTTGACTGCCCGTGTGGAAAATTGGTGGGCACCAAGAGTTTAGGAAGGAAAACAATAAACTCCGAGTCAGTCATGTGACTGGTGTGAGAACTCAAAATAGTTTATTTATCTTTAAAATCAAAATAGAGGAATATTTTTAAAGTCAATTCGCAATGCTTTTAAAAATGAGACTACCATAAGGCCTCCCGCACACACACACATGCAAACGCAGAATCGGAGGAGATTTCTCCTTATGATAGTCAAAGATGCTTGATACGCATTTAAAATAACATTTGATATTATTACTAGTGCATAATGTAGGAAAAATTATTTCGAAAGTAGAATATAAATCTTAGCCAACATACGACCATTATCGTATGCCTACTATAGCTACTATCCAAACAGTGGTGACCACCATAAGTGAATGGCAGGTTCTACAACTAATACCGTACAAGTTTCGTATTGGGAATTGGATTTCCAACAAATGGTCAGGCCAAGGAACTTCCCATTGCCACATGAGAATGCCTCTGGATGGACATCCCCGAGAACCAAACCGGATCTCTACCAACACAAGGCCGGGTTACCCCTAACTGAGTAACAACTGACCGAATATGCCATCCCCCGGTCCTTTGGGACCTTTATCACCGAGCGCTCGTAATCAATTCACACAATCATAACAAAGTGTTTTCAACATGAGTAAGTATCTGGGCTCCATACCATGATACCACCCTTTTCCAGAAGGAAATGCACACATCCTAAAGGGCGCTACCCCTCATAACCTTGCTGCTTCTTTCCTGTTTTGACCATTCACGGGGTGTGAGGCTCGACGAAGTCACGTCCACAAAAACATACTTTATACAAAAGCCATGCTTTGGGTCAACAAATGATCAACACAATGATCACAAGGATAGACGATCAAATAAACGATCCTATCACAAATAATCAACACAATGATCATTTACAGCAACACTCAGCATGTCACATTACCAAATTGGGAATATATCGCTGATAACTTCAACTATATAACCTCTGAGCTCGTACGTCTCAGAGAAGGGTGTTAAGCTAAAAGAATAAATTCTCCGCCACCAACAGAAATATATTTGAAAGAAATCTGCTTTATATCTCAATTTGTAACGTCAGACATATAATCCATACAAGTCTGTTCCGGGCTCGAACAAAACCGAAGGCACTTCTTACGAAGCCCTTGCAATCCGGATATTCACAATCCTGATCGGATTCACCATCACATATGGAGAACTCTATACCGGAGCAACTCGGTGCAGAGTCAATCGACGGGTCATCCTATCGCTTTTGCAAATACTCGGTCTTCAACACCGGTCTTCAATGCAATTCACAACGACGTATCACATATTCGGAATGGGTTATACGACCCCATGGTCCTTTCCCGGTTAACCCGAATGGTGAGCGCTTATTCAAAAATAAGTGTGGCATTCAAATTCAAACAAATCACATCAAATACCCATTCAAAGGGAAATATTGATAGTCGATTATTGAACTATCAATGGATATGCACACATCACCAGATTTCAAATAATTTTCCAAATTATTTATTTTCCAAAATATCTTTACAAGATATATAATTTCAACACTTCAAAAATAAATCAATATTTATTTTCATACAAATTCCACTTTCACATATAAATTCCATAATGAATTTATATTTCAAAATATCCATGCATATACGATTTCAATTATCCATTTCAATTTATCTTCAAAAAGATAAATTCTCTAAACGTTTCATTTCACATTGGAAAAACATTTCCATACTTATTTATTCATAAGTAATTCACGAATTTTATTTATTTTCAACCTTTGGAAAATATTCAATATACTTAAATCGAAAGTAAGTATATATTTCATTCTCTAAGGAAATCATGTTCTTAAACATATTTATTTGGGCCAAAACGAATGTTGCGTAAAACATCGTTACGACAACCCAAAATCACTAGTATAGGGATTCGAAATTAAAAATAGATATATAAATCCCAATACTATACAAAACATTTCCTTTCGGAAATTATTTACTATAACAACAGTGTTAAAGTCCACCATTCCCTTTTATTTCTCGAAACATCTATTTCAACAATAAATGTTGAAATCTATGGTTTCGAATCTCAACATGTTTAAAAACATCGTTAGATCGTTTTAATTCTATTTAAAACATCACATCTAAACATTTTCTTTAACGTATTATTCACTATTCAAAAACGTGAATATACTTCATTAACAAATTTCATCAATTCTATGCATTTTATTTCAAAGGATTATTAACTGTCTAAAACGTGAATATAACTCCATTTATAAGTCATAACAATTAACTTATCAAAATAAGTTGTTTGCGGATTTATAAAACAACGTTTATAAATTCCATTTCTATTTATTTATAAAAACTTCTTTTTTTTATAAATTCTTTTATTAACCTATTCCAGTTTATAACTCAATTATAAACTAAAAGTTCATATTATAAGTTAATTACTTATAAAATGATTATTTTACCAAATCGTTCTTTTAAAGACTTTCCAATTTATAAATCTTATAACTTGTAAGATCCATTTATTTAACCAATCTATTCTTCAAATAATTTCACCAAATTTATAAATCTTACTATTTATAAATTTCATTTATAACTTCACCGTTTATATTTCTATAAATTTCATTCATTTATGAAATTCATTTTCACTTAATTCAAACACTTATAAAAACTCGTTTTATAATGTCTATATTTCAATTTATAAATATCCATTTATAAATCTCTTAATATAAATCAATTTATATTATTCTTTAAAACGTCTTTAAATCCCTTTATAATTTCATCATTCTCTTGATTTATAAAATAATTAAATTTTATAAATCCTATATTTTCACTTTTTATAATAAATCCAAAAAAATCCCAATTTAAACTATTTTATAACATCATTACTTCATATTTCTCAAAAATCATAGTTTTTATAACATGAAAAATTATAACGTTTATTTATTTAAAATGGATCAATTCCAAAAATATAGTATATTTTCAAAAATCACTTTAAAAATCATTTTAAAATCCCAAAATCTGGGTCCAATGATGCTACACATCAAATAGTCAATCACGACTACAATGATATCATATATCGATATGATAATCCATCAAATATCAAAATATCTGAAATCAAATAAAAACTGTTGAGGAATCCAGTTGGATCCCTCCAACCTGTTTTCCTGCATCCAAAAACATTAGCACAATACCAATTTCGCTCCAGTACGAAATTATCGCGGTATATGTTCTTATTAAATATTATCCGCTTAATAACGGCGTAATAGGGTCTCATCCGCTAAAAAATACGGGAAATCAATCAACTGCAATATATACATATGCTAATATATATATATATTGATATTATATATAATACCAATTTCACTGTTTATGAAATATTCGCGGTATATGTTTTTAATAAATAACATCCGCTTACTAACGGCGCATAATGTCTATTTTAACAATCAATAGATAACAATCATCATTCAAACATGCATTCAAATATTTTAAATCTAACTATTTAAAATAAAATCGAAACTGATTTGATTGAGTGAGAAGTTCTCACCTTGATTTAATTTCGTTTTAGCGATTTATTTCGAATAAAATTAAACGCACGTTTAATTTTACCCAAAATTCTCACTAACTCCAAACGACTCCAAACCAACTCCATCGCGTAGTGCTCGTCCATACGATTCCAACGCAACTGAGTTTGCATTTTTTCGACCTCGTATGAAAAAGATATTGATTTTACAAGTTTATACAAATTTTTATAATTAAAATTACAACAATTCCTTTACCTAACCTAATACAACCGTAGATCTAAGCTCCCCATCATCTGGACCGTTGCGCATGATCTCCCTCATCTCCTTCTTCGTACGCGTGAACCCCCCCATAGCCGAACCCATTACATCCATTTAGGGTTAAACATTGCAACTCCAAAACTCGACAAAACCCCATCAAACTACTCTCATTCAAACGCCTCCAACACAAGCTACCCACGGCCAGAAGGAGCTGAAGCTCGGCCCCCCCATTGGAGCGCGAATCGAGAATGAACGCGCGGCCTTTGAGCCTCGATTCCGACCACTACGAAGCACCGATGATGATCACAACCGTATGGATGTGAAGCCCTCATGACGATCTACATTTCCCTAGTTGAAAGATTGTGATAAATGTCGATGGATGAGGAGATAATCGAGGTGGAAGTGGAGTGATTTTCGGCCGTTGAATAGGGAGGTGGCGGCTACGTTAAAATTAGGGTTAGGTTTTATAATTTTCTAAAATTATGAAAGGTATGGGCTATTTATAAGGAACCGACGAAACACTATTCATTTCGGAAATTTCGAACTCCGATTTAGATGCCGTATTCAGCGTTTGTAAGGTTTACCCCGCGTTCCGGACACAATGGAACAGGTTTCGGAAGCTAATTCGGACATCTGTGCGAGTTATGGCTGTAAACGCTCAATTTAAATTAAACCGATTTCCAGGCGTTTTAATTTGTACCGGACAAACGGTAAATCCAATCGACTTGAAATTTGAAACCTTACAATAATATCACATTACGGATCCGATGAAACTGGTTTCGTCGAAATCCGAGACTTTTTGAAAAATGGCTATTTTGATTCGCCAAATTTAAATTAAAAACGATTCGATGCGTTTCGAGCTGCCACGATCAAACGATAACTCCGATTGACACGAAAATTGAAATCCGGTAATAACTAACTATTACGGATCCAATGAAACTGGTTTCGTTCAATTCTGAGACTGTTCAAAAATCGGCTATTTTACAGTCGATAATTAAATATTAAAATATTCAATTTTCACAAATTAACTTCTAATTCGATTTTAAAAGTTCTAAAATATCATTCTAACTCTAACATGATAAAATAAAATTTTACAAATCATTTTCAATCATATTTAACTCTATTTTCAATTATTTCCATAATTTAACATATTAAATTATTGATTTAATTATTCAATTAAATCCAATAATTCGAAATAAAATTTATTCGACTTATAAATTCACTTATTAATATTTAAAATTAATTAAATATTCAAATTTTAATTAATAAAATTCTGGGTCGTTACAATCTTCCCCCCTTAAAAGAATTTCGTCCTTGAAATTATCAAGTAAGAAAATTACAAAATCTATTAATTTTCCCAAAATCCATAGTTAAACTTCTTATAATACTTTACTAAGTTTTCAAATCATACTTAGTTATCTTTTTAAAAACAACTACTATTGTTTAACTTTCAACTTCAAATCAAAGTTAAAGTTTTCAAAACTTTCCAAATTTTCTCAAATTTTTTCTAACGCCTTAAATTTTCGGAAAAATTCGCCATAGTCTCCTTTGCGCGGCTCGATCCGAAAAAAAAATGATAGTATATATATCACAAATATACATCTCATCAAGTAATGAGGCATCCCGCAGGGAAAAAGTATAAAAGTACGGTATGTAATCCGAGATATGTACCTTATATTTTATTAGCGAGCATATACGGCTAATATAGCGCGAAAGCGAGCTCCAAATGCGAAGCAAACGCGATCCGCACCTACTAAACACTCAACAAACAACATGAGAACATGCATATAAACAATAGTATCAATATACATCATATAGCAACTGAAACAAATGCAACAAATGCAAACATCAACCAACTATCATTCAACTTTCAATAACATTAGATTTTTAATGAATTAACACTTACATTCATTATTTCATATCAACTTAATTCACATTCAATTGATTAATATTCAATCCATTCATTCAATTTCAATTACAGCAGTTGAATTTTATTTATATAACTTAAGTTCACATTTATTTAATCCACTTGATTATTTACTTCGATACCCAAATCAATTCCATTCAACATCACTTAAGTTATATTCCCATTTAACTTTAAATTCATTTTTATTTACAACTCATAGTCATAAATATATTCATATAGTTTCACTTCTCATATATATATATAAATTTATTTCACAATTGTAAATCACTTTAATTATAATTCAACTCTTATAATTCTTTTTGCTTATACAATTCCTTTATTTAGATTATTCAAACAACTAAACAATCAACTTATATACACTTTAATAATTCTGAAAAATTATTCCTTCATATATAAAATATACTCAAGGTAAGATTATTTCATTTACCCAATTTTAAAATCAATATTGTGCCGAATTGTTCTATTCAAGTGTTTAGAAACCCCTTCGGCATAGTCTTGCGGACCACGCTGACGAAAGTTCATATGCCACTCAATAAACCAATCATCACAGTATAAAACAATTTTATATATTCACTAACAATAACGCTCTCATAGCTATTATTACACTCAAACTCATTCTAGAGTACTATTGACTCTATCTCTAACGAGTAATACCCAACAGAACCATGGTTGTCGCTTAACCATAAGCTCTGATACCACATTGTCAGGACCCGATTCTTCGTCGCCGAAAAATTCAACATCGATACTCACTTTATCGACTGCCGAGAAATCGAACGACGGAAAACCGAACACTGAGGTTTTAAGAAAAAGAAAAGACAGAAAAAGAGAGAAGAAGACATAGAAGAGATAAGAAGGTAGAAAATAGGGAGAAAAGAAAATGGAAAATAGAAGAACATAGAAAAGAAAATAGAAAATAGAACAAAAAGAGAACCGATAGAAAATAGAAGTTTTAAAATAGAAGAAAAAGAGAATAGAACAAAATAGAAAGATAGAACAGAACAGAAAGGAAACAAAATCACATCAGAATCTCACAATTCGCAGCGGAACAACATATAATAAATAAATGAATAATCTTTAAACAAAGAACTATATCAGTTATTACATTACATCACATCATATCATCATTACATCAGAGTGTTACAACAACAGACAGTGCAGCGGAAAAAGAAATACTATATAACTAGTAATACGCCATGCCATCCATCTTGCCTCCAGCAACTCCAGAATATCCTGAATATCCTGATAAACCTTAACTCTTGACTGCCTGTGTGGAAAATTGGTGGGCACCCAGAGTTTAGGAAGGAAAACAATAAACTCCGAGTCAGTCATGTGACTGGTGTGAGAACTCAAAATACTTTATTTATCTTTAAAATCAAAATAGAGGAATATTTTTAAAGTCAATTCGCAATGCTTTTAAAAATGAGACTACCATAAGGCCTCCCGCACACACACACATGCAAACGCAGAATCGGAGGAGATTTCTCCTTATGATAGTCAAAGATGCTTGATACGCATTTAAAATAACATTTGATATTATTACTAGTGCATAATGTAGGAAAAATTATTTCGAAAGTAGAATATAAATCTTAGCCAACATACGACCATTATCGTATGCCTACTATAGCTACTATCCAAATAGTGGTGACCACCATAAGTGAATGGCAGGTTCTACAACTAATACCGTACAAGTTTCGTATTGGGAATTGGATTTCCAACAAATGGTCAGGCCAAGGAACTTCCCATTGCCACATGAGAATGCCTCTGGATGGACATCCCCGAGAACCAAACCGGATCTCTACCAACACAAGGCCGGGTTACCCCTAACTGAGTAACAACTGACCGAATATGCCATCCCCCGGTCCTTTGGGACCTTTATCACCGAGCGCTCGTAATCAATTCACACAATCATAACAAAGTGTTTTCAACATGAGTAAGTATCTGGGCTCCATACCATGATACCACCCTTTTCCAGAAGGAAATGCACACATCCTAAAGGGCGCTACCCCTCATAACCTTGCTGCTTCTTTCCTGTTTTGACCATTCACGGGTGTGAGGCTCGACGAAGTCACGTCCACAAAAACATACTTTATACAAAAGCCATGCTTTGGGTTAACAAATGATCAACACAATGATCACAAGGATAGACGATCAAATAAACGATCCTATCACAAATAATCAACACAATGATCATTTACAGCAACACTCAGCATGTCACATTACCAAATTGGGAATATATCGCTGATAACTTCAACTATATAACCTCTGAGCTCGTACGTCTCAGAGAAGGGTGTTAAGCTAAAAGAATAAATTCTCCGCCACCAACAGAAATATATTTGAAAGAAATCTGCTTTATATCTCAATTTGTAACGTCAGACATACAATCCATACAAGTCTGTTCCGGGCTCGAACAAAACCGAAGGCACTTCTTACGAAGCCCTTGCAATCCGGATATTCACAATCCTGATCGGATTCACCATCACATATGGAGAACTCTATACCGGAGCAACTCGATGCAGAGTCAATCGACGGGTCATCCTATCGCTTTTGCAAATACTCGGTCTTCAACACCGGTCTTCAATGCAATTCACAACGACGTATCACATATTCGGAATGGGTTATACGACCCCATGGTCCTTTCCCGGTTAACCCGAATGGTGAGCGCTTATTCAAAAATAAGTGTGGCATTCAAATTCAAACAAATCACATCAAATACCCATTCAAAGGGAAATATTGATAGTCGATTATTGAACTATCAATGGATATGCACACATCACCAGATTCCAAATAATTTTCCAAATTATTTATTTTCCAAAATATCTTTACAAGATATATAATTTCAACACTTCAAAAATAAATCAATATTTATTTTCATACAAATTCCACTTTCACATATAAATTCCATAATGAATTTATATTTCAAAATATCCATGCATATACGATTTCAATTATCCATTTCAATTTATCTTCAAAAAGATAAATTCTCTAAACGTTTCATTTCACATTGGAAAAACATTTCCATACTTATTTATTCATAAGTAATTCACGAATTTTATTTATTTTCAACCTTTGGAAAATATTCAATATACTTAAATCGAAAGTAAGTATATATTTCATTCTCTAAGGAAATCATGTTCTTAAACATATTTATTTGGGCCAAAACGAATGTTGCGTAAAACATCGTTACGACAACACAAAATCACTAGTATAGGGATTCGAAATTAAAAATAGATATATAAATCCCAATACTATACAAAACATTTCCTTTCGGAAATTATTTACTATAACAACAGTGTTATAGTCCACCATTCCCTTTTATTTCTCGAAACATCTATTTCAACAATAAATGTTGAAATCTATGGTTTCGAATCTCAACATGTTTAAAAACATCGTTAGATCGTTTTAATTCTATTTAAAACATCACATCTAAACATTTTCTTTAACGTATTATTCACTATTCAAAAACGTGAATATACTTCATTAACAAATTTCATCAATTCTATGCATTTTATTTCAAAGGATTATTAACTGTCTAAAACGTGAATATAACTCCATTTATAAGTCATAACAATTAACTTATCAAAATAAGTTGTTTGCGGATTTATAAAACAACGTTTATAAATTCCATTTCTATTTATTTATAAAAACTTCTTTTTTTTATAAATTCTTTTATTAACCTATTCCAGTTTATAACTCAATTATAAACTAAAAGTTCATATTATAAGTTAATTACTTATAAAACGATTATTTTACCAAATCGTTCTTTTAAAGACTTTCCAATTTATAAATCTTATAACTTGTAAGATCCATTTATTTAACCAATCTATTCTTCAAATAATTTCACCAAATTTATAAATCTTACTATTTATAAATTTCATTTATAACTTCACCGTTTATACTTCTATAAATTTCATTCATTTATGAAATTCATTTTCACTTAATTCAAACACTTATAAAAACTCGTTTTATAATGTCTATATTTCAATTTATAAATATCCATTTATAAATCTCTTAATATAAATCAATTTATATTATTCTTTAAAACGTCTTTAAATCCCTTTATAATTTCATCATTCTCTTGATTTATAAAATAATTAAATTTTATAAATCCTATATTTTCACTTTTTATAATAAATCCAAAAAAATCCCAATTTAAACTATTTTATAACATCATTACTTCATATTTCTCAAAAATCATAGTTTTTATAACATGAAAAATTATAACGTTTATTTATTTAAAATGGATCAATTCCAAAAATATAGTATATTTTCAAAAATCACTTTAAAAATCATTTTAAAATCCCAAAATCTGGGTCCAATGATGCTACACATCAAATAGTCAATCACGACTACAATGATATCATATATCGATATGATAATCCATCAAATATCAAAATATCTGAAATCAAATAAAAACTGTTGAGGAATTCAGTTGGATCCCTCCAACCTGTTTTCCTGCATCCAAAAACATTAGCACAATACCAATTTCGCTCCAGTACGAAATTATCGCGGTATATGTTCTTATTAAATATTATCCGCTTAATAACGGCGTAATAGGGTCTCATCCGCTAAAAAATACGGGAAATCAATCAACTGCAATATATACATATGCCAATATATATATATTGATATTATATATAATACCAATTTCACTGTTTATGAAATATTCGCGGTATATGTTTTTAATAAATAACATCCGCTTACTAACGGCGCATAATGTCTATTTTAACAATCAATAGATAACAATCATCATTCAAACATGCATTCAAATATTTTAAATCTAACTATTTAAAATAAAATCGAAACTGATTCGATTGAGTGAGAAGTTCTCACCTTGATTTAATTTCGTTTTAGCGATTTATTTCGAATAAAATTAAACGCGCGTTTAATTTTACCCGAAATTCTCACTAACTCCAAACGACTCCAAACCAACTCCATCTCGTAGTGCTCGTCCATACGATTCCAACGCAACTGAGTTTGCATTTTTTCGACCTCGTATGAAAAAGATATTGATTTTACAAGTTTATACAAATTTTTATAATTAAAATTACAACAATTCCTTTACCTAACCTAATACAACCGTAGATCTAAGCTCCCCATCATCTGGACCGTTGCGCATGATCTCCCTCATCTCCTTCTTCGTACGCGTGAACCCCCCCATAGCCGAACCCATTACATCCATTTAGGGTTAAACATTGCAACTCCAAAACTCGACAAAACCCCATCAAACTACTCTCATTCGAACACCTCCAACACAAGCTACCCACAGCCAGAAGGAGCTGAAGCTCGGCCCCCCCATTGGAGCGCGAATCGAGAATGAACGCGCGGCCTTTGAGCCTCGATTCCGACCACTACGAAGCACCGATGATGATCACAACCGTATGGATGTGAAGCCCTCATGACGATCTACATTTCCCTAGTTGAAAGATTGTGATAAATGTCGATGGATGAGGAGATAATCGAGGTGGAAGTGGAGTGATTTTCGGCCGTTGAATAGGGAGGTGGCGGCTACGTTAAAATTAGGGTTAGGTTTTATAATTTTCTAAAATTATGAAAGGTAGGGGCTATTTATAAGGAACCGACGAAACACTATTCATTTCGGAAATTTCGAACTCCGATTTAGACGCCGTAACCAGCGTTTCTAAGGTTTACCACACGTTCCGGACACAATGGAACAGGTTTCGGAAGCTAATTCGGACATCTGTGCGAGTTATGGCTGTAAACGCTTAATTTAAATTAAACCGATTTAAACCGATTTCCAGGCGTTTTAATTTGTACCGGACAAACGGTAAATCCAATCGACTTGAAATTTGAAACCTTACAATAATATCACATTACGGATCCGATGAAACTGGTTTCGTCGAAATCCGAGACTTTTTGAAAAATGGCTATTTTGACTCGCCAAATTTAAATTAAAAACGATTCGATGCGTTTCGAGCTGCCACGATCAAACGATAACTCCGATTGACACGAAAATTGAAATCCGGTAATAACTAACTATTATGGATCCAATGAAACTGGTTTCGTTCAATTCTGAGACTGTTCAAAAATCGGCTATTTTACAGTCGATAATTAAATATTAAAATATTCAATTTTCACAAATTAACTTCTAATTCGATTTTAAAAGTTCTAAAATATCATTCTAACTCCAACATGATTAAATAAAATTTTACAAATCATTTTCAATCATATTTAACTCTATTTTCAATTATTTCCATAATTTAACATATTAAATTATTGATTTAATTATTCAATTAAATCCAATAATTCGAAATAAAATTTATTCGACTTATAAATTCACTTATTAATATTTAAAATTAATTAAATATTCAAATTTTAATTAATAAAATTCTGGGTCGTTACAGATCTCTAAATACTTGAACGGAGCAATACGACATGATATTATTTTGGAATTGGGTTAATGAAATAAATTTACCCTGATTATTTTTATATGTAAAGGAATAATTTTTTGAAATTACTATAGTATATTGTCGTGTTTGGTTGTTATTATAATCAAAACCAGACTAAAATTTGAAATGGTTTATATAACCAAATAGAAAGTTTATAAATATGATTTATATAAACGAGTTAAAGCTAAATTTGATTCAAACCAGAATTTGGAAATCTAAATCCTGGAGATTTTGGAAATGTTTTTCAAAGTGTTTGCAAAGAATAATACTTTATTTTGAAATATTTTGGAATAAGGAGGGTTTTAAATGGATTTTTAAATTGATAAGGAACTAAGCTCACTTCAGTTGTTGGAAAATGATTCTGGTGATGAAGGGCGCATCATCAGTCCTCATTTTCGAGTTTCTGAGTGATGGATTGCTACTGAGTAATTTGATGTGTAGATTTTTGTTAAAAAAAAGTTTTGATTTAGAAATTACAAAAGAGTATTGTTTTGGGCAAAAGAAATTTGTTTTAAAACTTTGAAGAATAATTTGATATACCAAGACATTGTGTGTGTGTGTGTATGATTTCAAAAGTGATTTGAAATAGAACGTGTGTTTAAAGTCTAAAATCTTTTCGTAGTATTTGGGGAAATATGAAAAGATAAGTTTTAAACTTATAAATTTGAAGAAATGATAAAGATAAGAAAGGAAAATGTGAAATTGAGATAAGGGATAAAATTTAACTTAAGAAAAGTTAAATGAGAGTGAGTGTGATAGTGGAATAAATTAGCGAAGTGAACTAATTAAATGAATAGAATTGGAAGAGAATTAGTGAATGGAATATGGTGCAGAATGTTATTTGATCACAAATAAAATATAAACTTAAGTTGTAAAATAAATTTGATAGTATGGTGGCTGAGAAGTAAATAAAAGTGAATTGTTAGAAGAAATTCAGCCTAAGCTAAATAAAATAATTTTTGGGAAATTAATTTGAGTTAGATTTGAAATAAATTAATGATGGAACTAATTGAATTAATTAATGAATTGAATGTTGAAGTTGAAATTGAGTTGAAATGAATATGGACTTTAGTCTGAAAGTGAAAATAAACGTAGAGTGATGTGAAATGTTTATGAACTTAAGTAAAATCTTATGAAGTAAGTCATAAATGAAATTATATAGAATGAAGTATTGTTAAACATGAAATTGGATGGAATAATTTTTAAGAGGTGATTAGTATTGAAAGAAATATACCGAGTAAATAAGAGAATGTGAACAAGGATTATGAATAATTGGCTGTAAGTGAAATGAATGTGAATAAAAGAAATTTGATGTAGATAAGAATCAACTAGAAATAAATACGTAAGTTGTACGTATATTATTTTATCTGCATAACGATTTGATTCAGATTCGAGCATAGAATTTTGAGATAATTTACATCGCTCCGAATTAGAATTTTTCACTCGATTTTCGACGGCAAACACTGGATATGGGTTTTTGATTGACTCTAGATTTCTCTATCGTAGTATATAGCTATGCAAAGAGGATGACAGTTTCTAATGAAGAAATCAGATCTGTGTCTGCACTAGAGAATCGTATGAACGATACTAGTTTGAAAGAGAAATTGTATGATTGAGCGAGGGATCAGATTTGTCATTATGTATGGATGATATTTAATACATCATACGGGCTTTGGTAAGGTAAATGTTGAAAATTTGAATTTCAAGAATAATGCAATTTGAATTACATGGTAGATATCACTAGTTGGTAAAGATTGCGAGTATATAAAAAGAAAGTGCTAAATGGTGTCTTTGATATCATAAAAAAATTTGATTTCCGAACAAAAAGGTACATGTTTAAATTGTTGTCAATTTGATTATTTTATGATTGTGTCAGTTGGCTTTTGTTTTATTTTACTGATTTGAGCCCATTATGGCGACTTGTAGTTGTTCTAATCTAGTCGTGCAAAGGAGACGCTAGCGAATTTTTTTAAAAATTTAAAGAGTTAGAATTTTTTTTTAATAACTAAAATGTGGATTTTGAATTATAACTTAAAATGATTGAGTAAATAATATTATTTGCAATCTATGGATGAATTTGGAAATTAGTAAAGGTGATTATAATGTTTCAACAAATTGATTTCGGGAACTTGTTTCAACCGATTGGTTTTGGGTAAGTTAATGGGTTTTGGGCCATTCTTCTTACCTTGGCAATTTCGAGGACGAAATTCTTTTAAGTGGGAAGGAATGTAATGATGCATAATTTCAGTTATTTGAAATTGGAATATTTAATTGATTTTAATACTGGAAATTAAATTTTTGTAGAGTCAATAACTTGAATTTCAAATATAACGATTCACTGGATAATTTAATTATTGAATTTTATAGTTGAAGATTGGTGAAAACATTGAATCTTGGATGTTTAAGCTTGATAAGAATAATTTTAAGGCTTATTAGATTCCTATTTAATAGGAATGAAAATAATATATTTTAAAATTGGAATTAAAGGTGATTTAGATAATTTTTGAAATATCTCATTTTAATTAACGAGTAAAAATAGCCTTTAGTGGTATAGTCTCGAAATTTGATGAAATCAGTTCCATTAGAGCAGAAATAGTGTAGTATTAATGGTTTCAAATTTCATAGCGTAGAGTACCTTTTGGTCGTATGGAATAAAAACGCATTGAAATTAATATCGAAATTTAATATTATAATTGAGTTCAAAATGCTACTTCTCTATATGATCGACTTAGGGATCGAAACGTGTTCCGTTGCATTCAGAATGGAGGTATAACATTAGGGCAGCACACCTCGACAGGGGTTCGAGATTTTAAGTTGTATTAAGCGAGATATTTTGGAATTATATATATATGTATGTATGTATGTATGTATGTATGTATATGTATAATTTACAAATTTCACATCAGCTGCACTTTTAGTCAACTGTCAGCCACCGTATAATCATGCCTATTCCTTTCCTAATATGTTTCTTTTTCTTCATTTTAAAAAGTCGCATAGCAAAACAAAAGAATGGAAGCTTTGAAAATTTAGGTTTCCATTTATACTAAAAAAATGAAACTTGCTTCAATTTTTTTCTTTTGATGAGTACTTTGATCAGATACGCACGTTGTTGGGTGCGACGTCATGTTTTGGGTTCGGCGATAATGGGCAATAAAATAGGGTTCCATGTTGCATTGGATTTAGGGCGAATTTCTTGAAAAGGAGGTCGTATTCGAGTTCGTGGGGTCGTATGGCATCTAGGGTAGGATTTGGGGAAGTCGTAGATGCTTGGGGAGGAGATGACATTTGCTACAGTCGATATCAAGCAGTAGGTCATGAAATGTAAAGGGGTTGCGAGCTCGAAGATATTGGTACCTGTGGATGTAGATTTCGAAAAGCAACTTGTCGACGTTATCAGATTTTCATTTCGAGTGTTGTAGAGTTGTATCACCATGAATATGCATGACCTATTCAAGTTTGAACATCATAGAAAAGAGAAAAGCAGTGATTGGGGAAGAAAGCTTAAATGGGCCGGGTCTGGAAGCTAAGGGTAATGGGTTTTAATATAAAATTTAATTAGTGTTTTAATTTAATTATATTCAAAACCAATGAACTAAAAAATTGAATAACCCTCTTATATGAGTTATGTTTAGGATGAAATTTTTTGTATGCGATCGTGATGATAAGTGCTTCGCAATGGAGTTGGTTTGGATGGATTTGGAGCTTGTTTGAATTTTAGGTTAGGAATTAAATGCCAGTTCAATTTTAATTCAAAAACGAAACTTTTGGCGAATTAAAAATCAAGCTGTGTAAATCTCACTCATTTGGATAATTGGCTTTAATTTAAATTGTTAAAATTATTTATGGATTGATTGGATGAATGGAGAATTTTTAGTATCAGTTGGATGCTATATATATTAGTATATATATTAAGAGTTGGATATATTCCACCTATTGGAGCGGATGAGACCATATGCGTCCCGTATAATAGCTGATGGCCCTATATTACTGCGATATCCTCCTCAAAGCGGGATTGGTATTTTATGTTATCTAACATCTATGAATGCAGGGAAACAAGTTAGAGGTATCCAATTTGACTCCTCAAAAATGTTCATTTAATTTCATATATAGTGATATATGATGTGTTTGATTTATCTACGATAGATTATGTTGTGATTTGAATTTATTGGATGCTATAGCAGCACTGGCCCTAATTTTAATATTTTATAACCATAGATATATTTTTTGGATTTGAAAGGAAATTGGAAGCGAGTTGGAAGTGAAATATTTATATTGAATTTTTGATTAGTTAAAAGGAATTGGTTTGGATAAAATAATGGTTTGACTTTGTTCTTGACTATTACGTGACATTTTAAATAGAGATTTTGGAATAACGTTTATAAAGGATTTTAAATAATAAAACTTAGTTGATACTTGTTTAAATATAAAGGGTTCTAAAAATCGAGATTTTAATAGATTGGGAGAATAAAAGGAAATTTGGAAATAAATATAAAATTGGTTATACTGGATCTTAAATAAAGATTTTTTAATTACGAATGGAAGTAGACATCGAGATTTTATTGACTTTGGAATATTGTTTGGATTTTTTGAGAAATAGATTTGTAAATGGAATTTCAATTAGAAATTGATTATAAATGGATTTAAGTGATGTGAACCCGTTGTAAGCTGGGATTGAGATTATGGAATTTTTAAATAATGTTTATAAATAAAGTGAAGTGATTATCATTTAATAAATTGGGAATATAAATTCACGATGAGAATTTACAATGAGATGGGTAAATTGGTTTAAAAAGAAATGACAGATTCTATTTTTTTGAAATGTGAAAAAGGTTATGAAATTGGGGTTGGGGTCGAGTGTTATGAAACGAGATAGGGATTTATAAATTGAAATTGGCTATATTGGAATTTTGAAACGAGAAGTTAAGTTTGTTTTTTTTAAAAGGAGGATTTTATTTATTAAACTATGCAGTTTCAAAACTATTAATTGGATTGAAATATTTCAGAAAGTTAATTATTTAAATATTTTAGATTATCGAAATATATTATAAGTTTTATAAACAAGTATTGTAAATCTATTTGAAATTATTTAATAATTGGAATAAGTTATTGATGTAATTTTAAAAGTGCTTTGATATTTTTAATAGTTATTTAACCATATTTCTGAAAATTATTATATATATATAATTTAAAAGTAAGTAATTGGAATTTATTTATAAATACTCTTGTGAACCATATTTTATTGAATGGATTTGGTTATATAAGTGAAATGTTATAATAGGAATTTTGGGAAACTTAAGAAAATTTTCAAAATGATAGCTATGAGAACTTCGAAAGTGAATCTGAATTCATAAAAAGAAGTTAAAAATTTATAGTTGGATTATAATTAAGTATAATCGAATTTGTTGGAAATTGTAGAAAAGAATTAATTAAGTTTCGGAAATAGGATATGAAATATTTCATAAGTTTTGATATAAAAGTGAATTTTGAGAATATGTTTATAAGTATTCTTCCTATGTATTGGAATTAAATGGTTTGGAAATATTTTAACCGTGAAATGATTGTCAGAAAATATTTTTCTAAGCGATGGGTAAAAAATTGAAATGTGAAATATTTCTAAGTGTTAGAAATATCCTATTATGGATATAAGAATATGGAATTGTTTTTAAATGTTGAAATATTGGAAGATATTTGAGTATATATCTTTGTAAAGATATTTTGAAATAAATATTGGAAAGATTATAAAATGCGCCTAGTTGTTAGGAACTGAGATGTTGGTTTTGATGACAGCAACCTTTTTAACTTATCTTATTATAAAATATATACTAACATTGCTGTCTAGATAGATATGTATATGCAAGATATATATACATGTAGATATTGATTACTGAAGATTGATCAGTATAAAGACTCAAGACTCAAGATTGAAGACTCTAGAGTATCGAGATCAAGATTTCAAGACATGTGTCTAGTTTTTGTTAAAACTTCATAATAACATGGAAATCTTCATTTCGAATTTCATTTGGGATGGAACCATTTCTATCTTCTTAATGGATTACAAACCCACGACAAGAGTTTACAAACCTACGACAAGTGGCTTACAAACCCATGAACATCCTGGTTTTATAAAAGTTCTTGAGTCTTGATGTGATGAGATATTCTGTAGGAAGAAGCTTGCAAAACTACTTCGAAATGGTTTTTCAAAACTGATTTTCAGAACTGCTTTTCAAAATTTTCAGTCTTAGAATTATCTTTTCAAAAGATTTTTCAAAAAGTTGTTTTAGCCTTATAATATTATTTGTTTTATTTTAAATAAACTCTTGTTTTAAACTTCATTTTCAAAAACAAATTTTACATTGTTTTTTGCATACGGATGTCGACCTCATGGGATACCCAATGTCGACATGGTGGCCACTGAATTCAAAAGTTTCAATTTTCAAAAGAATCGCTTCACGTATGGTTATGACCATTCATGCTTTATAAATAGGATTCACAAACGAATTTTTAATAATCTATTTTAATATTTTCTTCACTTCTTCTTCTCCGCAAATCCATATTCTATAATTTTCATATTTTTAAGATCATGCCGAAATTCTATCGAATTCTCAAGTGAATCAAATTAGAATCTCATTCTTGTTTGATTCTCTACCCTCTCTCGACGATCAAAGTGCTATTCAAAGTTATAGGACCAATTTGCAATCAAATGTTTATCGAGTCTCTCTATTAGGTGTGGTTGTGCCTGGAAATCAATTGGGTAATCTTGTGGCCCGTAAATCAAGAGAGTTTGCCCCAAACTCGTGAGACAGGAGGGTACCTCAAGGCCTTTATAAATTGAGGAGTGTAATCTCGACAATGGTATAATAAAAATCTGTATGAAGTGGTTTTCCTTAGTACAGGACTGGATATAGCGTAACTCCAAACCAGTATATAATCCGTTGTGTTCTTTCCCTTTACTATTTTTTTATTTACTTTCTTTATCTTTGTTTGATTCTATAATTGTTCTATGATTAAGTTTTGCATTAATTCGTGTCATAATATAAGTTAATTCGTACAAGTCTTTGAATCCACTAAACACTATTCACACCCATCCTCTAGTATTTAATTAGCTTTAAGATCCTTAATCCGCACTTGAAAATTTTTTTAACGGCTACCAACAATGGTAATGCCAACTCTGGCACTAGTTCTGTTATCACTAACACTAGTTCATTTGTAGAAGGTCAGTCTACTGTCAGACCACCATTTTTCACCGGCAGTAATATGCATATTGGGCTTGTAGAATGAAAATTTATTTACAATCTATAGGATTAGGCACTTGGAATATCACACAAACTGAGTATATTGAACCAACTACCAATTTTTTACAGTGGACGGCTGAGCAAAAGGGTGTTGCACAAAATAACTTAAAGGCCATAAATATATTATTTTGTTCACCAGATAGGAATGAGTTTAATAGAGTGTCTGTTTGTAAGTTTGCATTTGAAATCTGGAAAGCTTTACAAGTTACTCATAAAGGAACAAGCAAAGTTAAACAGACTAAAATTTCAGTATTAACTAATCAGTTTTAATTGTCTAAAATGCATGAAAATGAGTCCATTTTCGACATTTATTGTCGATTCCAAGATATTGTTCATTCACTAATGCAATGGGAAAAAGCTTTTCGCAGGAAGATCAAGTCAGAAAAATTCTAAATTCACTCACTCCAGAATGGGATCAAAAGATACTTGCAATTGAAGAAGCAAATGATATCAGTCTCGTGAAAATATAAGAATTGATTGGGAATCTGATGTCTTATGAAGTTCAACTGCAAGAAAGAAGAGAAAACATGGCTATAGAAAAGAAGTCATTAGCATTCAATGCAACAACTGAAGATTCGAAACCAGACAATGATGAGGAGATTGCCTTCATGACAAGAATTTTTCGGAAATTCCTAAAATATAGAAAAATGAATAATTACAAAAGAAATGATCAAAGGAATTCCAGAATAATACGGAGAACGTCAACAATGATAGATGTACAATTGTAATTAGGTCGGGCATTATGGAAAAGATTTTTCCGTATTCAGAGAAACAGTTATTCCCTCCAAACAATGACTCATCAAGGAAAAGAAAGAAAGCATTCACATCAACTCTCGATGGCTCAGACTCATCATCTAGTGATGATGAAAAGAAGACGGATAATTCAAATATGTGTTTCACTGCTATTCATGAATCAGATGACGATAGGAGTATGGATCTAAAAATAGGAATGCATTTAAATCATTTTTGATTTTTCTTGTTTGAATGGAGGCTTGTTTGTTTGCTTGATTGTTTTAAAATTGCTTGAATTTTTAAATTCAAGTTTATCCCTTGAAATTTGAATTTTAAATTCAAAAATAATATTATTTTAATAATATATTAAATATTAAATGATTAATATTTAAATATTATTATATTTAATGTTATCATAGGAATTATATAATTAGAATATAGGATATATATATATATATATTAGCAATTAGGAATAGAAACTTGTCCTTTGATTCAATAGGGACATGTCGACATACCCGGATACCCCATGTCGACATGCCTCTTAGAATTTGATTTCAAAATTTGAATTCAAACTTTTGAATTTTCCTCCACCTTTTCACCAACTTCAATGTCCTGGAAATATGTCTCTTGACCAGAGAACATGTCTATAGAATCTCTATTTATCTCACTCTCTTTTTCATCACTTTTCACTTTTATTTCATATTTCAAACTTACCTTCAACTCCTCTCAAACTTCTTCAATGGCCTCTTCAAGCACTCCTAACACCATTAGGCTTCCAAAATTTGTCAAAAACGTTCTTTTTAATGACCCGAAAGCTATCAAAGCTTACATCAACTATGTAAACTTTGGTAAAATTCATACGGAAATTTTTTCTATTTTTGAAGATTTTCCTTCTTATGAAATGGAAAATCTTTTTCAACAATGTTCTATTCTTAGTTTAGTTGATAACAAACAAAATGATTTTATATGTTATCCAAATCTTGTTAAGATGTTTTAATCGAATTTGAATCGTGGTTTTTATGATGGGAAAGAAGGACAAATTTGGAGTAGTGTTAAAGCAACACAAATTGTTTTGGGTTGTGAAATTTCGAAAATATTTGGGATGTAAGTATACCAGAATGAATCTCTCGGAATTTCAAATGAGATTTCATCGCATCTTTGAAGAGGATGACAATTTCGAATTCAAAAATCATTATTTTGCTCTGAAAGCAAGAGTTGTTAATCTTCTTATCCAACACACTCTTATACCAAGATCCGGAAACTACAACAACCCAACTTTCAAAGTTTGCAAAGCTTTTTTGTAATTTTTGAAAATTATGGTATTAATTAGGCTTAAGTTATTTTGGATGAGCTAAGGCCCTAGAATTTTACTACGGGTGAAAACACATTGTATCATGGAATTTATCTCACCCGGATTTTTAATTACTTTGGAGTTGATTTCAAAAGGCTAGAATTTATAACTAGAAAAGTGTTCAACTATAGAAACATTTCCCTTATGCAAATTCCATTAGTGTTTCAACCATTTGAAACACTTACAGAAAAGGAAGAAAGACTTGCTCATAAAGAAATGGAGGAAGAAGAAGAAGAAGAAGAAGAGGAAGGGATGGAAATTGAAGAGGAGGAAGATCAAGAACCTCCTTATAAAGTAATGAATATCCTACTAATCCCACTAATCCATCCAGCAAGACCATTCCAATAATCAAAGAATTATAGTGGAAAATCAAAAGACACTTAAAAGATCAATGAGTAAGAAAACGGATAAGATTTTCACCAAAATCGACATGTCCTTCGGGAAAATTAGTAGAAACCTTGGACCATCATCTTCTTCGTCTTCATCTAACTAGTTTTAATGCATGTTATCTTAAGTTCTATCTTTATATTTCCTTTATTTTAGTTAATATTATATTATCTTATGTAATGTTGACTAGAATTATTAATGGAATCTTTCATTTCCTGTTATTCAACTTCACTTGTCTCTGTAATTGCTTGTTTTTATATTATATAAATTTTAATTTAATAAATTTGTTCGTAATATTCAAAACAAAGCAAAATGTCATTTTAAGCAAAGGAACGTCGACATACACCATCCCTCTATGTCGATATCCAACGGGCAGAAAATAGTTACATTTTCAAATTTCATTTTCGTGTAACTAACTTGTGTCTATTCATTTCAAATGACTTTCTAATCCTATTTATATCTGTTTCTTCCAGAATAAATTTTAAAACATCATCTCTAATCACTCTCTTTCATAGTTCTTCCTATTTTTTGAATCATGGCTTCTCTGATTAAGAATCTAAGTGATAATCTGGAAGAAACTCTCACTTCCTTCAAGAATATTCTTACATTCATACTTTGTAATCAACGTCACTTAGAATTGAGTCAAATACAAATGATCAAGGAGAAAGAGAAACATTTCGACGCCCTTCGTTGGATGATCTCGACCATTAACAAGGACGATCTCGAAAGAAATCCACCAGTCACTCTCGACAAAGATAAAGAAGAAGGGATGACATCAAAGAAGACCCTATCTTTGGAGAAGAAGGATGGGTGGAAGTACCAAGGAATGTCTAGTCATTCTGTAAGTTATTTGTTTGATTTGATTGGTGTGTTTTAAACTTCATTGGCTTAACTATTTGGTATGGTTACTATAAATATGATTAATTGATGTTTGATTTACTTTTTGGATTACACGTATGATCACACTTAGCACTTATTACACTTATATATAGTTTACCCTATTTTATTATGGTTGATTATCTTATAACAAGTTCAGGTATTTTTAAGAAGTTTTTGTTGATGACAAAGGGGGAGAAGTTAGAAAATAATAATTGGCTTTGAGTAAGGGGGAGCTATGGAGTAAAAGGGAGTTATGATAGGAGTTATGGTATGATAAGTATATTTTATAAATACAGGTTGTCATCGTCAAAAAGGGGGAGATTGTTAGGAACTGAGATGTTGGTTTTGATTCCAACAACCTTTTTAGCTTATTTTATTATAAAATATATACTAACATTGTTGTCTAGATAGATATGTATGTAGGATATATATATATATATATATATATATATATATATATATATATATATATATATATATATATATATATATATATATATATGCAGGTATTGATTGCTGAAGACTGATCAGTATAAAGACTCGATTAAAGACTCTAGAGCATCGAGATCAAGATTTCAAGATATGTGTCTAGTTTTTGTTAAAACTTCATAATAGCATGGAAATCTTTATTCCAAATTTCATTTGGGATGGAACCCATTTCTACCTTCTTAGTGACTTACAAACCGACTACAAGTAGCATACAAACCTATGACAAGTGGCTTACAAACCCACGAACATCCTTGTTTTGTACAAATTCTCGAGTCCGGATGTGATGAGATGTTCTACAGGAAGAAGCTTGTAAAACTACTTCAAAAATGGTCTTTCAAAAATGATTTTCCAAACTGCTTTTCAAAATATTTTAGCCTTAAAATTATCTTCTCAAAAAAATGTTTTAGCCTTAAATATTATTTGTTTTTGTTTTAAAATAAACTCTTGTTTTAAACTTCATTTTCAAAAAAAAATTACATTATTTTTTACATAGGGATGTCGACATCATGGGATACCTCATGTCGACATGGTGGCCGTTGAATTCAAAAGCTTCAATTTTCAAAAGAAGTGTCTATTCGTTTAAATCTCTTCACGAATGGTTATAACCTTGGGTGCTTTATAAATAGGCTTCACAAACGAATTTTTTAATCATCTTATTTTAATATTTTGTTCACTTCTTCTTCTCCACAAATCCATATTCTTTAATTTTCATATTTTTATGATCGTGCTGAAATTCTGCCGAATTCTCAAGTGAATCAAATTAGAATCTCATCCTTGTTTGATTCTCATCCGTCTCTCGAAGATCAAAGTGTTATTCAGAGTTATAGGATCAATTTTTAATCAAAAGTTTATCGAGTCTCTCTATAAGGTATGGTTGTGCCTGGAAATCAATTGGGTAATCTTGTGGCCCGTAAATCATGAGAGTTTGCCCCGGACTCGTCAGAGAGGAGGGTACCTCAAAGCCTTTAGAAATTGTGGAATGTAATCTCGACATTGGTATAATAAAAATCTGTATGAGGTGGTTTGCCTTGGTACACGACTGGATGTAGGGTAACTCCAAGCCAGTATAAACTCTGATGTGTTCTTTTCCTTTACTGTTTTTTATTTACTTTGTGCATCTGTGTTCTTTTTGCATTTGTTTGTGTCATAATTTTAAGTTAGTTCATATAAGTCTTGGAATCCATTAAACACTATTCACCCCCCTCTAGTGTTAAATTAGCCTTAAGATCCTTAATCCGCACTCCCTTTCACAAGTGACTGCTTATGTGAGTTAAACAACCGACCATCGAGTCTGGCCAAATTCGTTGATCGTTTCGAAGAGACCGGGATTGGATTTATTATCCGAAAACCACTTCGTTTCGATTTGTACATTACGAATTGTGATATTGTGGAGCTAATGAAGAAGGTGGTTCTGAGAAGATTGTTTTGTTCGGACCCAGAATAACTTGTATGGATGAATGCTATCATTGCATTGTTGCCTGGAAGGCAGTGTTACCATTCCAAGTATGAATGCTATTCTAAAGGTAAAACGTAGCCTCAAGCCTCGTCAACCGAGAATGACTAAAACAGAGAAGATGTAGCAAGGCTAAGTGGGTCGCACCCAATTAGGGTATGTTATCACCTTTCAAGGTACCCTCAAATATATAAAAATTATGGATATGGTTGTGCATGGGAAAGAGAGTGCTTAATAAGGGTGGAAATACCCGGGGTGATAACATATTCAGCACTATCTAGGTTAGGGGTAGGCCGGTCTTGTGTTGGCGGAGGATCACTACAAGGTCCTACGTACATTTTCTAAAGGTGTACTATGACGAGCGGTACCTCTAGTAGCCCAGTCATTGTACGGAAACCATTCTCCAATAAGCGCCATACAGTTTTGATTGTTCCCAACTTTGCTGAAAAGTGAGATGCAAGCATCTCAGCTATTTTCTAATTTCCTTTCTGTAGACACTATTATAATATCAGATGATTTTAATATTAAATGTTTTTGTTATCGTAAGGTAAAAACCCATCGTGTTTATGTGTGACGTGGTCTTACGAGATACCTTTGTTTTCAAAGGATTTTGAAAAGGTAATAATTCGAATTGAGTGTGTTTTCTCACGTTGGTTTTCTAGACTGATTCAGATGTTATTTTATTATAATGCTCGGGTCAGATCTAGTATTACAGATTTAATTTAGGATGCTATGGAGCTCATGAAACGAGCTGGAAGACAGAGGCGTATTCCAGTATTTGGTTATATTCCTCTGTGTGTGTTAGGCTGTATAGTCAGCACTGGTGAGGACAAGTTATTATAACTGTCCTATTTTGATTTGTTTATTGTTGTACTCTAATGATGGTATGTATAGTAACAATAATAGTTCTTTTTGTATAAAGATATGTTATTATCTATTTCATACTGTTTCATTGCGATTGTGAGATTATGTGTCGTTGTTTCTATTTTCTTCTATCTTTCATTTTCCTTTCCCCTAACAATCTGCCTTTTTCGTTAAATTTTGAGTTGACATGTGTGGTTATTTCTCAGCTTAAAATGTACAGAAAAGTGGTTTGTTACAACTTCGATCGTAAGAACAGGGTTTAAAGGTGTCATGTTTCCTTGAGAGATTTTTCTAACATTTAACAACGATCACAAGTTTTACAGAAATTGAATTCCTCTTTGAAAAATTTAGGCCAATGAAAACCACATTAGAGCACCTTTTCTGCTGTTTTCATAAGACCGAAGTGATCACCACAAGCTTGGTCATAACAAAACGAAAGAACACTCTTAATTTCTTAATCTAGGACACAACGTCGAAATAATTTGGTCAAAACATTGCTTAAACAAGTATGTATCATCCCAACCGAAGTACTTGACTTGGGAATTTTTATTTATTTATCATATTTCGACCAAAATGAAGGAGTTTCCTTTGTGACTAAATAGTTCACCATGTCGGAATACCATGGATTGACGAAAACGGAAAGGAGTTGTTCATGAGGAAAGTTCTCGTTGATTGGTAAAGAAGATGGTGCGTCTGGAAGATGCAAAACATGATCAACAACGACATTGTCAGATTCTTTTTTGTCTTTGATTGTAAGGTCAAATTGAAGTAAAAGGATCCAACGGATTAAACAAGACGTAGCATCCTTTTTAGCAAAAAGGTATCTAAGAGCGGAGTGGTAAGTATAATGAGACTTATATGCATGTATTATATATGTTGATATATATTATTTATTTTAAAGAGTTTAAGACAACATAAGTACACATCTATATATACAATAAAATTTTAAATTAATATAATTTGATTAAAATTATTTAACTAAATTAATTAATTAAAGGTCAGGCAATTAACTAAATTAACTAAAGGTTGATTAATTGAAAAAATTAATTAATTAAAGGTTAATTAGTGAAAAAAATACATATATATGAGATATACATGTTATACTATAAAGGTTATAGTAGACATATCCAATATAAAAGTTGTATTGGAATACTAACATAAAATTTAATTGATTAAAATTAATTAAGTAAGATTTAATTAATAAAAATATTATACATAAGACTATTATATAAGTATAATGAAATATAAAAGTTATATAAACATAAAACTTATATGATATGAATGTATAAACTCAATTGATCTCCTCACAAGAAGGATCAAATTTTTATCAAAAAAATGTATAAACTAAAGGTAGGACATTAAAGAAACCTAAATAGACTTAAGGAATAAATACATATATAAATGTACGTATGCCATGATTTTTGATGTGTCTGACACTTGAATCACAAGGATATTTCATAAGAAATACATTGTTCCATAAGTCGATATCACTCAATATAGTATACTAAAGACTATGAATATTTAATATAATGTTTTCCTCTACCATATATTTACATTAATAAGTTACTTGCATACTCCTTAGTTGTTGAATAGACTCAGGCTGGGAATATCGTATAGAGTACTATTAATATATTGAATAAACGAGGTAATATAATTATATGTATTTGTTGAACAGACTCAAGGTACGTATACTATACTTAGGCCATCGTGATATGGTAGTTATGAGTGAATAATTTTGTTTTCATTTGTTGAGTAGACTCGAGGTCGAAATGAGATTAAGACAAGAAGCCATAGGTTTAGAATTTTATGTGATACAAATGGTAAGGAGTTATCCATCGTTTGTGGGGCTATGATTTGTTGAGCAGACTCAAGGTCAAAATTCCAAGACATACAAGTCCTAACACCCACTAGTAAAATAGAAAAACTTCGATGCTTCATCTTAGGGTTTAGCGAAACATAAAAGACTACCAGGAGCCTTATTAGGAAAATGAAATGACAACATTTAACCTTTCAAATACTGTAAGAACATATGCTAAATAATGCTATAATAATCTACATTAATAAATTAGTGCATTTGAATTGAATGATAAAACGTTTATTAATTAAGATATACAAATGAACTATAATGAAAATTGATAAATAGAAATATAAAATATACTTACTAACAAATGATCATTGCATGTGAAAGTTTCGACATCCATGCAAGCACTTAATTTTGCAACTACTTAACATGTTCATAATTTCATCACTTATTGTTTATTTAGTCGAGACCCTTATTGCATTCTATGAGTTTCAAACTCTAAAAGAAATACAAGACTATGGATATTTGATCCATACACTATCGCATATAAGTGTTATATAGGGAAAGGACATAGTTCATAATGTACGATACTTTAATGATATTAGTTCATTTGAAATATGCCACGGTACTATGAGATCGGGTATTCAATTTGATTGATTACATAAAATATTCTATTGGGTTAAATGTAACATAAGACCAAAACTACAGTATAAATTAAATAACTCGATCGTTGAAATGTCGGCTTGATCGGTCTACGTAAAGTGCAAGACATTTGATGTCCTTATATGTAAAGGATAATCAAATACACTTTTGTAAAGAGTTCATTATGATATTGTAATAAAAGTTTTCTTTCGAATTGTTTGACAATTTAGAAAGGGAAACGAACGTATAAAAGTAAATGTGCTTTAAGGTATAGTTGGGATGAAGAGAGTGAATGGTCACTTCAGTTTCATAAAGAAACATCAGAAACAAATTGTAATAATGATGATATGATACTTAACATTGGAATAAGAGTTATTATTTCTATTTCAAAATGTAATTTTGTATAGAAAATTATTTTCTGTGCTATTTATTTCTATATGTTCAAGATATTTGATCAAAGAACTCTCCATTATAAACGTGTTACAGTATATAAAATAAATATTTTTTTATTAAGTGGATGATGAACCTCCATATTCAGTATGCTATTATAGCAATGGAGGAAATAGTGAGAGCATGCCATATAATACTTATTAATTGCATCAAGTAACGAAAATTATTTTCGTAAAACATAGCAATCATTATTTATGAAATAATGATTATTTTTTGATGTCAGCAGAGCAATAGACATAGTTATATTTTAATGTGGATATTATGAATAGTTTTATGATATACAACTATAATGTTGCACTTTTTTTCATAACAAAATGATGCATTGGAAAATAATGGAGTATATGAAATTATTTACAATTATTTTAGAATTATGGACTAAGCTGTCGTTTTGAAAAATTATTTTTATTATATGATTATGAATCACATGATACTGGCTAATTATATTTCAAAAAATTAAGGGCTATGCACCCATTTAGTGGGAGCATCGTAAGAGTTGATGAACTCTTTGAATTGGTTCATATTGATATATGCAATTGCAAGTTTATTTTATACCAACTGGTTCCACGTACTTGGTTATATTCATCAATGACTCATCACCGACGTGGACATGTGTATTTGATACACATGTGGTATGTCTATGTTAAGATCATATAGTATACAATGAAAGTAAATAAATTAACATGTAATAAAATAAAAATGATTCGATTAGATCGAATGTGTGAGTATATATTGGAAAGTACTCCGAACATACCTAAATGAATAAATAATCAACCTTAAAAGTTACTCTTTCCTATGATATATAATGATGCAATGATAGAGAGCAATCGAACTTTGTTGGAGAGAAGTACAACTAATTGTGAGTGAAGTTGGGTAAATTTCTTTCTGTAAGGTCATGTACTTAATAGTAGTACACAAGGTTAATATCATTTCATCTAAATAATAGTTTATAAATCATACAAGATAAAGATTTATAATAAAACCCAACATATCCTAGGCCAAAGAGCTGGCAGGTTTTACAAGTCGAAAGACTGCTCATAATAATTGTTCGTAAGAGATTTTATATGAATCTTCCCAAAAGGAGTTTGGGAAGGACTGTTATTGAATGATATATTTATGTTTTGAACATAAGTTTTATAATTGAAACCAAATTATTTTTATATACAACGAAATTCATAAATATTTATGAATACCTTTTTTGTTGCATTGAGAAAAATTGTTGTTTTATGAGATACCAACTTCATAGTGAAGGGATTTCTTTAAGAAATTATTGGTACGTAGTAAAATGGAATTGTATGGGATCCAAACATAAAATCGATTACATGAGATGAAATGAAATAACTAACCTAAGTGAACACATCACATTAGATTGTCTAAAAATATTCTCACACACTATATTATGTTTTTCTTATCAATGTCAAGAATAATAATCTTCCGCGGTCAATTAAACCATTAAGAGTATTGACTATGATATAGTATGATATACTAATGCAAAATAGATTCTAAGTACATCATCAAAATATTATTTTGAAAGTTCTACTTAAAGGTTATGATCCATTGGCCGTAAATATGTCTTTAAGAGAAAGATAATTGTAGTTGGAATATTGTGAGCCATACCGATAAAAATAATACCATTAATTTCGTTTGTTGAAATTAACGCAACAAATTCACCATTCGATGTACTCAAGTAAGTTCAGATTTTACTCACAAAATGTAACGATCCAGGATTTAAGTCATTTGAATTTGAAATATTTAAATAATCTGAAATATTGAAAAGTTGATTTTATAAGTTAAACAACTTATAATTCAAATTAAGCAATTTATTTGGTAGTTGAATTGTTAAATTGAATTTTGGGATTTTTAAAATAATTAAATCTTGAATTTAATATGAATGGATATGATTTTGGAAATTGATTTAAATTTCTATCTGAATAATAAAGAAGATATTAAACTTTTAAATTTGAATTAAAAGTGATTAAACTGATTTTGGAAATAACTTGTATTAATTGACGTGTGAAAATAGTTTAATGGGACACTATATCGAAACGGGACGAAATCTGTTCCATTGGATTCGTAATAGTGAATTATAATATGTCGTTAAATTTCATGGCAATTGGATGCATTGTGTGGTCGCACGAATTAGAAACGTGTATAAATTAATTTTAAGAATTAATATAATATAATTGAGTTTGAAAAGCTATCTTCTGTATATGATCGAATAAAGTCACGACTAGTTCCAGTGTCTTTAGAATAGAGGTATTGCATATAGAACGTTAGAAACACGCCTCGTTTGGAGTTCGAGATTTCTGAACATTTAAAACTAGATATTTTCTAATTTAATATATATATATAGCCATATCCATAACATTAGCCCATACCCATTTTGAGCATGCCCATACCCATCCATACCATTCTTCCCTATATATAAATTACTTTTTAACTAAAGATTTGGTTCATTTTTTTAATTTAAATTCAAACCTCTCTCATAATCCAATGGCCCTCCTCTCTCGGCGCCACCACGTCCACTTTTAAGCATCAACCTCAACTAACGAAATACGGAGGCCAACAAGTGGAACAACGTCAACGGTTTGGCCTATTGACGTGGCTTTGGGCGGCATTGTTGGGGGGAAGGGAGGGTCATGGGGCGAGGCGTGGTCAGGGGATGCCTTCGTCGAATTCGTGGCGATCTTCGGTAATGCGACGGTGTCATGACAAGCAAAATGGGATCGCGGTCGATGTTTTAGCCTGGAACGAGATGGGTTGAGAGGGAAAGGGTAATCTAGTTAATAGTTTATTAATTAAAAGTTAATAATAATTTAATTGTTTCGGTTGTTTATAAATTCCTAACTTTTCCAATGAGGTCCAAATTGAATGCAACAAGTTGCATTGCGATCGTATTGACGAATACTATGCTGTAGAGTTGGGTTGGCTGGATTTGAAGGTCGTAGGGAATTGAATTAAAACTGAATGCCTATTCAATTAAAAATGAAATGAAGAGCTTGGGTGACTTCAATCAAGATGAGTTAAGTTCATATTTTTTGTTTGCCAAAAATATTATATAGTCGGTAAAATTTATTTATTGGATGTGTGCATATTTTTTTATTGATTTTTATTGGCTGTTTGAATGATTTACTATTTTATTAGTTGGTTTGGATATATTCCCACTCCTAGATCGGTTGGGACCCTATTACATTCCCGTGTAAGAGTGGATGACCCTTTGTATACAATCCCTCCTCGAAGTGGTTTGTGATGACCTACAATTCCATACCGTTTGAGCCGACAATAAACTAGACATATCTGACCCAAATTGCACGAAAGCTTGGATTATCAAGGGTAATAAGAAAAATAAGACAAAACAGAATCCCACACGAATGGAATAATATATAATATTTAATATATATCTTTACAGGGGAAGATTTTAAAATACATATATCGAAGTCTAAGCTAATTCAGCTTGGACAGCTATAAACATCTGTCCTTACAATTGCGGACAAACATCAAATAAAAATAAACATCAACGGATAGTAGAATACGTCCATATATAGACGAATATCTCCAACTTCTTTGGAAACTTTAATCGACTTCAACTAAACCTGAAACTACTCAGATCTGATCCGAGTACTGAAAATACTCGGATCAGGCTTGATAAACCAGCATGAGAAAAACTCAGTAGTAATGATAGTGTCATATATCATCCTTTGAATAAAATTCTTTGACAAGAAAGAGTATCTCATAAGACCACGCCCACACATGGACGGGGATGGGTTTTTACCTTATGATAAGTAAAATAGTTTTATATCAACACATTTGATATTATTTATAATGACATTATTTTGAAAACATTTGCAAATAAACTTATTAATCTTAGTCGAAATTGTTACGAATATTAAATTCTGGCATCTTAGGTTCTACAAACAAAACCGCAAGTTCTTATTGGAGAATGGATTTCCATATAAATGACCAGGTGAAGGAACTACCATCTGATGGGTACATCTCTAAACGTATGTCCCGAGGAACCATCACAAAGCTCCTCTACGAACACAAGACCAACCTTCCTCTATAACTAGACAATACCAAATATGTCATACACCAGTCGTTATCGACCTTTAACTGAGCACTCTCTAGCATACAAACCACATTAATTTACATCCTGAACATTATAGCGGGAAGAAATATATCTGGAAGGGGATGATCATACCCTAATGGGAATGACCCACTTAGCCTTGTCGCATCTACCATTTTTCAGTCATTTTTGGTTGATGAGGCTTGAGGCGACGATTACCTTTTCACATATCACATCATCTTTGAATGCCCCATTGCCATTTCCGTTGACTGCTAATTGCCTTCCATAAAAATATAACTCTTGAGCTCGTATGTCTCAAGGAAGATGTTAAGCTAAGAGAAGTTGCATTTCCTGCCACCACAAATGTATGTTTGTAAAAACCAATGCACGTAATTTTAGAAAATGCACTGTTAGACATCCATCCATACAAGTTCGTTCTGGGGCTAAACGAAACCGACTTCGCCATTACTAGGCGAGAAGCCCATGTGTTTTCGAGGTTTTTCATCACAAAGAGACCGCTGCTACAATTAAGTAATTTAGGAGTTTATCCTTAATTAATCAACAAGTAGTTCTTCGTTATTTTTCATCTCTATATCTCCGTCTTCAAAAAGCTTCATTCTTCGAATACGTCAATTGGTTCGAAGTGGTTTTCAGATAGAAAACGCCCAAATCTGACCCTCGTTCCTTCAAAATCCAGTTATCGATAAAAAGTGAATATGAGTGTACATGATTTATTAAGCCTCTTTTCACTTTAATTCTTTTTATTAAATCCCTTTTTAATCTTAGGTTAATTCTAAGTTCATTCACTTATCATTTGGGAAACTTCTCATATTTTCTTACTTATCATTGATCAAGAATTTCTTAACTTTTATGGATCAAAAACAATTAAGACATCGTTTGATGTAAACCCTAAATCAATCTTAGAAAATATTTTTGAGTAAACACGATCATAGAAATCATTCTAATTTTACTCAACATCAATTTTCGTATTCAACAAGTGTTATGTACGGAATAACGGTGAGATCACCTTTTAAATTCCACGAATATGATGAATTCCCTCTATAGAATTTAATACCACGTATAAGAAAATCTTCTCTATGCAATCTAAGTCGTAGTTTATTCATTTTGGAGATTGCTTAAATTTTGGATAATACTAATCTTCTTTTATTTTGGAAAAACTTAATATAATCTTTTTAGAGAATCTAAGCTTTCCTTTTGATTTGTTCCACCCCTCTTCTAAGAAGAGGAAACATGGGACAGTAAGTTCAGGGCACTAGTTTCTCCATTTCTAACCTTAGTTAAACACCTTGTTTTATCTTTCCAGATCTCACAAGCGGGACAAATGTACTAGTCGTTTCCACATACTCAGTTATTAGCTTTTATTTTGGAATTGATTATAAAGTTCCAAATTATCTTTTAAATACTTAATTTTCTTTTTAAAAACATTCATAATTGATTCTAGGAAGAATCGTTAAGTTTAAACTTTCTTTTAAAAAGTCGTAGAAACGACAGCTGAAAAGTGCTACGGGAAGTGCTTTATAAGCTTATTTGAAAATTCATATTTTCCAGTGCAAATCATTTATAAACTATTTAAATAGATTTATCAAAAATTTTTCCATACTTTTCTATAAATAAAAACGTTCATTTAAATAGATTTTACGTTATGGTCACTTAACCGCATTAGCGTGATTTTTCTAGAAAAGTGAGTTGGACATAATTCACAATCTACCTGATGAAATCTTGATTTCTTTTATTGGTTAGAAGATATGGATATAATAGTTCAAAATTTTCTTGTCTTAAAAAATTCCGAGCTATATCCCACTCTATAGACTAATTTGAACTTTTCGGCGTGAAATCGCAAACTACCGTTACGCGACGCGCCTAGTTTTAACTTTTTTTTCAATACTTGAAATAATTTATTCAAATTAAATTTTATTACTTATAAAATCATCACCAATCATTTTAAATTAGTTTTTTTAATTTTTAAAGTGTCTAAAATGTATTTCCAATATTTCCGTATTATAATATTATTTTATTTCTATTACTTTAATATTAAATTTTAAAATCCAATTTCAATTCGATTTCAATTCTAACTTCAAATTAAACTAAATTAAAACTTTGATTTCAAATATAATTTAAATTTCAACCTTAATATCAATTTAATTTTCAAAATCAATTTCAGTTTCAATTTTACTATTCATCTCAATTTCAATTTAACTTTCCATTTCAAATCCAATTTCATTTCTAATTTCAAATTCTATTTTATTTTAACTTTAATTTCAATTTCACTTAAAAAGAAACTTATTTTTCCAAAATATCTCATAACACCAAAATTGGGTCTTATTTAACAAAGGTGATTACTTTGGTGAAATAAACGTAATCACTATTATAATTACCACTACCACATCCAAATCAACCAATCACATCACATAATCACTACCATAAACACTTGCTCTATCCAAACATAATGCAAACATAACCAAACATCCATAGAAACATTTTAAAGAGATGTATACTCGCATATGTCATAAGATGATTATAAAAAAATCAAAATGCGATCTATAAAAACGATGAGAATTTCTCACCTTCCTTTCAAGTCTGTCAATATTTTATGTAAGTTATGTGCGTCTCGAACTAACGTGCTATTTTTTAAAAGTCTCGAATTTGCTGCTTTTCTTTCTCTTTCCTTTTATTTTTTTTATTTTTTTATGCATGTGCTTAGGAGGGGGTATGGAGGCTACGGCCTAGGCTATGAGGTGTGTGTGGCTTCGTATAGGCGGGTAGGTGGGGGTGTGCGTGTATTTTGAGGTGGGTAGGTGGTTTGGGGGCTCAGCCTTAGCTATAGGTGGTGGGTGGAGCTCGGGTGTGGGGTAGTGGAGCTTGGCTGTTAGTTTTAGGAGGTGGGTAGGTGGTGAAGGAGGCATATATAGGTGTTGTGGTGCTTGGTTGAGGTGGTGGAAGGAAATTGAGGAAGTTATTGAAGTGGAAGAATGGTGGGGTATTTATAGTTGAAATTCACTACACAAATTACCTTATTACCCTTTTCTACTTTTTTGACTTTTAACCATATTAAAAGCACCTTTCCAATGCATGAAAAGAGAGGTATTAAATATGAAATGATGTTAGGATTTGATTTTTTCCTTAATGAATTAATTTTGCCTTTTTCTTTACTTTTTAAATTACATAAATACCCTTTTTCTCCTTTTCCATAATTGATAAACTTGTACATTAATGAGAAAAGAGAGGTTAAGTCCTTTTTGTAATGATTATGTTCAGTAATTTAATTTTAATTATAAATTGTCAAATCATGTTACTTTTTTAATTATTTGTAAATTTTGACTTTTCAAAGTGCCTTTGTTTTTATATGTTAAAAAATGTAAGTATTATATGTAATATATATGTTATAAAGTGCATATGTTTATTCAACATTACGATAACTTGTTTTGGTTGAAAACAATGTTTTTGCCGACAAATTTACAGTCAAAATTTGACGTTTTTACTAAACTATATATTGATGTAAACCAAACATAAAAATTAACATTTTTACTTCTTTAAATACATTAAAGCACATCTATTCGTATTTTAAATCATATTTAAATAATATCAAAATCTCTATTTTTACAGTACATGTAAAACTGACAAAATGCGACAAAGTTTGGATGTTTTGTAGAACGATTATAAACATATTTTTAAATCCTTAAATATACTCCTATTATCTTTATTAAGTGATTTTAATGTGATTTAAATTTTCAAAAAAATATTTAAAACTATTTATTTTAGCATTTATTTATTTTTAACCAAACTTAACTTTTGCTGATTTGTTCTAAAATCCAAATTTTATACCTTTTTATTATTAACTATAAGAATAAATAATTTCTCTTTTATTATTTATTACATACAACATATTTATTTATTTAAGTTTTAAACTTTTTTAGATTTAAAAATAAACAAAATCTCTCATTTTCAAAGTTGCGAAATTACAGATCGTTACGTTCTCCCATACTTAAAAGAATTTCGTCCTCGAAATGAAAATTAGATAAAGGAATCTATCTCATATTCGTATCCTCAAACATTCTGGCTTATTTATACTGAGATAGAAAATAAAATGCACATAAAAAGATGAAGGTTGATATCATAACAACACTAAAATAAATGATTTCAAACATACATACAAAGATTCTCCATACTAATCTGAGTACTTATCACATACTTTAGTTTATATAAACATACATCAAATGAAACTTCTATTCTACCAATCCTAGTGTGTACTGCACACTTAAGATAATATATACAACTATGAAATAGACTATACTTCCAAAAACAACAAAAATGATACTATATCAACATAAATGATACTATAAGTTTATAAATAATCCTCCTCCCTCTTCTCCAATTCCTTCTCCTTCCTCTTCTCCGATTCCTCCTCCTCCCTCTTCTCATCCTCCCTCATCTCTGACTCGGCCCTCTTCTCTATTTCCTACTTCTTCTTCTTTATCTCCTCCTCCTCCATCTCTGATTCCTCCTCCTCCTCCATCTCTGTCTCCTCCTCAACCTTCTTCCCTCCTTCCTCCTTCTACCTCATCCCTTTCGATTCCTTCTCTTTCTTCTTTTATTACTCAACCATGCCTGAACTCTATGAAACAATCATTGTTGTTACCAGATACAAATTTTCCTTCTCTATCTGATAATACGAATCCAAGGCTGATTAATAATTCTATTCATTCCACAATGGTTTCTGAAACTGACAATAAGTGGTTATCTCTATTCAAGAAAAAGCCTAGAAATGCTGGAATTTTTGTGCCTATTCAGTTTGATATTAAGAAAGTGGCTTACCGAAATCTTTACCTGAAGAAGTTAAAAGAGAAGGAATTAAAATACTGGTGTAATCATTTGGTTGGTTTTTTCTTGGATGGATCTCTTTCTTAATTTACTGTAACAAAGTATTTGAGAAGTGTTTGGAGATTGAATGGAGAAGTTGATATAAAATCTGATAATGAAAATTTCTGTTTCTATTTCTCGAATGATCTAGACAGAATGAAGATATTGCAATCCGATCCTATCTTTATTAAAGGTAAAATGTTCATTATAACAACTTAGAATCCATCTATGGTTATGTTCAAGAGCAAATTAAAAAAGTTCCAGTTTGGGTACATTTTTATAGAATTCCTCTGATTGCTTGGACTTTAATTGGAATTAATTGGTTGGCTTGTCATGTTGGTAAATTGATATGTCTTGATGAAAGTACAGAAAAATTGACAAGATTCAAGTATGCTAAAGCTTTGATTGAGGTATCCCCTGATCAAGAACTTCCTGAGTATATTGTTATTGATGATTTAGGTGACAGCTATCCTCTTGTTAAGATTGTATATGATTAGAAACCAAAAATTTGTTATAAGTGCAAATTGTTTGGACATGAAACTAAGGATTTTTTAGGAAATCGTAAGGTTGAGAGATCTGAAATGTTTTCTGGAAGTGAAATTGGAGCATCTGATTATAGTGAATATATTGAACAGAATATTAAGCAAGGAAAGGTTCTGAAGACTCACAATTCTGGAAATTTAAATTTGAAGACAATGAAAGTCTGGAGGAGGAAGGAAAAAGATCAAGAAGTTCTTAATGATTATAATAATTGGAATAAGAAATCTAATAAACTCTAATCTAATATTGGGGAGAAGAATTTGGATCAAAATCAGAAAATTCAAAAGAAAATAGAGACCAATATTGACAATAGTATTTCAAGTTTTAGTAATGAGCAAATAAAATTGGATGGTATGGGATATAAGGAGAATATTTCAACTTCAAATTCTTTTATGGTTTTGTCAGATGTTTGTGAAGATGCTATTAATAATGAGTTAATAAAAGAAAATGAGACCTCTAATTCTTAGTCTGGTATCAATTAGGAAATTGTTGTTTCATCTGAAAATCATGGCACTGTTGCTGTTAACTTGTTAAAAAATAGCCCTGTTACAAAGGACTCTGCTACTACAACTGAGTTACTAGAACATAAAGAGATTTTGGTAGAAAACTCAATTTTAAATATGGAATGTCAAAATCACAAGGAAACGGCAAACTCAAAAAATAACAAGGCTTTGGAATTACCTGTTTTGTTAGAACAAGGACACTTTGCAAATGATATTATTTCTGTGTCTTTGAAAAATAGTAAAGATGTTATCACTGTAAAATCTTCTCCTTATATTAATATTACTCCTCCTGACCACCTAATCTTACCACCACCTTGTAATTCAAAAAAGGATATTGTGGAACAGGTTATATCAATTAATAAAAAAAGGAAAAAGAGGTAAAAAGAAAGTCTCTTTCAATGAATCAGCTGATGATTTTAATAATGGGAATAACTATAAAATTGATGATGTTCAGCCAAGAAGTAATAACGAGTCTGCAACATCTTACAAAGAATCTTCAACTCATTCAAGTGAAAATAGACATACAAGGAAGCATCCTACAATTCTCATATCTCCTAAACTATTATGATGATGAACAACAATATATCATATTGGAACATCAAAGGAGGGCATTTATTATCAAAGCAATCAAAAATGAAGAAATTGATTAAAGAACAAAAAATACAACTTATTGCTATCAGTGAAACAAAGTTAAACAAGACAAAGGCTGGAATAGCTTGCAAAAATATTGCTCCAAATTGGCATATGAAGATAATTTGCAAAGTGCTCCATATAAAGAATTTTAAAACTATGGAATTCAGTTTTTTTCAAAATGACAAAGTTAATGGAAGATGATCAAACTATTCATTTCAATGCTATATCCTTACCTTCAAATGCATCTTTTCTGATTACATTTGTTTATGCTCAAAATAGTCTGGATAAAAGACTCTCATTTCTTTCCAATATCTCTTCTCTTGCTCATCCAAATTTACCTTGGCTAATTCTTTGAGACTTTAATTGTATGTATTCCTCTGATAAAAAAGTTGGAGGAATCCCTCTATCTTTGAAAGATATATATCCTTTGAAGAAAGCCCTTATCAATTCATCTCTTAATCATATTTCATTTGTTGGCGCTGAATATACGTGGAATAATAAAAATAAAAATGGTCCAAGAACATTCTGTAAACTTGATCATGCCTTTCATAACATCCATTCTATAAACTTATGGCCCAATCTTCTCTACAAATTCTTAAATCCCTCTATTTCTGATCACTCTCCTATTACTCTATCTTGGGGAGAGAATGCTACAGGGAGAAATCTAACTTTTAAATTTTATAAATCTTGTACTAATCACAAAAATTTCCCTAGCATTGTTATGTAGGTTTGGCAGGAGGTAATTTTTGGAAATCCACTATATATTTTAAAAACAAAGTTACAAAAGTTGAAGGCAAAGCTAAAAATCTGGGCAAAAGAAATTTTTGGAGAAGGATCAAATGCGGGCTAAAGAAATTTTTGGAGAAGGATCAAAAATTTCTGATGGAATAAGAGAGAAACTTTATTATATTCAGCAGCAACTTCATAATGATCCAATGAATTCATTATTGCTTTGCAAAGAAGCAGATTTAGCTAAAGATTTACATGAGGCATTGGAGTTTGAAGCTTTGATGAGGAAAGAACTTCTGCATGATATTATTGTAAAGCAAGGTGATAGGAATACAAAATTTTATCATAACTCAATCAAAATTAAACAGGTCAAAGAAAGGATTTTGAGTATAACTGATATGAATGGAGTAATACAAGATAATGATGATTCCATTTCAAAGTCTTTCATTGATTATTTCTCTTTTATACTTGCTAATCCAACTCCAATGATACCAAATCTGTTCCCTCTCTTTAAAATGCAAGTACCCTTCCTGAATAAGAAGCAGGCAAGTGATCTGATACAAGAAGTTTTACCTGAGGAGAATAAAAGGGCAGTTTTCTCTTTAAAATCTGATAGTAGTGGTCACCTGATGGTTTTAATGATTTTTTCTACCAAAATACATGGAAAATAATTAAACTTGATGTTATCAAAGCAATACAATATTTCTTCTGTCGTAACAAATTGCCAACTGGTGTAAATGCAACAAATATAGCTCTAGTGCCAAAATTTTAAATCCAGTCAGTGTTTCTGAGTTTAGACTTTATTCATGTTGCAATGTTCTTTACAAAATCATATCCAAGATAATAGCAAATAGACTTCAAAGTGTTTTGCCTTCAATTATATCAAGCAACCAAGTTGCATTGATGCCTTACAGAAACATCAGTGATAATATTTTGCTAACACAAGAGCTTATAAGAGGATATGGAATTGGGAATATATCACCTAGATGTATGTTGAAACTTGACATACAAAAAGCTTTTGATTCTATTACATGGAGTTCTATTACAACAATTCTTTCAAGGATGAATTTCCCTAAACCAATGCTAGCATGGATTTATACCTGTATTTCTACAACTCACTTCTCCATACTAAGAAATGGATGTTCTAGAGGAGTTTTCAAAGGAACTCAAGGGGTACGTCAAGGTGATCCAATATCTACTTATCTGTTCATTATAGTAATAGAAGTTCTAAATTCATTGATAATTGAACAAGTGAAAGCTAAGAAGATAGAGTTGCATCCAAAATGCAAGGAACCACTCATAACCCATCTGCTGTTTTCTGATGATCTAGTCATTTTTACTAAACCAACTATTTCAAATATTACCACTATACTTAAGGTATTGGATCAATTTTATGCAATTACTGGTTTGAACATAAATTTTAATAAATCACACATTCTAATAGCTGGTCTCAGTTGTGGCCTGAAAGCTGATATTATTAAACACTATGGTCTAAAGAGATGCAACACAATGCCAGATATCTTGGATTACCACTTATTTATGCAAGAATCACTAAATCTGACCGTTTGTCTATATGAGAAAATTGCCAATAAACTATCCATTTGGCCTAACACAAAGCTATCTCAAGTAGGAAGATTAGCCATTGTTCAGAGTATTGCAAGTGCTATGGCTAATTATTGGATGAGACAATATATTCTTCCATGCAAACTTGTATCAATGATTAATAGTGCACTGAATAGATTTCTATGGCATGGTGATCCATTTTCAAAAAAGCTAATTCCAATATCATTTAAGAAGATTCAATTGCCAAAGGATAGAGGTGGTTTGGGAATAACTAATATAAAGATATGGAACATTGTAGCTATCTCATCATACTATGACAAAATACTATCAAGAAAAGAAGATCTCTGGACACAGTGGATATTAAAGAACCTTATAAAAGGTAAGGATTTTTGGTCTATGAATATTCCCAATTTATGCAGCTGGAGTTATTCTGAAATTAAGAATTACTTTTCTGCCAATCATTCAATGCAATCCACTTGAGAACAGTGATCTATATTTCTGGTCATCTCCTTGGGCTAGACCTGGTTTGATTATACAAGAAATTATTCCATACTCCTTAAAACTCCAGTCTGGCGTTCCTTTAAATGCTAAAGTTACTTCCTATATTAATGATGGTTCAGTCGTTTTACCTTATTATAGTTCTAATCAAGCCAGAAATTTATGGCAATATATAACATCACTGCCTCTTTCATCTTCAAATCTTAAAGTACTTTGGACTAATAATGGAAAGAAGCATACAATTTCTAAAGTGTATAAAGCTTTGTTAAATAATGCTAATTCAGAGAGCTTCCCTTGGGCAACAAGAATTTGGATTGAAAAATCACCTGCAAAAGAAAATTTATTATTATGGAAAATTATGGCAAATGCACTTAATACTAAACAAAAATTAACAAGTTTGGGTGTAATAAGCAATGAAGATTGTGTATTCTGTCAAAAGCATCTTGAAACTAATACTCATTTACTTTTTGAGTGCAACTACACTTTTGGAATATGGTGCAGGTTACTTGCAAATGGAAATTTTCACAAACCTGTTAAAAGCTCGAGAATTGAATGGTTTAATATTTTCAAGGCAACAAGGTGGAAGTCTTCTAAGACAGAGATTCTTATGATTATTTTAAAGATTTTTGCATATGAGATATGAAATGAAAGGAATAGGAGAATCTTTGATCTGAAAATGCAAACTGCAGCTACTTTATACATTTCTGAGTGACGAATATATTGGGCAGGGTTCCCTTAGCCCATTGCTTTTCAAAAAAAAAATGAATACATCCACATTACCCATCCCCTGCCTTGAGCATGTACTACACCTGAGGTCTATATATACACACATATCAAAACATAAGTCTAACCCCTATATCTTAGTGCCTACTATTTAAGATAACTATCCAACTACTATATGGACAGACGTAAAACACCATACTATACGTGATAATTGATTCGATCTATTATTTGGGTCCACAACTTTACTTTCGAACTAGTATCGATCCCTCGATTTTCTAGTGCAGACTTTGATCAGACTTCTTGATCACAAACTCTTGCTTTCCTTGCATAGCTCTCAACTATGATAGTAAACTTGAGTACATAATCACAAACCCTCATCAATGCTCACTGTCAAACATCGAGTGATAAATCCTTTTTTGGATTGGTGTAAACACCTCAAAGTTCTGTACTCAAATCATATATCAAAAATTTATGTGCCGATATGATCTACGTATAACTTATGCATTTATTCACATTCACTTTCACCTAATATATTTCTTCAAAATTTCTATTAATCCAAGTTTATTTCGCACCATTTACCTTCAAATTAATCCATTATTACTTAAGCATACAAATATGACTTAAACTTGTGTAATATATCTTTACTTCCTATCAGTATATATATATATATACACACAGGTATATATATATATGTATATGTATATATATATCCCCAAAATTCAAACCGTTATTACTTCAATTAGGATTCTTAACAAATGTGGAATTATACTATTATCTCAAATTAGAAAGTTATTAAACTTAATCCTTAGTTTTATTTATCTGAGGTCTTAATTTAGCTAACATATTTATCTTACCCATATATTAATAAGACAACTTTACTAAGTGTGCATCTTTTTCCTACTAATTCTATGAATATCTACTTAATTTATTTGCCTATCCATTTCTAAATCAATTTTCTTAACCTTAAATCCATCAAATACCTTTTAGTTAATTTGTGAAACTTAAGTCACATGGTATTTCTTATTTAAGCATTTTCATCCAACAATTAACATACTAACCATATTATTCAAAACTTCCCCTTTTTCCAACTTTTTCTAACCTATCCACTTTCAATTTTACTTTAATTTTGAATTACAAATGTTACCCTAAATGTATCACTAATTCAAAGTTTTATATTAGGATGATAATTCGTATATCTCTTATTCCTGAATTTCACTTTGATTTTAACCTAATCAAAGTGTCTAAATTTCAAATTATCTTATCTCCTTTATAAGATATATAAATTACCATTTTATATTATATTTACCCAAAGTTTCAATTTAGGCTTATCTTTTTGATAAGAATTTTTCTAAGTGTGCATTTTCTTTTTTACTTTCTCTAATTACAACTTATAGCTTCAATATTATCATCAAATATCTTATATTCAAATTGTGAATTTTACTTCACAAGATATTTGTACTTAGCTTTTAAATTCGTCGATTTTGATGATTATTAAATCAATATTATTTCTTAATAACCAAATGTCCAGACGTATACGATTAAAGTTCTAAATTCTAGCTTTCAATTAACTGATTCTATATAGCATATTATAGTCAAATCGTGCAAATCTAATCACAATATATTCATATTTTAGTTTTACTAAGATAAATTAAAAAATATCCTTAATTTTTAACCTAAAAACAATAATATTCCCTTAAAATTTTAAAATATAAACCAGAGATAAAGTTATTTCATTTACCAATTTATTTTAAACAAAAACAATTTTATGAAATTAACAATTAAGTGCTCATATATAATAAGCTCAACCTATTCTTGGGTGCTACTAAACCTATCTCTAATGAGCTACTCGTCCTAGGATATTGCTAATCCTATCTCTTATGAGACTTACCCATATTAGGCTTCGGTGTTCGCATAACCAAAAGTTCTGATACCAAATATGACGACCCACAATTCCGTACCCTTTGAGCCGATAATAAACCACACATATCTGACCCAAATTGCATGAAAGCATGGATTATCAGGGGTAATAAGAATTACAAGATAGAACAGAATCTCACATGAATGGAATAATATATAATATTGAACAAATGTCTTTACAGTGGAAAATTTTAAAAAACATATATCAGAGTCTAATCTAATTCAGCTTGGACAGTTATAAACATCTGTCCTTACAATTGCGGACAAACATCAAACAAAAACAAACAACAGCGGATAATAGAATACGTCCATACATAGATGAAATATCCAACTCCTTTGGAAACTCTAATCGACTTCAACTAAACATGAAACTACTGGTTCTGACCCGAGTATTGAAAAAAAACTGGATCAGGCTTGATAATCCAGTGTTAGAAAAACTCAATAATAAATGACAGTGTCATTTATCAACCTTTGGATAAAATCCTTTGAAAAGAAAGAGTTTCTCATAAGACCATGCCCATACATAAAAACAGATGGATTTTTACCTTATGACAACTAAAACACTTTTATATCAAAACATTTGATATTATTTTCAATGACATTTCTTTGAAATTGCAAATAAACTTATTAATCTTAACTAAAATTGTTACCATTATTAAATTCCAGCAAACTAGGATCTACAAACAAAATCACAAGTTCTTATTGGAGAATGGATTTCCATACAAATGACCAGGTGAAGGGACTACCTTCCGATGGGTAAACCTCTAAATGGATGTCCTGAGGAACCATCACAAAACTCCTCTACCAACACGACACCGGCCTACCTCTATAACAAGTTAGTACCGAAAATGTCATCTCCCGGTCAACGGAACACGCTCTAGCATACAAACCACATTAACTTACATCCCAAACTTTCATAGCGGGAAGAAATATTTCTAGAAGGGGATGAACATACCCTAATAGGAATGACCCAGTTAGCCTTGTCGCATCTACCCTGTTTTGGCCGTTTCCGGTTGATGGGGCTTGATGCACGGATTGCCTTTCCACATATCACATTTCCATTTCTATTGACTACTAATTGTCTTCCACAAAAATGCAACCCTTGAGCTCGTATGCCTTAAGGAGGGTGTTAAGCTAAGAGAAGTTGTCTTCCCCGCCACCACAGATGTATGTTTGTAAAAACCAGTTTATGTAATCTCAGAAAATGAAATGTCGGACATCCATCCATACAAGCTCGTTTTGGGATTGTACAAAACTAAAGGTACTTTCCTTAACCATTACTAGGAGAGAGGCCCTTTTGTTTTTGAGGTTTTTCATAATAAACAGACCACTGCTACAATTAAGTAAACCAAGAGTTTACCCCAATTAGTCAACAAGTAGTTTTTCGTTATTATTTGTCTCAATATCTCTATCTTCAAAAAGCTTCATTCTTTGAACACATCAATTGGTTCGAAGTGGTTTTCAGATAGGAATCACCCAAATCCGACCTCGGTTCCTTCGAAGTCCAATTATCGATGAAAATTGAATATGAGTATACAAGATTATTAAGCCTCTTTTACTTTAATTCTTTTTATTAAATCCCTTTTTAATCTTAGAGTAACTCTAGGTTCATTTACTTATCACTTGGGAAACATCTCATATTTTCGTACTTATCATTGATCCAGAATTCTTAACTTTTAAATGGGTCAAAAAAAATAAGACATCGTTTACTATAAACCCTAAATCAATCTTAGAAAACATTATTGAGCAAACAGGATCGCAGAAATCATTCTAATTTTACTTAACATCAATCTTCGTATTCAACAAGTGTTATGGACGGAATAGCGGTGCGATCACCTTTTAAATTCCACGAATATGATGAATTCCCTCTTCGGAATTTAATACCAAGTATAAGAAGATTATCCTTATGCAATTCAAGTTCTTTTTTATTCATTTTGGAGATTGCATAAATTTGGATAACATTAATCTTCTTTTCTTTTGGAAAAACTTAATGTAGTTTTTTAGAGCATCCGGCCTTTACTTTCGATCTGTTGCACCCCTCTTCTAAGAAGAGAAAACATAGGCCAGGTAAGTTCAGGGGACTGGTTTCTCCATTCCTTACCTTAGTTAAACACCTTGTTTTTTCTTTCCAGATCTCACAAGCGGGACAAACGTACTAGTCATTTCCGCATAATCAGTTATTAGCTTTTATTTTGGAATTGATTATAAAGATTCCAAATTATTTTTTAAATGCTTAATTTTCCTATTAAAAGCATTAATAATTTCTTCTAGGAAGAATCGTTAAGATTAAACCTTCTTTTAAAAAGTCGTAGAAACGACATCAGAAAAGTGCTATAGAAAGTGCTTTATAAGCTTATTTGATTTAAATGGCTTTTTTATATTTTAAAATTCATATTTTTCACTTAAAATATCTTCTAAATTATTTAAATAGATTTATCAAATTTATTTCATATTTTTACATAATTAAAAACGTTCGTTTAAACAGATTTTATGTTATGGTCACTTAACTGGATTAACGCAATTTTTCTAGGAAATTGAGTTGGACATAATTCACAATCTACCATATGATATACCGATTTTCTTTTATTGGTTAGAAGATATGATATAATAGTCCAGAATTTTCATATCTCAAAAAATTCCAAGCTGTATCCCACTCTATGCACTAATTTAACTTTTCGGCGTGAAATTGCGAACTACCATTGCGCGACGCGTCTAGTTTTAACTTATTTTTCAATACTTGAAATAATTTATTCAAATTAAATTTTATTACTTATAAAATCATCACCAAACATTTTAAATCAGTATGTTCACTTTTTAAAGTGTTTAAAATGTATTTCCAACATTTCCATATTATAATATTATTTTATTCCTATCATTTTAATATTAAATTTTAAAATCCAATTTCAATTCGATTTCAATTTTAACTTCAAATTAAACTAAATTGAAACTTAGATTTCAAATCTAATTTCAATACTAATTTAAATGTCAACCTTGATCTCAATTTTAATTTTCAAAATCAATTTCAATTTTACTATTCATCTCAATTTCAGTTTAACTTTCCATTTCAAATCCAATTTCACTTCTAATTTCAAATTCTATTTTATTTTAACTTTAATTTCAGTTTCACTTAAAAAGAGACTTATTTTTTCAAAATATCTCATATCACCAAAATTGGGTCTTATTTAACAAAGGTGGTTACTTGGGTGAAATAAACGTAATCACTATTTATAATTATCACTACCACATTCAAATCAACCAATCACATTACATAATCACTACCATAAACACCTGCTACTATCCAAATATAACCTAACATCCAGAACAATATTTTAAAGGGGTGTGTACTTGCATATGTCGTAAGATGATTATAACAAAATCAAACTACGATCTTTAAAAAGCAATGAGAATTTCTCACCTTCATTTCCACTCCATCGATCTTTCATGTAAGCTACACGCCTCTCGAACTAACGTGATATTTTCCAAATGTCTCGAATTTGCTGCTTTCCTTTCCTTTCTCGTTTTCTTTCCTTTTTTTAGTGCGTGTGCTGGGGAGATGGTATGGAAGGTGCGACCTAAAATATGGGGTGTGTGTGGATTAGTGTAGGCGGGTAGGTGGGGTGTGCACGTGTTTTGAGGTGAATAGGTGGTTTGGGGGGCTTGGCTATAAGTGGTGGGCGGAGGTCGGGTATAGGGTAGTGGAGCTTGGCTGTGGGTTTTAGGAGATGGGTAGGTAGTGATGGAGGCATGTATGTGTGTTGTGGTGCTTGGTTGAGGTGGTGGAAGGAAATTGAGGAAGTTATGGAAGTGGAAGAGAAGTTGGATGTCATGAAAATGATGGAAGGAAATGGATTAGAATAAAGAAGGAGATGTGTGAAAGAAAGTGGAAGAATGGTGGGGTATTATAATTGAAATTTGCTACATAAATTATCTTATTGCCCTTATCTACTTTTGTGACCTTTAACCATATTTGAAACTCCTTGCCAATGCATGAAAAGAGAGGTATTAAATGTGAAATGAAGCTAGGATTTGAATTTGTCCTTAATAAGATGATTTTGTCTTTTTTCTTTACTTTCTAAATTACATAAATAACATTTTACTCCTTTTCCATAATTGATAAGCTTTGAGCATTAACGAGAAAAGAGAGGTTAAGTCCTTTTTGTAATGATTATGTTTAGTAATTTAATTTTAATTATAAATTGTCAAATCATGTTACTTTTCGAATTATTTGTAAATTTTGACTTTCAAAGTGTTATATATTATAAATGTAAGTGTTATATAGTTTGTACATATGTAATATACATGTTATAAAATGCATATGTTCATTCAACGTTGCGATCACTTGTTTTGGTTGAAAACAGTGTTTTTGTCGACAAATTTAACAGTCAAAGTTTGACATTTTTGTTGAACTATATATTGATGTAAACCCAACTTAAAAATGAAATTTTTTACTTCTTTAAATTGAAACACATCTATTCATATTTTAAAATCATACTTAAATAATATCAAAATCTTTATTTTTACAGTATATGTAAAACTGACAAAATGCGACAAAATTTGGATATTTTTATAAAACGATTATAAACATATTTTTAAATCCTTAAATATACTTCTATTATCCTTATTAAGTGAATTTAATATAATTTAACTTTTCAAACAAACATTCAATAATATTTATTTAAGCATTTATTTATTTTTAACAAAACTTAACTTTTGTTGATTTGTTCTAAAATCCAAATTTTATACTTTTTATTTATTATTTATTATATACAACATATATGTTTATTTAAATTTTAAACCTTTTTAAATTTAAAAATAAACAAAGTCTCTCATTTTCGAAGTAGCGAAATTATGGGTCGTTACACGGTTGTTTTGTATTATTTGATTATATACTGTATGTGATGCATGGTAACAAGTTGGAGGGATCCATTAGATTCCTTACATGTTGATTTTATTTTTCATATATTTTCATATATGATGTGTTGGATGCCATATTTGATGAAATGGATGATTTTTTCCGATTTAGTGCTATAGTAGCACTAGGCTATGTATTTAGTATTTTGAAATATTATAAAGTGAAGATTTAGTATTTAAAAAGATTTTAAATGATTTTGAAAACTTATATATTTTAATAATTATTCTTGAATTACTACAATAGAGAAATCATTTTAAATTAAAATAAAAGGTATGATTTTTAGATACTATAAATCAATAGTTTTATAAAATATTTTAAATAGAGATTTTAAACTGCAAAATAACGATTTTTTAAATATTAAAAATAAGCTCGTTTTTATAATATAGAAATATGGCTTTCAAAAGAAGATAGTGATATTTTGATATAAATATTTATTACTCATTTTGTATAAAGTGATACACGCACATACATAAATATTAAGATTTATTTATAAATGTGGAAGTTTGTAATGTGATAATGTGTAAAATTGACATTCTACAAATAAAGTGAAGATTTGTAAATTCGTATTTTATTAATAAAAGGATAGATTTATAAACGGTGTTTATAAATAAAGTAAAACTTGTATCATTTGATAAATTGAGAAAATAAATCACAATTGTGTATTTATAATAAGTTGTGGGATGTTGTTTTAGAAAAATAGTTGACTCTATTTTGAAAATTGAAAGTGAGTATAGATTTAGAGATGTTAAACGATATGTTATAAAATTGAAAGAGATATATAAATACATTTTTATAAATATGGAAATGATTACGTTGAAATTTAAGTATGGATTTTTTATTAATGAAGTATATTTATGGTTTAAAAGTTGTTATTTGTGTTAATATTGTTTTAAAGCTGTTTATCAATATTTTAATATTTTTAAAAATTAGTTATTTAAATTATTAATATGGTTTAAAATTATTTATAATTATTTATCAATAAATTTTTGGAAATTAATTATTGTTATTTTTAATAATATTGAAGATAAATTGTTATTGTTTTTATTAAGAATGTTTTGAAATTAATAATTATTATTTCTAAGATGTTTTGAAGTTAATTATTATTTATTTATGATGTTTATTGCTTCATAATAGTGTTTTAAAGTAAATATAATTTATTTATAAATGTTTTCGAGATTTATGAACAAGGTTTTATAAACAGACGTGGGTTTTAGAAGAGAAATCCTATAACATGGTTTGGAAAATTTAAGGGAAGATTAGGTAAAGGGTAAAAAGAGCTTTATAAATGGTCCTAGATGTTTATAAAAGAGTTTTAGAAATAGGTTTATAGATTTATAAAAATAGTTTATAAATGGCTTTATGGATATATAAAGGGTTTATAACTGATTTTAGGAATGCATAAAAGGGATCTTTATAAATAATTTTAGAGATTAATGAATAGGATTATAAATGGGTTAGAGATTTATAAAGGAATTTATAAATTGTTCTAGAACTTTTGGAAAAAGAAATCTTCCTTCATTCCCTGAATACACTTATATTGTTGAAATAAGTATATAGATTTTTTCCAAGTATAAAAAATATAAGGGTTTTGTGGGTATATCCTCGTAAAGATATTTTGAGATAAATATTTGGAAAGTGTTTTAGTTAATGTAAAGATTAATTAAAGAGGCTTAGTATGCTTAGTGCTTAATCGGTGTCGCTTCCTTTGAAAATTTGATCTTTGATTGGATTGTTTTTTAATTTGATAGTTAAATAACCGATTGTCAAATGTTGGCCAGTTTATAAACTAATGTTGTCCGTTTGAAAAGACTGGGATCAAATATGTTATTCGAAAACCACTTCTAATCGGCATAAGCATTTCGAATTGGAATATCTTTAAGTTAATTGAAATGTAGTTTTTGAAGTGCAAGGGCTTCTTTCTACTAATCCTGAGGATATTCTCAAAATGGATGTAGCAGAAGTGGTGCCTTCGGTTTTGTTCAACCCTAGAATAAACTTGTATGGAGAAATGCTAGCACTGCATTATTGGTTGGAGGGTAGTGTTAGCATTCCAAGTTGGAAATGCTATATAGGTAAAATGTAGCCTCGAGCCTCATCAACTGCGAAATAACAAAAATCGGGCATGTAGCAGGGACAAGTGGCTCGCTCTCAGGTATGGTTATTCCAAAATCTAGATCGATTGCTATCTACTCATATATGGTTCAGGGCCCATTAAGGGAAGGGGTGATCATATTCGGTATCAAGTGGCAGGCTAGTCCTGTGTAGTAGAGGTACAAGATGTTCTTATCAGACCCCAGTACATTTTATCTAGAGATGTACCATCAGAAGGTAGTTTCTATCCTTATCATAATATAAAATCATTCACAAATATGAGCTTTAAGGACTTTGGTGTGCCTAACTATGCTAAAACGTGAGATGTAGGCATTTTAGCTACTTTTTATATTTACTTTGAATTCCTAGGCGTTATTATAACATCACTGAATTTTCTATATAAAATATTTTGGTTATCGTATGGTAAAAACCCATCTATATTTATATGCAGCGTGGTATTACGAGATACCTTTATTTTGAAAGAGTTTGATAACTTTAAAAAAATCCAACCGGGTGTATTTTCTCATGCTGGTTTACCAGACTGACTCAGATGTTATTTAATTATAGTGATCGGGGTCAGACCGAGCATATTTACAAATTGCTTTTGATGCATCGGGGCTCAGGAGATGAACTGAAGGTCTTCAAGACGTATTCCTGTATTTATTTAATTTTCTGCTACATTGTTGTTGAAATTATCAGTGTTATGAGAATAGGTTGTTATAACTATCGACTGATGATTGGTTATTTGTATACTCTGATTGATGTATGTATACTACAGTTTCTCTCTATAAAGATCATTGATAATATATTATATATGGTTCTGCTGCGATTGTGAAACTGTGTTGTTTTCAGTTCCTTTTTCTCTTATTCCTTCCCCATAACTATCTGTTTTTCTGTTCAATTTGGATTAGACATGTGTGGTTTATTGTCAGCCTTAATAGTGCGGATTGGCATACTTACTCACCTCGTCCTTTACAACAACCAACTTCCTCTGGTCATGCTACCGAATATTATTCGGATTCTGAAATACAAGAAGCTCGCGTTGAACTAACGCAAAATGAATCTTTTCATGATTTGGCACTTAAAAACCAAAAGATAATCATGGCTAACCAGCGAGCCTTAAACAAAAATATGATTGGATTGGAATGTTCTTTTTCAGTAAGGATGACAAAAACGGAAAAGACTTTGGACAAAGTAATCTCTACTTTAGGGAAATTTATGCGCAAATTACGTGGTCGATCGTCTTCTTGCTCATCATCCTTGCCTTCACCTACACCTCCACCTTGGGCTCAAAGACAAATTTATCACTCTCAAGCTTCACCTGAAGGTACGTCTTATGATAGAGGTGACAAAAGGATATCGCCTATGCAAGAACAACTTGACTAAGAAGAAGAAGATAGTGATGACATGTACATGTCTGATACTCTACATTTCCAACAACAATTGTACATTGCATTTCAAGGCCTCTCAATTTAAGAAAATGAGGAGTACAATGACCAAACACATAGCCGGGCACATACGAATAGGATTTGTACTCGTGTTGGGAGTACTACGAGAATTACGGGAGCTTATCTTACTCACATAATCAGTATAAATAGCATTTCGTTTTATCTTTTTACTATTTTTCAATTATCTATTCTTATGTTGTTTGTTTCACTTTTCAAAACTTATGCTACATTTGTATGTAATTTTATTTGAACTTCCCTAATTGATTTTTCCTGATCTTGATATATAACATGCCATGTCTATTTAATATTTCTATATCTTATATCATCTCCTTCCATTTTAATAATAACAAAGGGGAAGGAATATGTGCATATACAAAGGGGGAGACAAATATAATAATACTTCCACTTTTGATTGTATAATTTTCATCATGAAAAAGGGGGAGATTTTTAGAACTTCTAGTTTATGTTTTAATGATAACAACTACACAATCATATATATATATATATATATATATATATATAGACACACACACACACTTTATCAAGATTACAGGTTTATGCTACAAGAATACACCATGCTTGAAGTTATTGAGTCACAAATAGAAATAAAGTTAAACAAAGATATATCGCCATACTACAGTTAGTAAGGTTATTCTACTATAAAAGAGTCTTAGATAAAATATTGTTAAGGTCTCCTTGAGTATATATGCATATACGATCACACACTATTTCATATGCATCGAAATTAAGTTGGAAAACTGATTTTATAACTCACGGACATCTAAGATACAACTATAAACATTTGTGACAATTCTGGGGTAAATATTTTCTGAAGTAGCAGACGTATGAGGTTTTACCACAGACACTTGTCATATAAAACAACTGTCAATTTTGAAAAGACAATTTCGTTTGATACAAAAAGAAATCACCCTTCACCGAAAGGTTGCGGCCATTGAAATGAATAAATCTTCTTTGATAATATCAACTCTTCATCTGCACTCTTTTGAATCTATAAATACTACTTTGATTGAGATGAATCAACTAACTTGATTTAAATGAATCTTTTCTCCCTTGATTTCTTAACACTTTAGTGCCTATACATTACCTACATACCCTCAGTCTATTATAACTAAGTTATAGTTTTGGTTAAACCACTTCTTACAACTCAAAGCATTCACATTCACATACTCAAAAGAGATCATAGGAAGATTTGCACTATCAATCAAAAGCCATATTATTTGGAATACAAGATTGTCAGAGATATACTTTTGTATTAGCCTATTCCTTGGGGTAAAGCGAGGGTCAATTGGTTAAAGAACATAACGAAGGGGTGTTTCGGGACTGGATGTAGGATGGGAGGTCTGAAGCGGTATAAAATATCCGGTGTCATCGTTTCTATTATTTGTCTTTCATTTAATTATTATACTCTACTTATTATAGTTAATAATACACGCATATGCACACGTACACTCACACAGATATATATAAGTTGCATTATTTATAAAGATCATATAGACTTTTACTCTAACTTACTTCGATTCAAAGCACGTCATGTTCGAAACAAGGCACACTTTGGGGGTTAAGTATTATCCGGCCATTTGACTAAGTTATATTCAGATTGATTGGACAAGTTAAACATGATGATATGCAAGACAAGTAGCCTAAATAGATGATCACGAAGACCAGAGATTAAGCATAGACAACAGTATGAAGTATCGATCAAGTGAAACTAAGAAATAGACTTTATGGAACATTCTAAGTATGGATTAGAGCTTCCATTAGACAGGGATCAAATCGAATCACTATGGCTATGAACAGTTTGAATCAGCAGTTTACCTCAATGGAAATTGATCTATCTCTCTATAAACATGAATGAAACTATGCAAACAACTCTGGAAACATGAAACTATAATTGAGGGGTGTTAGTCCGTGAGATGATGGTTCTGATGACAACAACCTTAGAATAGATTATAAAATATAAATACTGACATTATAAGTTTAGATAATATGTATATGCAGGATTTAACCATGCAGGTACCAAGAATGAAGACTGCACAGTATAGAGATTCAAGATATCGAGATAGAAGACTCATGAGTATCAAGATTATCAAGAGTTCAAGATTTCAAGCATAAGTATTTTTATTAGGAATTTTTGTTAAAACTCGTAGAAAAGCACTGGCATCCTAAAATCCAATTTATTCGTGGAATGGAATCCACTTCGAGCCTGTTAAAGGGATGGAACCCTAAGTAGAATGGAACCTACGAAAATCTAGTGGAACATTGTTTTGTATCCACTAATTTTAATTCAAATGATTTTAAAAAATTATCTTGTTTTTAAAATGATTTCAAAACTTTACTTTTATAAACATCAAAACCCTCTATCCTGATTTTAAATAATTTTAGCCTCAAAATTATCTTTAATTTCAAAGTCAAATTACTCCTGATTTTAAACTATCTTTTTGAATTATATATTTAACTTTTATACTTGGATTTAAATATAAAATTATAGTTAATATATATATATATATATAATTCTTTATATTTACTTATGAATTTTAACTATAGTCAAGTATATTTGTAAAGTTTAAAATAGTTTAATATAAGATAACGGTTATTTTCAAAGAAAATCAAATCACCAAAAATTGCTTTGGGATGTCGACATGCCTAGGGTAACCATGTCGACATGGTGTCAGTTGAATTCAAAATTTAAATTTCAAAAGAAGTGTCTATTCGCCATAACTCTTCATGAATGGACATGGCTGTTGTTCTTTTATAAATAGGTTCAACGAATTTTAGATCAGATTTTATGGTTTTTCACTCCCCCTCTTCTTCCACATTTCTTAATACATATTCTTACCATTACTCTACCGAAATCAACATTGAATCAAACTCGATTACTTATAGTTTGATTCTCTATCGCTATCTCTACAAGGTTCTTAGTGCTATTCAGAGTTATAGACTTCTTTGTTAATCTATTAAGAGAGAAAAGGTGTGATTGTAGCCTTGGAAATCAATCAAGAGAGAAAAGGTGTGATTGTAGCCTTGGTAAATCAATTGGGTAAACTTGTGGCCCGGAAATCAAGTATCTCTACCCAGAGGATAGAAATTCTGGAGGGTGTACCTCATAGCCTTGAAACCGAGGGTGTAATTGTACAATTGCTTTTGAAAGGAAATCCGTACTTGTGTTGCGGGACTGGATGTAGGGTAACTCTGAACTAGTATAAAATTCGGTGTGTTCTTTCCTTTATTGCTTTTATTTTATTTCTGCATCTGTGCTTCTTTCTGTGATCATATCTGTGCCTGTATATTGTGTACATCGGTGTGTAAATTAACATAAACTCAAAAAGATTTAGTAATTCTTTATTAACACTATTCATCCCCCTCTAGTATTAATCCTAGCCTTAAGATCCGTAATCTGCATTTCTCACAATTGGTATCAGAGCAAGGTTTACAAAGTTTTATAATATGGTTTTTGAAAAGTTTTCAAAATGGCTACCAACACTGGTACTGTTACTAACACTAGTATCCCTATCACTAGTTCATTTGTGGAGGGTCAGTCTACTGTCAGACCACCACCTTTTAATGGCAGTAACTATGCATATTGGGCATGCAGGATGAAAATGTATTTACAATCTATAGGATTAGACACTTGGAATATCACACAAACTAAATATTCTGAACCCACAACTAATTTTGCACAGTGGACTGCTGAGCAAAAGACTATTGCACAAAATAATTCTAAGGCTGTGAATATTCTGTTTTGTTCACTAGATAGAAATGAATTCAATAGAGTGTAAGTTTGTAAGTCTGCATATGAAATCTGAAAACCTTTGCAAGTTACTCATGAAGGAATAAGCAAAGTTAAACAGACCAAAATTTCCATGCTCACAAATCAGTTTCAATTATTTAAAATGAATCCTAATGAGTCCATTTCTTATATGTATAGTAGATTTCAGGATATTGTGCATTCTCTAATATCTATGGTAAAGGAATTTTCTGAAGAAGATCAAGTCAGAAAGATTTTAAATTCTCTAACTCTAGAATGGGATCAAAAGACACTTGCGATCGAAGAGGCAAATGACATCAGTACTTTAAAGATAGAAGAATTAATTGGAAAATTAATATTGTATGAAGTTTAAATGATCGGGAGAAGAGAAAGTAAAGCATATGAAAAGAAATCAATGGCATTCAATGCATTGACCGATGAATCAGACTCAAACAGCGATAATGATGAAGAGAGAGCCTTTATGACTAGAAATTTTAGAAAATTCCTGAAATACAGAAAGATGAATAATCTTAAGAGAAACAACTATAAGAATTCTGGAAATCAGAATGTAGTGCCAAATAATGACAAATGTTACAACTGTGATAAACCAGGCCATTTCAAAAGAGACTGTCCATATCCAGATAGGCAAAATTCTCCTATGAACAATGATCCAGCAAAGAAACGGAAGTGTGCATTTACTGCTAGTCCTCAAGTGATGATGATCAGAAGACGGATAATTCAAATTTGTGTTTCACAACTGTTCATGACTCCGACGAATTCAAAGAAACAGACTCAGAAAAAGGCACACTTTTACAATACAATTGGTTGAAATTGCTTGCTTAGAATTAGTTGCTTGATTGTTTGATTGATTGATTTTGATTTGGTGTGTTGTTTGAGTTTTAAAATTTGTTTTCTATTTTTTATTATTATTTCATTATTTTATTATTATTATTATTTTAACAGTATAATAATATTTTCTGAAATATACTTGAAGTTTAATAATATTTCAAATATGTATATATATAGGCATTAATATATATATATATATATATATATACATACTAGAGAACTTAGGAAAAATCAATTCATGAAAATTCAAAGGCACATGTCGACATGGTCCCTACCATGATGTCGACATGGGTACCTGAATTTGAATTTCAAAATTTGAATTCAAATGTTTGAATTTTCCTCCACCTTTTCACTTCATTCAATTCTCTGAAAAGCTACCTTTTGACCAGAGAATATATCCTTTGAGAATCTATTTATTCACTATCTTTTATCATATCTTTTCACTCTCATTTTCAAATTCAAACTCTCTCTTCATAACTTCAAGCTCTCTACTCTCTACTTTAATGGATTCTTTAAGCAACCCATCCACCATGAGAATTTCCAGAAAAATCAAAGAGCAATTATTCAATAATCCGGAGGCAATAAAAACATACATCAATTATGCTAACTATGCCAAAGTCCATCTCGGAAAATTTGCTACTTTTTAAGATTTTTCTTCTTATGAAATTGATTCTCTTTTTGCAAACAATGGAGTTGTTAGTCTTGTTGATCTTCTCAAAATGATTTTGTTTTCTATCCTAATCTTGTCAAAATTTTCTATGTGAATTTAAATCGTGGATTTTATGATGGTAATGAGAATGAAATTTGGAGTAGTGTCAAAGGCATTAGAATTGTTTTGAATTGTGATCTTTTGGGTATTATTCTCAAGTGTAAGAATTCGGGAATGAATCTTTCTAACTTTAAAATTGATGAACATGATCGTGAGACACTTCATCACATTTTCGAAAGAGATGATGATTTTTAATTTAAAAATATAAATTTTCGACCAAAAGCAAGAATTGTCAATCTTCTTTTGCAACATACTTTGACCCCAAGATCGGAGAATTTTAACAATCCTACTCCAAAAGTTTGCAAAGAACTGTTTGCTATTTTTGGAAATTATGACATAAATTGGGCGCAAGTTATTTCGGATGAACTTCGTCCCAAAAATCTTGAAATGGGTGAGAATACTTTGGGATTTATCTCACTCAGATTTTTAACTATTTTGGAGTGGATTTCAAAGGCGAAGAATTTGTTTCTAAAAAGGTTTTCAATCATTCCAACATTTCGCTTATGAAAATTCCATTTGTTTTTCAACCTTATGAGACCATTATCGAAAAGGAAGAGCGTTTGGCTCATGAGGAAATGGAAGAAGAGGAGGAGGAAGAAGAAGGGGATGAAATGGAAATTGAAGAAGAAGAAGAAGAAGGTGAAACCTCTTTGGAAAGTATTGAGTATCCTCCAAATCCGTCCACCAAAACCCTTCTCAAAACCAAAAGACTATTGTTGAGAATCAACAGATTCTTAAAACGATCCGTTAGTAAAAAATTGGATAATATTTCTTCGAAGATGAACAAGTTCATTTCAAAATTCAGCAAGAAACTTGGACTATCTTCATCATCTTCATCCACTAACTAGTTTTATCTGCTCGTATCGTGTTGTATTTGTTTTGGTTTGCTTTATTTCGAATATTCATGTAATTTGTTGTGTGCTTAATCGTTGTATTATCATTGTATGCAACGAAATGAAATTTCCTTTCTGTTATCTACCTTATCTTATGTAACAACCCGCATATTTATCGATTTTATATTTAAATATTTTATCGATACTCGAAATTTAGTCCGAAAAGCTACTTTTTGCATACGGTCGAATTAGGACTCGGGACCACTCCCATTGAGTTCAAAATGCCGTTTGCGATCTTTTTGAGTATAAACTTTGATATGTTTGGAGTTAGTGGAATTTTGCCACTTTTCACTTAGGGCTTTGGTTTGGACTGTGCCCAGTAACCCCACTTATTAACTCAGTCCATGCCCTCTCCTCTTCATTTACTTCCTTTCTATTTTCCTAATACTCAAGCTTTTATAACAATGGAGAGTGGAATGGGAAATTGAAACTCAAGCCCTAGTTTTCTTTTGCAAATCAAGCTCTAGCTCCAAATCAATAGAAGAAGCTTTGGTAAGCCTCCTCTTCTTCTTCTCCAACTCATTCTCTTATCAATTTCAGAAATTCCTAAACCTAACTTTGGGAATGTTCTTCTTTTAAAGCTTAGAATCAAGCTTCTTGAGTTGGGATTGAAGAGTGGTTGATTCTCCCTTTGCTTTCAAGCTTCTTCTTCATTGTTTTTGTGAAAAGGTGAGATTTTTATCTCACATCTATGACTATAATTATCTTTGGTTGTTAGGTATGAATTCCTAACACCTCTTCATGTGAATTAGCTTTTGATTTGGATTGGTTTTGTGAATATTCCAATTTTTAGGGTTTTAAATCAAATTTGTGTGAAAATCCTTTTATGAATGTTTGATCATGCTTTTGATGATGCATGAGGAGCATATAGGGTCGGGTTGCCGTTTGGGATAAACCCTTAGAGCCAAGGTTCGTCCGGTTGCATTTCGAAAGAGTTTGCTCTTCATTTGTATAGGCTGAAAAACAGCCCAGGCAAGATTCAGTCGACTGAAAAGTCTGTTCAGTCAACTGAACCTGGAACCCCAAAGTTTCCAGGCATGATTCAGTCGACTGAATCCTCTGTTCAGTCGACTGAACCTGGAAACAGAAAGTTTCCTGAACCTGGAAAATTTCCAGGTATAGGGTCAGTCGACTGAAAACTCTGTTCAGTCGACTGAACCTGCTGTTTCAATCCAGTTTTCCTTTTTGGATTGGATTTCCAATTTAAATCGATTCGTGATGATCCTATTTGTTGTTATCATTTATTATGACTTTGATGACTCCTTTTTAGGGATTTTTGGATATCCATTTCGATGGATTCTTTATCGATTTGTTTGAAATTTATTCACGTCTTCGTATGTGAATTTTGATGATCGATTGTTCTACTATCATCTTTGTGATTTGTCACTTCAAAATATACAAAGGTTTCAATACTAGTAGTAAACATCAAAACTCTTTCTTCGAATGATTTCGACACTATTTTATTACAAAGCTCATTTTCTCAGACCGATTTCCAATTTATTAGTATATACAAACCTTTACCTCACTCGTATGAGAAATCTAATTAAACGACTTAGTAAAACAAGTGGTATGAAACGCTTGCGTTTACTTCGTCGGTTAATTCTTGGACTTGTTCGATTGAATCCCTTGTGACAATTTTCTAGTGGAGATCTACAATTTGTTCATAAATATTTAATTTAAGCCAGTGGTTATGGGACATGAAGCTAAGCTCATATATTTACTAGCTTACTGAAATTAACACTTCTTGATGATCATGACGATCATTTTTGTGATTTAGACTAGCAATTGTGCGATGTCTCTTTGTCTACGAGGGAGACTAGACCCCGTTTCAGTGTGATTTCGACTCACACATGTGGGGTAGCGCCCCATGGTCTTCGGGCCGTTCGTGTGTAAAAAATTAATGGCTAGCTACCATGAGATAGCGTCTCGTTCGTGTGATACATATGTTGGTGAGTATTCATGCTCCCGTTCGTGTGATAGGCCTCCTCCCCCTTTTTTATGATTTCTGGATTTCATGTGTTGATTTCTGGAAATTTTATGCTTCACCAATTTTAGTGATATTCATTGATATGATTTATCAATTTTTGTGCATTGGTGAATTCGTGTGTCATTGACTTGTTATGAATACAAGTTTTGGGTATGAAACCCCTTTTTGGATCTTTGAGAAGATTCTTGTGATATTGATTAACCTCATGTTGATTTTCAATTACATACTTATAGTAGTATGCCATTATGGTTATCATATGTTTATGCCATATCTCTTATTTTATATCATGGCATCTGATATTTATCGCTAGACTGATCCGTTTATTATTTTCTTATGAAATAATACTCGGGTCAGACCGAGATGTTACAGGTGCTTCTGCTTGACTTCTCCCCAGGGATTCATTACTCTGACTTTTGGCTAACTACTTAGATTAGTAGTTTTTCTTGTAAATATTTGAGATATAGACTCTATGGTGTATACTTATTCTTTTGTATAGCACATGTTGCTATTCTTTGGGGTTATTGTGGATCTTTCTGACCACTACTCTGATGAACACTTTTATGTGTTATATATATTCATATCTATTTCCGCCTTTGTGATATGAATTATCTGTGACTGATTTGTGTTATGTTTATTTCTATATTTGTTTCCAAAGACATTATAGCCACTGTGTGGTAGCTTTGAGTTTGTGTCGGTATGTCGGATTTCCTCCTGAAAGAAATGCAAGTTATATTTTATCTGGCATATCGGTACTCGCACAAAGCAATTATACAGAAGGTCGCTCCTCAACAGCCTTATTCTCCGTGCTAGTTGATGGCATTACTCGTAGTGTCCTTGGCTAGCGTGGGTATAGAGGGGGCGTCACATCTTATCTCCAGAACAAATGTTAGTATATTATGTAAATATATATATACACACACACTTATTCACAAAATCAAATCACTCACAAGTTTTCACTAACCCATGTTGACATCCCCTATATGACCATGTCGACATGTACTGGTCAGAAATGACAGTTGATTTTAAATTTGAAATTTGAATAACTATCAAATGTCTATTCATTTCAAACGAATTTCTACACCTATAAATACCTGTTTCTTCTAGAATTCTTCACTGAAATTTATTTCTTATCACCTATATCCTTTATTTCTTTCACAAATTAAACTATGGCTAATCCTATTCACAATCTATCCGAAAATCTTGGAGAAACCCTTAATTCGGTCAAGAATATTCTCTCATTTATTCTACGTAGCCAGCGTCACTTAGAATTGAGTCAAATGCAGATGATCAAGGAACAAGAAAGGCACTTCGATGCAATACGATGGATGATCTCCTCTCTGCACAAGGATGATAACGAAGCACATCCTCCTGTCTCTCTCACCATCGACAATGAAAATTGGGATGCAATTAAAGCAGACCCTATATTTAAAAAAGAAGGATGGGTGGAAGTTCCTCGTAACGTTTGATTTCATTACTTTGTTTGATTTGTTTGAATTGATTTGGTTTGAATTTGTAACGACCCTAGATTTTTATTTAATTTAAATTAATAATTAAATGAATTTTTGAATAAAAATTTGTAAAATTAATTATAAATGGCAGCGAGTTTCCCCGATTCAAATAGGAAAAAATATGTAAAGTCACATGGATTTGAAAATTTGTATATATGTGAATATATATGTATATATTGGATTTTAAAATAAATTCTTAAATAAATGATTTTGAAAAATAAATAATATACTTTGGACACAAGTATAAAAATAAATAAATTGATTTAAAAATTTATAAATGATGATAATTTGAGTTATATAAAATATATGTGTACAAAGAGAAATGTAAAACAATAATTATTAAAGTAAAATTCATGATAAATATTTAAATTAAAAATAGAAGTAAAATAAATATTTGAGTTATAAATAGAGATAAATAAAAGTTAAGTATGGAACCAAACAAACAAGACAACATGTATTAGTTGTAAACAAAATAACAAACAAATACATAAGTATGCAAAAGAATCAACAAGTACAAAATAAAGTAAAGAAATGGTGAGCATGTAGATATGCAAGGCTGAAGGACATAAGAATGTATAGTGTGAAAGTGAAAGAAAACCAAAGCAAAGTAAAAATATAAATATGTAAAGTGATCAGTAGGCTTGCAAAAGTGGTAATGCAAGACAACATATATTTTTCAAAACATGATAAGTAAAAGCAAATAAGATATGCATGTAAGCTAAGTAGGGAACACAAGCAATAAATGCAACATACCTTAGTACATAATATTATATCTCTAGCCCATGACTGAAATCATCAGCCTCCATACTCACTATCAAATCTCTACCTAGTTTGTACAGAAGGAAGAAAAATAATATCACATTGTACAAATAAAATATCACCTGCACACTATCTTTTTATACATCTACTTCACCATTTCGTTCAAAATCAAAGCTAGTGCAAAGTTTAAAGGAAAATATGTCTTCAATCAAAAAAAAAATGAAAAATCAGAAGTAACATCACTCAAACTCAAAACATCAAGCAAAGTTTCCAATAATTCAGACCTGAAGCATTTCCAGTTTCAAGCCTGAGTCTTCTCTGTTCTTCTTCCAAAAATATAAGTGAGTAACTTCATATATAATATTTTAAGCTTCAATTTAGTTGTATGGTAAAATCTGGGGTACTTATAGCTGTGAAATGTGTGTATATATACACGTAATTCTCTGAATAAGTTTAAATAATGGGTGCGATCTGATGTTCATTTTGTCCTCTGTCTTAGTTTTTGAAAGCATCAGATTTTTGTTTCAAAACTCAATTGCATTTGATTTACTCAATGGTTGGGCTTAGCATTAAAACAAACATTGTTAGTATAACATATACTTAAGGTACAAATTTAATTAAGTTGAAGAAATTTTGAAGTGCTTCTGGAAACCAAGAAGAAACTGGGCAAACTCAAAATTTGTCAAAATATAAATCTCTGGTTCCATGAATTCAGGTATGTAAGTCGAATTCACACACATTAATATGAATTTTAAAGCAGTAATTCAGATTTTTAGTGATTGGGATTAAGGGCAATTTGTGTTTATCTGTTTTGGGCATTTCGAGTCGCCATGGTCGGTCACGATGATGGGAGAGGTCAGGATTTGGGCTGGAGACGCGGGAGCTTATGGAGGTGCTGGGAAAAATGGGTGGTGGCGTCAGTGATGACGGTGGTGGCGATGGCCGTGGTTCAAAGTTTCTAAACCTAATTTGGACGTGGGGACTTGATTTAATTCGCTCGACCTTGGTGGTCGACCGAGTGCAACCGGACGTTGGTGGTCGATAGAGGGGTGTCAAGTGAAGCCGTGGTTGGAAATTCATGGCCACTGGTGGACGAGGCGGCGGGGACGAGAGTTTTCCAGGGATTGGTGGTGGTTCCAGTTCATGGGTTCCAGGTTTGACTTGACACTTGAATTCGAATACGCGATGAAGATGGAGGTTCTGATGGTCGGAGATCTGCACGTGAGAAAGCGTCGACTTGTTCGACGTAGTGGCGGTGCCGGAAGATCGCCAGCGGCGTTGTACACGTGCACGTGGCGCGTTCGTATCAGTGAGTTTGGGAAGTCTGGGGTAATGGGGATGAAGCAGGGAAAAGACTCGAGATTTGTCTCGAGCAACTCGGGTATTCACTCGAAGTAGTTGAGAGTTGGACTCGAAGCTAGTTTGTGTTGGCTCGAGACAGTAGAACATTTCAGGTTTTTGCAAACCTGACTGTTTCAGGTTTTAAAACTCATTTCAAATTTTTAAAGCAGGATGTAAACAGTGTTTTGAAATTTAAATTCAGAATTTGATCTAGGTTTTAAACAGCATTTGAATTCAAAGTTAAAGTAAAATTTGAGATGAAACTTTTGAATCTTAAAATTGAAAAATAAAATTTGGAATTTGAAACAAGGTTTTAAAACAAGTTATCAAATGTTTAAAACTTGAATTTACAAGTTAAATAATTTATCTATTTTAAAAATCTGAATTTACATAGTTAATAAAAAAAAGTTAATTTAAAAGCAATTGAATGTATGAGAAAAATTTGAATTTAAAATAGATTAAAATTGCAAAGTTAAATTTGTAGTTGTTTTAAATTCAAATAGTTTGAAATGGAATTTAAAAGTGAATTTGAAACAAAATGTTTTCAAAAGTGTTTGAGAAATGATAATTGAATCAATTATAAAAATTATGATTTTATCTCAAAGATAGTTCATTAAAATGTTAAGCTAAATTAATTAATGATTTGGATTTAATTAATTAAGAAAGTAAGGGTTTAATTTGATAAATTAAAGGTTTAAGTGAATAAATCAAGAATTAATTAATTTTAATCAAGAAATCATTAATTAGATAGGATTAATTAATGGATTATTTATAGTTAGTAAATTTTTATAAAATACGGTTAAAGTTGATTAATCAAGTGATTAAGCAATAATTAATTCAAGGAAAATGTAATAAATTAATTAAGTAATTAATTTGAGATTGACCAATATAAGTCAAAGGTTAATTAACTAATGAAAATGATTAAAGGTTTAATTTCTTAAATGAAATTGAAATTAAGGTTAAAAGATTAGGAAATCAACTTTAAGGTTAATCTAATTAATTTATTAATTAAGAATAATTCAATTTATTTGAAGTATTTGATAAATTAATTTATATCAAATGATTTGAAATTAATTTATGTTAATTAACTACGATTGATGACTTATCTGATTTGAATTTATTAGACAATTAACCGACCTTATTTATGAATGTTTGGATTTTACTGAATGTGAATTGTTTGATATCCCTGATATATGATGCTTTGTGATACATCCTGATTTATGTTGTGATCTGTAATTTACTTATCTGTGATATATATCTGTGATCTGTATATGAACAGATAAGCATTATAGTTTATATCGCTTATCGACTATATTCCTGTATTCTGATCTGTGATAATTGTATGATGTTGCACTACTGTGTATAACCCTGGACTACACCATACACACACAAATATGGATTTCACGAGGAAATCGGTTAAGTCACAGATAATTTGAATGTAATGTTTTTGAAATTAAAGTTTTAATTTCAAATTAAGATTGAAAATGGATTTGGGTTAAACGGTAAAGCTTTTGAAAAAGGTTTTCATAGATAAAAGCTATTTTGAATAACTCGGTAAAATCTCCAATTTAAATAATTCAATTTGAATTTGAATTCGATATTTGGAATTGAATTCGATGATTGGAAATTATGGTTAAAGATATTATAAATATGATTGTATGAATTTAAACCATTTTAAAGGTATGGTTTTGGGAATTTGAATTTAACCCAAGGATTTCAACTCGTATAAATGAATCAGATTTCCAAAATGAAAACTGTTGTTTTCAAATGATAAACACTTTTAGATAAGAACTGAGATTCCAGTTAATTAGGGGAATTTCAAGATTGAATAGAGAAATGATTTTCCTAAGTTATGAATGAATTCTTTTTGAAAGCTATGAATTAAATCTGTTTATTTTTAAAAGATTTAAATTGATGATTTGTTTAAATCAAATTTAAATGAAATTGTTTTGAAGGCTATAAGTTAAATCTTTGATTTAAAGATTTAACGAGTTAAATCAAATTGAAATGAAATTGTTTTGAAGGCTATAAGTTAAATCTTTGATTTAAAGATTTAACGAGTTAATCAAATTGAAATGAAAATTGATTTGGAAAATCTGTGAATGAATCTTTTGTTTAAAAGATTAAAATGTGAAAATTGTTTAAACCGTTAAAGGTTGTGAAAATGAATCTTTTTGTTTAAAGATTGAAAATGGTAATTTGTTAAGCCATTTGAAGAAAGGTTTTGGGTAATAAGTTGTGCCTTAATTGAAATCCCATTATCCATTTCTTTTTGAAATATCGTGCTCACTATTTGGTTTAGCCGGGAAAGGACCTTTGTGTCGTATAACCCATTCCGAATATGTGATACGTCGTTATGGATAACATTTGAAGACCGGTGATGAAGACCGGGTATTTGCGAAAGCGATAGGATGACCTATCGAATGTTTCTGCACCGAGTCGCGCCGGTATAGAAACTCCCTAAGTGATGGGAAATCCGATCGGGATTGTGAATATCCGGATTTCAAGGACTTCTTTGTAAGTGCCTTCGGTTCTGTTCGATCCCGGAACAGACTTGTATGGATTGTATGTCTGACATTACAAATTGAGATATAAAGCAGATTTCTTTCAAATATATTTCTGTTGGTGGCGGAGAATTTATTCTTTTAGCTTAACACCCTTCTCTGAGACGTACGAGCTTAGAGGTTATGTAGTTGAAGGTTATTAGCGATATATTCCCAATTTGGTAATGTGATATGCTGAGTGTTGCTGTGAAATGATCATTGTGTTGATTATTTGTGATAGGATCATTTATTTGATCGTCTATCTTGGTGATCATTTCTATGATCATTTGTTGACCCAAAGCATGGCTTTTGAATAAAGTATGTTTTTATGGACGTGACTTCGTCGAACCTCACACCTCGGAAATGGTCAAAACAGGAAAGATGCGGCAAGGTTATGAGGGGTAGCGCCCTTTAGGGTATGTGCATTTCCTTCTGGAAAAGGGTGGTATCATGGTATGGAGCCCAGATACTTACTCATGTTGAAAACACTTTATGATTGTGTGAATTGATTACGAGCGCTCGGATAAAGGTCCCAAAGGACCGGGGGATGGCATATTCGGTCAGTTGTTACTCAGTTAGGGGTAACCCGGACTTGTGTTGGCAGAGATCCGGTTTGGTTCTCGGGGATGTCCTTCCAGAGGCATTCTCATGTGGCAATGGGAAGTTCCTTGGCCTGACCATTTGTTGGAAATCCAATTCCCAATACGAAACCCTGTACGGTTTTAGTTATAGAACCTGCCATTTACTTATGGTGGTCACCACTTTTTAGATGGTAGCTATAGTAGGCATAGTTCGAAATGTCTATGCTGGCTAAGATTTATATCTTTATTTTCGAAATAAATTTTTCCTACACTATGCACTAGTAATAATATCAAATGTTTCTTTTTAATGCGTATCAAGCATCTTTGACTATCATAAGGAGAAATCTCCTCCGATTCTGCGTTTGCATTGTGTGTGTGTGCGGGAGGCCTTATGGTAGTCTCATTTTTAAGAAAGCATTGCGAATTGACTTTGAAAATCTTTTGTTGAATGTTTTAAAAGATAAACTGTTTTTGTTGCTCACACCAGTCCCACGACTGATCTGGAGTTTATTGTTTCTTTCCTAAACTCTGGGTGCTCGTTATTTTCTACACGAGCAGTCTAGAGTTGGGTTTTTCAGATAGTCAGGTTTAGTAGATTATCTAGAGTTAGTTCAGTCTTTGGATCGCACCAGTCTTGCTCGTCTTGGTGCATCGTTATTGGGAGTTCGAGCTATTGCTGGATTGGTTCTTGGAAATGGAGTTGCAGTTATTTTTGGAGTTCTTCCTTGAAGACTATTTTAGAGTTATTTGTTCCGCTGCTAGATGTTATCTATTTTCTTTCCGCTGCTGTTTTATTGTATCATATCTCTGATGTATATTGATATCTATTAGATCATCTGTTGTATTAGATATTGTATCAAAGCTGTATATCAATGTATTATTCTTTTATTCCGCTGTGTTATTTACTTAATGTTGTTATAAGCTCCGGCGAATCGGATTTGAACGGTCGAATCTATGACATTCGAATACGATTTGAAGTATGGATGTCGATTTTCGAGCGGGCAAAATCCGCGTCGTCACATTTGGTATCAGAGCTAAGGTTGAACTTTAGCTCAGGAGTATAACACATTAGGTAACTCATTAAAGATAGGGTGAAGTAAATCCTAGAATGAGTAATCCTTAAGATATCCGTTTGAAAGCCTCAGTAAATTCTCTTACTATCCACTGATAGTAAGTATGAGTGCAAGAAGAGAACGAGATAGGGGACAGGAAAATACGACTATAATTAGTCAAAACTCTGTAACAACAGTGGAAATAACTTTCTCTATCAACCTCCTTTGATTCGTTTTCAAATTTCTTTTAATTGCTTCGTGGCAGTTACATGAAGAAGTTTCGATGCGATGATGGCCCTACGAATCATTGTAAAGAATTCTTATTTCGTATCTTTATCGGTTTCTTATTAGTTTTTCGATTTAAACTCTACTGAATTTGGAATTTGAAATTAAAAATTTAAATAAATAGGAAATTTAAATAAACTGGAAATTTTGAATTGAGTTAAATTGATTAATAGAATATGAAGGATAATTTGAATTGAATCGATGAAACCATTTTGTTTAAAACCAAATTTTGAAATTCTGTTGTAATTTCTCAGGTTAATCAAAGTCCAAAGATGGACAAATTGGTATGCATTCTGAGATATTCCGACTTGAGTTTGGAATACATATCTTAAGTTTGAGGAATTATAGGAGATCGAATCTGTCTATCTCTGTGTTGTTTTCGTGCCTGCGAATTTCGAGGACGAAATTCTTTTAAGGGGGGAAGTTTGTAACGACCCTAGATTTTTATTTAATTTAAATTAATAATTAAATGAATTTTTGAATAAAAATTTGTAAAATTGATTATAAATGGCAGCGAGTTTCCCCGATTCAAATAGGAAAAAATATGTAAAGTCACATGGATTTGAAAATTTGTATATATGTGAATATATATGTATATATTGGATTTTAAAATAAATTCTTAAATAAATGATTTTGAAAAATAAATAATATACTTTGGACACAAGTATAAAAATAAATAAATTGATTTAAAAATTTATAAATGATGATAATTTGAGTTATATAAAATATATGTGTACAAAGAGAAATGTAAAACAATAATTATTAAAGTAAAATTCATGATAAATATTTAAATTAAAAATAGAAGTAAAATAAATATTTGAGTTATAAATAGAGATAAATAAAAGTTAAGTATGGAACCAAACAAACAAGACAACAGGTATTAGTTGTAAACAAAATAACAAACAAATACATAAGTATGCAAAAGAATCAACGAGTACAAAATAAAGTAAAGAAATGGTGAGCATGTAGATATGCAAGGCTGAAGGACATAAGAATGTATAGTGTGAAAGTGAAACAAAACCAAAGCAAAGTAAAAATATAAATATGTAAAGTGATCAGTAGGCTTGCAAAAGTGGTAATGCAAGACAACATATATTTTTCAAAACATGATAAGTAAAAGCAAATAAGATATGCATGTAAGCTAAGTAGGGAACACAAGCAATAAATGCAACATACCTTAGTACATAATATTATATCTCTAGCCCATGACTGAAATCATCAGCCTCCATACTCACTATCAAATCTCTACCTAGTTTGTACAGAAGGAAGAAAAATAATATCACATTGTACAAATAAAATATCACCTGCACACTATCTTTTTATACATCTACTTCACCATTTCGTTCAAAATCAAAGCCAGTGCAAAGCTTAAAGGAAAATATGTCTTCAATCAAAAAAAAAAAAAATCAGAAGTAACATCACTCAAACTCAAAACATCAAGCAAAGTTTCCAATAATTCAGACCTGAAGCATTTCCAGTTTCAAGCCTGAGTCTTCTCTGTTCTTCTTCCAAAAATACAAGTGAGTAACTTCATATATAATATTTTAAGCTTCAATTTAGTTGTATGGTAAAATCTGGGGTACTTATAGCTGTGAAATGTGTGTATATATACACGTAATTCTCTGAATAAGTTTAAATAATGGGTGCGACCTGATGTTCATTTTGTCCTCTGTCTTAGTTTTTGAAAGCATCAGATTTTTGTTTCAAAACTCAATTGCATTTGATTTACTCAATGGTTGGGCTTAGCATTAAAACAAACATTGTTAGTATAACATATACTTAAGGTACAAATTTAATTAAGTTGAAGAAATTTTGAAGTGCTTCTGGAAACCAAGAAGAAACTGGGCAAACTCAAAATTTGTCAAAATATAAATCTCTGGTTCCATGAATTCAGGTATGTAAGTCGAATTCACACACATTAATATGAATTTTAAAGCAGCAATTCAGATTTTTAGTGATTGGGATTAAGGGCAATTTGTGTTTATCTGTTTTGGGCATTTCGAGTCGCCGTGGTCGGTCACGATGATGGGAGAGGTCAGGATTTGGGCTGGAGACGCGGGAGCTTATGGAGGTGCTGGGAAAAATGGGTGGTGGCGTCAGTGATGACGGTGGTGGCGATGGTCGTGGTTCAAAGTTTCTAAACCTAATTTGGACGTGGGGACTTGATTTAATTCGCTCGACCTTTCTGGTCGACCGAGTGCAACCGGACGTTGGTGGTCGATAGAGGGGTGTCAAGTGAAGCCGTGGTTGGAAATTCATGGCCACTGGTGGACGAGGCGGCGGGGACGAGAGTTTTCCAGGGATTGGTGGTGGTTCCAGTTCATGGGTTCCAGGTTTGACTTGACACTTGAATTCGAATACGCGATGAAGATGGAGGTTTTGATGGTCGGAGATCTGCACGTGGGAAAGCGTCGACTTGTTCGACGTAGTGGCGGTGCTGGATGATCGCCAGCGGCGTTGTACACGTGCACGTGGCGCGTTCGTATCAGTGAGTTTGGGAAGTCTGGGGTAATGGGGATGAAGCAGGGAAAAGACTCGAGATTTGTCTCGAGCAACTCGGGTATTCACTCGAAGTAGTTGAGAGTTGGACTCGAAGCTAGTTTGTGTTGGCTCGAGACAGTAGAACATTTCAGGTTTTTGCAAATCTGACTGTTTCAGGTTTTAAAACTCAGTTCAAATTTTTAAAGCAGGATGTAAACGGTGTTTTGAAATTTAAATTCAGAATTTGATCTAGGTTTTAAACAGCATTTGAATTCAAAGTTAAAGTAAAATTTGAGATGAAACTTTTGAATCTTAAAATTGAAAAATAAAATTTGGAATTTGAAACAAGGTTTTAAAACAAGTTATCAAATGTTTAAAACTTGAATTTACAAGTTAAATAATTTATCTATTTTAAAAATCTGAATTTACATAGTTAATAAAAAAAAGTTAATTTAAAAGCAATTGAATGTATGAGAAAAATTTGTATTTAAAATAGATTAAAATTGCAAAGTTAAATTTGTAGTTGTTTTAAATTCAAATAGTTTGAAATGGAATTTAAAAGTGAATTTGAAACAAAATGTTTTCAAAAGTGTTTGAGAAATGATAATTGAATCAATTATAAAAATTATGATTTTATCTCAAAGATAGTTCATTAAAATGTTAAGCTAGATTAATTAATGATTTGGATTTAATTAATTAAGAAAGTAAGGGTTTAATTTGATAAATTAAAGGTTTAAGTGAATAAATCAAGAATTAATTAATTTTAATCAAGAAATCATTAATTAGATAGGATTAATTAATGGATTATTTATAGTTAGTAAATTTTTATAAAATACGGTTAAAGTTGATTAATCAAGTGATTAAGCAATAATTAATTCAAGGAAAATGTAATAAATTAATTAAGTAATTAATTTGAGATTGACCAATATAAGTCAAAGGTTAATTAACTAATGAAATGATTAAAGGTTTAATTTCTTAAATGAAATTGAAATTAAGGTTAAAAGATTAGGAAATCAACTTTAAGGTTAATCTAATTAATTTATTAATTAAGAATAATTCAATTTATTTGAAGTATTTGATAAATTAATTTATATCAAATGATTTGAAATTAATTTATGTTAATTAACTACGATTGATGACTTATCTGATTTGAATTTATCAGACAATTAACCGACCTTATTTATGAATGTTTGGATTTTACTGAATGCGAATTGTTTGATATCCCTGATATATGATGCTTTGTGATACATCCTGATTTATGTTGTGATCTGTAATTTACTTATCTGTGATATATATCTGTGATCTGTATATGAACAGATAAGCGTTATAGTTTATATCGCTTATCGACTATATTCCTGTATTCTGATCTGTGATAATTGTATGATGTTGCACTACTGTGTATAACCCCTGGACTACACCATACACACACAAATATGGATTTCACGAGGAAATCGGTTAAGTAACAGATAATTTAAATGTAATGTTTTTGAAATTAAAGTTTTAATTTCAAATTAAGATTGAAAATGGATTTGGGTTAAACGGTAAAGCTTTTGAAAAAGGTTTTCATAGATAAAAGCTATTTTGAATAACTCGGTAAAATCTCCAATTTAAATAATTCAATTTGAATTTGAATTCGATATTTGGAATTGAATTCGATGATTGGAAATTATGGTTAAAGATATTATAAATATGATTGTATGAATTTAAACCATTTTAAAGGTATGGTTTTAGGAATTTGAATTTAACCCAAGGATTTCAACTCGTATAAATGAATCAGATTTCCAAAATGAAAACTGTTGTTTTCAAATGATAAACACTTTTAGATAAGAACTGAGATTCCAGTTAATTAGGGGAATTTCAAGATTGAATAGAGAAATGATTTTCCTAAGTTATGAATGAATTCTTTTTGAAAGCTATGAATTAAATCTGTTTATTTTTAACAGATTGAAATTGGTGATTTGTTTAAATCAAATTGAAATGAAATTGTTTTGAAGGCTATAAGTTAAATCTTTGATTTAAAGATTTAACGAGTTAAATCAAATTGAAATGAAATTGTTTTGAAGGCTATAAGTTAAATCTTTGATTTAAAGATTTAACGAGTTAATCAAATTGAAATGAAAATTGATTTGGAAAATCTGTGAATGAATCTTTTGTTTAAAAGATTAAAATGTGAAAATTGTTTAAACCGTTAAAGGTTGTGAAAATGAATCTTTTTGTTTAAAGATTGAAAATGGTAATTTGTTAAGCCTTTTGAAGAAAGATTTTGGGTAATAAGTTGTGACTTAATTGAAATCCCATTATCCATTTGTTTTTGAAATATCGTGCTCACTATTTGGTTTAGCCGGGAAAGGACCTTTGTGTCGTATAACCCATTCCGAATATGTGATACGTCGTTATGGATAACATTTGAAGACCGGTGATGAAGACCGGGTATTTGCGAAAGCCAAAGGATGACCTATCGATTGTTTCTGCACCGAGTCGCGCCGGTATAGAAACTCCCTAAGTGATGGGAAATCCGATCGGGATTGTGAATATCCGGATTTCAAGGACTTCTTTGTAAGTGCCTTCGGTTCTGTTCGATCCCGGAACAGACTTGTATGGATTATTTGTCTGACATTACAAATTGAGATATAAAGCAGATTTCTTTCAAATATATTTCTGTTGGTGGCGGAGAATTTATTCTTTTAGCTTAACACCCTTCTCTGAGACGTACGAGCTTAGAGGTTATGTAGTTGAAGGTTATTAGCGATATATTCCCAATTTGGTAATGTGATATGCTGAGTGTTGCTGTGAAATGATCATTGTGTTGATTATTTGTGATTGGATCATTTATTTGATCGTCTATCTTGGTGATCATTTCTATGATCATTTGTTGACCCAAAGCATGGCTTTTGAATAAAGTATGTTTTTGTGGACGTGACTTCGTCGAACCTCATACCTCGGAAATGGTCAAAATAGGAAAGATGCGGCAAGGTTATGAGGGGTAGCGCCCTTTAGGGTATGTGCATTTCCTTCTGGAAAAGGGTGGTATCATGGTATGGAGCCCAGATACTTACTCATGTTGAAAACACTTTACGATTGTGTGAATTGATTACGAGCGCTCGGATAAAGGTCCCAAAGGACCGGGGGATGGCATATTCAGTCAGTTGTTACTCAGTTAGGGGTAACCCGACCTTGTGTTGGCAGAGATCCGGTTTGGTTCTCGGGGATGTCCTTCCAGAGGCATTCTCATGTGGCAATGGAAAGTTCCTTGGCCTGACCATTTATTGGAAATCCAATTCCCAATACGAAACCCTGTGCGGTTTTAGTTGTAGAACCTGCCATTTACTTATGGTGGTCACCACTGTTTAGATGGTAGCTATAGTAGGCATATTTCGAAATGTCTATGCTGGCTAAGATTTATATCTTTATTTTCGAAATAAATTTTTCCTACACTATGCACTAGTAATAATATCAAATGTTTCTTTTTAATGCGTATCAAGCATCTTTGACTATCATAAGGAGAAATCTCCTCCGATTCTGTGTTTGCATTGTGTGTGTGTGCGGGAGGCCTTATGGTAGTCTCATTTTTAATAAAGCATTGCGAATTGACTTTGAAAATCTTTTGTTGAATGTTTTAAAAGATAAACTATTTTTGTTGCTCACACCAGTCCCACGACTGATCCGGAGTTTATTGTTTCTTTCCTAAACTCTGGGTGCTCATTATTTTCTACACGAGCAGTCTAGAGTTGGGTTTTTCAGATAGTCAGGTTTAGTAGATTATCTAGAGTTAGTTCAGTCTTTGGATCGCACCAGTCTTGCTCGTCTTGGTGCATCGTTATTGGGAGTTCGAGCTATTGCTGAATTGGTTCTTGGAAATGGAGCTGCAGTTATTTTTGGAGTTCTTCCTTGATGACTATTTTAGAGTTATTTGTTCCGCTGCTAGATGTTATCTATTTTCTTTCCGCTGCTGTTTTATTGTATCATATCTCTGATGTATATTGATATCTATTAGATCATCTGTTGTATCAGATATTGTATCAAAGCTGTATATCAATGTATTATTCTTTTATTCCGCTGTGTTATTTACTTAATGTTGTTATAAGCTCCGGCGAATCGGATTTGAACGGTCGAATCTATGACATTCGAATACGATTTGAAGTATGGATGTCGATTTTCGAGCGGGCAAAATCCACGTCGTCACAGAATTGATACTCTGTGTGAATTGATTTCTTGATATTGGTTTGAAGTTTGTTGTATAAAACAAATATATATATATATATATATATATATATGTATATGTATATGTATATGTATATGTATATGTATACATTGAAATGTATATAGTCTTTAATTAGTTATCATGATCATAAGTATAATTATTTCTTAATCTACATATTATATATTCCGTTGTATAGTTTATCAATGCAGGTACTGAAGTCCAAGAATGAGGGGGAGTGAGTTTTTGTTGATGACAAAGGGGGAGAAATATAAATTAGGGTAGTTAGGCATAAATTAAGGGGGAGTTATTAGGATAGAAGTAATATTTTATAAACAGAGGTTGTCATCATCAAAAAGGAGGAGATTGTTAGTCCGTGAGATGATGGTTTTGATGACAACAACCTTAAAATAGATTATAAAATATAAATACTAACATTATAAGTTTAGATATATATGTATATGCAGGATTTACCATGCAGGTACCAAGAATGAAGACTGTACAATATAAAGATTCAAGATATCGAGATAGAAGACTCATGAGTATCAAGATTATCAAGAGTTCAAGATTTCAAGCATAAGTATTTTTATTAGGAATTTTTGTTAAAACTCATAGAAAAGCACTGGCATCTTAAAATCCAATTTATTCGTAGAATGGAATTGTAACAAACGCAAATTTTCGACTTTCGAAAATTCAACATCGATACTCACTTTATCGACTGCCGAGAAATCGAAGGCCGAAAACCCGAAATGTTATGGTTTAAGAAAAAATTTAAGAAAAGAAAAAGGGAGAAGAAGAGGGAAGAAAAAGAAAAAGAAAACAGAAAAACAGAGAATAGAAAATTTGAAAATATAGAAAAATGGAGAATAGAACGGAACAGAAAACAACTGAACAACATCAGAATCTCACAATTCGCAGCGGAACAACATATAATAAATAAATGAATAATCTTTAAACAAAGAACTATATCAGTTATTACATTACATTTCATTTTATTACATCATATCATCAGAGTGTACAACAACATACAACAACAAACAGCGGAAAAAGAAATACTATATACTAGTATTACGCCATGCCATCCAGCTTGCCTCCAGCAACTCCTGAATATCCAGAATATCCTGATAAACTTTAGCTCTTAACTGCCCGTGTGGAAATTGGTGGACACCCAGAGTTTAGGAAGGAAAACAATAAACTCCGAGTCAGTCATGTGACTGGTGTGAGAACTCAAAACAGTTTATTTGTCTTTAAAAATCAAATAGAGGAATATTTTTAAAGTCAATTCGCAATGCTTTTAAAAATGAGACTACCATAAGGCCTCCCGCACACACACATGCAAACGCAGAATCGGAGGAGATTTCTCCTTATGATAGTCAAAGATGCTTGATACACATTTAAAATAACATTTGATATTATTACTAGTGCATAATGTAGAAAAAATTCATTTCGAAAGTAGAATATAAATCTTAGCCAACATACGACCATTATCGTATGCCTACTATAGCTAACTATGTTCAATAGCAGGTTACCGCCACATTCCATAGCAGGTTATACAACTAAAACCGTACAAGTCTCGTATTGTTTCTTTGGATTTCCAACGAATGATCAGGCCAAGGAACTTCCCATTGCCACATGAGAATGCCTCTGGATGGACATCCCCGAGAACCAAACCGGATCTCTACCAACACAAGGCCGGGTTACCCCTAGCTGAGTAACAACTGACCGAATATGCCATCCCCCAGTCCTTTGGGACCTTTTCACCGAGCGCTCGTAATCAATTCACACAATCATAACAAAGTGTTTTCAACATGAGTAAGTATCTGGGCTCCATACCATGACACCACCCTTTTCCAGAAGGAAATGCACACATCCTAAAGGGCGCTACCCCTCATAACCTTGCCGCATCTTTCCTGTTTTGACCATTCACGGGGTGTGAGGCTCGACGAAGTCACGTCCACAAAAACATACTTTATACAAAAGCCATGCTTTGGGTCAACAAATGATCATAGAAATGATCACCAAGATAGACGATCAAATAAACGATCCTATCACAAATAATCAACACAATGATCATTTACAGCAACACTCAGCATGTCACATTACCAAATTGGGAATATATCGCTGATAACATTCAACTACATAACCTCTGAGCTCGTACGTCTCAGAGAAGGGTGTTAAGCTAAAAGAATAAATTCTCCGCCACCAACAGAAATATATTTGAATGAAATCTGCTTTATCTCTCAATTTGTAATGTCAGACATACAATCCATACAAGTTTGTTCCGGGCTCGAACAAAACCGAAGGCACTTACAAAGAAGTCCTTGCAATCCGGATATCCACAATCCTGATCGGATTCCCCATCACATATGGAGAACTCAATACCGTAGCTACTCGGTGCAGAGTCAATCGACAGGTCATCCTATCGCTCTCGCAAATATCCGGTCTTCAACACCGATCTTCAATGTTATCATAACGACGTATCACATATTCGGAATGGGTTATATGACCCCATGGTCCTTTCCCGGTTAACCCGAATAGTGAGCGCTTATTCAAAAATAAGTGTGGCATTCACATTCAAACAAATCACATCAATTACCCATTCAAAGGGAAATATTGATAGTCGGTTATTGAACTATCAATGGATATGCACACATCACCAGTTTCCAAATAATTTTTCAAATTATTTATTTTCCAAAATATCTTTACAAGATATAAAATTTTCACACTTCAAAAATAAATCAATATTTTTTTTTAAACAACTTCCCCTTTTCTTTTATAAATTCCATAGTAAATTTATATTTCACAATTATCTATGAATACACGATTTCAATTATTCATTTCAATTTATCTTCAAAAAGATAAATTCTCAAAGTATTCACTTTATATTGGAAAACATTTCCATACTTACTTATTCATAAGTAATTCACAAATTTAATTTATTTTCAACACTTAGAAAATATTCAATATACTTAAATCGAGATTAAGTATATATTTCATTCTTTAAGGAAATCATTCTCTTAAACATATTTATTTGGGCCAAAACGAATGTTGCGTAAAACATCGTTACGACAACCCAAAATCACTAGTATAGGGATTCGAAGTTTAAATAGATATATAAATCCCAATACTATACAAAACATTTCCTTTCGAAAATCATTTACTATAACAACAGTGTTATAGTCCACCATTTCCTTCTATTTCTCGAAAACGTCTATTTCAACAATAGATGTTGAAATCTATGGTTTCGAATCTCAACGCCTTTTAAAACATCGTTAGATTGTTTTAATTCTATTTAAAACATCACATTCAAAACATTTTCTTTAACGTATTATTCACTATTCAAAATGTGAATATACTACGTTAACTAATTTCATCCTTTTATTCATTTCATTTTAAAGGATTATTCACAGTTCAAAAACGTGAATATAACTCCATTAATAAATCATAACAATTTACTTATCAAAATAAGTCGTTTGTGAATTTATAAAACAACGTTTGTAAATTCTATTTCTATTTATTTATAACAACTTCCTTTTATAAATTCCTTTATTAATCTATTCGATTTATAACTCAATTATAAACTAAAGGTTCATATTATAAGTTAAATGCTTATAAAACGATGATTTTACAAAATCGTTCTTTTAAACTTCATAATTATAAATCTTATAACTTATAAGATTCAATTATTTATCCAAAACCATTATTTTAATAACTTTACAAATTTTATAAACCTACTGTTTATAAAATTCTATTTATAACTTCACCGTTTTTAATTCTATAAATTTCATTCATTTAAGGAATTTATTTTCACTTCATTCAAACACTTATAAAAACTTGTTTTATAATGTCAATATTTCAATTTATAAATATTCATTTATAAATTTCTTAATATAAATCAATTTATATTATTCTTTAAAACTTCTTTAATCTCCTTTATTATTTCACCATTTTGATTCATAAAATAATTAAATTTTATAAATCCTATATTTAAACTTTTCACAATAAATTCTAAAATCCCAATTTAACTATTTTATAAAATCATTTGCATCATATTCTCGAAAATCAGTTTTTTAACTATTTTTCTCAAAAATCATAATTTTTATAACTTTAAAAATTATAACGTTTATTTATTAAAAATAGATCAAATTCCAAACATATAGTATATTTTCAAAAATCACTTTATAAATTATTTTAAAATTCCAAAACTTGGTCCAATGATGCTACATACCAAATAGTCAATCACGACAACAACGATATCATATATCGATATGATAATCAACGAATATCAAAATATTCAAAATCAAATAAATACTGTTGAGGAATCCTGTTGGATCCCTCCAACCTGTTTTCCTGCATCCACAAACATTAGCACAATACCAATTTCGCTCCAGTACGAAATTATCGAGGTATATGGGATTTTAAATATTATCCGCTTAATAGACGGCGCAATAGGGTCTCATCCGCTAAACAAAAAATGCGGGAAATCAATAACTCCAATATATACATATGCCAATATATATATATTGCTATTATATATAATACCAATTTCACTGTTTATGAAATATTCGCGGTATATGTTTTTAATAAATAACATCCGCTTACTAACGGCGTATAATGTCTATTTTAACAATCAATAGATAACAATCATCATTCAAACATGCATTCAAATATTTTAAATCTAACTATTTAAAAAAAAATCGAAACTGATTCGATTGAGTGAGAAGTTCTCACCTTGGTTTTAATTTCGTTTTAGCGATTTATTTCGAATAAAATTAAACGTGCGTTTAATTTTACCCGAAATTCTCACTAACTCCAAACGACTCCAAACCAACTCCATCGCGTAGTGCTCGTCGATACGATTCCAACGCAACTGAGTTTGCATTTTTTCGACCTCGTATGAAAAAGATATTGATTTTACAAGTTTATACAAATTTTTATACACAATTTACAACATATATTTTATAATTAAAACCCACACTAGTATAGGCCGTTGATTTCATACTCCTTGCATCAGAGCCGCTCTTTAGCTTCTTCCCAATACTCACGTATCTTCTACAGCCAATATCAAAACGCAAGAACCCATCACTTCGAATTTAGGGTTAATTTTTTCATCTTCCACGTTGAATTCTAGCATGATCAGGATACACCATCGTGAAGCCCTCACCCACGTTCACCTCCGCCCCCACTATGGTCAAGCTCGGCCACCGTATGATGTTGAAAACCGTGCGCGAACCGCTCGCGTTCAAATGCGCATAGCCACCAATCCATCTCGAATTAAACGATCTCCACCGTTGGATATGTGGATCTTGGCATGCTCTTCGATTTTGCTTCAGGAAGTTTTCGAAAATATTGAGTGGATTGGAAGATTTCGAGGGGAGAAAGGGAGAAGATATCGGCCATTAATATGTTAGAGGCGGCGGCCTGAAGATAACAATTAGGGTTTTTAGTTTTTTCTAGAATTTGTGAATTTATGGTCTATATATAGGAAATTTTTCAATCACTATTCATCCGGGTTTTCCAAACTCCGATTTACGCGCCAAAACTGACGCTCCTAGAGTTTATCCCGCGTTCCGGACACAATGGAACAGGTTTCGGAAGCTAATTCGAACATCTGTGCGAGTTATGGCTACAAACGCTCAATTTAAATTAAACCGATTTAAATCGATTTCTAGGCGTTTTAATTTGTACCGGACAAACGGTAAATCCAATTGACACGAAATTTGAAACCTTACAATAATATCACATTACGGATCCGATGAAACTAGTTTCGTCGAAATCCGTGACTTTTTGAAAAATGGCTATTTTAACTCGCCAAATTAATATTAAAAATAATTCGATGCGTTTCGAGCTGCCACGATCAAACGATAGCTCCGATTGACACGAAATTTGAAATCCGGTAATAACTAACTATTATGGATCCAATGGAACTGGTTTCGTTGAATTCTGAGACTGTTCAAAAATTGACTATTTTCACTAGTCGATTTTAATATTAAAATATTCAATTTTCACAAATTAACTTTTAATTCGATTTTAAAAGTTCTAAAATATCATTCTAACTCTAACATGATAAAATAAAATTTTACAAATCATTTTCAATCATATTTAACTCAATTTTCAATTATTTCCATAATTTAACGTATTAAATTATCGATTTAATTATCCAATAAAATCCAATTATTCAAATAAAAATTTATTTGACTATAAAATTCACTCATTAATATTTAAAATCAATTAAATATTCAAATTTTAATTAATAAAAATCCTGGGTCGTTACAATCTTCCCCCTTTAAAAAGAATTTCGTCCTCGAAATTATCAAGTAAGAAAAGTTACAGAATCTATTAACTTTCCCAAAACAAATTTAAACTTCTTACAATAACTTTACTAAGTTTTCAAATCATACTTAGTTATCTTTTCAAAAACAATTACTATTGTTTAACTTTCAATTCCAAAATCAAAGTTAAAGTTTTCAAAATTTTCCAAATTTTCTCAAATTTTTTCTAACGCCTTAAATTTCCGAAAAAATTCGCCATGGTCTCCTTTGCGCGGCTCGATCCGAAAAAAATGACATTATATATATCACAAATATACATCTCATCAAGTAATGAGGCATCCCGAAGGGAAAAAAATGTAAAAGTACGGTATGTAATCCGAGATATGTACCTTATATTTTATTAGCGAGCATATATGGCTAATATAGCGCGAAAGCGAGCTCCAAATGCGAAGCAAACGCGATCCACACCTACTAAACACTCAACAAACAACATGAGAATCATGCATGTAGAAAATAGTATCAATACACATCATATAGCAACATAATAACTATATATGTCAACATAACAAATGCAACTAAACAACAAATGCAATATATATTCAACCATCAACCAACTATCATCCATAACCAAATCAATATTCATTTATATTCTCATTAATATTTAATGAAATAGGTTTTCAATTTAATCACATTTGATTCATTAACAGTGGATGTTTCTAACATTTATTTTCAATTAGTTTATATTCACTAATTCATATTCAAGTTGGTTCACTTTCAAATCAAATTAAATTCAATTCTACTTAAGATTCACTTAACTTCCAATTGAGTTTCTATTACTTTAGCTTTCAATTTCATTAATACTTAATGAATTATATATAATCAACTAACAATCATATAACAACCAAAGTATATCAATTGCAACCAAATCACTTTGCTTATATTCATTCAATTTGGTTTAATTAAATTTATTTGCATCCAATTATTCAACTTCCAATAACATTAGATTTTAATGAATTACACTTATATTCATTATTCCATACCAATTTAATTCACATTCAATTGATTCATTTAATCCATTAATTCAATTCAGCATTTCAATTCAATTACAAAAGTTGAACTTCATTTATATAACTCAAGTTCAAATCTATCACTTAACTTTAAATTCATTTTTTTTATTTCAACTCATATTCATAAATATATTCATATAGTTTCACTTCTTATATATATAAGTTTATTTCACAATTGTAAATCACTTTGATTATAATTCAATTCTTATAATTCATTTGCTTATACAATTATTCTTTAATTTAGATTATTCAAACAACTAAACAATCAATTTATATACACTTTAATAATTCTGAAAAATTATTTCTTCATATACAAAATATAATTAAGGTAAAATTATTTCATTTACCCAATTTTAAAATCAATATCGTGCCGAATTGTTCTATTTAAGTGTTTAGAAACCCCTTCGATTCAGTTTCGAGGCTGCGCCGACGAAGGTTCATATGCCACTCAACAAACCAATCATCACAATATAAAACAATTTTATATATTCACTAACAAATACGCTCTCATAGCTATTATTACACTCAAACTCATTCTAGAGTACTACTGACTCTATCTCTAATGAGTAATACCTAACAGAACCATGGTTGTCGCTTAACCATATGCTCTGATACCAAATGTAACAAACGCAAATTTTCGACTTTCGAAAATTCAACATCGATACTCACTTTATCGACTGCCGAGAAATCGAAGGCCGGAAACCCGAAATGTTATGGTTTAAGAAAAAATTTAAGAAAAGAAAAAGGGAGTAGAAGAGGGAAGAAAAAGAAAAAGAAAACAGAAAAACAGAGAATAGAAAATTTGAAAATATAGAAAAATGGAGAATAGAACGGAACAGAAAACAACTGAACAACATCAGAATCTCACAATTCGCAGCGGAACAACATATAATAAATAAATGAATAATCTTTAAACAAAGAACTATATCAGTTATTACATTACATTTCATTTTATTACATCATATCATCAGAGTGTACAACAACATACAACAACAAACAACGGAAAAAGAAATACTATATACTAGTATTACGCCATGCCATCCAGCTTGCCTCCAGCAACTCCTGAATATCCAGAATATCCTGATAAACCTTAACTCTTAACTGCCCGTGTGGAAATTGGTGGGCACCCAGAGTTTAGGAAGGAAAACAATAAACTCCGAGTCAGTCATGTGACTGGTGTGAGAACTCAAAACAGTTTATTTATCTTTAAAAATCAAATAGAGGAATATTTTTAAAGTCAATTCGCAATGCTTTTAAAAATGAGATTACCATAAGGCCTCCCGCACACACACACATGCAAACGCAGAATCGGAGGAGATTTCTCCTTATGATAGTCAAAGATGCTTGATACGCATTTAAAATAACATTTGATATTATTACTAGTGCATAATGTAGAAAAAATTCATTTCGAAAGTAGAATATAAATCTTAGCCAACATACGACCATTATCGTATGCCTACTATAGCTAACTATGTTCAATAGCAGGTTACCGCCACATTCCATAGCAGGTTATACAACTAAAACCGTACAAGTCTCGTATTGTTTCTTTGGATTTCCAATGAATGATCAGGCCAAGGAACTTCCCATTGCCACATGAGAATGCCTCTGGATGGACATCCCCGAGAACCAAACCGGATCTCTACCAACACAAGGTCGGGTTACCCCTAACTGAGTAATAACTGACCGAATATGCCATCCCCGGTCCTTTGGGACCTTTTCACCGAGCGCTCGTAATCAATTCACACAATCATAACAAAGTGTTTTCAACATGAGTAAGTATCTGGGCTCCATACCATGACACCACCCTTTTCCAGAAGGAAATGCACACATCCTAAAGGGCGCTACCCGTCATAACCTTGCCGCATCTTTCCTGTTTTGACCATTCATGGGGTGTGAGGCTCGACGAAGTCACGTCCACAAAAACATACTTTATACAAAAGCCATGCTTTGGGTCAACAAATGATCATAGAAATGATCACCAAGATAGACGATCAAATAAACGATCCTATCACAAATAATCAACACAATGATCATTTACAGCAACACTCAGCATGTCACATTACCAAATTGGGAATATATCGCTGATAACATTCAACTACATAACCTCTGAGCTCGTACGTCTCAGAGAAGGGTGTTAAGCTAAAAGAATAAATTCTCCGCCACATACGGAAATATATTTGAATGAAATCTGCTTTATCTCTCAATTTGTAATGTCAGACATACAATCCATACAAGTCTGTTCCGGGCTCGAACAAAACCGAAGGCACTTACAAAGAAGTCCTTGCAATCCGGATATCCACAATCCTGATCGGATTCCCCATCACATATGGAGAACTCAATACCGTAGCTACTCGGTGCAGAGTCAATCGACAGGTCATCCTATCGCTCTCGCAAATATCCGGTCTTCAACACCGATCTTCAATGCTATCATAAAGACGTATCACATATTCGGAATGGGTTATACGACCCCATGGTCCTTTCCCGGTTAACCCGAATAGTGAGCACTTATTCAAAAATAAGTGTGGCATTCACATTCAAACAAATCACATCAATTACCCATTCAAAGGGAAATATTGATAGTCGGTTATTGAACTATCAATGGATATGCACACATCACCAGTTTCCAAATAATTTTTCAAATTATTTATTTTCCAAAATATCTTTACAAGATATAAAATTTTCACACTTCAAAAATAAATCAATATTTTTTTTTAAACAACTTCCCCTTTTCTTTTATAAATTCCATAGTGAATTTATATTTCACAATTATCTATGAATACACGATTTCAATTATTCATTTCAATTTATCTTCAAAAGATAAATTCTCAAAGTATTCACTTTATATTGGAAAACATTTCCATACTTACTTATTCATAAGTAATTCACAAATTTAATTTATTTTCAACACTTAGAAAATATTCAATATACTTAAATCGAGATTAAGTATATATTTCATTCTTTAAGGAAATCATTCTCTTAAACATATTTATTTGGGCCAAAACGAATGTTGCGTAAAACATCGTTACGACAACCCAAAATCACTAGTATAGGGATTCGAAGTTTAAATAGATATATAAATCCCAATACTATACAAAACATTTCCTTTCGGAAATCATTTACTATAACAACAGTGTTATAGTCCACCATATCCTTCTATTTCTCGAAAACGTCTATTTCAACAATAGATGTTGAAATCTATGGTTTCGAATCTCAACGCCTTTTAAAACATCGTTAGATCGTTTTAATTCTATTTAAAACATCACATTCAAAACATTTTCTTTAACGTATTATTCACTATTCAAAACGTGAATATACTACGTTAACTAATTTCATCCTTTTATTCATTTCATTTTAAAGGATTATTCACAGTTCAAAAACGTGAATATAACTCCATTAATAAATCATAACAATTTACTTATCAAAATAAGTCGTTTGTGAATTTATAAAACAACGTTTATAAATTCTATTTCTATTTATTTATAACAACTTCCTTTTATAAATTCCTTTATTAATCTATTCGATTTATAACTCAATTATAAACTAAAGGTTCATATTATAAGTTAAATGCTTATAAAACGATGATTTTACAAAATCGTTCTTTTAAACTTCATAATTATAAATCTTATAACTTATAAGATTCAATTATTTATCCAAAACCATTATTTTAATAACTTTACAAATTTTATAAACCTACTGTTTATAAAATTCTATTTATAACTTCACCGTTTTTAATTCTATAAATTTCATTCATTTATGGAATTTATTTTCACTTCATTCAAACACTTATAAAAACTTGTTTTATAATGTCAATATTTCAATTTATAAATATTCATTTATAAATCTCTTAATATAAACCAATTTATATTATTCTTTAAAACTTCTTTAATCTCCTTTATTATTTCACCATTTTGATTCATAAAATAATTAAATTTTATAAATCCTATATTTAAACTTTTCACAATAAATTCTAAAATCCCAATTTAACTATTTTATAAAATCATTTGCATCATATTCTCAAAAATCAGTTTTTTAACTATTTTTCTCAAAAATCATAATTTTTATAACTTTAAAAATTATAACGTTTATTTATTAAAAATAGATCAAATTCCAAACATATAGTATATTTTCAAAAATCACTTTATAAATTATTTTAAAATTCCAAAACTTGGTCCAATGATGCTACATACCAAATAGTCAATCACGACAACAACGATATCATATATCGATATGATAATCAACGAATATCAAAATATTCAAAATCAAATAAATACTGTTGAGGAATCCTGTTGGATCCCTCCAACCTGTTTTCCTGTATCCACAAACATTAGCACAATACCAATTTCGCTCCAATACGAAATTATCGAGGTATATGGGATTTTAAATATTATCCGCTTAATAGACGGCGCAATAGGGTCTCATCCGCTAAACAAAAAATGCGGGAAATCAATAACTCCAATATATACATATGCCAATATATATATATTGCTATTATATATAATACCAATTTCACTGTTTATGAAATATTCGCGGTATATGTTTTTAATAAATAACATCCGCTTACTAACGGCGTATAATGTCTATTTTAACAATCAATAGATAACAATCATCATTCAAACATGCATTCAAATATTTTAAATCTAACTATTTAAAAAAAAAATCGAAACTGATTCGATTGAGTGAGAAGTTCTCACCTTGGTTTTAATTTCGTTTTAGCGATTTATTTCGAATAAAATTAAACGTGCGTTTAATTTTACCCGAAATTCTCACTAACTCCAAACGACTCCAAACCAACTCCATCGCGTAGTGCTCGTCGATACGATTCCAACGCAACTGAGTTTGCATTTTTTCGACCTCGTATGAAAAAGATATTGATTTTACAAGTTTATACAAATTTTTATACACAATTTACAACATATATTTTATAATTAAAACCCACACTAGTATAGGCCGTTGATTTCATACTCCTTGCATCAGAGCCGCTCTTTAGCTTCTTCCCAATACTCACGTATCTTCTACAGCCAATATCAAAACGCAAGAACCCATCACTTCGAATTTAGGGTTAATTTTTTCATCTTCCACGTTGAATTCTAGCATGATCAGGATACACCATCGTGAAGCCCTCACCCACGTTCACCTCCGCCCCCACTATGGTCAAGCTCGGCCACCGTATGATGTTGAAAACCGTGCGCGAACCGCTCGCGTTCAAATGCCCATAGCCACCAATCCATCTCGAATTAAACGATCTCCACCGTTGGATATGTGGATCTTGGCATGCTCTTCGATTTTGCTTCAGGAAGTTTTCGAAAATATTGAGTGGATTGGAAGATTTCGAGGGGAGAAGATATCGGCCATTAATATGTTAGAGGCGGCGGCCTGAAGATAACAATTAGGGTTTTTAGTTTTTTTCTAGAATTTGTGAATTTATGGTCTATATATAGGAAATTTTTCAATCACTATTCATCCGGGTTTTCCAAACTCCGATTTACGCGCCGAAACTGACGCTCCTAGGGTTTATCCCGCGTTCCGGACACAATGGAACAGGTTTCGGAAGCTAATTCGAACATCTGTGCGAGTTATGGCTACAAACGCTCAATTTAAATTAAACCGATTTAAATCGATTTCTAGGCGTTTTAATTTGTACCGGACAAACGGTAAATCCAATTGACACGAAATTTGAAACCTTACAATAATATCACATTACGGATCCGATGAAGCTGGTTTCGTCAAAATCCGATACTTTTTGAAAAAAGGCTATTTTAACTCGCCAAATTAATATTAAAAATAATTCGATGCGTTTCGAGCTGCCACGATCAAACGATAGCTCCGATTGGCACGAAATTTGAAATCCGGTAATAACTAACTATTACGGATCCAATGGAATAGGTTTCGTTCAATTATGAGACTGTTCAAAAATTGACTATTTTCACTAGTCGATTTTAATATTAAAATATTCAATTTTCACAAATTAACTTTTAATTCGATTTTAAAAGTTCTAAAATATCATTCTAACTCTAACATGATAAAATAAAATTTTACAAATCATTTTCAATCATATTTAACTCAATTTTCAATTATTTCCATAATTTAACGTATTAAATTATCGATTTAATTATCCAATAAAATCCAATTATTCAAATAAAAATTTATTTGACTATAAAATTCACTCATTAATATTTAAAATTAATTAAATATTCAAATTTTAATTAATAAAAATCCTGGGTCGTTACAATCTTCCCCCCTTAAAAAGAATTTCGTCCTCGAAATTATCAAGTAAGAAAAGTTACAGAATCTATTAACTTTTCCAAAACAAATTTAAACTTCTTACAATAACTTTACTAAGTTTTCAAATCATACTTAGTTATCTTTTCAAAAACAATTACTATTGTTTAACTTTCAATTCCAAAATCAAAGTTAAAGTTGTCAAAATTTTCCAAATTTTCTCAAATTTTTTCTAACGCCTTAAATTTCTGGAAAAATTCGCCATGGTCTCCTTTGCGCGGCTCGATCCGGAAAAAAAATAACAGTATATATATCACAAATATACATCTCATCAAGTAATGAGGCATCCCGAAGGGAAAAAAATGTAAAAGTACGGTATGTAATCCGAGATATGTACCTTATATTTTATTAGCGAGCATATATGGCTAATATAGCGCGAAAGCGAGCTCCAAATGCGAAGCAAACGCGATCCGCACCTACTAAACACTCAACAAACAACATGAGAATCATGCATGTAGAAAATAGTATCAATACACATCATATAGCAACATAATAACTACATATGTCAACATAACAAATGCAACTAAACAACAAATGCAATATATATTCAACCATCAACCAACTATCATCCATAACCAAATCAATATTCATTTATATTCTCATTAATATTTAATGAAATAGGTTTTCAATTTAATCACATTTGATTCATTAACAGTGGATGTTTCTAACATTTATTTTCAATTAGTTTATATTCACTAATTCATATTCAAGTTGGTTCACTTTCAAATCAAATTAAATTCAATTCTACTTAAGATTCACTTAACTTCCAATTGAGTTTCTATTACTTTAGCTTTCAATTTCATTAATACTTAATGAATTATATATAATCAACTAACAATCATATAACAACCAAAGTATATCAATTGCAACCAAATCACTTTGCTTATATTCATTCAATTTGGTTTAATTAAATTTATTTGCATCCAATTATTCAACTTCCAATAACATTAGATTTTAATGAATTACACTTATATTCATTATTCCATACCAATTTAATTCACATTCAATTGATTCATTTAATCCATTAATTCAATTCAGCATTTCAATTCAATTACAAAAGTTGAACTTCATTTATATAACTCAAGTTCAAATCTATCACTTAACTTTAAATTCATTTTTTTTATTTCAACTCATATTCATAAATATATTCATATAGTTTCACTTCTTATATATATAAGTTTATTTCACAATTGTAAATCACTTTGATTATAATTCAATTCTTATAATTCATTTGCTTATACAATTATTCTTTAATTTAGATTATTCAAACAACTAAACAATCAATTTATATACACTTTAATAATTCTGAAAAATTATTTCTTCATATACAAAATATAATTAAGGTAAAATTATTTCATTTACCCAATTTTAAAATCAATATCGTGCCGAATTGTTCTATTTAAGTGTTTAGAAACCCCTTCGATTCAGTTTCGAGGCTGCGCCGACGAAGGTTCATACGCCACTCAACAAACCAATCATCACAATATAAAACAATTTTATATATTCACTAACAAATACGCTCTCATAGCTATTATTACACTCAAACTCATTCTAGAGTACTACTGACTCTATCTCTAATGAGTAATACCTAACAGAACCATGGTTGTCGCTTAACCATATGCTCTGATACCAAATGTAACAAACGCAAATTTTCGACTTTCGAAAATTCAACATCGATACTCACTTTATCGACTGCCGAGAAATCGAAGGCCGGAAACCCGAAATGTTATGGTTTAAGAAAAAATTTAAGAAAAGAAAAAGGGAGAAGAAGAGGGAAGAAAAAGAAAAAGAAAACAGAAAAACAGAGAATAGAAAATTTGAAAATATAGAAAAATGGAGAATAGAACGGAACAGAAAACAACTGAACAACATCAGAATCTCACAATTCGCAGCGGAACAACATATAATAAATAAATGAATAATCTTTAAACAAAGAACTATATCAGTTATTACATTACATTTCATTTTATTACATCATATCATCAGAGTGTACAACAACATACAACAACAAACAGCGAAAAAAGAAATACTATATACTAGTATTACGCCATGCCATCCAGCTTGCCTCCAGCAACTCCTGAATATCCAGAATATCCTGATAAACCTTAACTCTTAACTGCCCGTGTGGAAATTGGTGGGCACCCAGAGTTTAGGAAGGAAAACAATAAATTCCGAGTCAGTCATGTGACTGGTGTGAGAACTCAAAACAGTTTATTTATCTTTAAAAATCAAATAGAGGAATATTTTTAAAGTCAATTCGCAATGCTTTTAAAAATGAGACTACCATAAGGCCTCCCGCACACACACACATGCAAACGCAGAATCGGAGGAGATTTCTCCTTATGATAGTCAAAGATGCTTGATACGCATTTAAAATAACATTTGATGTTATTACTAGTGCATAATGTAGAAAAAATTCATTTCGAAAGTAGAATATAAATCTTAGCCAACATACGACCATTATCGTATGCCTACTATAGCTAACTATGTTCAATAGCAGGTTACCGCCACATTCCATAGCAGGTTATACAACTAAAACCGTACAAGTCTCGTATTTTTTCTTTGGATTTCCAACGAATGATCAGGCCAAGGAACTTCCCATTGCCACATGAGAATGCCTCTGGATGGACATCCCCGAGAACCAAACCGGATCTCTACCAACACAAGGCCGGGTTACCCCTAACTGAGTAACAACTGACCGAATATGCCATCCCCCGGTCCTTTGGGACCTTTTCACCGAGCGCTCGTAATCAATTCACACAATCATAACAAAGTGTTTTCAACATGAGTAAGTATCTGGGCTCCATACCATGACACCACCCTTTTCCAGAAGGAAGTGCACACATCCTAAAGGGCGCTACCCCTCATAACTTTGCCGCATCTTTCCTGTTTTGACCATTCACGGGGTGTGAGGCTCGACGAAGTCACGTCCACAAAAACATACTTTATACAAAAGCCATGCTTTGGGTCAACAAATGATCATAGAAATGATCACCAAGATAGATGATCAAATAAACGATCCTATCACAAATAATCAACACAATGATCATTTACAGCAACACTCAGCATGTCACATTACCAAGTTGGGAATATATCGCTGATAACATTCAACTACATAACCTCTGAGCTCGTACGTCTCAGAGAAGGGTGTTAAGCTAAAAGAATAAATTCTCCGCCACCAACAGAAATATATTTGAATGAAATCTGCTTTATCTCTCAATTTGTAATGTCAGACATACAATCCATACAAGTCTGTTCCGGGCTCGAACAAAACCGAAGGCACTTACAAAGAAGTCCTTGCAATCCGGATATCCACAATCCTGATCGGATTCCCCATCACATATGGAGAACTCAATACCGTAGCTACTCGGTGCAGAGTCAATCGACAGGTCATCCTATCGCTCTCGCAAATATCCGGTCTTCAACACCGATCTTCAATGCTATCATAACGACGTATCACATATTCGGAATGGGTTATACGACCCCATGGTCCTTTCCCGGTTAACCCGAATAGTGAGCGCTTATTCAAAAATAAGTGTGGCATTCACATTCAAACAAATCACATCAATTACCCATTCAAAGGGAAATATTGATAGTCGGTTATTGAACTATCAATGGATATGCACACATCACCAGTTTCCAAATAATTTTTCAAATTATTTATTTTCCAAAATATCTTTACAAGATATAAAATTTTCACACTTCAAAAAAAAATCAATATTTATTTTTTTTAAACAACTTCCCCTTTTCTTTTATAAATTCCATAGTGAATTTATATTTCACAATTATCTATGAATACACGATTTCAATTATTCATTTCAATTTATCTTCAAAAAGATAAATTCTCAAAGTATTCACTTTATATTGGAAAACATTTCCATACTTACTTATTCATAAGTAATTCACAAATTTAATTTATTTTCAACACTTAGAAAATATTCAATATACTTAAATCGAGATTAAGTATATATTTCATTCTTTAAGGAAATCATTCTCTTAAACATATTTATTTGGGCCAAAACGAATGTTGCGTAAAACATCGTTACGACAACCCAAAATCACTAGTATAGGGATTCGAAGTTTAAATAGATATATAAATCCCAATACTATACAAAACATTTCCTTTCGGAAATCATTTACTATAACAACAGTGTTATAGTCCACCATTTCCTTCTATTTCTCGAAAACGTCTATTTCAACAATAGATGTTGAAATCTATGGTTTCGAATCTCAACGCCTTTTAAAACATCGTTAGATCGTTTTAGTTATATTTAAAACATCACATTCAAAACATTTTCTTTAACGTATTATTCACTATTCAAAACGTGAATATACTACGTTAACTAATTTCATCCTTTTATTCATTTCATTTTAAAGGATTATTCACAGTTCAAAAACGTGAATATAACTCCATTAATAAATCATAACAATTTACTTATCAAAATAAGTCGTTTGTGAATTTATAAAACAACGTTTATAAATTCTATTTCTATTTATTTATAACAACTTCCTTTTATAAATTCCTTTATTAATCTATTCGATTTATAACTCAATTATAAACTAAAGGTTCATATTATAAGTTAAATGCTTATAAAACGATGATTTTACAAAATCGTTCTTTTAAACTTCATAATTATAAATCTTATAACTTATAAGATTCAATTATTTATCCAAAACCATTATTTTAATAACTTTACAAATTTTATAAACCTACTGTTTATAAAATTCTATTTATAACTTCACCGTTTTTAATTCTATAAATTTCATTCATTTATGGAATTTATTTTCACTTCATTCAAACACTTATAAAAACTTGTTTTATAATGTCAATATTTCAATTTATAAATATTCATTTATAAATCTCTTAATATAAATCAATTTATATTATTCTTTAAAACTTCTTTAATCTCCTTTATTATTTCACCATTTTGATTTATAAAATAATTAAATTTTATAAATCCTATATTTAAACTTTTCACAATAAATTCTAAAATCCCAATTTAACTATTTTATAAAATCATTTGCATCATATTCTCAAAAATTAGTCTTTTAACTATTTTTCTCAAAAATCATAATTTTTATAACTTTAAAAATTATAACATTTATTTATTAAAAATAGATCAAATTTCAAACATATAGTATATTTTCAAAAATCACTTTATAAATTATTTTAAAATTCCAAAACTTGGTCCAATGATGCTACATACCAAATAGTCAATCACGACAACAACGATATCATATATCGATATGATAATCAACGAATATCAAAATATTCAAAATCAAATAAATACTGTTGAGGAATCCTGTTGGATCCCTTCAACCTGTTTTCCTGCATCCACAAACATTATCACAATACCAATTTCGCTCCAGTACGAAATTATCGAGGTATATGGGATTTAAATATTATCCGCTTAATAGACGGCGCAATAGGGTCTCATCCGCTAAACAAAAAATGCGGGAAATCAATAACTCCAATATATACATATGCCAATATATATATATATTGCTATTATATATAATACCAATTTCACTGTTTATGAAATATTCGCGGTATATGTTTTTAATAAATAACATCCGCTTACTAACGGCGTATAATGTCTATTTTAACAATCAATAGATAACAATCATCATTCAAACATGCATTCAAATATTTTAAATCTAACTATTTAAAAAAAAATCGAAACTGATTCGATTGAGTGAGAAGTTCTCACCTTGGTTTTAATTTCGTTTTAGCGATTTATTTCGAATAAAATTAAACGTGCGTTTAATTTTACCCGAAATTCTCACTAACTCCAAACGACTCCAAACCAAATCCATCGCGTAGTGCTCGTCGATACGATTCCAACGCAACTGAGTTTGCATTTTTTCGACCTCGTATGAAAAAGATATTGATTTTACAAGTTTATACAAATTTTTATACACAATTTACAACATATATTTTATAATTAAAACCCACACTAGTATAGGCCGTTGATTTCATACTCCTTGCATCAGAGCCGCTCTTTAGCTTCTTCCCAATACTCACGTATCTTCTACTGCCAATATCAAAACGCAAGAACCCATCACTTCGAATTTAGGGTTAATTTTTTCATCTTCCACGTTGAATTCTAGCATGATCAGGATACACCATCGTGAAGCCCTCACCCACGTTCACCTCCGCCCCCACTATGGTCAAGCTCGGCCACCGTATGATGTTGAAAACCGTGCGCGAACCGCTCACGTTCAAATGCCCATAGCCACCAATCCATCTCGAATTAAACGATCTCCACCGTTGGATATGTGGATCTTGGCATGCTCTTCGATTTTGCTTCAGGAAGTTTTCGAAAATATTGAGTGGATTGGAAGATTTCGAGGGGAGAAAGGGAGAAGATATCGGCCATTAATATGTTAGAGGCGGCGGCCTGAAGATAACAATTAGGGTTTTTAGTTTTTTTCTAGAATTTGTGAATTTATGGTCTATATATAGGAAATTTTTCAATCACTATTCATCCGGGTTTTCCAAACTCCGATTTACGCGCCGAAACTGACGCTCCTAGGGTTTATCCCGCGTTCCAGACACAATGGAATAGGTTTCGGAAGCTAATTCGAACATCTGTGCGAGTTATGGCTACAAATGCTCAATTTAAATTAAACCGATTTAAATCGATTTCTAGGCGTTTTAATTTGTACCGGACAAACGGTAAATCCAATTGACACGAAATTTGAAACCATACAATAATATCACATTACGGATCCGATGAAACTGGTTTCGTCGAAATCCGAGACTTTTTGAAAAATGGCTATTTTAACTCGCCAAATTAATATTAAAAATAATTCGATGCGTTTCGAGCTGCCACGATCAAACGATAGCTCCGATTGACACGAAATTTGAAATCCGGTAATAACTAACTATTACGGATCCAATGGAACTGGTTTCGTTCAATTCTGAGACTGTTCAAAAATTGACTATTTTCACTAGTCGATTTTAATATTAAAATATTCAATTTTCACAAATTAACTTTTAATTCGATTTTAAAAGTTCTAAAATATCATTCTAACTCTAACATGATAAAATAAAATTTTACAAATCATTTTCAATCATATTTAACTCAATTTTCAATTATTTCCATAATTTAACGTATTAAATTATCGATTTAATTATCCAATAAAATCCAATTATTCAAATAAAAATTTATTTGACTATAAAATTCACTCATTAATATTTAAAATTAATTAAATATTCAAATTTTAATTAATAAAAATCCTGGGTCGTTACAGGAATCCACTTCGAGCATGTTAAAGGGATGGAACCCTAAGTAGGATGGAACCTACGAAAATCTAGTGGAACATTGTTTTGTATCCACTAATTTTAATTCAAATGATTTTACAAAATTACCTTGTTTTCAAAATGATTTCAAAACTTTCCTTTTAAAAACATCAAAACCCTCTATCCTGATTTTAAATAATTTTAGCCTCAAAATTATCTTTAATTTCAAAGTCAAATTACTCCTAATTTCAAACTATCTTTTTGAATTATATATTTAACTTTTATACTTAGATTTAAATATAAAATTTTAGTTAAAATCTATATATATTATTCTCTATATTTACTTATGAATTTTAACTATAGTCAAGTATATTTGTAAAGTTTAAAATAGTTTAATATAAGATAAAGGTTATTTTAAAAGAAAATCAAATCACCAAAAATTGCTTTGGGATGTCGACATGCCTAGGGTAACCATGTCGACATAGTGTCAGTTGAATTCAAAATTTAAATTTCAAAAGAAGTGTCTATTCGCCATAACTCTTCACGAATGGACATGGCTGTTGTTCTTCTATAAATAGGGGTTAGTTTCAACGAATTTTAGATCAGATTTTCTTGTTTTTCACTCCTCTTCTTCGTCCACATTTCTTAATACACATTCTTACCATTACTCTGCCGAAATCAACATTGAATCAAACTCGATTACTTCTAATTTGATTCTCTATCACTATCTCTACAAGGTTCTTAGTGTTATTCAGAGTTATTGACTTCTTTGTAATCTATTAAGAGAGAAAAGGTGTGATTGTAGCCTTGGAAATCAATCAAGAGAGAAAAGGTATGATTGTAGCCTCGGTAAATCATTTGGGTAAACTTGTGGCCCGGAAATCAAGTATCTCTACCCAAAGGATAGAAATTCTGGAGGGTGTACCTCGTAGCCTTGAAAACGAGGGTGTAATTGTATAATTGCTTTTGAAAGGAAATCCGTACTTGTGTTGCGGGACTGGATGTAGTGTAACTCCGAACCAGTATAAAATCCAGTGTGTTCTTTCCTTTACTACTTTTATTTTATTTCTGCATCTGTGCTAGTTTTTATGATCATATCTGTGTCTGTATATTGCATACATCGGTGTCTAAATTAACATAAACTCAAAAAGATTTAGTAATTCTTTATTAACACTATTCCCCCCCTCTAGTATTAATCCTAGCCTTAAGATCCGTAATTCACATTTCTCACAAGGGGGACTTACTATAGTGACCGCATGGTGCCACGTGGCAGGGAAGACCGATCAGCACCGATCGCTCCATATTAGGAATTGCACCTCAAAATTTTCTAGGTGACTTCCTCTACATCTGGAGATTCTACCAGCAAATTTTTTGGAAGATATTACGTTGTCTACTCCTATAAATACAAGGTTCATTGCTCATTAAAGGGACCTTTAGGTTTTTTGTCTTTATACTCCATTATAATCATGGATTTCGGTCCAATCCCTCTTGTACTAAAAAATTAAAGTAATTAATAAATCTATTTCTTTAAAGTGGACGTAGGCATTCAATGCCGAACCACTATAAATAAGTTGTTGATTTTTACTTGCTTCCTTTGTTTAATTTTGATTTCTTCATTTATTTCTCTATGTATAGTCTATTAGGTGTCTGTTCCAAATTTTATATTGAATTTATTTATTTTTAAAATTTTGAAATATCATGTTCATAATTTTTTGTTTTTCATGTTCATGTATCGAATGTGAATTTGGATATTTTTACTAGAATTTGAACATGCTTGAGAAGAATCATAACAATTAATTTAGGCGAAACAAAATTTGATTCGCATGTTGGCAAATTTGTGTTAGAACTGCTTTTTTAAACATTAGCCATATAAGTAATTAATATGAATAAATTAGGAAATTCCTTATTTAATAGAAATATTTCCTACATCATTTTAACCAATTATATTCTCAAAGCTAATGATTGTTTTTAATTTTCATGTATATGCGTGTGTGTATAATTATGCATTAATAGTTGTCTTCTTACGTATATTGAAAGTTAATGCTTCAACTATTTCTTCAGTTACTAGATCAATGATTTAATGATTTGTTTAGTGCATTAATATTTTAACTTAAATAGTGGCATAAATGTTAATATTTATATGAAAATTAGTGAATAACATTAGTTTGAATGTTAATTAATAATGCTAATTTGAATGTTAATTAATGGCGTTAATTATGATGTTAAGTAATACCATTTATTTCAATGTTAATTAATAACATTAAATTGAATGTTAGTTAATAACATTAATTTGAAAGTTAATTAATGGTGCAAATTTATAACAACCCATATTTTGATAATTAAAAATATTAAATTTAATAAGGTTTTGGGCTTTAATATTGTCCGAAATTAAAATTTATGATTTAATAAATTGAATCTTATTAGATTAGAAATTTTGACTTTAAGATAAATCTTAAAACAAATAATTTAATGAGATAAAACATATAATTGGCTAATATTGATTGAATGTAATTGACTACTATACTATGTTAACATAATTTCAATCAACTTAAATAATAAAGGTTAATAAGGAATATAATAAACGATGTATAAATTGATGTAATCTTATGTTATTAATTGCAATTGGTTTTAATATGGAGTATGAAATCAATTATTTTGTACGTAAATTTATTAACCTTTGTTTGTAAACAATAAGTTAATAGATATGGATTATTAACGTATAACCATTGTTTTATTTATTTTCTTATTATTAAGTCCGTTAGAAATTTATTTGGTAATTAATGGAGAATTGATGTAATTGAAATATTACAATTGATATAATAAGAAACGTTAACTATTGAGTGGTGAGTGTAAAACTTATGTTAATCAATTGCATAAGGGAATAGTTGATTTGATAATAAGAATGTAAATCAAAATAAAAGGATTTGTTTGAAATTTAAATGGTAATTAATTAATTATATGTGCAACATATGTTTTGTGTTAAAAATATATTGAGAATTTCATTGAGAAATATTACGTTCAAATTGTAAGCACGTAAATTTGGTACAAATATAACGATTACATGAAATTAATTGATAAAGAAATGATGTGGTTGTACGAAGTATTATTTCTGTGACTCTTTAATGGGATAATCTTTAAATATAAGTTGGTTTTAAAGAGGGAGGTGTTAATTATAAATGAATGTGTAATAAAAAGAAATTTGTTTTGATAAAAATAAAAGAAAAGAATGGTTTCTTGATGAGAATATTCTTATCAAATAAAGTGAATATCTATTCTATGAATGTTAATTTAATTTCATTAAAACAAAGAATTGAATTTTGTTGTATGTTTCTAGTTGGAATATTTGATTTATCTAAATATTCCTTAATTTGAATTTAGTTAAAAAAAATATACAATAATAAAATGGTAAGAAAACAACTTGAAGGCTTGGTTAAGTTTTTATTTGGAATAGTTAGCATATTAACATAGGATATTTATTCCGTTTCAAATTTGACTTTAGGGTCTCAGTTCGTGTTTTAATGTGTGGGGTGGCGGTCCTCATTATGTTAATTGTGGTGTTTAATTTTATTTACTGTTTACTAAATAAAAATACATATATGTGTGTAAATTTGAGCGTATTAGGGTTAATAAAATATGTTAAAATGAATTGTTTTTTTAGTATATTTGATTTGTGATTTCTATGTACGGACTACATTCTCAAATTTAAATCTGTCGCTTTCATTTATTTTATTTTATTACTACTTTCTTTCATTAAATACATGCCTCTTTTAGTCTTCCAGTAAGTTTTATTTATTTACACGCGAGCCTTGCCTTGAAATATCTCATTTGTGAATGTAGATTTAATTTCATTAGAGTAAAGAATAGAATTATTTGTTAGAAAAGGGAAATATACATTTATTTGAACGTTGTTTTAGCATACATATTGATTTCAAGAATAGGAATATGATTTAAGTAAGTTATTTATTACATGGTGTAAAACAACAAATTTATAAACATATTTAAATGACTTAATGAAACAATTATCCTATTTCTCGTCCATTTTGGTTTATCTATTTTGAAATTTAACTTTATTGTTAATTGCAATTAATGTAATGGAAAGATTTCGATTAAAAGGAAAGAAAACTTTGATTGCAATTAATAGATTTAATAAAATAAACGTACATTTTGTGTTAAACAGAAATGGTGCTTTAATGGAAATAAAAACTTGAACGTTCTCATTTTTAAGGTAGGTATAATTTTATTAATTGGGCGTAGGTAAAAACTTGCATGTGTACAAATTGAGTATTATTTGAGTGAATAAAATTGATTTGGTTATGTTTCGAAAGAAATTGAATTTCAAAATGTGTATGTGGTCCCTTCATTTTTTTTTACTTATTACATGTACGTTTTAAAATAGTTACCTCATTATTAAAACTTGGTTCGTGCATTTTGTCCAATCCACCTATTTCCTTATTATTAAATAATGTATAATTTTATTTCTTCATTTGCATTTTATTTCTTCTATCACCTAATATTCATTTAGTTCACATCTTTCAATACTACGTTTTAGGGCTGTTTATATTTTACTTTATTTCAATTCCTAGTTTGTTTATATATACCTTATTAGCTTTTCATTTGTTTCCATCTTCATTCCTTTAGTCATATTTAATTTTCTAATCTCATCTATCCAAATAAAACTTCCATCTCATTTTTTCTCTCTTCACCTTCCTCCTTCCGTTTTCATTTTTTCTTCTTTAAATCTCCTTGTTCTCTTTTTTTTACCACATTCTTTATCTTTTGTTTCTTCTTCTTCTTCAAATCTTCTTCTTTTTGAAAGCTTCCTTTTCTTTTTCAATTCTTCAACTTCTTTAAATTTTCTTCTTTTTCAAACATTCATGTTTTTTTCAAATCTTTTTCTTTAAATCCAGATCTATAACAACTTCTCTATCTCTTCCAAAACATTCTAAAAAAAAGATTAAGATAGAAAGAAACAACTCAAATGGAGGAAGTAGTAGCGGATCCAAATCCGACTAGAAAACGGAAATCCAGAAGGTGAGTGTTTAAACTCACTCACGAAATACTAAAATTTTATTGCAAGTTAAGCCAGGTCATATAGTGATAAATTTTTGATTGTTGATTTGGAATATTTATTAATATTTAATTTGAATGGCTAAATTCCAATATGTGATGACTAATAATTACTGTGACATATTATTGAATTGGTTGATTTGTTGAATTGATTGATTTGAATGTTGATTGTATGTTGTGATGGATGCTATTGTGATTGAATGTATATTTGTTCATTTATTTGATATATCTTTGTTATCACCCTATAGTTTATTGTAATTATTTAAATTTCATATTGATTATTTGCACACTGAATAAGGATGTAAAACCCATGAATTTCAAGTATTTACATCAGAGAAAAAAATAGTATGTTTAGATTTACTAGTTGAACCATAAAAATGATTTTGGGAAGTAATTCGTCGTTACCTTACTTGAAAGTTTTCAAAATTAAATTTTGAAACATTGGGAAGTTCCCAAAAAAAGTGAATATTGAAACTTTGGAACATTTTTATAAATCCAATCTCTAAAACTAAGAAATTTAACTGGGAATTATTCTGTAAATTTGTAATTTACTAGAATGGCTCTATTGTGAAATCCATTTTATTTTGAATGTGGAAGCAATAACATTTCCATAAATTTGAACCTTCAAAAATGTAGTTATCTGCATTCCTTATTTCATATACTTTTGATTTAATTTGCATAAGAATTTTAGTTCTGACTCGAGTGTATTATTTTCCATTATGCTCGGGTCAGCCTGAGTTTTTCAGCATTGAAGACTATTTCTGGTGGACGAAGACGAAGATTCAATATATTGTTGCTATTTATTATTCCACTACATTCTGTGTTCCGCTGCATTATTGGTTATTTATGATATATGTATAACTCTGATTTGAATTTGTAAAAGTGTAATGACATGTTATTTGTAAAACAACTTCATGAACTGTTTATTTGATTATTATATTTTGTCGTTACGCTGCGAGATCCTGTATTTTGTTTTTCTCTTTCCTTTTTCTTTTTTTCCCTTATTTACCCCATTAACAATCCTCTCTTTTGAATGGTTTGATTCTGACATGTGTGTTTATTGTCGATTTGAACTATCCAAAAAGGTGGGTTGTTACAGTTGGTATCAGAGCTTTGGTTTAAACATACCTTAGCCTGTTGGGGTTAACTCATTAGAGATATGGTAGTAATACCCTAGAATAAGTTGTCTGAGTGTATATACGAGAGCGCGTATTTGTTAGTGTTATAAAAACGTTTTATATAAATTTTGAAATGAAATTATATTCCCTAATATTATACGATATATATAAAGGAATAAATTTTTAAGACTAATATATTTATTTGTAAGGTGTTTGATTTATGAAATGGTAATATATAATTATTATCATTTGTGTTGACATATTGTATTTAATCCAATTATAAACATTGATTAATTATTGTTGATTGAATTAATGGACTAAACACTAGTTTAATAATGGTGTATTAAAGAGAATAAAATGAATCATTAGGATATTTGTTTATGAAATTGAAATGTTGATGTGAATTTTGTTATTTGTTGACATGTAGTTTCATCTATTGGAAAAAAATGGAATATTTGGATATTTTGGATAATCGAAACCTTTTTGTATTAATATAAGAGTGAAACTTGATAATTAAGTTGAATTATATAGTTGAATTGATAACCTTAATTTGAAAGAAAGTAAAATAAGGTTTAATTTGTTATATCTATGTTTAGTAAATGAATAGAATTGGGGTATACATTCCTAGCATGTAATGTAATAATATACAAGTGTGAACTTTCAGCCTTGGGATGTTTAAATTGAAATTGTGATTAAGGAAATGTTGTAAATGAGATTAAATTGGAAAAATATGTTTATAAACTTAATTAACATTTATGAAACATGTCATAAATAAATTTAAAGGTAAAGATGAAACTAAATGGAATAAGCAATATGAATTAAAAGTGAAATGATTACAAATAAAGCCATGACTTGTAAATTGTTATGAAATAAATAGATGTTGCAATAAATGGTTATAAATAAAGTTGTGATAACTTTAAACTCGAACAATATCTTATAAGAAGGAATTAAGTTTTATAAATTGGTCATAAAGAAATTCCTTATGGAATGATTTGCAAATAAATTAGTTTTAAATGAGAAATATTACATGTGAAATGAATGTAATTTAAATTAAAGAGAAATATAAGCAATATTATGAGAATGGATATATTAATGTTTATATTAAATGGAGAAATTCTATGAAAAAAATATTAAAGTATGAAGTGATATTTGTGTAATCGATAAGATTAAAAATGATTTATAACTGAAGGGTTAAATTTGAAATTCGAGAATTGAATTTCGGTATTTTGTAATTAGTTTAAGATTTTGGAAATATATATAATAATAATACAATTTAGTAGTATTTTCCAAATAAGAAATGTTTCAAATGAGTTCAAATGAATTCCAATGATTTCAAAGAAATCTCAATGAAGTTTTCAAGAAAATAGAAGTCCAGATTCACTTATGTCGCTGGAAAATAATTTCGGTGATGAGTGCACACATCATTGACATTGATTTTCGAGTCTCAGAGTGGGGGAGAGGACACTTTAGTAGCTTTGATATGCGAGTGATTTTGTGAAACCAATTTTGATTTCCAATTCCGAAGTATGATTTGATATTCGAAAGATATATGTATATATATTTGAAATGATTTGAAATGAACCGCTGTTCAATCCTCGAATTTCGAATTTGTTTTAGTATAACTCTATTATAAAAAAATTGATTTACTGATTTGTTGCTGATTTCCAACTCTTGGATTTGAAATTTGATTTCACCAACTATTTTGAAGGTTCGAGCACTTCCAAATCAAGGTTTAAAATTTTTAAACTAAGAAATTTCAAAGAGTATAAATATTTGATCAAGAATATAAGTTTAGTTTTGTATGTTTAAAGTATGAAGGGTATGACTTAAGTAAATTTGAAACTTTTGTTAAATAAATAATTTGCGAAAAGGAAATTTGGATTTTTCATATTGAAATAAAAAGTTTAAAGGTTTTAAAGGGATAGTTATAAAGTTGGAAACTGGGATTATTTTCTAAACCTATTATTTTGGGAGCTTAGAAATTTAGATATTTAATTGGGAAGAAAATTAGTGAAATCATATATGATTTTGAAACTGAATTGGTATAGAAATAATTTGAAATTGAGAACCTTTTATTATTAAGTACTTGATTTGGAAATGGTCGAACTTATATAAAATGGATTTGTATAAGTATGAAGTTGATTTGAACTATTGATTTGAAGGATACTCGATTTGGAAAGAGAATTTTATATAATCGAAGCCTACATAAGTGTGATTTGATATACTATTGATTTGGAAAGTATTCGATTTGAAAATCGAATCCTATATATAATGGACTTTATATAAGTATGATGTTTGAAAGTATTTGGAAAGGTACTATATGACATATATTTCGAAGTAAAGATATGGAAAGTGCCTTCTGCTTGATATCTGCTTTGTGGCCACATTGTGGATTCATTCTATCGATATTATTCTCTCCGATTTTTGGTTTTCTAGATGTGATACTCGAGTGTTCCCACCATGGCGTAATCCATGGTTTTTTTTCTCTCGCGACTGCATAGCATAACTGCCTGGCTGAGTCTGACCTAGGGGTACGGATAGTTTCCTGGGGGATCCAGGCGTAACCATGTGTATCCTGCAATCTGTGTAGGTCGCATTAGTAGCGAAACTGCCTGGCCGAGACAGCCTAAGGGTACGGATTGTTTCCTGGGGGACCCAGGCGTAACCATTGTGTATCCTACACCCTACTAGTCATCATGGCGTAACTCGCAGGGCTGAGAAAGCTTACGGATACGGATTGTTTCCTGGGGGACCCAAGCGTAACCATTGTGTATCTGCGAACCATGGTTGGACAAAGGTTTTGGTTTGGTTGTTTTGTTTGGATTGTACTTTCCATATCTGTTTTTAAAGGTTTTTCAAGTATTTTCACTGGTTGTTGAAACAGGTCTACGAAGTACTTGAAGAATTCTAGCTTTACACCTGATCAACGCATGGCCAGAGTCTGCAAGAACGAGGATAAACCTGTTAAGACATCGAGTTATAAAATTATTTTGATAAAGTATTACATAAAAGACATTTTGGTCATTTTTTTATCAATTATAAATACTTTAAAATGTTTAAAATATTGTTTAATAACTTACAACATGGTTTAATAGTAAATTATCAGCGTTGTAAATATTTTAGAAGTTAATAATTAAATAAAATATATTTAAAGTAAATGATTATTGATTTATTAATAATATTTGGAAAGTATCTTGAGATAAAATTAATAAATTTATAAACAATGGATTTAATGTTTTTAATAGCTTCTTTGCAAATATAAGTAATGATGTAAATAATTATTTTCAAATATTTTACGTATATTTATAAAGATGTTATTTAAAATATTTAAATGGTATTTATAAATGAAGCAAGAAACTTTACAAATGAATTTTTGAAAAGTTTTAAAGATGATTGATTTGCAAATAAATATTTCAAATGAATATTTCAAGTAAAGTTTATATAAGTTTCTTTGAATGTATAATTTAAAGATATCATATAAATGGAAAGAAGAAAAAAATTTGATTTGCGAAGTTTATTTATAGCAATATACTTGACAAATAAATTTGATTCCCTATGTTGGAAGTATAATTTGAAATATTTACTTGATTTCAAAGTACTAATAGTAAAGTTTATAGGTTTATTTACTATTTGAATTTTGTATTAGAATATTCGTTTTGAAACAAGTGTTTAAATTAAATATGAAGGTATGAAATTTTATACTTTGATTTAGAAATTTAATGTAAGATTTGAGTATACTATTAGTTTCAGTTTAATAATATTGAATTTATACTTATTTTAAAAAATAACGAGTCTAATAAATTTTTTGGATTTAAGGAACCTTATTTAAAGCTTATTGTAATGTTTTGATATAAATTTCTAACATTGTTTTAGACTTTTGAAAAATCTTTGCATAATGCTATGAGGATGTTTTAAATATATCTATATTTTTACTAAGTGGATGAGGTTAAATGTTTTAAATGAATTTTAGATATGTTGAAATATTTCTTTTCTCTTCAAGGGAAAATACCAAAAAACTTAAATTTTTATTCAATAACAAAATGGAGTTATTTTCAGATTTATATTAAATTTAAATATGTAAGTTAAATTGTTTATAGATTGATCATTTTGAATAAAATATTTCAAATTCCTAGATTCCTTCTTGTTCCTTTTCGAGGACGAAAACTTTTTGAGTGGGGGAGACTGTAACAACTCATATTTTGATAATTAAAAATATTAAATTTAATAAGGCTTGGGCCTTTAATATTGTCAGAAATTAAAACTTATGATTTATTAAATTGGATCTTATTAGATTAGAAATTTTGACTTTAAGATCAATCTTAAAACAAATAATTTACTGAGATAAAACTTATAATTGGCTAATATTGATTGAATGTAATTGACTACTATATTATGTTAACGTAATTTCAATCAACTTAAATAATAAAGGTTAATAAGGAATATAATAAACGATGTATGAATTGATGTAATCTTATGTTATTAATTGCAATTGGTTTTAATATGGAGTATGAAATCAATTATTTTGTACGTAAATTTATTAACCTTTGTTTGTAAACAATAAGTTAATAGATATGGATTATTAACGTATAACCATTGTTTTATTTATTTTCTTATTATTAAATCCGTTAGAAATTTATTTGGTAATTAATGGAGATTAATATAATTGAAATATTACAATTGATATAAGAAGAAACGTTAGCTGTTGAGTGGTGAGTGTAAAACTTATGTTAATCAATTGCATAAGGGAATAGTTGATTTGATAATAAGAATGTAAATCAAAATAAAAGGATTTTTTTGAAATTTAAATATATGATGAACAGGTTTTATTACATTTGTAATTAAATGTTGGAATTAAATTAGTATATAGATATTGGGTTTAACATAGAAAATTGGATTTCAAAGGAAATAATTAGATTAATTATCTTCCCTGTATTAGGGTATGTTTTGAGATTTAATCATTGTAAGTAATAGTAATTATATCTTGCCATTAGTAAGAGATAGAAGTAAATGGTAATTAATTATGGTATGTGCAACATATGTTTTGTGTTAAAAATATATTGAGAATTTCATTAGGAAATATTGCGTTCAAATTGTAAGCACTTAAATTTGGTACAAATATAACGAATATATGAAATTAATTGATAAAGAAATGATGTGGTTGTATGAAGTATTATTTCTGTGACTCTATAATGGGATAATCTTTAAATATAAGTTGGTTTTAAAGGGGGATGTGTTAATTGTAAATGAATGTGTAATAAAAAGAAATATGTTTTGATAAAAAGAAAAGAAAAGAATGGTTTCTTAATAAGAATATTTTTATCAAATAAAGTGAATATTTCATCCATGAATGTTAATTTAATTTCATTAAAACAAAGAATTGATTTTTGTTGTATGTTTCTGGTTGGAATATTTGATTTACCTAAATATTCCTTAATTTGAATTTAATTAAAAAATTATATACAATAATAAAATGGTAAGAAAACAACTTAAACGTTTGGTTAAGTTTTTATTTGGAATAGTTAGCATATTAACATAGGATATTTATTCTTTTCAAATTTGACTTTGGGGTCTCAGTTCATCTTTTAATGTGTGGGGTGGCGGTCCTCATTATGTTAATTATGGTGTTTAATTTTATTTATTGTTTACTAAATAAAAATACATATATGTGTGTAAATTTGAGCGTATTAGGGTTAATAAAATATGTTAAAATGAATTGTTTTTTTAGTATATTTGATTTGTGATTTCTATGTACGGACTACATTCTCAAATTTAAATCTGTCGCTTTCATTTATTTTATTTTATTACTACTTTCTTTCATTAAATACATGCCTCTTTTGGTCTTCCAGTAAGTTTTATTTATTTACACGCGAGCCTTGCCTTGAAATATTTCATTTGTGAATGTAGATTTAATTTCATTACAGTAAAGAATAGAATGATTTGTTAAAAAAAGGAAATATACATTTATTTGAACGCTGTTTTGGCATACATATTGATTTCAAGAATTGGAATATAATTTAAGTAAGTTATTTATTACGGTGGTGCAAAACAACAATTTTATAAACATATTTAAATGACTTAAGGAAACAATTATCCTATTTCTCGTCTATTTAGGTTTATCTATTTTGAAATTTAACTTTGTTATTAATTGCAATTAATGTAATGGAAAGATTTCGATTAAAAGGAAAGAAAACTTTGATTGCAATTAATAGATTTAATAAAAGAAACGTGCATTTTGTGTTAAACAGAGATGGTGCTTTAATGGAAATAAAAGAATTGAACGTTCTCATTTTTAAGGTAGGTATAATTTTATTAATTGTGCGCAGGTAAAAATTTGTATGTGTACAAATTGAGTATTATTTGAGTGAATGAAATTAATTTGGTTATGTTTCGAAAGAAATTGAATTTCAAAATGTGTATGTGGTCCCTTCATTTCTTTTTATTTATTGCATGTACATTTTAAGATAGTTACCTCATTATTAAAACTTGGTCCTTTCATTTCTCCTTCAGTTTAATACCTAAGCCTAAGCTTTTAGGCTATATTTAATTCTTTCCATCTCATTTTTGGTTATAAATTTTTTTATTTTCCTTTGGTTTGCAAATTTTCTCATTCCTACATACATTTCCTTATGCATTATCAATGCCTAAAGCATTTAAAACTAAACGTGCATTTTGTCCCTCCACCTTTATTTCCTTATTATTAAATAATGTATAATTTTATTTCTTCATTTTCATTTTATTTCTTCTATCACCTCATATTCATTTAGTTCACATCTTTCAATACTACGTTTTAGGGCTGTTCATATTTTACTTTATTTCAATTCCTTATTTGTTTATATATACCTTATTAGCTTTTCATTTGTTTCCATCTTCATTCCTTTAGTCATATTTAATTTTCTAATCTCATCTTCTATAACTTCGTTTTCCAAATAAAACTTCCATCTCATTTTTTTTTCTCTCTTCACCTTCCTCCTTCCGTTTTCATTTTTTCTTCTTTAAATCTCCATGTTCTCTTTTTTTTTACTTCATTCTTGATCTTTTGTTTCTTCTTCTTCTTCAAATCTTCTTCTTTTTGAAAGCTTCCTTTTCTTTTTCAATTCTTCATCTTCTTTAAATTTTCTTCTTCTTTTTCAAACACTCTTATTTTTCCAAATCTTTTTCTTTAAATCTAGATCTATAACAACTTCTCTATCTCTTCCAAAACATTCTAAAAAAAAGATTAAGGTAGAAGGAAACAACTCAAATGGAGGAAGTAGTAGCGGATCCAAATCCGACTAGAAACGGAAATCCAGAAGGTGAGTTTTTAAACTCACTCACGAAATACTAAAATTTTATTGCAAGTTAAATCAGGTCATATAGTGATATATTTTTGATTGTTGATTTGGAATATTTATTAATATTTAATTTGAATAGCTAAATTCCAATATGTGATAACTAATAATTACTATGACATATTATTGAATTGGTTGATTTGTTGAATTGATTGATTTGAATGTTGATTGTATGTTGTGATGGATGCTATTGTGATTGAATGTATATTTGTTCATTTATTTGATATATCTTTGTTATCACCCTATAGTTTATTGTAATTATTAAATTTCAAATTAATTATTTGCACACTGAATAAGGATGTAAAACCCATGAATTTCAAGTATTTACATCAGAGAAAAAAATAGTATGTTTAGATTTACTAGTTGAACCATAAAAATGATTTTGGAAAGTAAACCGTCGTTACCTTACTTGAAAGTTTTCAAAAATAAATTTTGAAACATTGGGAAGTTCCCAAAAAAAGTGAATATTGAAACTTTGGAACATTTTTATAAATCCAATCTCTAAAACTATGAAATTTAACTGGGAATTATTCTGTAAATTTGTAATTTACTAGAATGGATCTATTGTGAAATCCATTTTATTTTGAATGTGGAAGCAATAACATTTCCATAAATTTGAACCTTCAAAAATGTAGTTATCTGCATTTCTTATTTCATATACTTTTGATTTAATTTGCATAAGAATTTTAGTTCTGACTCGAGTGTATTATTTTCCTTTATGCTCGGGTCAGCCTGAGTTTTTCAGCATTGAAGACTATTTCTGGTGGACGAAGACGAAGATTCAATATATTGTTGCTATTTATTATTCCACTACATTCTGTGTTCCGCTGCATTATTGGTTATTTATGATATATGTATAACTTGATTTGAATTTGTAAAAGTGTAATGACATGTCATTTGTAAAACAACTTCATGAACTGTTTATTTGATTATTATATTTTGTCGTTACGCTGCGAGATCCTGTATTTTGTTTTCCTCTTTCCTTTTTCTTTTTTTCCCTTATTTACCACATTAACAATCCTCCCTTTTGAATGGTTTGATTCTGACATGTGTGTTTATTGTCGATTTGAACTATCCAAAAAGGTGGGTGGTTACAAAATTACTCTTTTTGATTAAGTTACGATGTTTTTAGGAATTTGAAGTATAAGATTAATAAAGTTTTTTTGAAATATTTATCATTTTAAAGGATTTTTATTGTTTGGAAGTAAATAAAAATGTTTTGTAATAAAAATGGTAAAATGAATTTTATACTTAAGAAATGATAATTGTTGCAAGTATTATGTTTGAATGGATGTAATATGTCATATTTTTATTTTAAGACGATGATGAGATCGCACTAGGACGAGTATGCGATGTTTTACAATTATAACTACTACATGATGAGTATTTAATTATGGTTACTTGATGATCAACGTTGGGTTACTAATGGTGATTGGATTAGCACACATTCGACGATTGATGCTGTGTCACTGTTAAGGGGTGATTAGCACATATTTGATCATTTATACTTACATTGGTGATGCATTACTATAATGGATGATTAGTATGAATGTAGGTATATTTACATTGTTGTATTTTTTTATTTGATGATTAGAGGTAATATTGCATGTTGTTAATGTTGAATAGCTAAGTATGCCACTTTTGTTATTACCTATATGATTATTTGTTGTAATGGATGAGTAAGAAAGCCATTTTCTTCTTTTACTACTTGCATTAATTGCATTGACTGCATTGGTTGTGATGGCTGCAATGGTTGCGTTGGTTGCATTGATTGCATTATTATGATGATTGCAACAGTTCCATGTATGATATAGTTGTTATGTATGAACATGTATTTGGATGCAGAAGAAGAGTAGAAATTTGAACTATGTGCGTTAGATCCACCAAAAGGGGTGCGTAGGCTATCTATTCCCATGCAATAACTATTGAATTTATGGCCATGGTGTATAGGGTTAGGCATAGTCCAAACATTGTTGAAACATTTTTTCTTTTTATTTTATATATACCTATACAGATGTGAAGTTGTAGGTTGAAGCCAAAGAGGGAAGGAAGGGTGGATGAAGGCTACATCATGGATAGTTGATTTGGTATATTCTTTTATACCGTTTGTATATTGTTTGTTGGTTGTTAATAGTTAATGTACTAAAATGGGAATCATTGTAATAAATGTTATAAATTACATTATGAATTTAGTATTCATTTATTCCGATGATTGATTCCACTGTGAGGTTTTCCTTTTTATTCATCATTTTATATTTTTTTAAACTTTTTATCTAACCATGGTCCATTGCTTTAAAATTTAAAATTAGTTGTAAGTGTATTTTAAAGTCGTTTATAACTAATTTTAGATTTTAAAAATAATGGGTCGTCAAAAAATAGGAAAAGGAAGGAGCTTGATCTCCTTTGTTTTGGTTTGAGCTTCATAGTATATGGCTTGTAAATTAAGCATTGTCATTTTATTTAATTTTCTCCCTTCCATTTAAAAATGAAATTTCCATCCTAAATTAATTCTAAATATTTGCTCAAATTATCCCATTTATATACTTCAGTTGTTAATTAAATAAAAATTCATTCTTCTTCGAAATAAGTCCTAATACAACTTATATTCACTTTTAATTTTTTAAAATTTGTTTAACCACTTTTAATTCATTTTAAAAATAATTTCAATCTTAAAAATATTAATATTACTTCAAAAATACTCAAAATTACCATCATTAATAATTCATACTTCATAAAAGTGTTTAACACCAAAGTAAGTCATCTAAATGCCACTTTATTAAATAATTTCTTTTTATTATAATTAGTTTCTTCAAACCACTATATTTCCATCAAATCCCAAAAAAATATTCTATTATTAAAATTCCAAATTTCGCAAAAATATTAATCTCAGATTTCCCAACAATTTATTTTTATTACTATAATTTCCATCTACACAAAATATTTCATTACTTAATGCCCAACAATTTCAATGTTTTCCAAACCATCTCAAAATTTCAATATATTAAAACTCAAATCCATTTAGTTGTTTTTTAAAATATTATTATATTCCAATATTTGCTTCTCAACATAGCATTATTACACACCCCGCCTTAAAAAATTTCGTCCTCGCAATTCCTCCTTGGGAGAATCCATAATAAGCTAATAAACTTAAAGTATTCTACACTCATCTATAAATTACTATAGGTACACAGCCATCAAAATAAATCATGGCACTCAAAGCCAGCCACAATAAAACAATAAACTTCATATCATAAGGAATTCAAAACTCTACTCATGAACAAGTATCATTAACCTGAAGTCCATCCATGGGACATATTTTATGGTCATCCGTATGCACATATCTAGAATTTCTTATCCACAACAATAAGCAACAACAAACGAGAAAACCCAATCAAGTTTATGGGTAATCCTAAATTGATTTTTCTTACCTTGTTACTTCCTAGTCTAGATTAAAACTGTGAGAAATTGAAGCTCGACACGTTTTCTCTAGCAAAGTCGATCTTTTCTGTGACTCATATTATAATTTACTTCAAGCTATAAGGTGGAAAACTCAAATACAAAAGTTATGTTGGAAAAAATGAACCTCCACTGCCTTTACAAACACAACATATAATGCTCTTTATTTACTTTCCCAAGTTAGCATGAAAAGTGATTTGCATCATGTAACGATCCAAAATTTAGGTTATTTGAAATTGTTTATTTAATCAATTTTAAATATTGGAAAGTATAATTTTATCGATTTAATAGGTAGCAAATGTTGAATTTCAAATATAATGATTTATTGATAATTTAATTGTTGAATTAAATAATTGAAATCGTGAAAATAATTTAAATCTTGGATTTTATTTGGAGAAAATAGTTTAAAGGCTTATTAAATTTAAATTCATAAGAATGAAAGTAATAAAACATTTAAATTGAATTTAAAAGCGATTTACTCAGTTTCAAAAGTAACTCGTTTAAATTAGCTTATAAAAAATAGCCTTTCGGGGTACAGCCTCGGAATTCGATGAAACAAGTTCTATTGGATCCATAATAGTGTATTATTATCGGATTTCAAATTCCGTAGCATTGGGAGTTACGTCTGGTCGTATGGGATAGAAACCCGTTGAAATTAATATCGAAATTTAATATAATAATTGGGTTACAAAAGCTGTCTTCTCCATACGATCGAATTGGAACTCAAAATATATTCCATTTTCTTCAGAATTGGGATATAACATTATAAACGCTTGGCAGCATACCTCGATAGGAGTTCGAAATTTAAAGTTACTAAATCGATTTGTTTTGAATATTAAATTAATATGTACTTCAAATCAACCCTTCACATCAGTCTCCATTCTTTCATCTTAGCCATTCCACCAACCACCATATCTTTCATGCTCAAGCCGCCCTACTTATCTCTCCTACTTCATCTATTTAAACATTTCCAGGAAGCAAATGAAGGAAAAAAAAGGGATGTTAAATTCAAAAATCGATTTCTCCGAATTCACATAATAAAATATATGAAGACAACATTAAAAATCAGGATTTATCATTTGCTTCAATCTGACATAGTTTTGGAGTGGTGTGGTAGCTTTTTAATGATCATCGTAGGGTTTTCCGCAACTAGGGTTGCGATTTCAGGATGATCAAGCGGAGCTGGGCTGCATGGTGGTCGTATTCGAGTTTAGAGGGAAGTTGGGCATCTCGACAGCGACTTTGGAGGCATGCGACGGCATGGGAGATGGTGCACCTGATGGTGGTCGAAGCGGCGAATAGGGGTGTTGCGATTGTAATTATCTGCTAATTCGAACTATTCGCATCCACACATGTCAGACTTAAATTGCTCAAAATGTCAGATTGTAAATTTATATTTGACAAAACTTAGCATATATAGTAAATAAATCAATCACCAAATCACAGTCACAGAGTTATAACAACAAACAGCGGAATAGATAAATAGTAGTTCATGAAGCTACCATATAAACATCAGAGTCTAAAACAAATACAATGGATATCTCAAGTACAATGGAATCTAATACAGAAACAATGACAAGTCTGAACAAATCAATAAGAAACAACTAAAGTAACGGGAAAGCTGAATAGATAAAAATGGATTTTCAAGCAAAGCTCCAAGCTCTAAAGGTGAGTCTCAAATGCTGTGACACATAATCTGGCCCGATCATAAAGCAAAACACAAAACACTCGACTCAGGATTAACATTCTTATACCAGTAAATTCAAATCAAGTGAAATGTTAACTAAAACACAAGTAACTTAAACAGTGTTTGGGATTTCCATCCTCTAAGGATCCACGGAACTATCTACTATGTAGTAATATATGCTATTATAATATGTCTATCAGTAAAGTATTAAGATAGCATTAAGGCGTTATCCATATCCCCCTTAACACATTTTATATATTCACATAGTCTATACAATGTCATAGGCTCCACCAAACCGGTGGTTTACCCAGAAGACACCCTATAGGTATGGTACAAAACAAACTCGTAGAAGGCGCGATAGGGCATGTGAACACGGCACGCGAGGCAACGCCAGGGTAGATATACCATTTGCGGATCCAGACTAGTGGTAATGTATAGTAGCTACTATTGCCCACCTCGAGACACACTCCCAAACTCAAAGGTGCTCCCAATCAAATCACAAAGTAATAGAATAGTATCGAAGAAATATGTCTGATCGGAGGAATGGCCTCACTTGGCCCGGCATGGATACTATTTTAGTCAAATCCAAGCTGACTCACGGGAGTCAGGGTCACGTAAATACCTCATACATAATCATTCGCCAAACCATCCTACTTCATTTCTAGAATCTCCACCACGTACATAGTTGTTAAAGTGGTTTCGGTATTCGCAGAGAGTATGATAATATCTGATCTCAGTCTCTTTAACCATTAAATGCTTATTTCACACCATGGTCATTTTATTTCGTACAGTTCATATTTCATATCAGAATATCATATTAATTTCAAATTAATCACTTTCTAAATTTTATTCACCTTGAAATCATATCACTTCTCAAATCATATTAAAAATAGTTTAAACCATCATATCCAAATATTAGTATTTAAATCCGTTAAATCTAAATGTTTTACAATTCCAACTTACATAGTTTAAACATTGAAAATAGTTTTATATATGTATTTTTAGATTGTTATAAACTAAAAATAGTTTATATTTAGAAATAGGACATAGATTAAAATGTTTTATGCATATAAAAAATACTTTATATAATAAAATTAGCTTCCTCCGATTCCACACATTAATTCATATCTACTTAAATTCCAAAATTCAATTTAAATCAATCCCAATTCAAAATTTTCTATTTAAAAGGTTAAAGATTCAATGTAAATTCTCAATAAACCAGTTCAATTCATATTGATTTCAAATCCCGGTTTAAACTATCACTTCAGTTCTAATAAGATTCAAAGTTTAAATATTCAAACATTTACAATATAAGTTTCATTTATATTTCAATATTTGACTTTAATTTTATTCAAATTGGAAAATATTCATATAATCATTTTAGTAACAATTAAATAAAATCTCAATTTATAAATTTGAATCAATATTAAATATTTAGTATCAATTTTATCTAAAATTGAGAATATGCATTTAGTCACTTTTTATCAAATCAAGTTATAAATCATACCTTTCAAAATCCAAAATCAATGATTTCAAATAAGTTCCTATTTAAATTCAATTATTAACCAATTTATATTCCAAGTCAACATCAATTTACCTTCCCGACCTCTATTTTTTTAGTTATAGCAATTATTTTTTAAAATATTAATATAAATTTAAATAAATGCTTAAACATATTATATACTAATTAAATTTTATTTTACTAAATTAAATCTTATTATTAAATTTATTTTATATTAAATATTATTTTATATATTTTTAAAAGGGGTTTTTAGGCTAAAGGAAAAGATTAGAAAAAAATTTAGTTTCAAGGACAAGAAGTTTGTTTATTAGGCTGAAGGAAACTTTTTAATGTAAATCACAGAATGATAGTTGTAACTATCATTTTCCGTTTACACTAAAAAGTGTCCTTCAGGCTAAAAAGCAAACTTGTTGTCCCTTAGACTAAATTTTTTTGCAATTTCTTCCTCGTGCCTATTTACCTGTTTTTAAAATTATAAAATTATAAGTACAATCTTAAAATTTATATTTTCAAAACTAACTTATAAATTATAATTTCCAAAACATATTATTTTAAAAATCTAAACTTTTATACATATATAAAATATCATTTATATATTATATTTTACAAATCAATATTCATTGCAATCCATATATTTCCTTTCAAACTTTGGAAACCATTCTTACAATATAGACCAACGGTGTCCGTATAAAATTTTATATCCTATGGTTAAGTGATATGGATATTTATCATTTTAATCCGCAAATTAAATATTTACGGATATATATCATTTCAACTCGTAATCCCAAAAATTCAAAAATCTTGGGTCTATCATTTCAACTCATAACAATTTTTCCCATATATATATATATATATATATATATATATATATATAACGGTACCTTTATATATATATACATATATAATGATACCTTTAGATATGGAGACTTTACACAATTATAAAACTGTAAAAATGTAAATCATTTTTAAATTTAACGCTTATAAACAGTAAAACTGTAAAAAGAAAAATATAAAACAAAATCATATGATCATATATAAAAACTAACTATATAAACCAATACATAAACAAGAATTTGTGACATACTTTTTAATATAAATTGTAAACAAAAGATTTGGATATAAAACATATGTGTTAAAATACATATATTAAAACTGTAATATATATATACATAATGGTCAAGGTGAAGAATGGATAAATAAAACCAAGCAGGTAAAGATGTCATTGAATATCAAAATATATAATATATACTTACATTTATAAAAGAGAAGATGAAGGCTAGTTATACATATATACCGGCCAGAGGAGAGAAGCAAATCTTGGCAGATGTTTGGTGGAGGGGAAAAACGTGTGGGCATGTCATCAATGTGGCGGGTTTTGCACTCAGGTGTGTAGTTCAGGTGGGGTCGGCAGGGGAATAAGGCGGTTCGGGTGACAAGCAAGGTGAGGTAGCGAGTTTCGGCAATGGCTTGCTGGACGTGAGGCTGAGGAAGAATGGTGTTGCACATGGCTGTCGTGGAGATAGGGCTACGGTGCTGATGTGTAGACGAGAGGTCAGTTAGGGGGAAAGGACGTGGGCGAGTTGATAATTTTGGTGATGTGGTTGTGGAGTTTCGGTTGTAGGAGAATGAAGTGAGGGATGGCGTGGGAGTCGGCCACTCCGAAGAACAACGGTTTTACATGCAATATATATATATATATATGTTCATTTGTTTTTTTTCTTTTCCCTTTTCTTTCGTCGGCTGATGGCAAGTAAGGTGGAGTGGCGAGCTATATTTGCGTGTATGGCGGGTTGGATCCGTGGAATGCTGTAGGTTGTTGGGTAGCGAGGCTTTGCAGGGAGGAGGACTCGAGCGGTTTTAGGTGGCGATGCGTTTGGCGAGAGGGCTGTGGTAGAGGGAGGTGCTCAGAGGGATATAGGTGATGAAAAATGGGTAGGGCGGTGGGAGAATTTGCAAGTCGGTAGAAGTAAGGGGTATAGTGAGGATGACATACTTTCGGCCATGAGCAGCTACAGAAATGAAGTGACGAGTTAGCTTTCTTCATATGAATATATATATATATATATATTATTTTCTTTGCTTTTATGAACTGATAAAGATGAAACAACAATTATATTAAAACGGTGAGAATAGCAATGGATATGGAAATATAAAAGTCAAAAGCTAGATATTTTAATGGAAGATGGCTATTTATTAACAGATAGAAACGAAAGGACATTGGAAACTTAAAAGACCTAAATACGAAACCAATAAGGCAAATCGCTCTGTCGATTCCGCCACGTATCGGGGGCTGAAATACACAAATGAACATACTGTGGAGATCAGCATGACGAGATGAAGAAAATGGTACACAGATATCTGCGTTCCGGTCATCCCATCAAAAGTCGATATTTGCTGCCAAACTGCAGTTAAAACGCCAAAAATAAGATATACGGAGCTATATCTGTCCAAATTTGGCGAAATAAATTATGATGGCTCACTCAGAAAATGATTTATAATTTTATTATGTAAAAATAATCAAATTTCGAAAATATTTTATTTTCATCATTTAACTGTAACGCCCCAGATTTTCATCATTTGATTTTGAATATTTAAGTGGTTTTAAATATGAATTTGGAATATAATTTGATTTTTGAAAATGAAGATGTTGGTTGAAAAATTTAAAATGAATTTAAAATTTCAAATATAACGATAAACTGAATAAATTAAATTGTTGATTTTATAATTGAAAATTGTTTAATAATTGGAAATTGGAGTTTTTATGAATTAGAAAGATTTCTAATATATATATATAAATTCTATTTGAATCATAATTTAGTTAGTAAGACATTAAAACCGGAATTTTAATCGATTTTGCAAATTTTTGAAATCATCGATTTAATGGACGCGTTTAAATAGCGTTCTGAGGTGCAATCTCGAGATTTAATGAAACTGATTCCATTGGATCCGTAATAGTGTATTGTTACCATATTTCAAATTTCATAGCGTTTGGCGTTATCGTTTGATCATACGGAATATAAACGCGTAGAGTTTAATATCGAAATTTAATATAATAATTTGGTCCAAAAAGCTATCTTCTTCATACGATCGAATTAGGACTCAAGAACTTCTATATTGTGTTTGGAATAGGGGTATAGCATTATAAACATCTAGCGGCATGCCTCGATAGGAGTTCGAGGTTTTGAGTTGCGTAAATCGAGATGTTTTGAAATTTTAAATAAATAAATTGCCCAGTCAAATATTCACATTAGTTTTTATCTTCACCTTTTCGAATCATTGTACCATAGTATATCCGTACAAGCGAACTTCTCTTCTTTCAGTTCAAAATCGAATCACAGTATCTCCTCTTCTTCTTTAAATAATGAGGCCGATCAAAGTTTTAAAAAAAATGTAAATTCGTTCGAACTCTGGAAAAAAGAAGAAGAAGAAAATCGTGGGCTCATGAAATTGAATGAAATCGCCATTTCCTTCAACATGAGTCTTTCCCCTTCTCAGATTTCACAATTGAAGAAAAAGCTTCAATTTAAGAAAAAGATATTGGAACAAAATAAAAATCACGACTCAAAGAAGCTCCTCTGGTCGAATTCTATTAAGTCGAACGACAAGGGGGAAGGCTCAGCGCTAATGGGCTCAAGCATGAGTTGACTTGCAAGTGAATGGGGTGCAACGTCATGTGTCATCTAAAATCGCGATTTGAAGGCGCTCGAGTGCTAGCATAGCATGGTGGTTGAGTCGCAAGGCACCGCGTTGGAAGGCGATTGTGGCGGTGATGAAGACACGGTACAGTGGAGCGCGAGGCGGGCGCCAAAGAAGAAGCAGTTGTATTTTGTTGGGAAATGGGCTAGAGCAATGTGCGTAGAGGAAGTCGCGCGTGGTGTTGAGGGTGTAGGCTGTCCAGGGAGTGCTCGCATCGAGGGAAGGTCGCGTTGTATATTGTCGTCGCAGTCGCATCCTGGTCACGTGTGAGGGCGGTGAGGAGTGCCTGTGTGGGATTGCAGTAATGATGGGCCGAGGATGTGGAAGGTAATAAAACGGTTATTTGTTTTATTCAGTTTTTATCAAGTTATTAAATAAATTTATATATTCTCGAATTGTTAATAAATTCGTAATTCGTTTATACGAGGCCTAAAAATCGTGAAAATCAAGTCGAGATGGAAATGGGTTGCAAAATAAATCTAGGTGAGAATTTCTCACTCATTTGGATTACCACGTTTACATTTAGATGTTTAAGTTCAAATTAATTGATGCTTGATTGGATTGATAAATTTATAATTGTCTATTGGATGAGTATTATTGTAGTATATATATTAGTAATTGGAGTGATATTCTTGCACACTATAGCGGATGAGACCCTATGCGTCCCGCATTATAGCGGATGACCCTATATACCGCGATATCCCCCTCGAAGTGGGATTGGTATTTTTATTGTTGTCTCACATCTGTGGATGAAGGGAAAAATAGGCTGGAGGGATCCAACTGGATTCCTCAAAATATATTGAGTGATCTTCATATGTGTATATATATATATATTATATATATATATATATATATATGTTAATGAATAATCCGCTGGACAATTGTGTTGTGTAAATTTTTAAATGTTGAAATAGCATCAAAATTAAATTGGGCATATTAAATAACGTAAATATCATTTTGAAACTTTTAAGAGTTAAAAGGAGATTTTTAAAATATAGTTATGGATTATTATAAAAGGAACTGAATTAAATAAACAATAATTGGATTTGATCGTATTAAATAATACCGGGAAAATATTTTAAATAAAGATTTTAAAATAAAGTATATAAAGGAATTTTCGAGGTGGATTTTAAAATGATATTCGAGAAATATGGAAAGAAGTCGAAATCGGTATTGAAAATAGATTGGCAAAAATAAATTGGTTTTATAAGGAATTGAATTTATAAAATGGAATTTATAAATGAGGTTATTTTTAGTGAAACTCAAAAGAGTTATAAAAATTTAAAATGATGTTTATAATAATTACAATTGATATCTTGTGATAAATTGGAAATATAAATTTGTAGGGAGAATTTATATTTAAATATGGAAACGGGGTGAGAGAAAAATAGTTGGCACTATTTTTAAAGTAAAAATGGTTAAGGAGACCAGAATGAAAGCGATGAGATGAAAATCGAGAAGAATTATAAACTGAAATTTGGTTATTGAGATTTAAAAACTTATTTTATTGATAAGTTTTATTTAAAAAGGAAAATTCTTATTTATTAAAATATGAAATTTTGAGGTCAGTTAGTTTTGAAAAACTTCAGAAGTGAATTTTCAAATACTTAATATTTATTTCAAATAAAATCCTAAATTTTTAAACCAGCCTCGAAAAGTGATGTTATAAAAAGTGTTTCAATATTTTTAATAATTATTCGAATATGTCTTTTGAATAAATTTTTATTATTGTTCTTTTAAATACTTATTATTATACATATATATAAAGTTTTGAAATGCTTTAAATTTATTTATAAACCTTTCGGAAGTCTGGAAATGGGGTTATTCAGAATATGGGATTTATAAGAAAATTCTAAAAATAGAATTGGAAGAAAGTAAGGAAATTTCCGAAGTAATTAAGTAAAAGTGAACTTCAAGAAAATGAAATAGAATTCATATAGAAGTACAATGGGAAATTGAAATTATGAGCGAGTATAATTGACTTTGAAAATATTAAAGAGAATTAATTAAAGAATTTTGGAATTTATTGAACTCGTTATAACTAGTCAAGGAATTTATAAATAAAATTGTATATGTTTTTGAGAAATAGGAAGTAGACATCAGATGGAATACTTTCTAAGAGTGAATATAAAATGAAGTGGGGGAAAAATATTCTAGATGTTGGAAAGGGGTGGAAATGTTTCGTTGAAGATATAAGGATTTGAAAACTTCTTACAAATGTTGAAGAACTGGAAGTAATATCTTATAAAGATATTTTGAAAATAAATTTTGAAAATAAATTTTGGAAAATTTATTATAAGACCCGATGATTGCTTATAGATGTGTATTGATAGTTAAATAAATGATTACCAATTTTGGCTAATTTTCATTAATCATTTCGAAGAGACCGGGATCAGATTTAATTTTTCGAAAACCACTTCGATTCGGTTTGAACATAAGGAATGAATACCGTGAAGATGATAAAGATGGTTATTCGGTTTGTCCAGTCCGAGGACAATTTGTATGGACGAATGCTATCAAAACATCGTCATTGGAGGACGATGAGAATTCTAAGTAGAATTTTGTTCTTGAAAGGTAATGTTTAGCCTCGAGCCTTATCAATCGGAAATAACTAAAACATGGGAGATGCAGCAAGGCTAAGTGGGTCGCACCCAATTAGGCATGCTATCCCCATTCTAGATGTCCTCGAAAACCTATATATTATGGATATTAATGTGCATGAAAGAAGGAGGGCTCGACGGTAAGGGTGGAAACACCCGGGGTGATAATATATTCGGTCTATCCAGGTTAGGGGTAGGCCGGTCTAGTATAGCAGGGGATCTCTGCATGGTCCTCTGTACATTGTTCTAGAGGTGTACGGTGGTTGGTGGTACCCCAGTGACTCAGTCATTCGATGGAATCCATTCTCCCATAAGCGCCGTATGGTTTTGATTGTGCCCAACTATGCAACAACGTGAGATGCAAGCATTTCAGCTATTTTCTATTTACTTTCTATAAACATTATTTTAATATCTGACGGTTTTGATAATAATGTTTTGGTTTGTAAGGAAAAAACCCGTGGTGTTTTTTTGTGACGTGGTCTAACAAAATATCTTTGTTTTCAAAGGATTTTGACAAAAGTTAATAATTCAAATTGAACGTGTTTTTCTCACGCTGATTTTCTAGACTGACTTGGGTGTTATTTTATTATAATGCTTGAGTCAGACTGAGTATTACAGATTCAAGTTAAATTGCTAGGAGCTCAGGAGATGAGCTGGACGAGTTCAGATGTATATCACGTACTTAGTTATTCTCGGTGTGTGAGTTACGTATATCAGAACAAGTTATTAAATAGTCCAGATTGATGTATCGAATTTTGTACCCTGATAGTGGTACGTATATTAACAATATAGTTTTGTATTTAAAATTTGTTATTATATTTTTTTTCCATTTCGATTGTGAGACTCAGAGTTGTTATTTCTATTTTTCTTCTACCCTTTTCTTCTTCACCCCTAACAGACTGGTATTTCCGACGCTTGACTGCTCGGCATTTTATACAGTGGACGTATTGATGTCAATTTTCAAGGGTCGAAAAATCCTGTTCGTTACAGTTGGTATCAGAGCTGAAAGTTAAACGAGAACCTTGGCTCTGGTGGGGACTACTCATTAAAGATAGAGTCAATAGTACTCTAGAATAAGTTTGAGTGTATAAATCACTTCACTTAATTTACTTATCGATTGAGTGTTTATAAATTTGGTTCGATACAGTCTGAACAACTGTATCGATTGGGACTTCTAAATTCTTAACCTAGGCAAACCAACACAGTATTGCTTTTAAAAGTAGGTGAATGAAATAATTTTGCCCAAAGATATATTTTGATATAAAAGAAGTAATTTTCTGAAATCATTATATATATCTGGAGTGTTTGGATGATAATATTATAATTAAAGATGATTATAAAATTGAAAATAGTTTATATAACCAAATTGAAATTTGTATAAGAATAAATTATACAAATGCATTATAATTAAAATGGAATTCAAAATCGAAATCTGGGAATTTAAATCCTGGGAAGCTGGAAAAATGGTTTTCAAAGTGGTGTGGGAAAAATAATAATAAGGTTGTTATTTTTGAATATTTGCGAAAGAAAATTGTTTTGAAACGGATTTTGGAAGGGATATAGCACTGAACTCACTTCAGTCATTGGAAAATAATTCTGATGACTGAAAAGCATCATCAGTATTCATTTTCGAGTTTCTAGGTGACAGATTGCTACCATAGTAATTTGATATGGAGATTTTTGTGGAAAAAATGTTGTTTTAGAGATTTTGAGGAAAATGGTTTGGATAAAAATCAAGTTGATTTTTGTGAGTTGAAGGAAATGGTTTGTTAAAACTGAGTTATATATATATATATAATTTCAAATGGTTTGAAATAAGTATCGGATGTTTGAACTCTGAAATTTTAATGAGAAGAGAAGTGAAATAAGAAGAGAATAAGTTTTTGAAATAAAAACTTGCAAAAAATGAACTTCAAGACGAAGTTAAATGTATAACTTGTGTAAGTTAAATAAATTGAATTCGTAAAAGAAATTGGAATTTAACTTAAGTAAAAGTTAAGCAAATTAAATAAAGTGATTCTAATAAATAAATTGGAATCAGTAGAATGTGATGAAGTCAACTAATAAAAGTGCATAAAAATGTGCAAGTAAATGGAATAAATAATATAAGTAAGGGAGTGTGGAAAAATTTGAAATTTGAATAAAATTCTTACTTGATTAAATGAAATAAATTAAAAATAAATTTTGTTTGGAATGAAATTAATTTAAATATGAATAAATTCAAATATGGTTCGAAAATACTGGTTAAAGGAAATTGAAATTGAAACTAATTTGAATTGGATTGGATTTGAAACCATATTGAATGGAACATATAAACTTGGAACGTTAAGTGTCTAAACAACTATAAGCTGTAAAAATTTAAATGTTGTAAAATTTGAGTGAAAATTTGGGATTGTGAATAAATAAATTTGAATAGCTCATAAAATTCGAAATTTAGGGAATAAGTATATATTTAAGCTGCTAAGTGATGTAAATCTTGAGTTAAAATAAAATGTGGATATACTCGAGTGTAAAATTGATAAAAGTGTGAGAGAATAAGTCGTGTAACTTATAAAAAAATTGGAAAGTAGAATAGAAAACCAAAAATAAAAATGGTTTGGTACTTTAGTGAAGGAAATAAAATCCAAACCTGGATTATAAAATAAATTTAAACCCAAGTAAATTAAGTGAAGTGATTTTGAAATTAAAAAATTAGATATTTAAATTATAAGATGGAAATGAACCAATGAGATAAATTAATTATATGAGAGTGGAATTTAACTTGATTAATAGTATGGATTGTGGGTTGAAACTGAAGTTGAATATAGAACTTGAGGAATAAATGAAATTTGAATTATACACAAGCTAATTAAATATAGGTGGAATGTGATAAAATAAAATTGGATTGAAATAAAAATGGCATGAGTTATAAATAAATTCAATGTGAGTGTATATAAATTGAATATGGCCTTGAATATTATTTTAAATGAATTCGAGGATGACTTGAGTATGAAATTGAAATTTGATGTGGATATGAATGGTTTAAATTTTAATTGGAATGTAGTTAAATATAAAATGATTTGGAATCAATTTAAAATAGCTATATACTGGAATGGTTATTTTTAAATAAATATCTCTGAATTTGCATAGAAAAAATTTGCGTTTTTCATAAACGGAAGCAAATAAAATTCTATGAATTGATAGAAAGTGAATAAATTGATTTTTAATCAATTTGAGATGGATATGAAATTGTTTCGTATAAAAATGAGTTGAATGCAAATTATTGGGTTGAAAATCATTCGAATTGAATGAAGTGATATATAAATGGATTGAAAATGAGTAATCGAATGTTAGAAACTTTTGGTTATATAGTAATGCTATGAAATTTATGTGTTTAATTGGTTAATTTAATGAAATGTTATTGAACATTCATATTTTGGTACATACATGGTTCAAATTGAGTAAATACAGGTAATTGGAGGCTGTCAGGCTAGATTTTGGTTGCGTATTTGCATATGAAGTAACTTGCTTGTATAATAATGCTTAAAAATGCTAAATTAATGTACATTTACGTATTAAATAATGCAATATATAAATATTGATATATATTTTTGTTTTTCCACGGTGTGGGTTGTTGTATATATTTTTATCTCTTTTGTCATAGTGCAAAAGGCTCTCCGTACAAGGGAGACTCTGCTAAAAAATTTCGAAAATTTAAGCTTAACCAAAGTGTTGATTTTTGAATTGAAACTAGAATAAAGAATTTTGGAATTAAAATTGAAAACTAATTGTTTTGGGCAAAACTAAAGATTAGAAAGTGAAATATCGAATTTTCACTACATAGGTTTTGGAAAATTTAATGAGTTTAGAGTGTTTTTCCTACCTTAGCAATTTCGGGGACGAAATTCTTTTAAGGAGGAAGGAATGTAACGACTCAAATTTTTCATCATTTGATTTTGAATATTTAAGGGGTTTTAAATATGAATTAGGAATATAATTTGATTTTTGAATATGTAATGATTTATTGAATAAACTAAATTGTTGAATTTATAATTGAAAATTGTCAATTATTGGAAATTGGAGTGTTTATGAATTCTAATATAGATATAAATTCTATTTGAATCATAATTTAGTTATTAATATTTTAAAACTGGAATTTTAAGCAGTTTTGAAAATTTTTGAAATCGTCGATTTAATCTACTCGTTTAAATAACGTTCCGAGGCGCAGTCTTGGAATTCGACGAAACTAGTTCCAATGGATCCATAATAGTGTATTATTATCAGATTACAAATTTCATAGCGTTTGGAGTTCTCTTTTGATCATACAGAATATAAATGTGTTGAGTTTAATAACGAAATTTAATATAATAATTGGGTCCAAAAAGCTATCTTCTCCATACGATCGAATTAGGACTCGAGACCTTTTCCATTATGTTCAGAATAAGGTATAACATTTAAATGCCTAGCGGCACACCTCGATAGGAGTTCGAGATTTTGAATTGCGTAAGTCAGGATGTTTTGAAATCTTAAATAAATAAATTGTCTAGTCAAATAGTCACATCAGTTTTTATTTTCACCTTTTCAACTCACTATACCATAGTATATCCATACACGCGAACTTCTCGATTTTCAGTTTAAAAATCAAATCATGGTATCTCCTCTTCTCCTTTAAATAATGAGGCCAATCAAATTTTTAAAGAAAAAGTAAATTCGTCCGAACTCAGAAAACAAAATCGCACGCTCAGGAAATTGAGCAAAATCGCGTTTCCTTTATTATACAACTTAAGCCTTTCCCCTTTTCAGATTTCACAATCGAAGAAAAAGCTTCGATTTGAAAAAAGATACTGGAATAGAATAAAAATCACAACGAGAAGAAGCTCCTCTGGTCAAATTCAATTAAGTCAAATGGCATGGAGGAAGGCTCGGTGCCAATGGGCTCAAGCATGAGTGGACTTGCAAGCGAAAGGGAAGCAACGTCGGGTGTCGCCTAAAATCGCGACTAGAAGGCGCTCGACGGTTAGCGAACCATGGTGGTTGAGTTGCGAGGTGCCGCGGTGGAGGACAATTATGGCGGCGATGAAGACGCAGCACAGTGGAGCACGAGGCAGGCGCCAAAGAAGAAGCGATTGCATTTTGTTAGGCAATGGGCTAGAGCAGATGCGCGTAGAAGAAGTCGTACATGGCATTGAGGGTGTAGGCAGTCCAGGGAGCGCTCGCATCGAGGGAGGGTCGCGTTATGTATTGTCGTTGCGGTCGCATCATGGTCGTGTATGAGGGCAGTGAGGAGTGGCTGTGTGGGATTGCAGTAGTGATGAGGCTGAGGAGGTGGGAGGTAATAAAACGGTAATTAGTTTTATTCAATTTTTATCAAGTTATTAAATAAATTTATACAATCTCGAATTGTTAATAAATTCGTAATTCGTTTATACGAGGCCTAAAAATCGTGAAAAACAAGTCGAGATGGGACAGAGTTGCAAATTAAATCAACACGGAAAATTTCTCACTCATTTGGATTGCCACATTTACATTTAAATGTTTAAATTTAAATTAATTGATGCTTGATTGGATTGATAAATTTATAATTTTCTGTTGGATGACTATATATATAGTAGTATATATATTAGTACTTGGAGTGATATTCATGCACATTATAGCGAATGAGACCCTATCTGTCTCGCATAATAGCGGTTGACCCTATATACCGCGATATCTCCCTCGAAGTGGGATTGGTATTTTTATTGTTGTCTAACATCTGTGGATGTACGAAAAAAAGGTTGGAGGGATCCAACTAGATTCCTCCAAATATATTGAGTGATATTCACACATATATGTGTGTCTATATATATGAATTGAAGGTGTAAAATTTTAATTGTTAAAATAAGATGGAAATTAAATTGGATATATTAAATACTGTAAATGTCATTTTGAAATTTTTAAGAGTTAAAAGGAAATTTTTAATATAAAAATGTGGATTATTTTAAAAGGAATTGAATTGAATAAACAATAATTAGATTTGATCCTATTAAATAATGCCGGGAAAATATTTTAAATGGAGATTTTAAAATAAACTATATAAAGAAATTTTTGAGGTGGATTTTAAAATGATATTCGTGAAATATGGATAGAAGTTGAAATCGGGTAGAAAATAGATTGGCAAATATAAATTGGTTTTATAAGGAACGAAATATATAGAATGGAATTTTATAAATAAGATTATTTTTAGTGAAACTCGAAAATTTATAAATGATGTTTATAAATAAAGAAAATTGACATATGGTGATAAATTAAAAATATAAATTTAGAGGGAGAATTTATATTTAAATATGGAAATACGGTGAGAGAAAAATAGGGGTACTATTTTTTAAGTAAAAATGAGTGAGGAGAACAGAATGGGAGCGATGAGATGGAAATCGAGAAGATTTATAAACTGAAGTTTGGTTATTGAGATTTAAAATTTTATTTTATTGATAAGTTAAATATTATTGAAGAAGGAAAATTCTTATTTATTAAACTATGAAATTTTGAGGTCAGTTAGTATTGAAAAATTTGAGAAGTGAATTTTCAAATACTTAATATTTATTTTAAATAAAATCCTAAATTTTTAAAACTGCTTCGAAAAGTGATGTTATAAAAGTGTTTCAATATTTTTAATAATATTTTAATATGTCATAAGAATAAATTATTATTATTATTCTTTTAAATACTTATTATTATACATATATATATGGTTGAAATGTTTCGAATTTATTTATAAATCTTCTCAAAAGTTTGGAAATGGGGTTATTCAGAACATGGGATTTATAAGAAAATCCGAAAAATAGAATTGGGAAGAAAGTAAGGAAATTTCTAAAGTAGTTAAGTAAAATTGAACTTCGAAAAAATGAAATAGAATTCATAAAGAAGTACCAATGGAAATTGAAATTATGAGCGAGTATAATTGGCTTTGGAAATATTAAAGGTAATTAATTAAAGAATTCCGGAATTAATAAAACTCGTTATAACTATTCAAGGAATTTGCAAATAAAATTGTACATGATTTTGAGAGATAGGAAGTAGAAAATAGTTGGAATACTTCCTAAGAGTAAATATAAAATGAAGTGGAGGAAACAATATTCTAAGTACTGGAAAGGGGTAGAAATATTTCGTTGAAGATACAAGGATTTGAAAACTGTTTTCAAATGTTGATGAACTGGAAGTAATATCTTATAAAGATATTTTGGAAATAAATTTTGGGAAATTTATAATAAGGCCCGATGATTGCTATGGATGTGTATTGATAGTTAAATTATCAACTATCAATTTTGGCCAATTTTCATTAATCATTTCGAAGAGACCGAGGTCTGATTTAATTATCTGAAAACCACTTCGATCCGGTTTGAACGTAAAGACCATGAAGATGATGAAGACGATGATTCGTTTTGTCCAGATCCAGGACAACTTGTATAGACAAATGCTATCAGAACATTGTCATTGGAGGGCGATGAGCATTCTAAGTAGAATTTTGTTCTTGAAAGGTACCGCTTAGCCTCGAGCCTTATCGACCGAGAATGACCAAAACAGGGAAGATGCAGGAAGGCTAAGTGGGTCGCACCCAATTAGGGGATGTTATCACCTTTCTAGATGTCTTTGGAAACCTTTATATTATGGACATGGTTATGCATGAAAGGAGGAGCACTCGATGGTAAGGATGAGAACACTTGGGGTGATAACATATTCAGCCTATCTAGGGTAGGGGAAGGCCGATCTTGTGCAGCAGGGGATTCCAATGTGGTCATCGGTACATTGTTCTAGAGGTGTACTATGGTGGGAGGTACCCCGGTGGCCTATGTCGAGACTTGGTTTTGATTCATGACACGAAGCTATCACTGCAACGTACAGATTCGACAACTGTTACGAAAAAAGAGAATATATACTACATGGAGACGAGGCATCAAAATCGGTGCATCAACTTTTATATTATTTTGTTTTGAGTCTTAAGTCAATATTGTTAAGATCTCTCCTCGTTTACGTATATATTAGCTTATATATGATCTTCTTAATGATCTATACATATATATAAGCATATAGTATATGTATATATATATTATCAAAATTTTAAAGTTAGAATCATATATAATATATATATATTATATACCTGTGTAAACTGTGCAAATTGCACAGATAATACCAGGTCAGTCGACTGATCTGGTAGGTCAGTCGACTGACCTGCTAGAATATGTGCAAAATGCACAGGTGCACAAGTATATATAATTTATAATAAAATTCGTTTTTCAATATTTAGTCGACTGACCCAGAGGCTCAATTGATTAAATTTCTATAATGGCTATATTTTTTGAAAAGACACGATCATTCGTGAAGAATTACGAATCTCTACGTAGAGATTTGGACGCAACGCTTCAGCCGGAACTCTTCGCCAATGGTCGCTGCTATTTAACAACTACAAATACATATCCTAACTTCATTCCAAATCACTGAATCTGCTTATCTCTCTTATCTAACTCTCTTGAATATTCTTGCGACTATGCTCTAAGCAATACTATTCCTTTCTAATCTTTGTAAACTTCAAATGTACATATTTATACTCGAGAAGAAGATCATAGGAAGGGTTTACTGTAACAGACTTATTTGTGTTATCAGAACACAAAATGTCAAATAATCTTTTGTATTTGTTGAAGTCATGTTCTACTGCTCTGGCGTGTGAAGTCCTCTTCGCCTGCTGAGGCGAAATCATGTTCCGCTGCCCAGGTCCCTGTTTGGCTGCTCAGGGTTGTATAGACCTGTTCCTCCGGGTTAAGTGAGGGTTTTTTTAGTGAAATTCCAGAAGAAGTCTGGGACTAGACGTAGGACGGAGCTCCAAACCAATATAAAAATCCCTACACACTTTCAATTGGTATCAGAGCCTGGAATTCTATCGATCGTCACAACATCATAGAATAATGGCCAGAAAAAGACTCGGTTGAAATATAACAAGAAAAAAGCCTGAAACTAACAGAGCAATGACCAATGAGGACAGTAAAAAGGTACTTTCTGATTTACAAATTTTAGTAAATGAGAATAATGAATTAATTAGTATAAGCGATAAGATCTCAAAGCTTAATTTTCTTATTTTAGAAAAGATGAAATCAATCAAACTTGAAATAAGAAATTGAAAAATGAGAAATTAGATTTAAGAAATCAACAGGGTGTTTTGAAAAATAATTTTAAGTATCCTAAAGATTTTCTAGACGAACAAAATACTATATTTGAAAAAGAAAAAGAAAATTTTCAAAAGAAATTATGGATTTGAAAAGACAAAATGATTTATTACAGTTATCTTAAGATAATTCAGAATCTTGAATTTTTCTTCTCGAAAATGATAACTGTATGTTAAAAAAGGTGAATTCTGATTTACATAAGCAAATTGATATTCTAAAAAACAGTAATATTTCTTTAAAAATAATAATTGTGACTTTAAAGCTAATTTTGATGAACTTAACATTGTAATCACAATATTTAATAAAGGTCAAAGATTTAAACATGATTTATCTAGTTCTAGACCTTTACATGATAAAAGTGGTTTAGGATATAATAAAACTGATTGTAGAAATAGCACTAGATACACTTTCATATATAGTAAATATGTTAGTGTTAGTACTAGATTACGAGTAAAGTCTAAATCCAATTTTTATAGAAACTCAAATACTGCTATGACCAATAATGTTTGTATTTTCTTTGTAAGTACAAAATCATTAACGGGAAATACAAATAAAAATTATTTAAGTATTTAGGTTCCTGATAATTGAAAAAATAGAGAAAAATATATTGATGATGATTTTGATATGGTAATTAATAATGACAATTATATTTATAAAGTTTCAACCACACCCAAATGGGTATGGTTTCCTAAAACTTAGGAAATTATATGAACCTTGGGTATCGCATGCTTTAAATGTTAATTTTTTCTAATGCCTTACATTATAAGTAGTAGTTATTTTGTTCTATGTTAACACTTGTGTGGAATATATTTTTTTCATCATATAAACTTTCCTTTTTGTCGATGACAAAGGGGGTGAAGGATATTGCTCTAACACTATTTGCAGGAATAAACAATGCAAGCACGGATTAAAGGGAAGAAAAGATTAATTATTTACAATAATATATAGCAAAGATTTAGGGGGAGTAAGTATTCATATTATATTATATACAGTCGAAATCTATATCCATTTACAGGTTGTCATCAATCAAAGAGGGGGAGAATGTTGAGACTTGGTTTTGATTCATGACACAAAGCTATCACTGCAACATACAGATTCGATGAATGTTACGACAAAAATAGAATATATACTACATGGAGACGAGACATCAAAATCGATGCATCAACTTTTATATTATTTTGTTTTGAGTCTTAAGTCAATATTGTTAAGATCTCTTCTCGTTTACGTATATATTAGCTTATACATATAATCTTCTTATTTTCAAATGATTTATACATATATAAGCATATATATATATATAATCAAAATTTTAAAGTTAGAATCATATAATATACATATATATATTATACGTCTGTGTAAACTTTGCAAATTGCACAGATAATACGAGGTCAATCGACTGACCTGCTAGTGGCTGTGCAAAATGCACAGGCGCACAAGTATATATAATTTATAATAAAAATCATTTTTAAATATTCAGTCGACTAACCCAAAGGACCAGTTGACTGAATTTCTATAACATCTATATTTTTTGAAAAGACATGATCATTCGTGAAGAATTATGAATCTCTACGAAGAGATTTGGACGCAATGCTTCAACCGAAACTCTTCGCCAATGGACGCTGCCATTCAACAACTATAAATACATATCGTAACTTCATTCCAAATTAATGAATCTGCTTACATCTCTTATTCAACTCTCTTGTATATTCTTGCGACTATACTCTAAGCAATATTATTCCTTTCTCGTCTTCATAAACTTTAAATATACATACTTATACTCGAGGAGGAAGATCATAGGAAGGATGTACTATAAATAGACTTATCCGTGTTATCAGAACACAAAAAGTCAAACAATCTTTTATATTTGTTGAAGTCCTGTTCTGCTACTCAGGCATGTGAAGTCCTCTTCGGCTGCTGAGGCGAAATCCCGTTCCGCTGCTCAGGTCCTTGTTCGGCTGCTCAGGGATTTTATAGATCTGTTCCTCCAGGTTAAGTGAGGGTTGTTGATTTAGTGAAATTCCAAAAGGAGTCTGGAACTGGATGTAGGACGGAGCTCTGAACCATTATAAACATCTCTTCACACTTTCAACCTAGTCATTCGATAGAATCCATTCTCTAATGAGCACCGTAAGGTTTTGATTGTGTCCAACTATGCTGGAACATGAGATGCAAGCATTTCAGCTATTTTCTATTTACTTCCTATAGAAACAATTATAATATCATACGGTTTCGATAAAAATGTTTCGGTTATCATAAAGTAAAAACCCGTCATGTTTATTTGTAACGTGGTCTTACAAGATACCTTTGTCTGCAAAGGATTTTGAGAAAAAGTTAATAATTCAAATTGAGTGTGTTTTTCTCACGCTGGTTTTCCTAACTTACTCGAGTGTTATTTTATTATAATGCTCAGGTCAGACCGAGTATTACAGATTCAGATTAAAATGCTATGGAGCTTAGGAGACAAGCTAGAGGAGTTCAAACATATATCACGTACTTGGTTATTCCCGCTGTGTGAGTTATGTATACCAGGACAAGTTATTAAACTATCCAGATTGAGGTACTGAATTGTTGTACTCTGATAGTGGTATGTATATTAATAGTACAGATCTCGTATTTAAAATCTGTTATTATATATTATATTATGTTCCACTGCAATTGTGAGACTTTGTGTTGTTGTTTCTATTTTTCTTCTACCTTTTTCTTCTTCACCCCTGATGGACTGGTATTTCCAGCGCTCGATTGCTTGAAATCTATACAGTGGACGTATTGAAATTGATTTTCGAGGGTCAAAAAATCATGTTCATTACAATTAGTATCAGATCTGAAGGTTGCGTGAAAACCTTGGCTCTGGTGGGGATTACTCATTAGAGATAGAGTCGATAGTACTCTAGAATGAGTTTGAGTATATTAATAAACATGAGCGCATATTTGTTAGTAAATATAAATTATTTTATATTGTGTTGATTTACCAGTTGACTGTTCATAAATTTTGGTCCGTACAGTCTGGACAACTGTATCAATATGGATTTCTGAATTCTTAAACTAGGCAAACCGATACAGTATTGCTTTAAAAAATGGGTAAATGATATAATTTTGCCTAAAGATATATTTTGATATAAGAGAAGTAATTTTTGAAATCAATATATATATATATATATATATATATATATATATTTGGAGTGTTTGGATGATAATATTATAATTAAAGAAGATTATAAAATTGGAAATGGTTTATGTAACCAAATGGAAATTTTTATAAGTATAAATTATGCAAATGGATTATAATTAAAATGGAATTCAAAAGCAGAATTTGGAAATTTAAATCCCGAGAAGTTGGAAAAATGTTTTTCAAAGTGGCGTGGGAAAAATAATAATAATAAGAGCGTTATTTTTGAATATTTTTGAAATAAATTTGTTTTAAAATGGATTTTTGAAGGGATATAGCACTAAACTCACTTCAATCATTGAAAAATAATTCTGTAGATGACTGCAGCATCATCAGTATTCATTTTTGAGTTTCTAGGTGATGGATTGCTACCGTAGTAATTTGATATGAAGATTTTTTTGAAAAACAAATGTTGTTTTAGATATTTCAAGGAATTTGTTTTGAATAAAATCAAGTTGATCTTTGTGAGTTAAAGGAAATGGTTTGTTAAAATGAAGTTATATATACACATATTATTTCAAATGGTTTGAAATAAGCACCGGGTGTTTGAACTATGAAATTTCTAATTAGAAGAGAAGTGAAATAAGAAGAGAACAAATTTTTGAAATAAAAACTTGCAAAAAGTGAACTTCAAGACGAAGTTAAAAATTTAACTTGTGTAAGTTAAATAAATTGAATTCGTAAAAGAAAAATTGAAGGAATTGGAATTTAACTTAAGTAACAGTTAAGGAAATTAAATTAAATGAAGTGATTATAGTAAATAAATTGGAATGAGTAGAGTGTGATGAAGTTAACTAATAAAAGTGCATATAAATGGGTAAGTAAATGGAATAAATAAATATAAATAAGAGATTGTGGAAAATTTTGAAATTTGAATAAAACTCTTACTTAATTAAATGGAATGAATTAAAAATATTTTTTTTTGCAATGAAATTAATTTAAGTATGAATAAATTCGAATATGGTTCGGAAATGCTGGTTAAAGGAAACTGAAATTGAAACTAATTTGAATTGGATTGGATTTGTAACCATATTGAATGTAACATGTAAACTTGGAATGTTAAGTGACTAAACACTATAAGTTGTAAAAATTTAAATGGAGTAAAATTTGAGTGAAAATTTGGGATTGTGAATAAACAAAATTCGAATAGCTTATAAAATTCGAAATTTAGGGAATAAGTATATATTTAAGCTGCTAAGTGATGTAAATCTTGAGTTAAAAATAAACTATGGATATACTCGAGTATAAAATTGATAAAAATGTGAGAGAATAAATTGTGTAGCTTATAAAAAATTTAGTAGGGAATAAGTATATATTTAAGCTGCTAAGTGATGTAAATTTTGAGTTAAAAATAAAATATGGATATATTCGAATTGATAAAAATGTGAGAGAATAAGTTATGTAACTTATAAAAAATGGAAAGTGGAATAGAAAACCAAAAATAAAAATGGTTTGGTATTTTAGTGAAGGAAACAAAATCCAAACCTGGATTATAAAAAAATTTGAACTCAAGTAAATTAAATGAAGTGATTTTGAAATAAAAAATCAAAAATTGTAATTGTAAGATAGAAGTGAACCAATGAGATAAATTAATTACATGAGAATGGAATTTAACTTGATTAAATAGTATGGATTGTAGCCTGAAACTGAAGTTGAATATAGAACTTGAGGAATAAATGAAATTTGACTTGTACACTAGCTGACTAAATATATGTGGAATGTGATAAAATAAAATTGGATTGCAATAAAAATGGCTTGAGCTATCAATAAATTCAATGTAACTGTAAATAAATTGAACATGGCCTTGAATATTATTTTAAATGAATTCGAGGATGAATTGAGTATGAAATTGAAATTTGATGCGGATATGAATGGATTAAATTCGAATTGGAATAGAATTAAATATAAAATGATTTGGAATCAATTTAAAATAGCTATATACTGGAATGGTAATTTTATTGAATAAATATCGTCAAATTTGCATAGAAAATAATTGGCGTTTATCGTAAATGGAAGCAGTAAAATTCCATGAATCGATAGAAAGTGAATAAATTGATTTTTAACCAATTTGAGATGGATATGAAATTGTTTGGTTTAAAAATGAGTTGAATGCAAATTATTAGGTTGAAAATCATTCGAATAGAATGAAGTGATGTATAAATGTATTGAAGTGAGTAATCGAATGTGAGAACCTTTTGGTTATATAATCACGCTATGAAATTTATGTGTTTAATTGGTTAATTGAATGAAATGTTATTGAACTTTCATATTTTGCTACTTATGTGGTATAAATTGAGTAAGTACAGGTCACTGGAGGCAGTCGGGCCAGATTTAGGTTGCATATTTGCATATGAAGTTACTTGCTTGCTTAATTATGCGCAAAAATGCTAAATTAAGATACGTTTCCTGATTAGATACAGCAAATATATAAATATTGATATATATTTTTGTTTTCCAACGATGTGGGTCGATGTATACATTTTTTTCTCTCTTGTCATATTGCAAAAGACACTTCGTACAAGGGAAACTCTGTCAAATTTTTTTGAAATTTAGGGTGTTAGAAAAAAAATTGAAATTTTTTGTTTACTAAAAAGTTGATTATTGGATTGAAACTGGAATAAAGGATTGTGGAACTAAAATTGAAAAATAATTGTTTTGTGCGAAACTAAAAGATTAGAAAAGTGAAATACCGAATTTTCACTAATTTGGTTTTGAAAGAAGTTAATGGGTTTGGAGCGTTTTTCCTACCATAGATATTTCAGAGACGAAATTCTTATAAGGGGAAGAAATGTAATGACCTGGATTTTTCATCGTTTGGTTTTGGATATTTAAGTGGTTTTAAATATGAATTTGGAATATAATTTGATTTTGGAATATGAAGGTGTTGGTTGAGAATTTTAAAATGGATTTAAAATTTCAAATATAACGATTTACTGAATAAATTATATTGTTGAATTTATAATTGAAAATTGTTTAATAATTGGAAATCGGAGTGTTTATGAATCAAAAAGATTTATAATATAGATATGAATTCTATTTGAATCATAATTTAGTTAGTAAGATTTTAAATCTAGAATTTTAAGCGATGTCGTAAATTTTTGAAATCGTCGATTTAATCGACGCGTCTAAATAGCGTTCCAAGATGTAATCCCAGAATTTTCCAAAACTAGTTTCATTGGATTCGTAATAGTGTATTATTATCGGGTTTCAAATTTCATAGCATTTGGAGTTATCGTTTGATCATACAGAATATAAGGTTAATGTCGAAATTTAATATGATAATTGGGTCCAAAAGGCTATCTTCTATATACAATCGAATTAGGACGCGAGACCCTTTCCATCGCGTTGGGAAAAGGGGTATAATAATACAAACGCCTAGCGGCATTCCCCGATAGGAGTTCGAGATTTTGAGTTGCGTAAATTGAGACGTTTTGAAATTTTAAATAAATAAATTGTTTAGGCATATATTCACATTATTTTTTATTTTCACCTTTTCAAATCACTGTACCATAGTATATCCATACAAACGTACTTCTCTTCTTTCAGTTAAAAATCTAATCACAGTATCTCCTCTTCTCTTTTAAAAAATGAGGTCGATCAATGTTTAAAAGAAATGTAAATTCGTTCGAACTTTCGAAAAAAAAGAATAAGAAAATCGCGGGCTCATGAAATTGAACGAAATCATTGTTTAACTTTCATATTTTCTGACGAAAATCTGCCATTTGTTATGTTTAAATAGATGCATACCAAATATCAAATTTTCACTGCCAAATTTAATTATGTAATTTCGTCAAAATTTCAATTCATTACGTTATAAAAATAGTTAAAAATTACGGGTCGTTACACTCACTCCCACTCAAAACTTTTCGTCCTTGAAAAGGAATGACATAGGAGTATAGAAGTAACAGAAAGGAAAATAGATTCAAAATACAAAATACAACAATTGATTCAAAACCATATAAATTTCATTAGTTTTTAAATCAATTAATGTTCAACAAATTTTGTTTTTGTCCATTTTATTCAATCAATAAATAGTCATTGTATTCAAATTTTGTTTGACTTAAATTCAGTGTATTTCAGTCAATTGATTTGATTTGAATTTGGTAACGTTTTTTATAAAAAAATTCATTAAAAACAAAATTTATTTTATTTATTTAATTATTTTTTTATTATTCAACTTATTTCACTTGCATTTCTCATAGCACAAACTAAAGGTGCAAAAATTTATTACAACAGCTCAAATTTATTTATGCATTCTCTTTCTATTATTTAATTTATTTCACTTAGTCAGTGTATAAATATTTATTATGACCACCCATTTTTTATTTATAAATTTCCTTAACGAAATAGTTTTTCTGGACATCTATTTCATATATTTATATTATATACTTATTCAATTACATTCAAACCCTTACCGGGTGAGTTTTATTAATGTTTTCGAATGTAACTAAACACTGTACAAATTTACTTTATTTACAACATCTCTATTAAGAAAATTTTAGTTGAAATTTTTTTATTTAAATTTCCTCTCGTATAACATTCAATTACAAAATTCATTAACATTTTAGCTTTTTGAATATTTTAGGTAAGTTATATATGCTTTAGAATGCAATTGACTATTATACAAATAAGTTTTATTCAAATTCAACTATCTCAAATTGGTTTGATCTCATTTATCATTTTAGAAACTCCAATTGCCTAAAAAAATTTATTTCAATAATTAAAAGTATCACTTATCCTAGAACTTAAGAGTTGATTTCCAATTTTAGTTCAAACCCTTTTAAAATAACTATACAATATATATATATATATATATATATATATATATAATAAATCAAATCATATTCAAGAAATTCAAATCAAATCCATTTTCAAAATAAAATTGTAGCAAAGCTACTAAGCGGTCTCTTCACTTTGAGGCTCGAAAATGAATGTCGATGATGTTGCTGTCATCTCGAAATTATTTTCTAGGGACAGAAGAGGAGAGCTTTGACTAACTTCTTTTAAATTCTTTGAAAACTATTTCCATTTGAAAATACTTTTTAAATGATATATTTTCCTCAAAAATTTGAAAATCAAATTTTAAAAGTACCGGGAATTTAATTCCCAAATCTTTAATTTAAATTCATTTCATTTGTAGATCAGATTTATAAACCAATTTACAAAATTATACAACAATAGTTAATGGTTGACAAATAATGAATGAAAATCTAGTATTATCATTTCTAACAACCAATTCATTTACTATCCAATTTCAAAGAATTATACTTATATATGTAATATAATCAAAGATAAAATTATTTCATTTACATATTTCGAAAATAATATTGTGTCAGTTTGCTTTGTTCAAGTGCTTTGGAATTCCTATCGATAGCGTTGGCTAGACGAATCGATTGAAATCCCAAATCAATCTTAAGAACTCAAACAACACAATATAAAACAATTTAATACCAATTACTAATACACTCCCTCACAGGATGACTGAAGAATGGATTCTAGGACCAGGATAGAGATTCAAATTTAGAGGAAACCTAATCAAGAAGAATTTTAACTAAGAAGATAAGCTCAAAGGAAGGCAAAATAATTAAATTTCGAAAGACAAAAGATAGATAAACTTATATTAATCACGACGACCTTGACCGGGTTAACCGAGACTTAGTAAAAGGCAAGAATATTATCAATGAAAACGGGTACAAAGTTGTTGAAAACATCGTGAAAAACGCGATTCATAAGGTCAAGAAGAAGGCGGGAGCATTGGTTAGTACAAAAGGCATTACTAACCATTCATAGAATCCCTCGTCCTGGGAAAGGCAACAGGTCGATCTCCAGAAATAAGATCGATGTGGAATTCAATTTCCCGCTTGGGAGGAGGAGGAGTGACTTCATCAGACATCAGGTTATTCCCTGACTATCGCGGTGGAGTCGAGATCACTAGGCTGAGCATCAAGCGAATAGATAGAATTGCCTGCATAATCCTAAGGCAATTGACATTCTATCATAAGAGAATTACCTTGGTCTTCTACTAGGGAAAAGGTTCAGGCTTTGCAATAGATAACAGCCAAAATCTAGGACTAAAATCTTCGATTAATCGATGCTTGTTGTAAAGGAGTTTCACCCCTTTACATATCCTACAAAGGCTGGCGGAACCGCCGATAGAATTAGTCACACACAAGGAGGAACTTGCCAGTTGAAATAACAAGATGAGCTCAAATATATTACAAAGATCAACAGGAATGGAGCTATGGGATGCTTCAGTATCAAGAAGAACATGAATAGAAAAATAAAAGAAGGAATTCCGAAACAAAGGGAAAGTTCCAAAATTCAAAAGAAATCCTAATCCAGGACGAAGAATTTCGAGCTCGAACGAATATGATTCTATAATAAGTTTTACTCTATATGCTGAGTTTTGGCTCAACCAGAGCTCTGATACCACTTGTATCGACCTGGTATTTCAAACCATTCGCATCCTCACGTGTCGGACTTGAATTTCTCAAAATGTCAGATTGTAAATTTATATTCGGAAAACTTAGCATATATAGTAAATAATTCAATCACAGAATCACGGACATAGAGTAATAACAACAAATAGTGGAATAGATTAATAGTAATTCATAAAGCTATCATATAAACATCAGAGTCTAAAACAAATATAATGGATATCTCAAGTACAATGGAATCTAATATAGAAACAACGACAAGTCTGAACAAATCAGTAGGAAACAACTAAAGTGATGGGAAAGCTGAATAGATAGGGACAAATCTTCAAGCAAAGCTCCAAGCTCCAAAGTTGAATATCAAATGCTGTGACACACGGTCTGACCTGAGCATAAAGCAAAACACAAAACACTGGAGTTAGGATTAACATTTTTATACCAGTAAGTTCAACTCAAGTAAAATGTCAACTGAAATACAAGTAACTTAAATAATGTTTGGGATTCCATCCTCTAAGGATCCTTAGAACTATATACTATGTAGTAATATACATTATTATAATATGTCAATTAGTAAGGTAAAGTATTAAAATAGCTATAAGGCGTTACCCATATCCCCCTTAACACATTTTATATATTCCTGTAGTTTATACAATGTCGTAAGCTCCACCAAACAGGTGGTTTTCCCAGAGGACACCCCATAGGTATGATACAAAAAAACTTGTAGAAGGTGCGAAAAGGCATGTGAACACGGCATGCGAGCAATGCTAGGGTAGATATACCATTTGCGGATCTGGACTGGTGGTAACGCATAGCAGCTACTACCGCCCACCTCAAGGCACACTCCCAAAATTAAAGGTGCACCCAATCAAACCACAATGTAATAGAATGGTATCAAAGAAATGTGTTTGATCGGAGGAATGATCTCACTTGGCCCAGCATGGCTCCTGTTTCAGTCACATCTAAGCTGACTCACGGGAGTAAGGGTCACGCAAATACCTCATACAGAATCGTTCGCCAAACCATCCTACTTCATTTCTAGAACCTCCACCACGTACACAGTATTTAAAGTGGTTTCGGTATTGGTAGAGAGTACGACAATATCCGATTCTGGTCTCTTTAACAACCAAACGCTTATATCACACTGTGGTCATTTTATTTCAGATAGTTCATATTTCATATTAAATATCATATTTGAAAAGTAGCTATGCTCTGATACCAAATGAAAAGAATGTGCGGATCGAATAGCTATGCTCTAATACCAAGTGAAAAGACAGTGCGGATCATGCTATATGGAATTATATTAAACTAGTGAAGAAATAAACTAGTTCCTATAGAATGTAAATAAGTAAAATAAAATAAGCACACCGGGAATTTTTATACTGGTTTGAACTTCCCGTTCTACGTCCAGTCCTAGACATCGTCTAGAATTTCAACTACAACAACCCTCACTTAACCCAGAGGAACAGGTTTGCACTGCCTGAGCAACCGAACATGATTTCACTCGACTAAGCAACCGAATAGGACTTCAACTGCTTGAGAAATCGAACAGGACTTCTTTACGAATAACAAATATATCCGACTGTAGCGCGTTCTTAAATAACACTGATAAGTCAATTAATTACAATCTTCCTATAATCTTCTCCTTTATGATATATAGTGTGATGTTCTTTGAGAATTGTGGAAGATAATGTGATTAATGATCAAAGTATGTAAGCAATTTGAGTGCAATTTGAAAGCTTGAAAATAGATGAGAATTCAAGAATGCTAAAAGTAAATTCGGTTTTGGTTAATTGTTTGTTGAATTCTGTAATCTATTTATAGTGTATAAAGAGTTGCAACTATAGATGAAAAGTTATATTGAAAAGAATAGGTGCAACCATTGATTTTGAAGATGTTTCTCTTCGGTGAAGAGAAGTGACTTTTCAAGAAAATAGCAGTTGGAAATATTTAGACGTCTGAATTAAAAAATTCGTACTTCTGAATTACATTGAAATCCAAACAACAAGGAAATAGGCTATTTTTGGTCTTATTCAGACGTCTGAAATTTTCATTCGGACGTCTGAATATTGTGAAAAAATATTCAGGTTTTAGCATTCAGACGTCTGAGTGACAATATTCACACGTCTGAATTTAGCCTAAAATAAAAAATTACCATAGTTCAAATGGTTAGAGCACTTGCCTTCTGGACTAGTGACCCGTTCGAGTCCCGCTCTATGCAATTTTTTGAAAACTTGAAGTTTCATTTGAAATATGAATGTATATGTGTGTATACCATTTGAAGAAGATTTTAACATTTGTAAACTCTAGACACGATACTATATGACTAATAATACTTTGTTTGTCACCTTCGTCTTGTCTCTATCGTGTATATCTCTTCTTGTATCTCCATATACATTCTTTCATCCTTTTTTGTACTGTGTATCTCCATTTTGAATGTACTTTTTTGTCTCTTTTTGTTGCTCATGTACCTACAAATTAGATTAGAGATTCTTTGATATGATTGTATAGTTGTTGTCATTAAAATCCAATAATTGAGGTTCTAACATTCTTTTCTTTTTTGATGATGGCAACTATACAATTTTAAGAAATATTCATCCTATATAAAAAATATTAATATGTTTGAAGCTCCCCCTAAGTATAACATCTCCCTCTATCAATATGCATATGAATTTCTCCCCCTTTATCATTATCAAAAAGGATAAGGGAATATAATAAATTATATAAAATATCTTGTGAATAGTGGGATAAACTCAATATTAATTATGGAGAAAAAATAAAATAGATTTTACCATATTTGTTGAAGTCCATATTTAATTGTAAGCATGTAATTCTATAAAACGTGTGGATCATTCTTTCAAATTTCAAAATCTATCATTTCCTTTTGTTTCTCCGAGTACCTTTAATAAATAATAATCATTTTAGGTACCCACTTACTATGTTAGGGTCCGGGGGATTAGATCTTGGGAAACCATACCCATTTAGGTGTGGTTGAACCTTTATAAATATAATTTTCATTATTAACTATCATATCAAAATAACCATTAACGTATTTTTCTTTATTTTTCCAATTAACAGGAACCCACATACTTAGATATTTTTATTCATATTTCCAGACAATGATTTTGTACTTCTAGAGAAATTATAAACATTATTGGTCATAGCAGTATTTGAATTTCTATGAAAATTGGATTTGGACTTTACTCGAAATCTAGTACTAGTACTGACATATTTACTATACATGAAAGCGTGTCTAGTGCTATTTTTACGACCTAAACCACTTTTATCATGTAAAGGTCTAGAACTAGATAAAATCATATTTAAATTGTTTCGACCTTTATTAAATTTTGTGAATTCAGTGTTAAGTTTATCAATTTTAGCTTTAAAGTCACTACTATTATTTTCAAAAGAAATATTACTGTTTTTCAAAATATCAATTTGCTTGTTTAATTCAGAGTTCTCCTTTTTTAACTTACAGTTCTCATTTTCGAGAAGAAAAATTCAAGATTCTGAATTATCTAAAGATGATTGTAATAAATCATTTTGTCTTTTCAAATACGTAATCTCTTTTGAAAAAATTTCTTTTTCTTTTTCAAACATAGTAATTTGTTCGTCTAGAAAGTCTTTAAGAGCCTCAAAATTATTTTTCAAAACACCCTGTTGATTTTCTAAATCTAATTTCTCATTTTTCAATTTCTCATTTTCGAGTTCAACAGATTTCTTTTTTTCTAAAATAATAAAATTAAGCTTTGAAATCTTATTGCTTATACTAAATAATTCATTACTATCTTTCCTTGAAATTTGTAAATCAAAAAGAACCTTTTTGTAGTCCTTGCTGGTGACTTTGACAGAGATTTTGCCTGTTGATTTCTATTAGATCGTTTTCTGGCCATTATTCTATGATGTTGTGACGATTGATAGAATTCCAGGCTCTGATACCAAATGAAAAGTAGCTATGCTCTGATACCCAATGAAAATACAATGCGGATCGAATAGCTATGCTCTGATACCAAGTGAAAAGACAGTGCGGATCGTGCTATATAGAATTATATTAAGCTAGTGTAGAATAAACTAAGTTACTATAGCAATGTAAATAAGTAAAATAAAACAAGCACATCAGAAATTTTCATACTGATTCGAACTTCCCGTTCTACGTCCAGTCCCAGACTCCTGCTGAAATTTCAACTACAACAACCCTCACTTAACCCAGAGGAATAGGTTTACACCACCTGAGCAACCTAACAGGACTTCACCCGCCTAAGCAACCGAACAGGACTTTAACTGCCTGAGCAACCGAACAGGACTTTTTTACAAATAACAAATGTATTTGACTGTAGTGTGTTCTTAAATAACACTGATAAGTCAATTAAGTATAATCTTCCTATAATCTTCTCCTTTATGATATATAGTGTGATGTGCTTTGAGAATTGTGGAAGATAAAGTTAATGATCAAAGTATGTAAGCAATTTGAGTACAATTTGAAAGCTTGAGAATAGATGAGAATTCAAGAATGCTAAAAGTAAATTCAGTTTTGATTAATTGTTTGTTGAATTCTGTAATCTATTTATAATGTATAAAGAGTTGCAACTATAGATGAAAAGTTATATTGAAAAGAATAGATGCAGCCATTGATTTTGAAGATGTTTCTCTTCGGCGAAGAGAAGTGACTTTTCAAGAAAATAGCAGTTGGAAATATTCAGATGTCTGAATTAAAAAATTCAGACTTTTGAATTAGATTGAAACGCAAACAGCAAGGAAATAGGCTATTTTTGGCCTTATTCAGACATCTGGAATTTTTCATTCCGACGTCTGAACAATATTCAGGTTTCAGCATTCAGACTTTTGAATGACATTATTCAGACGTTTGAATTTAGCCTGTAACAAAAAATTACCATAGCGCAAATGGTTAGAGCACTTGCCCTCTGAACTAGTGACCCTAGTTCAAGTCCTACTCCATGCAAATTTCTGAAAACTTGATTTTTCATTTAAAATATGAATGTATATGTGTGTATACCATTTGGAGAATATTTTAACATTTGTGAACTCTAGACACGATACTATATAACTAATAATATTTTGTTTGTCAACTTCACCTTTTCTCTATCATGTATATCTCTTCTTGTATCTCTATATACATTCTTTCATCCTTTTTTGCACTGTGTATCTTCATTTTGAATGTATTTTTTTATCTCTTTTTGATGCTCATGTACCTGCAAATTAGTTTAGAGATTCTTTGACATAATTGTATAGTTGTTGTCATTAAAATCCAATAATTGAGGTTCTAACAATATTCATTTCAAATTTATCACTTTCAAAATTTTATTCACCTTGAAATCAAATCGCTTTTGAAATCATATTCGCAAATAGTTTAAACCATCATATCAAAATATTAGTATTTAAATCCATTAAATTTAATTATTTTACAGTTCAACTTACATAGTTTAAACATTGAAAATAATTATATATATATATATATAAATAGTTATAAAATAAAAATAGTTTATATTTAAAAATAGGTTATAGAATAAAATAGTTCATATATCAAATATAGTTTATATATATAAAAAAATACTTTACATATTAAATTTAATTTCCTCCAATTCCACACATTGATTCAAATCTACTTAAATTGCAAAATTCAATTTAAATCAATCCCATTCAACAATTTCAATTTCAAAGATTAAAGATTTAATTCAAATTCTCAATAATCCATTTCAATTTATATTGATTTCAAATCTCGGTATGAACAGTCATTTCAATTCCAATAAGATTTAAAGTTTAAATATTCAAACATTTACAATATAAGTTTCATTTATATTTCAACATTTAACTTTAGTTGTATTCAGATTGGAAAATATTCACCTAATCATTTCAATAACAATTAAATAAAATCCAAATTTATAAATTTGAATCAATATTAAATATTCAGTCTCAATTTTATTTAAAATTGAGAATATTCATTTAATCACATTTTGTCAAATCAACTTATAAATCATACCTATCAAAATCTCAAAATCAACGAGTTCAAATAAATTCTTATTTAAATTCAATTATTAACCAATTTAAATTCCAAGTCAATATTAATTTATCTTCCCGACCTCTATTTTTTTAGTTATAAAACAAATATTTTTAAAATACTAATATAAACTTAAATAAATGCTTATACATATTATATACTAATTAAATTAAATTTTATTAAATTAAATCTTACTATTAAATTTATTTTATATTAAATCTTATTTTATATAATTTTAAAATAATAAAATTATAAGTAAAATCTTAAAATTTATATTTTCCAAATCTAACTTATAAATTAAAATTTCTAGAACATATTATTTTAAAAATCTAAAAGTTTATACATATATAAAATAGCATATATATATATATATTATATTTTACAAATCAATATTCATTAAAACACATATATTTCCTTTCAAACCTTGGAAATCATTTTCATAATATAGACCAACAGTGTTTGTATAAAAAATTTATCATACGATCAAGTGATATGGATATTTATCATTTCAATCCATAAATTAAATATTTATGGATATATATATATATATATATATTATTTCAATCCACAATCCCAAAAATTCAAAATCAATGAAAATTGCTTGGGTTTTCATTTCAACCGATAACGATTTTCTCATAATCTATAATATCGTTTGGGTATTTATCATTTCAACCCGTAGGGACTCCTAAACTAATAGGAAACTTGTAGAGTGAGAACAATAGAATAATGTTATAAAATTATATATATATATATATATATATATATATATATATATAAATAGCAGGCATATATCATCATTAACAATATATATACAGCAGGTTATGGTGTCATCTATCATAGGTAAACAATTGCAGATAGTGGCATATCATATTTAACAATTAGTTAACTAACAATTCAAATTTAACAACATATTTCAATCTTCATTTCATATGAATTAAATTTACTAACTATAAGAATGTTAATCATGAGTGATTGCTCACCTTCTATGGCTATGAAAATAAGAAGATGGTATGAAAGCGATACGGACATGCACACGGATACGGACACGACATTCGGATATGGGTCAGGACAACGGCAAAGCAAAAGTAAAGCACGATAACTTTTCCTTAATAGGAGAAGGTTGCGACCAAAAGCAGGACATAGGCTACTGGCCTTGGCGGGGAAATGAATCGAGCAATGATCTCAAATATATACATACAACCCTACATATATATTCTCTCTCCTTATATATATGTAATAGTACCCTTAGATATGGAAGACTTTACATGAATACAAAACTGTAAAACTATAAATCATTTTTAAATTTATTTAAATGATTTTGATTTAAATAAATAAAAACCAAATTTATAGGAAACGCATCATTTTCGAACTTGGGCTCGGAATGTTGAAGTTTAAATTTGGTAAACGAAATGTTTTAAATAATTGAAGTTGGGATTTTTAAGTTATAAACGAATTATGATTTAAATTTCAAAAATTGATTTGATTTAAAGGATGGGACTTTTATTCAAAATTTGAATTTCGCTAAGTAAAAGTATTTGAAAATTTGGATTTCAAATTGGGTATTGAAGCAAGTCTGATTTAAGTATTTTTGGATTGATGTTTTGAAAATTGAACTCGAAATTGATAAATCAAAATGGTTTTAATTTGGAACTGGAATGGTTTTAATTTGAAATTAAAATTGAAGTCGATTGGAATTGGAGGTGATATTGATTTGAATTGAAATCGAAATTGTATTGATTGAATGGAAATTCGAATTGGGAAGCTGGAATTGAATCGGTTTGACTTTGAAGCTATTTTCAATAAAATTATTTTGATATAAACTATTTAAATCTATTTTTTTAAATATTCAAATTATTTTAGATTTTCCAAAATTTTTTGCTATATAAACCATTTTAATACTTAAACTATTTTATATTAAATTATTCTAACCATTTAAACAATATTAACTATTCTAATCATTTACACTATTTTTAACTTTTTTAATTATTTAAACTATTTTAAAACTGTTCAAACTATTTTCTAAAAAAGTTCAAGCTAGTCAATAGGGTTAAATGTTTATATTTAAATCTTAGATTGATATACGACTTGGGTTAAAATGAAATTATAACCTAAATGGAAATTTGAAACAATTTTGTAACTGAAATCGTAATATTAAGGCGAAAATGATTTTGAAGTGAAATGGTATATTTTTTGTAAATATGATGATTTCAAAATGGATTTGATTTTGAAACGAATATGATGTTTTGATATCAAGTATGAGCTATTTTCGAAAGGTAAAAGTACCAATCGGAGTGTAAAATGACGTTTGGTTAAAGAGACCGGAGCCGGATATGGGCATGCTCTCTGTCAATACTGGAATCACTTTGACAACTGTATATGTGGAGTGATGATCAAGAAAGATGTATTAGATTTGGCGTCCTTTGCTGGATTTGAAGAAAAATAACGATGATGGATTAGCCTAGCACTTGTGTTCAATTTGAAATGACTAAAACAGGAACTATACCGGCAAAGAGGGTTAGCTACCCCGAGTGGATGCACTTCTTCATATTACTATCATTTACACTGTGATTGATTGGTGCACACCCTCTGATTTATGGGAGTGTTGGACGCGGTGGGCAATCATGGCTATGATGTGTTACCACCAACCAGGAAGGGTAAACTGGTAGTATCCTACCTTATGAATTGCCTAACGTGCCTTGTCATACTTTTATCACTATACGAGACTACTACGATTTTGGTTTAGTGTTGTCGTATCACGACACATCCGTATCCACCAACGGTTTACTAGTGTTTTATGTGCAAATTGTACGACAGTGCTTAAAAACGCGTTATAGGGGATTAATGTAAAGTCTTAACGCTATTTTAATATTTATTTTACTGGTTGGAAATTATATATATTGCGTATTCTACTACATATAAATATTTTAAAGGATCATTAAGAGATGGAAAATCATGTAACATCTCTTGAGTTATTGCATACACGTTATACACTAGATAGAAGGTGTCAAATCCCGTAAACATCTCTGACGCTGCGACACTCATGTTATATAAGATATCGATTTGACTCACATAAGAATATTTTAGTCCTGACTAGAGTGTTTTTGTCTTTTCATTGTGCTCGGGTCATGTAACGATCGCTATTTTTCGTCCACGAAGGTCGACATTAATACGTCCACTATATCAACTGCCGAGCAATCGAAAGCCAGAAAACCGTACCGTTAGGGTTAAAGAAGAGGTAGAAGATAGAAGAAGAAAGAAAGAAAAGCAACAGAACCAATAACAGAATCTCACAATCGCAGCGGAACAACATATAATAGATAAATGAATAATCTTTAAAACAAAGAATCTATATCGGTTATTACATTACATCACATTACATTACATTATCAGAGTGTACAACAACAAACAGCGGAAAAGAAATACTATGTACTAGTTGATACGCCATGCCATCCAGCCTGCTCCTGATCTCCATAGCAACTTCCGAATTCCAGAATGACCTGATAACCTGACTCTAGACTGCCCGTGTTAAAATTGGTGGGCACCCAGAGTTTAGGGAGGAAACAATAAACTCCAGGTCAGCCATGGGACTGGTGTGAGAACTTAAAACAGTTTACCTTTAAAAATCGTCAAAGAAATATTTTAAGTTAGATTCGCAATGCTTTTTAGAAGATGAGACTACCATAAGGCCTCACGCACACACACACAGTGCAAACGCAGAATCAGAGGAGATTTCTCCTTATGATAGTCAAATATGCTTGATACATAGAAATTTTCTTTGATATTATTATTATAAGTGAAAAGTGTAGGAAAACATTTCGAAAGTAAAGATATAAATCTAAGCCAGCATAGGCATTCCGCACTTATGCCTACTATAGCTACCATGTTCAATAGCAGGTTACCGCCACATTCCATGGCAGGTTATACAACTAAAATCGTACAGGGCTCGTATTATTTCTTTGGATTTCCAACAAATGGTGAGGCCAAGGAACTTCCCATTGCCACATGAGTACGCCTCTGGAAAGATGCCACGAGAACCTAACCTAACATTACGGTTAGATCTCTGCCAACACAAGGCCGGGTTACCCCTAACTGGGTAACTACTGACGCGAATATGCCATCCTCCGGTCGCAACCGACCTAAATCCCGGGATTCACCAACAACCACAAAGTAATAAGTTTGCAGCAACAACATAGGTTAAGTATCAGGGCTCCATACCATAATACCACCTCTATCCAGAAGGAAATGACATACACTAAGGGAGCGCTATCCCCTAATAACCTTGCCGCATCTTTCCCGTTTTGACCATTTTCGGGGTGTGAGGTCCGACGAAGTCTCGTCCACAAAGCTACGCTTTATACAAAAGCCACACTTTGATCAACAAATGCTCAACAGCACTTCGTATGCCACATTACCAATTTGGGAATATATCACTAGAAACCATCAATTACATAACCTCTGAGCTCGTACGTCTCAAAGAAGGGTGTTAAGCTAAGAGAATAAATTCTCCGCCACCAACAGAAATATATTTGATGGAAACCAGCTTTACATCTCAAATTGTAACGTCAGACACACATCCATACAAGTCCATTCTGGGTTCGAACAGAACCGAAGGCACTTCCAAAGAAGCCTTTGCAATCCGAATATTCACTAATCACGACCGGATTTCCCATCACAAAGAGTGATAAAATTTCTATATCGGAGATCAGCCGATGCAGAAACATTCGACGGTAATCCTTCCGTTTTCAAAAATACCCGGTCTTCAACACCGGTCTTCAAATGCTATCCATTACGACATATCACTTATTCGGAATGAGATTTATGACACAAAGGTTCTCTCCCGGCTAAACCGAATAATGAGCGCTTATTTTAAAAATAAGTGTAGCATTAAATTCAAGCAATTCACATCAAATACCCATTTAAAGGTAAATATTGATAGTCGGTTATTTAACTATCAAAGCAAACCAACAAATATTCAACACCATAACAATCATTAGGCCCTTGTTATTAATCTTCCATAAATTTAATAACTTGCCAACTATTCACTTCAATTTATATTTTAAAAGATAAAAACCCAATTTCATTTCACTTCATATTGGTAAACGTTTCCATACTTATTTAACAATAAGTAATTCACAAATCCATTATTTTCAATACTTAGAAAATATTCAATATACTTAAAACACAATTAAGTATATATTTATTCTTTTAAGGAAAAACATTCTCTTAAACACATTCATTTGAGCCAAAACGAATGTTGCGTAAAATATCGTTAGGACAACCCAAAATCACTAGTATAGGGATTCAAAATTAAGATAGATATATAAGCCCCAATACTAGATAAAACATTTCCTTTCGGAGATCATTTACTATAATAACAGTGTTTTAGTCCATCTTTTCCTTATTTCTCGAAAACGTCTATTTCAACATTGAATGTTGAAATCTATGTTTTCAACACTTAATACATTTAAAACAACTTCAATTCGTTTTAATTCTATTTAAAATATCACTTCCCCAAAACACTTCTCTAATATATTATTCACTGTCCCAAAATCGTGAATATAAATCGTTTAATCAGCTATAAAAATTAACTTCTCAAATTCAATCAATCTTGAATTTATAAATCAATGTTTATAATTTCACATTTATATATATTATAGAACTTCAAGTTATAAAAAGTCACTTTATTTACAGATTCTATCATATCTTATTTAATTGCCAAATCCAAATTATAAGTAAATCCACTTATAAACCTCTTATTTAGAAAATTAATTCTTTAATAACTTCATCAATTATAAATCTACAAATCTTATTTACTTATAAAACCCATTTATACTATATTTTAACGTTTATAAAAATTCGTTTTATAATTCTAATATTTTTAATTTTTAAGTATCAATTTTTATAAATCTTTCATATAAACCGTTTATAATAATTCAAAAATCTCAGTTTAAACCATGTTATAAAATTCATTAACTCCATATTTCAAAAATCACATTATAACTATATTTTCTCAAAAATCATCAATTTTATAACATTAAAATTATAACGTTTATTTTTTTAAAATGAATCAATTCCAAAATTTAAATAAAACGTATACTTTCAAAAATCACTTTAAAAATCCTTTTAAATTTTGAAAATCGTTCCTTTAACATTTTTAAAACTCCAAAATAGGCCCAATGATGCAACAGCACCAAATAATTAATCACGGCATCCAAACATCATATATCATCATATGATAATCAACAAATATCACAATATCTGAAATCAAATAAATACTGCTGAGGAATCCAGCTGGATCCCTCTAACCTGTTTCCCTGCATCTACAGACATTAGCACAATACCAATTCCATTCAATACGGAATATCGCGGTATATGGGATATATAAAATATTATCCGCTATTATGCGGCGCAATAGGGTCTCATCCGCTATATAATGCGGAAAAATAAACTCCAAGTACATATATAATACCAATTCCAATCAAGATGGAATTATCGCGGTATATGTTTTTAATAAATAACATCCGCTTAATATACGGCGTATAGGGTCTATTTCATAATAATAGATAATAATTTATCATTCAATCATACAATCAAGCAATTTTAAATCTAACTATTTAAAATTTAAATTGAAACAATTTCGATTGCGTGAGAAGTTCTCACCATGCTTTCAATAACGGTTTCAGCGTTTATTTTGAATAAAATTAAACGCGCGTTCAATTTTATCCCAAGCTTTTACTAGCTCGAAATGACTCCAAACCAGCTCCATTACGTAGTGCTCGACAAAACGAACCCGACGCAATTTGTTTCGTAACTTTCCGACCTCGTATGAAAAAGTTACAGTAGTTTAAATTTTACACGAATTATAATATATATAAATTTACAATTTTTATTTTAATTTAAACCTAAAATACATCCTGGCCGTTGGATTTTGAGACACCAGATCTCGGTCGCCAAACACAATACTTCTTCTTCCCAGTTAAAAAATCGCGCACGTCTATTACAAAACCCATGGACGTTCTCCAAACCCTAGTGCTCGCGCCCAATATCCACGACTTCACGACGATCAAAGACTTCCAAAAGAAAGCTCATCTCGTGCTCCACCTTCGGCCAGTGGCCGTCCATGCTTGGCCCTGTATTTTGTCTCGAAAATCGTGTCGAACATGGCACCTTTGAGCAAGGATTACCGTCGATCCATCTCTTCTTTTTCGATTGTTGGGCAGGTTTCCACCAACCACCGAATTAAGAGAAGAAGGCAACACCACCGGTCCAAACAGTCACCGGACCGGACCATCCACCTTCCACCGAACCGAGGAGGAAGAAGCCAATGCGGAACCAACCACCCCCTAGCTCCTACCAAACCAACTCTCCACCAAGCCCTACCAGTCCAAACATCTCACCGGACAAACACATCCCCAAGCTACCACCGGACCAACTCCCCCGCTACCGAACCACCTACGACCGGACCAACCCTCACTCTACCTACTACCAGTCCAAACAACATACCACCTCCTACCGAACCAACATGAGGAAGGCGTACCGGACTACCACTACCAGGCCAGATTGCCTCAGCCCAGGTCCACCAGCAGCTATATACATCCAGGACCCCTACCCTCAGCCTCACTCTATAGATAGAGGGGTAGAGGTACAACAATGGCAGACAAGTTTGAGAGCTCGAGCATGGATAGAACTTTCAAACAACTTTCAATTACTTGTAATCAAAGCTTTGTACTTGTAATTTGAAGAGAAAAGGAGAATAACATATAAAGTGGACGTAGGAACGTTCTGGCCGAACCACTATAAATCTGCGTGTCTTTCACAGCTTAGTCCCTGCTTTTTATATATTTGCGTAAGTCACCCAAATCACTAGAAACGACATAAAATCAACTAATTCATACGACTTGGAGGTGTTTGCCCATTTTTTGTGCAAACATTTTTGGTACTTTCACTGAGAACTCGAGCTAGAAGCTTCAAGCTTCTCCCACTCAACCCTTTTCCTATCAACATCGTTCATTGCTTGGAAAACATGCCTCCCGGACGGAAGAAAGATGCTAACAAAGGAAAGAACATCGCAACTGGCAGTATCCCAGATCCGGTGATCAGAGACCAAGACAATCATTCAGTTCCAACAGCAAACTTAAATCAGGCAGATCCGGCAGCCCCTACTACGGAACAACCAATTACTAGGGCGAATCTGGACAGGGTTGTGGCTGAAGTAACTAACCGCTTCGCATCTCAACAAGAAGCCTTAGTGGATCAACTCATGTCACGCTTAAGGGATGTCGAAGAAACCAACCACAACACTGAATCATGCGGTGAGTCCCAGTCTGGAGGATCTAGGAGACGACAAGGGTCTTTCTTCTTCGAAGAGGCTAACAACAGAAACAGCTATGGTAGGAGCCGAGCTTGGACTCAGCCCGAATTCCGACCCGAGGAAACGCTTGGAACCGAACCCAATGGGGGAGGTACCAGGCAAGGGTCGGATGTAGCTGAGCCCTCCATGCTACATAACCATAGAAACACCAAGGAACGGGGCCGAGCTGGAGTCCAGCCCGAAGTTGGACCCGAGGAAGTGCTGAGAAGAGAACCCAGCAGGGAAAGATCAAGGCAAGGGCCAACTGTGGCTGACCCCAGCATGCCCCCGGAAGACCAGAGGCAGCCATTAGAGAATGCTAGAAGTGATAGACGATACCATCCCTACAGGTTATCTGGACGGAATCAATCCCGCCGGGAAGAACCAAACTCATTTCTATCCGCTCCAAGTTCTGATGAAAGGTTGGCGCGATTGTTCAGAGAGTGCGTCCAGCGGGACCAAAGAGATAGAGGGATAGGCGCTAGGGTAACCAGCCCCTTCACCCGTAATATCGAAATCGCCATCACCCCCCGAGAATGGAAAATGCCAACAATGGAACCTTACAAGGGAACCTCTGACCCCATCGTACACCTACAAAGATACACAAAGCATATGCTCGTGAGCGGAGCAACAGAGGGAGTATTGTGTAAATGCTTCCCACCATTCTTGGAAGATCTAGCTACCTCCTGGTTCTGCCACCTACCCCAAGGGTCCATCAGCTCATGGGAAATGTTGAAAGAAAATTTCATCAGCCAGTTTCGCATTCATGTGGAACAACCTAAGGACGCTTATTCCTTATCTAATATCAAACAAAAGCCTGGAGAGACAGTGCAGTAATATTCAACCCGATTCAACGCCGCAGCGGCTGCAGTTCAAGATGCCGATGAGAAACTTATCCTAATGGCCCTCTGCAATGGCGTGCATCCAGATACTAAATTTGCTAAAAGACGAACGAAAGAAAACCAGCTACTTTACCCGATTTCTTCCATGAAGCTGGAAAATATATGAGACTTGAAGACGCTGCCACTGAGAGGCAGTCAGGACAGCAAGCTAAGGCAACTCCAGACAGGGTTCCCACTACAGCAAAGGATATTCGGAGAAATGACTTTAGAGACAATACTGGGGGCAAGAAGGGAAAAAAGCGCTTATATCGACCCGGACCAAGATTTGACTCCTGCACTCCTTTGAATGAAACAATTGAAAACATCTTCCTAGCAACCCAAGACGAAGTTAGATACAAGCGCCCCCGCACAAGAAGGAATCAGATAACGCACTCAAGTCTGGAAAGTTTTGCCGCTTCCACGAATCCCATGGACATGACACCAATGAATGCCACCATCTCCGGGACTTGATTGAAGAACACATCAGAAGGAAAAGACTAGAGCGCTATGTGGAAGGTCAGAATATGACTTCGACTCCTGCCGATGAGAATCCAGGGCTACCCCTCCCGGAAGCAGGCGGAGGAAATCGCAACACCAGCGGCTCTAGTCAAGAGAAGATAGTGGTCCATACCGTATCAGGAGGATCACACATCGCCGACAGAAGCTGGGCAGAGATGGAAAGATACGGTAAGTCACTTAGAAACGATGAAGGCTACGTTAATTCTGTTAAGGAAGAACGCCACCCGAAACGGAAAGAGAATGACAACATCACATTCAATAGGCGTGATCTAGAGGGAAGGCAGTACCCACACATGGATCCTATGGTCATCTCTGTCTGGTTTGGTCCAGCCAAAGTTTTCCGAATTTTAGTAGACATTGGAAGCTCAGTAAATATCCTATTCAAGCATGCTTTCGACAAAATGAAGCTGTCAATGAAGGATGTGTCTCCCTGCAACAAACCACTACATGGTTTCACTGGCGATGCGAAGATGCCCCTCGGGCAACTAGACCTCTTTGTTGAAATAGGAAGTCATCCCCGCTCCGTTGTGCGAAAACAAACATTTGTACTAATAGAGAACCACTCGGCCTACAATGCCTTTTTGGGAAGACCAGCCTTGTCTGACTTCCAAATTGTCCTAGCCCCATGGTGCCTGAAGATGAAATTTCCAACAGATAACGGAATAGGAGAAATAGAGGGAGATCAAGACGCTGCTCGAGACTGCTATGTAACTGAACTTCGCAATAACCGCAGAAAAGATAAAAAAAAATGCAGAGACTACTCTCTGCATGAAAAGCTTGGAAGCATAGCAACTAAAGAAAGTCCCTCCTCTTCAATATACCAGTGATCCTTTCAATGAATTAGATCCCAGCGACAAAGAGGAGGAGGCCACCGCCGAGCCTGCAGAGGCTATGGAATTCGTAGCTATAGACAAACATGACTCAAGTAGACTATTGAAAATCGGATCTCAACTAAAAGAAGAATTAAAGGATCAACTCATTGATTTTCTTTGCCACAATATAGGTGTATTTGCATGGACGCACGCTGACATGACAGGAATCTCCCCAGACGTAGCATGCCACATACTGAACATCGATCCCACCAAGGTACCAGTAAAGCAGAAAAAAAGGAGCATGGGGGCGGAATGATCAGCAGCCCTCGAGGAAGAAGTAAAGAACCTACTTGCCAATAACTTCATACGAGAAGCCATCTACCCAGAATGGATCGCCAACCCGGTGCTGGTAAAGAAGGCTAATGGGAAGTGGCGAACATGCATCGACTTCTCCAACTTAAATGACGCTTGTCCGAAGGACTGCTTCCCACTCTCCCAAATCGATCAGCTCGTGGACAACACAGCTGGACACGAACTCTTATCCTTTATGGACGCATACTCAGGATATAACCAGATCCCTATGCACGCCCCCGATCAAGACCACACTAGTTTCATCACTGACCGGGGATTGTACTGCTACATAATAATGCCTTCTGGACTTAAAAACGTCGGAACTACTTATCAGCGCCTCGTCAACAAGATGTTTGCGGAACTAATAGGACGAACTATGGAAGTTTATATGGATGACATGCTGGTAAAATCGAGGAAAGCCAACGATCATATAAACCACCTGGACGAGATGTTTCAAGTAATTCGCCAATATGGAGTGAAGCTGAACCCTCTAAAGTGCTCCTTCGGAGTATCGTCGGGAAAGTTCTTGGGATTCATCGTCCATGCCAGGGGGATTGAAGCAAACCCCGAACAAGTTTGGGATTTGCAAGATATCAAGATACCATCCACTCGAAGAGAGATGCAAAGCCTAAATGGGAAAGTGGCCGCCCTAAGCAGGTTCATCTCTAAAGCAACCGACAAATGCATTCCTTTCTTCGAAGCTCTAAAGAAAGACAAAGTAAAGTTCGAATGGACTGACGAATGCTCGACAGCCTTCCTTAACTTAATCGAACACCTCCAGAGACCACCAGTACTCTCAACTCCAAATGAAGGCGAGGAACTATACCTATACCTTGCTATATCGTCCCATGCTTTAAGCGCCGCTTTGGTGAGAGAAGACAACCGCGAAGCAGCGGCCCGTATACTTTGTAAGCAAGAGATTTACAGGGGCAGAGGCCAGATACCCTAAACTTGAAATGCTAGCATACTGTTTACTAATCACATCATGGAAACTGCGACACTATTTCCAATCTCATTCCATCAGAGTTTTAACCGATCAACCGCTAAGGCAGGTACTTCGTCGCCCCGACACTTCTGGGCGACTACTTAAGTGGTGCATTGAACTGAGTCAATATGATATTACCTACCATCCTCGTACCACTATCAAGGGACAAGCCATAGCTGATTTCATTGCCGAATTCACTACTAACGAAGGTAAGGAGCAATCTGAAGTAGCAGAAAATATCAAGTGGAATCTCTTCGTTGATGGAGCATCAAATGAACAAGGCTCGGGGGCAGGTGTTGTGATAATCACCCCCAGGGGAAGGAAGCTGCACTACGCCCTAAGGTTGGAGTTCGCTGCCACCAACAATGACGCTGAATACGAAGCAGTGATAGCCGGATTAGAACTTGCCCTGGAGATTGGAGTCGGTTCTTTATGTCTCCATAGTGATTCTCAACTTATTGTAAATCAGATACTGGGAGAATTCCAAACTCGAGGAGATCGACTCACAGCATATATGAAGAAGACCAAGTTGATGCTCAATCAGTTGGATCACTATTTAATCAAACACATTCCTCGAGAAAAGAATCAGGAGGCCGACGAACTGGCAAAGCAAGCTAGCATGAAGGACGGCACCACTTCCGAACAACAACCATCTCACAGCAACTAGCCCCGAGTTACGAGACAATGAATATGATAGCTGTAATCGAAGAGGAAACTTGGATGACTCTTATCCGGAAATATTTACAAGATGGCACACTGCCCGACGAGCATAACAAAGCTAAGAAAATCTTAAGGAAAGCTTACCGCTACACATTACAAGAAGGCATCCTCTATCGGCGCGACTTCTCTAATCCCTTATTAAGGTGTATCGCTGGAAGGGAAGCCAGGGAAGTCTTGTCCAACATCCATCAAGGAAGTTGCGGAGATCACACCGGAGGGCAGACTCTAACAAAGAAAATACTCCGATACGGATATTACTGGCCCACCTTAAACAAAGACGCCCTAGACTTCGTCAAGAGATGTGACAGATGTCAGAAATGTGCTAAAATTCCTCGACTACCAACAAACGAGATTACTCAAATGACCAGCCCTTGGCCCTTTGCAGTATAGGGAATTGATTTGATTGGCGAATTGCCGACGGGCCGAGGCGGAGCCAAATATGCTATAGTGGCAGTTGACTATTTCACCAAATGGGTGGAAGCGGGGCCTCTAAATAAAATATCTTCGGCAGAAGTTATTAACTTCTTGATCAAAAATGTTTTATGCAGGTACGGGGTTCCACTCAAAATCATATCGGACAATGGACTTCAATTTGACAGCGAGGAATTCACCGACTGGTGCCAAGAGCACGGAATTCACAAAAGCTTCTCATCTGTGGCTTACCCCCAGGAAAACGGACAAGTCGAAGCTGTCAACAAAATCCTCAAAACCCTAATCAATAAGAAACTTGAAAAGTCAAAAGGCGCTTGGGTGGATGAACTTCCTACGGCACTTTGGGCCTACCGCAAATCTTACAGAACATCAACAGGGCATACTCCGTTCTCTTTGTCATACGGATCGGAGGCCATGCTCCCAGTTGAAATTGTAGTGCCTTCCCACTGTAGGATCCACTACAACCCAGAAGAGAACGAAGAACTCCTCCATATGTCTTTGGATCTAATTGAGGAGAGAAGAAATAATGCAGCACTCAAAGCAGTAGCTCACAAGCAAAAAGTAGCAGCACAATACAACTCCAAAGTCAAACACCACAGCTTACAAGAAGGAGATCTTGTCCTCAAACGGATCTTCCCGCGCCCCGGGGCGCTAGATCCAGTCTGGGAGGGACCCTATGTAATTCATAAAGATCTCCACAACGGAGCTTATATTTTGTCAACAGTGGACGGAGAGGTGTTCCAGAGGGCATGGAACATCCAACACCTTCGTCGATACTTTTCTTAACTTGTACTGCCTATATGAAGTATATTAACAAAGAGAATCAGTGGACGTAGGCATTTTCGTGCCGAACCACTTTAAAAATCTTGTCTCATGTTAACTTGTTCCTTTATGTCTTGGCTACTTGTTGAGTTTTATCCTTTTCCGTTGAACAAAATCCTGCATTTCCATTCAAGACGCATCATCGGGTGGCTTCACCTGGACAAGACCTAACAGATACTATACGAATCTATGCACTCGCCAATGAGACACTTTTGCTCCGGCATCCCTCTGCTGCGGGTTAACTCATTGCTCGCGACTGCCCTCAAAGCCAACTGTAATGAGCCGATTATAAGCCATCAAGAAGGCCGACTATAGCCGATGGCAGCTCATTACGGCGTTCGGCTCGTCGGCAACTGTGAACCTACTTTAAGCCCCAACATAAGGTGTGGCCAGCTAGGGGTAGTTCACGGTTGACGATCGGCACCCACGCTAGCCGGCCACAGTAAATCGAATAATACCCACGATTGCGGGCCATAATGGCTCGGGTAGTTACTATGCGCGATTTCGGCTCCGATATGTCTTAAGTGCGGCCGTGGTAAAAAAGGTAAACTCCCCGTGGAGGCGTAAGATGGGTGACAACTGTCTCCAAGACCCACAGCTAGGGAAAGTGACTACAAAACCCGTTTGCCACGAACTTAAGCATATCAACGGCCTTCCGTGATTGGAAGTTTTACTATTTCTTATTTTTCCATTTTATTTATAAAAACTTTCCTCCTATCCTCTACAACGATCCCTAAAGTACAGGTCACAGAATAGGAGATGTCCGTCGATGGAAATAGGAACTCACAACTAGGTGAAATGACACTCAACTGCATTCCATACTCAGCTACACAAGACATTCAAAGCTACCATATACAGCAAAAACTTGAAGGGCGGTACTTTCTTCTCTTGTATATAAATACGTAGCTATAATTTATGCGCACATCACACTAAAGTTACCAAACATAAGTTATAGTTTAAGCAAGAACTTAGCATTAAACACAATTAAATCACTAGCACATACACATCTATATTTCTTATGCAACACATCAAAGTAACAAAAGCATTCAAATATAGCAGAATCAGTCTATGTTATGAAATTACATCAAAAAATAAAGCCGTTCATTACAAATGATATAATTACAACCCAAAAGTGCATTAATGTTTTGGGACTAGTATATACAGGAATGCCAAGTAGGCCAAAAAATAATCAGCTGCAGCAGGGCTCCGCCTCTATCATGCTCGCCCTCCGGGATCTACTTGACCGCAGGGTCAGAACTCCCAGCTTGCTGGCCAGGGGTCCCACCTGTCCGATTCGGAAAAAGAACCCATCAGATAAATTATACGCAATCAAGTTAAGGAAAGATTGAGAGGGAAGACTTACCAGCATCTGCTCCCTGATCATCATCATCTAGCTGCATGCCTACCTCATCCGCAGGGAGCAGCCGCATGCCCTCCTTAACCGCTACCTTCTCTTCCTTAGTAAATTGGGCCGTAACCACACCCATCCTGAAAGCCGCACCACCTTCCTTATCCGCATCGGCCTTAGCCTCCTCCAAAGCCCAAAGATACATCCTAGCCATGACCCGAGGATAGTCGTTCATCCAGGATAGGTTGCCCTGCTTCCAAGTTCGGAAATACATGTCCTGGAGCATCTCATCCATCATCCCCTCGTTCTCCTCAAACTCTTTCATCCGGGCCTCAGAAGCCGACAGCCGTGCGACGGCAGCATCTCTCTCCAATCGGTATCTCGAACAGTCAGCCTGAAGGGATTTTCGCATCACTTCCATCTCCTCCTTCAGCTTGGCCTGAGCAAGCTCTGCGGCCTCAAGTCTCCCAGATAACTCCTCTACCTGTTCAAGATCCGCTCTCCGAACCTCATACACCGTTGTGATGGTCATGTCAATTCGTTCTTTGCAAACCGCCTTCATTTTTCGCAACTCGGCCTTGCTAGCCTCTTCCATGGTTTTCTTTAGTCGTCTGGAGGCCGCCTCCTGCTGGGATATCTGGATAGCCTGATCGGCAAGCTGTTTGGCCTGATCAGAAACCTTCAGCCGCTACCGAATGTTAGCACTTTCGATTTCCTCTCCAGCCTTGGCCAGTCGAGCGTGATGCTCCATTAGCCTCTTGGTCTCTTCAGCCACCCGATCGATTTTTCCTTGGCCTCATCCCCCATGGTCACAATTCGAGTAGTAAGCAAATCGAGATCTAAGGACTTAGCCTCATCAAGCACCCGTACCATGGGATTGCGGGGAAGAAGATGCTCACCCGTGGCCTCGTCAAAAGAAATGTCCTAAAAACTCGGGTCCAGATCCGGGTGGCCGGCAAATGGGTTGCGAACCAAACCAGGGTGGTCTATCGGGGTGACGGTTGGATTTTCGAACGGATGTGGGGAAGGCATAAACTCAGTATCTTCCTCAGTAATATCATGGATAGGCTGGACTGGAGGCTGAGGGCCAGGTAAAGGTTCAAACAAAGTTCGGCCCCTCTTCCTCTTTTGCATATCTTCTTCAATAACTCCGAGAAGAGGGCGATAGCCAACCACATCTCCGGGACGGCTAGTTGACGGCTTCGGTTTGGCGGAAGCTTTGAGTAGCTTGTACTGTTCAAGGCGGTGCCGAATATCTAATGTCTTGGCCACCTTACCCGTTCCTGTAATAAAAACCAAGTGTTTCAAGCATGCATGAAACTATGATCTGAGAAATATGTTAAGTTAAAAGGAGTAGGAAAACGCGTTTATTTTACAAACCCTGAGGGGGAGTGGGATACTGCAATAAGTCCTAAATCTCATTTCAGGACGGGAGCTGGCCATAAAATATTACTAAGTCCTTATCATAAAGGGAGTCTACGGAAGTTAAGAATTCACCTTGAACCGTCGGAGTTGCTTTAGCTGAAATACTCTCAAAAGATAGACTGACACCCGTCCCGGCCTTATCAGACTTCTTCGATTTCTCCACCAAGGCCGGCCCTTCCCCCAACCCCTCGAAGGCTTGACAGAAGGCATCATCCGTCCACTCTTGAATCTCATCCGCTTGCCCAGAAGTCAAGGTACCTACGCCACTGCCACTCTGCCCTTCTCCACCGTTACCACCGTCACCTTCTCCATCACCTCCTCTCTCCTCCTCGCCTCTTTCTTCCTCTCCACTTTCCTCCTCCGGAACATCTGGGCATGTGCTGGGAGAGGGTCCATCAGATTTCTTAAGCTTCTTTCCCCCGACGACTGGAGGTACCGAGAAAGGTCTCCTCTTGCTACTCTTCACAGTAGCCCCGTATTTAGCTTAGGCAGCCCTATCCTCGGCTGTATCTCTCTTCTTAACCACAGATTGACGTGGCAGAATTAAGTTGTACTCCAGGAGAGTGGCGTTCCTGATCAGGTAAGAAGCCGACCTATCCCGTCTCGAAATGGCCTTTATTTCCGCAACCATCTGTACCAGGCGATCATTCTCCGCGACCGTAAAGCCACCTGTCGCTAGCAAGAAACAGAAGCATATAAGAAGAAGCATTGCAGTCGGGACAGAGAAATTACAAATGGAATTCAACTTACAACCAGAGGTGAAAAGGAGAAAAGAAACGGAGTCGTCCTTGACGAAGAACCATTCCTTCTTAAACATGGTGAATTTCGAGTATAAGTCCAAGACCGGCTTGAAGGACACGGCCGACTCTAAACTAATGTACGGAGACCCCTTCTTGTAGCCCCTTAGATTATACAAATATCGGATTTCCCGGTTAGAAGGGGGGCGCCCATACCTCCTCTGAAAGATAACGAATAGACACACTAAGATGGCGTAGAAGTTGGGCTGAAGCTGAAAAGGAGCCACCTTCAGATAGGTAATGAAGCTGACTATCCACGCATTGATCGGAGGAATGGCCCCGCACATGCAATGGTATCGCCTATAGGCAAAATATCCTTCAGAAGGATCATACGGCATCACACCATCTCCCGGCAGCAGCATGCTCGCTCTGTCAATCCCGAAGGAGCGAGCGATAACATCAAGTTGTCCCTCTTTGAGGGAGCTCGGAAAGCAATCGGGAGGAGAGATTAGAAGCTCTTGAGGGCCATATCCGTCCACTAATGACCTCGGGGCAGGTTCATGTCGCGCTGGTCCCGGCTGGACTGGGGGCACGACGGAAGACTCACTTCTGTCCGTAGATTTTCTCGTTTCTGATCGAGTTTCAACGTTGTGAGACATTTATCTGCAACACAAGAAAGTACATCGTTAGAATAGAGGATATAAACAAACGAGTGTATGTAGTCTGCAACTTCACTCGAATTCAAAACTCAAAAGATAAAGGTTTTCAGGATCATTCGGCACATAGTTCCCTGAACTCATTTGGTACTAAAAGATTTCCGAGTCCATTCGGCGTTGAAAAGTTTTTTATTTCGCTCGATATTGAGTGTCTTCATTCTCATTCGGCAGTGAAAAGAAAAACCTCATTCGACATTCCAAGCATATAAGGCCCATTCGGCACTCACCGCCCAATCTCATTCGGCGGTCAAACTCTTAAAGTCCATCCGGTAATACAAGAACATAAACTCATTCGGCGGAAAAGAATCTCACCTGATTCGGCAAAGACAAGATCCTGGTTCGGCTAATATGTTTGATTCGGTAGAGGCGAAAGTGTTGATTCGGCAGAGATAGGTGTCTGGAAAAACGAGAACTCTAGGCACATACTTATAGGCAAAAGGCGTTGGCCGGACCAACAGGTTCGGCACACCATACCGAATAAGGACGTCCCAACCAAAACAAAGCATGCCATATACGAGTATATGCCCTACTTTGGGGGGCAAATGTTGGGCAGGTTTCCACCTACCACCGAATCAAGAGAAGAAGGCAACACCACCGGTCCAAGCAGTCACCGGACCGGACCATCCACCTTCCACCGAACCGAGGAGGAAGAAGCCAATGCCGAACCAACCACCCCCTAGCTCCTACCGAACCAACTCTCCACCAAGCCCTACTGGTCCAAACATCTCACCGGACCAGCACATCCCCAAACCACCGGACCAACTCCCCCGCTACCGAACCACCTACGACCGGACCAACCCTCACTCCACCTACTACCGGTCCAAACAACATACCACCTCCTACCGAACCAACATGAGGAAGGCGTACGGGACTACCACTACCAGGCCAGATTGCCTCAGCCCAGGCCCACCAGCAGCTATATACATCCAGGACCCCTACCCTCAGCCTCACTCTATAAATAGAGGGGTAGAGGTACAACAATGGCAGACAAGTTTGAGAGCTCAAGCATGGATAGAACTTTCAAACAACTTTCAATTACTTGTAATCAAAGCTTTGTATTTGTAATCTGAAGAAAAAAGGAGAATAACATATAAAGTGGACGTAGGCACGTTCTGCCCGAACCACTATAAATCTGCGTGTCTTTCACAGCTTAGTCCCTGCTTTTTATATATTTGTGTAAGTCACCCAAATCACTAGAAACGACATAAAATCAACTAATTCATACGACTTGGAGGTGTTTGCCCATTTTTTGTGCAAACATCGATCATGACCGTTAGATATGTCGATCTCGTCGGTGCCTACAAGTTTGTAGTTGGGAGTTTCTCGAATTGAAGTGTGGATTTGAAGAAAATAGAGGAAGAAGATCAGCCAATTTCGGCCATTAAAATGAATAAGGCGGCGGTTGTAACTAGGGTTAGGGTTTTGAGCAAAAAAAAAAGATATGAGGTCCTTATATAGAAAATTACGCGACACTATTCACCCAAAAAATTTCCGAACTCCAAACGAAGCATGCCGCCTGGCGTTTATAATGTTTTACCCCCATTCCGAGTGCAATGGAATATATATCGGGAGCCAATTCGATCAAATTTGGAAGATAAGTTTTTGAATCGACTATTTAAATTCAAAATTCACTCGGATCGATTTCTACGCGTTTTAGCTTGCCTTGGACAAACCGTAAATCCAATTGACACGAAATTTGAAACCATACAATAGTATAACATTACGGATCCGATGAAACTAGTTTTTTCGAAATCCGAGACTGTTTGAAAAATGGCTATTTTAACTCGTCAATTAAATATTAAAATATTCAAATTCTACAAATTAACTTTTAATTCAATCTTAAAAGTTCTATAACATCATTCTAACTCCAATATTATTTAATATAACTTTATAAATCATTTTTAATCATTTTAAACCCAATTCCCAATTACTTTAGTAATTTCAAATATTAAATTATCGATTTAATTATCCAATTAAATACAGATATTCAAAATTTAATTTATTCGACTTACAAATTTTACTTGTTAATATTCAAAATCAATAAAATATTACAAATTTCAAATGACAGAAATTCTGGGTCGCTACAAACTTCCCCACTTAAAAGAATTTCGTCCTCGAAATTACCAAGTAAGAAAAAGTTATAGAATCCATTAACTTTTCAAAACCATTCAAATTAGATTTCAAATTCACTTAAGTGTTTAACATTCCCAAAATCCAATAGTTAAACTTCTTAAAATAACTTTACTAAGTTTTCAAATCATACTTAGTTATCTTTTCAAAACCAACTATATTGTTTAACTTTTCAACTCAAAATCAAAACTATAGTTTCCAAAAAAATTCCAATTTTCTCAAAAATATTCTAACGCCTTAAATTTTCAGAAAAATTCGCCATAGCCTCCTTTGCACGGCTCGATTCGAAAAAAAATTGGCTATATATATATCACAAATATACATCTCATCAAGTAATGAGGCATCCCGTAGGGAAAAAAGTGTAAAAATACGATATGTAATACGAGATATGTACATTATATATTATTAGCGAGCATATACGGCTAATATAGCGTGAAAACGAGCTCCAAAAGCGAAGCAATGCGCAATCCGCACCTACTAAACACTCAACAAACCATGAGAAACATGCATATATGAAAGTAATGTCGATATACAACATATACCAACAACTATACGTGCCAATATAGAAAATGCAATCGAAAGCAATAAATTCAACCACCAAACAACTATCATCCAATTGACATTCAACAAATCCACAACCAAATCAATATTCATTCACTTCTCATTATATTCAATGAATTTGTTTTTCAATTTAAATCATATTTGATTCATTAACATTGGATTTACAAATATTCATTCATTCATTTTTCAATTAGTTTACATTCACTAATTTACATTCAAGTTAGTTTACTTTCCATTCAATCAAATTTAATTCTACTAAAATTTACATCACTTTCAATTTGAATTCAGTTACATGGCTTTCAATTTTATTAATTCAACTTCATTAACACTTAGTGGATTATATACAATCAACTAACAATTAATCTAACAACCAATGTATAACCAACATAACCAAATTTGTTTACTTTTCTTTACATTCAATTTGGTTCAACACTTTTAATTCCAATTGGTTTGATATTCTATTAATTTTCATTCAATTTTTTCAATTTGCTTTAAATGAGTCAACACTTATATTCATCAATCCATATCACTTCATTTACATTCGATTGATTAACGTCCAATCCATTTATTAATTCAATTGCTAATTCCTTTAACCATTAAGGCTGAATTTCATTTATATAACTCAAGTTCACATCCATTTAATTCACTTTATTATTTTACTTCGATACCAAAATCAACTTCATCCAACATTTCTTAAGTTATATTCCATTTCAAACATCATTTGTTTAACTTAACTTAAATTTCCCCTAATAAATACAATTTCCAATTCTAAAGTAAATTCTATTTAACTCCATCCTTTAAGTTAAATTTATTCTACCAAATTCAAATTGTATAAGTTATCAACTCATTTATTATCCCCATAAATATTTTAAATAGGATTCCAGAGTCTTTTCAACCTTTCAAAACCATTTTTGAAATCAATTCAAATTATCCTTTGAATTTCCAAAACCAAAGACAAATTTTCCCAACAACTTCCATTTAAAACAACTTGGCAGCAATCCCTCTTTTGGAAACCCGAAAATGAACACCGATGATGCTACAGTCATCATCGAAGTTACTTTCCAGAACTGAAAAGAGTTTAGAGCTCTTATCTCTCCAAAAACATTTTTTTTCCAAACCCTTAAAAACCATTTTCAAACTTCAAAGAATTTAAATCTCCCAAATCTCAAAACTTCAAATTCTTTAAATTTGTTTTCAAATATTACTCTGGCATTCCATTTCAAATTATGAATCACAGTTTACAAATCTTTTACTTATATAATTTCACTATTTTCTCTTTACTTATATAAGATCATTTCACAATTGTAAATCACATTAATTATAATTCCATACTTATAATTCTTTTGCTTATACAATTTATTCTTTTAATTAACTTATATATATTCTTACCTTTTCAACAACCAAACAATCAATTAATATACACTTCAATAATTTCTGAAAAATTGTTCCATTATATATAAAATATAATCGAGGTAAAATCATTTCATTTACCCAATTTAAAACAATATCGTGGCGAATTGTTCTGTATGAGTGTTTAAAGATCCCTATCGATAGCGTTGTACGGACTATACCAACCAGAATCCATATACCACTCAGCAAACCAATCATCACAATATAAAATAATTTTATATTCACTAACAATTACGCTCTCATGGCTATTATTACACTCAAACTCATTCTGGAGTACTGCTGACTCTATCTCTAATGAGTAATTCCTAACAGAGCCAAGGTTGTCACTTAACCATATGCCCTGATACCAAATGTAAGGGTCGCTATTTTTCATCCACGAAGGTCGACATTAATGTGTCCACTGTATCAACTGCCGAGCAATCGAAGGCCGGAAAACCATACCGTTAGGGTTAAAGAAGATGTAGAAGATAGAAGAAGAAAGAAAGAAAAGCAACAGAACCAATAACAGAATCACATAATCGCAGCGGAACAACATATAATAAATAAATGAATAATCTTTAAAACAAAGAATCTATATCAGTTATTACATTACATCACATTACATTACATTATCAGAGTGTACAACAACAAACAGCGGAAAAGAAATACTATGTACTAATTGATACGCCATGTCATCCAGCATGCTCCTGACCTCCACAGCAACTCCCGAATTCCAGAATGACCTGATAACCTGACTCTAGACTGCCCGTGTTAAAATTGGTGGGCACCCAGAGTTTAAGGAGGAAACAATAAACTCCAGGTCAGTCATGGGACTGGTGTGAGAACTTAAAACAGTTTACCTTTAAAAATCGTCAAAGAAATATTTTAAGTTAGATTCGCAATGCTTTTTAGAAGATGAGACTACCATAAGGCCTCCCGCACACACACACAATGCAAACACAGAATCAGAGGAGATTTTTCCTTATGATAGTCAAATATGCTTGATACGTAGAAATTTTCTTTGATATTATTATTATAAGTGCAAAGCGTAGGAAAACATTTCGAAAGTAAAGATATAAATCTTAGCCAGCATAGGCATTCCACACTTATGCCTACTATAGCTACCATGTTCAATAGAAGGTTACCACCACATTCCATGGCAGGTTATACAACTAAAACCGTACATGGCTCGTATTGTTTCTTTGGATTTCCAACAAATGGTCAGGCCAAGGAACTTCCCATTTCCACATGAGTACGCCTCTGGAAAGACGCCCCGAGAACCTAACCTAACATTACGGTTAGATCTCTGCCAATACAAGGCCGGGTTACCCCTAGCTGGGTAACTACTGACACGAATATGCCATCCCCCAGTCGCAACCGACCTAAATACCGGGATTCACCAACAACCACAAAGTAATAAGTTTGCAGCAACAACATAGGTTAAGTATCAGGGCTCCATACCATAATACCACCTCTATCCAGAAGGAAATGACATACACTAAGGGAGCGCTATCCCCTAATAACCTTGCCGCATCTTTCCTGTTTTGACCATTTTCGGGGTGTGAGGTCCGACGAAGTCTCGTCCACAAAGCCACGCTTTATACAAAAGCCACGCTTTGATCAACAAATGCTCAACAGCACTTCGTATGCCACATTACCAATTTGGGAATATATCACTAGTAACCATCAATTACATAACCTCTGAGCTCGTACGTCTCAGAGAAGGGTGTTAAGCTAAGAGAATAAATTCTCCGCCACCAACAGAAATATATTTGATAGAAACCAGCTTTACATCTCAAATTGTAACGTCAGACATACATCCATACAAGTCCGTTCTGGGTTCGAACAGAACCGAAGGCACTTCCAAAGAAGCCCTTGCAATCCGGATATTCACTAATCACGATCGGATTTTCCATCATAAAGGGTGATATAATTTCTATATCGGAGATCAGCCGATGCAGAAACATTCGACGTTAATCCTTCCGTTTTCAAAAATACCCGGTCTTCAATACCGGTCTTCAAATGCTATCCATTACAACATATCACTTATTCGAAATGAGATTTATGACACAAAGGTTCTCTTCCGGCTAAACCGAATAATGAGCGCTTATTTTAAAAATAAGTGTAGCATTCCAATTCAAGCAATTCATATCAAATACCCATTTAAAGGTAAATATTGATAGTCGGTTATTTAACTATCAAAGCAAACCAACAAATATTCAACACCATAACAATCATTAGGCCCTTGTTATTAATCTTCCATAAATTTAATAACTTGCCAAATATTCACTTCAGTTTATCTTTTAAAAGATAAAAACCCAATTTCATTTCACTTCATATTGGAAAACATTTCCATACTTATTTAACAATAAGTAATTCACAAATCCATTATTTTCAATACTTAGAAAATATTCAATATACTTAAAACACGATTAAGTATATATTTATTCTTTTAAGGAAAAACATTCTCTTAAACATTTTCATTTGAGCCAAAACGAATGTTTCGTAAAACATCGTTACGACAACCCAAAATCACTAGTATAGGGATTCAAAATTAAGATAGACATATAAGTCCCAATACTAGATAAAACATTTTCTTTCGAAAATCAACTACTATAACAACAGTGTTTTAGTCCATCTTTTCCTTATTTCTCGAAAACGTCTATTTCAACATTGAATGTTGAAATCTATGTTTTCAACACTTAATACATTTTAAAACAACTTCAATTCGTTTTAATTCTATTTAAAATATCACTTCCCCAAAACACTTCTCTAATATATTATTCACTGTCCCAAAATTGTGAATATAAATCGTTTAATTAGCTATAAAAATTAACTTATCAAATTCAATCAATCTTGAATTTATAAATCAATGTTTATAAATTCACATTTATATGTATTATAGAACTTCAAGTTATAAAAAGTCACATATTTACAGATTCTATCATATCTTATTTAATTGCCAAATCCAAATTATAAGTAAATCCACTTATAAACCTCTTATTTAGAAAATTAATTCTTTAATAACTTCATCAATTATAAATCTGTAAATCTTATTTACTTATAAAACCCATTTATACTATATTTTAACGTTTATAAAAATTCGTTTTATAATTCTAGTATTTTTAATTTATAAATATCAATTTTTATAAATCTTTTATATAAACCGTTTATAATAATTCAAAAATCTCAGTTTAAACTATTTTATAAAATTCATTAACTCCATATTTAAAAAATCACATTTTAACTATATTTTCTCAAAAATCATCAATTTTATAACATTAAAATTATAACGTTTATTTATTTAAAATGAATCAATTCCAAAATTTAAATAAAACGTATACTTTCAAAAATCACTTTAAAAATCCTTTTAAATTTTGAAAATCGTTCCTTTAACATTTTTAAAACTCCAAAATAGACCCAATGATGCAACAGCACCAAATAATCAATCACGGCATCCAAACATCATATATCATCATATGATAATCAACAAATATCACAATATTTGAAATCAAATAAATACTGGTGAGGAATCCAGTTGGGTCTCTCCAAACTGTTTCCCTGCATCCACAGACATTAGCACAATACCAATTCCATTCAATATGGAATATCGCGGTATATGGGATTTATAAAATATTATCCGCTATTATGCAGCGTAATAGGGTCTCATCCGCTATATAATGCGGGAAAATCAACTCCAAATACATATATAATACCAATTCCAATCAAGATGGAATTATCGCGGCATATGTTTTTAATAAATAACATCCGCTTAATATTCGGCATATAGGGTCTATTTCATAGCAATAGATAATAATTTATCATTCAATCATACAGTCAAGTAATTTTAAATCTAACTATTTAAAATTTAAATTGAAACAATTTCGATTGTGTGAGAAGTTCTCACCTTGCTTTCAATAACAATTTCAGCGTTTATTTCGAATAAAATTAAACACGCATTTAATTTTACCCAAAATTTTCACTAGCTTCAAATGAGTCCAAACCAGTTCCATTGCATAGTGCTCGACAAAACGAACCCGACGCAATTCGTTTCCTAATTTTCCGACCTCGTATGAAAAAGTTAAACTAGTTTAAAATTTACACGAATTATAATATATATAAATTTATAATTTTTATTTTAATTTAAACCTAAAATACATCCTGGCCGTTGGATTTTGAGATACCAGATCTCGGCCGCCGAACACAATACTTCTTCTTCCCACTTAAAAAATCGCGCACGTCTATTACAAAACCTATGGCCATTCTCCATACCCTAGTGCTCGCGCCCAATATCCACGACTTCAGGACGATCAGAGACTTCCAAACGAAAGCCCATCTCATGCTCCACCTTCGGCCAGAGGCCGGCCACGCTCGGCCCTGTATTTTGTCTTGAAAATCGTGCCGAACGTGGCACCTTTGAGCAAGGATTTCCGTCGATCCATCTCTTCTTTTTCGATCATGACCGTTAGATATGTCGATCTCGTCGTCGTCACAAATTTGTAGTTGGGAGTTTCTCGAATTGAAGTGTGTATTTGAAGAAAATGAAGGAAGAAGATCAGCCAATTTCGGCCATTAAAATGAAGGAGGCGGCGGCTGTAACTAGGGTTAGGGTTTTGAGCGAAAACAAAGATGTGAGGACCTTATATAGAAAATTACGTGTCACTATTCACCCGAAATTTTTTCGAACTCCAAACAAAGCGTGCCGCTTGGCGTTTATAATGTTTTACCCTCATTCCGAACGCAATGGAACATATATCGGGAGCCAATTCGATCAAATTTGGAAGATAAGTTTTTGAATCGACTATTTAAATTCAAAATTCACTCGAATCGATTTCTACGCGTTTTAGCTTGCCCCGGACAAACCGTAAATCCGACTGACACGAAATTTGAAACCATACAATAGTATAACATTACGGATCCGATGAAACTAGTTTCATCAAAATCCGAGACTGTCTGAAAAATGGCTATTTTTACTCGTCAATTAAATATTAAAATATTCAAATTCTACAAATTAACTTTTAACTCAATCTTAAAAGTTCTATAATATCATTCTAACTCCAATATGATTTAATATAACTTTAAAAATCATTTTTAGTCATTTTAAACCCAATTCCCAATTATTATAGTAATTTCAAATATTAAATTATCGATTTAATTATCCAATTAAATCCAGATATTCAAAATTTAATTTATTTTACTTACAAATTTTACTTGTTAATATTCAAAATCAATTAAATATTACGAATTTCAAATGATAGAAATTCTGGGTCGTAACAGGTCAGTCCTGAGTTTTTCAGCTTATTGAAGATTTATTCTGGAGGATAAAGACGAAGATTTGGTATATAATTACTATTAGTATTCCAGCTTCATGTCGTTTGTTGAATTATTTATTTATTTCTGATGTATATATAACTCTAATAAATGTTGTATAAATTATAATCAAATTTATAGTATAAATAGCTTCATGAACTGTTTATTTTATTATTATATTTTATCATTCCGCTGCAAGATTCTGTCTTATTTTCTTCTTCTTTTCTTATTTGTCTTAATTAACCTCATTGACTACTTATTTTCCGGATTTTTTAAGTCGGACATGTGTGTCTGCTTTGGCACTCGGAGGGTGTAGCATGATAGGGGGTTCTCGCTTTGGGGTTTGGTAATGAATGGATAACTCTTGCTCCTGCATGTCCTTTGGTTGGTTTAATCGAGAGACTGGTCGTAAAAGAAGAATACAGGTATGGTTGATTGCCACGATTGGTTTACTCATTGGCTGGTGATGGTTGAAAAGCCTAGCATGGTCCTTCACAGTTGGTATCAGAGCTTTGGTTTAGCGATAACCTTTGCTTTATGGGGTAACTCATTAGAGATAGAGTCAGTAGTACCCTACAATGAGTTTGAGTGTGTGTGTGTGTGTGTATGAGCATGTATTTGTTAGTGAATATAAAAATTATTTCATATCGTGTTGGTTGATTTGTTTAGTGGCTTATGAATTCTGGTTAATACAAGTAATTAATGTTATTGATAGGGATTTCTAAACACTTCAGCAGAATAATTCGACATAGTATTGTTTTGAAATTAGGTAAATCAAATAATTTTACCCCGATAATATTTTATATATGAAGGAATAATTTTTAGAAATTATTATGGTATATAGTGTGTTTGATTGTTAGAAATGATAATATTGATTATTATTTTAATTGGTTACTGGTTGTTGTGCCTTAATAAAAGATGTTTAGTATAAAATAAACAATGATAAAACCATTGTGAAATGTTTTAAGGAAGTAAAATTTTGAAAATATAATTTATAAATGTGACGTATAAATTGAAATGGATATAAATTGAGAGGTTTTGAATCTAAGTCCCGGAGATTTTGGAATGCGTTTCAAAGTATTTTGGAGAAAACAATAATGGTAATATTATTATGGAAGTATTTTTGAATAAGAATATTTAAAAATGTTTCTTAAAAGAGATAAAAGCATTGTTATCACTTCGGTAGCTGGCAAATAATTCCGATGATGATCGGGACATCATCGTGTTCATTTTTGAGTTTCTAAATAATGGGTAGCTATAGTATTGATTTGCTAACGGAGTCTTGTTTTGATAAATAAGTTTATGGTTTTAAGAAATTTAAAATCTTGATTTAATATAAAAGTAAGACATGTAAATATATATATATATATATAATTTCAAATTGATTTGAAATTAAAATGGGTTTTTAGATTCTTAAATTTGCTATCTAAGTTTAGGTGAAATAAATAAAGATAAGTTTTGAACTAATAAATTTGAGAAATGATATAGATAAGAAAAGTAATTGTGAAATTGAGATAAGAGATTAAATTAAACTAAAGAAAAGTTAAGTGAAGTGAACAAATCAAGTGAATTGGATTAGACTAATAAAGTGAAATTTGGAAATTTAACCTAAGTGGGGCTAAATAAAATAAAATTTTGGAAATGGAATTTATTCAGATTTGAAATAACCAATGAAATTGGGATAAGTGAGCTAACTAATTTAATTAGTGAGTGAATATGGTTTTGGATATGTTGATAAAATTCAATATCTAAAATTGGGAGACAAATTGAGTTAAATGGAACTGAATTTGAATTTGAATAGAAGTGGATATAAAAAATTTAAGTGGTGAAGTGGTAATAAACATAAGAACCTTTGTATAAAAATGTTTATAATTGACTTAAGGAAATTTGATGAGAATATTCTTAAGAGATAATTGGTATTGAAATAAATACTAAGAAATTAAGCGACGTGAATAATGCAATGTGGATGATAATTGCAAATAATTGAATGGAAATTAAATAAATGTAAACAAAAGAATTGTTATAGCTAAGAATCAACAGAAATTAATACATCAGTTATACGTATATCATTTTATTCGCATAACGATTTTATCCAAATTCGAGCATAGAACTTCGAGATAATTTATATCGATCCGAGTTAGGATTTTTCATTCGATTCTTGACGGCGAACCATATATATGAATTTTGAATTGATTATGGAATTCTCTATCATAATATATGGATATGCAAGGAAAATAACAATTTCTGATCTAGGAACCAAATCTGAGTGTGCACTATAGAGTCGTGTGAACGATGCTAGTTCGAAAGTAAAATTATGTGATCGAGTGAGCAATCAGATTTGACATTACATACGGATGATATATGTACTTCATACAGGATTAAGGTAGTGAAAATATTAAAATTGAAAATGCAAAATACAAAATGATTTTAAGTTATATGATTGGATATCATTGGTAAATAGAATGCACGTATTTAAAATCAAGAAAAATTTAGATCGCTCGACAAAAAGGCACATGTTTATTTTGTCATTTGATTCGATGGTTTTATGATTGAGCCACTTGGCTTTGGTTTTCTTTTGTTGGTTTGGGGCAGTAGTTGAGTTTTGTAGTTGTTCTGATCTAGCTGCAAAAAGGAGACGCTGTCGTAATTTTTTAAAAATATAAGGAATTAGAAGATTTTAAAAAAGGTTTTAATAACTAAAATTTGGTTCTGGGATATAATTTGAAATAATTGAAAAAACAATATTATTTTGAATCTATGGATGAATTTAGGAATTAGCAAAAGTGATAGTATGTTTCAACCAATTAATTTTTGGAAAGTTGTTTCAACTAATTTGTTTAGGAAAGTTAATGGGTTTTAGGCTATTCTTCTTACCTTGACAATTTCATGAACAAAATTCTATTACGGAAGGAGGAATGGAACGACCCAGAATTTTGGGTTATTTGAAATTATTTACTTAATCGATTTTAAATATTGGAAAGTAAAATTTTATCGATTTAATAGGTTGAATTTCAAATATAACGGTTTATTGATAATTTAATTGTTGAATTAAATAATTGAAATCGTCAAAATAATTTAAATCTTGGATTTATTGGGAAAAATAGAGTTAAAAGGCTTATTAAATATATATTCATAAGATTGAAGGTAATAGAACTTTTAAATTGAATTTAAAATTTATTTACTCGATTTTAAAAATAACTCGTTTAAATTAGCTTATAAAAATATCCTTCTAGGGCACAGTCTCGAAATTTGACGAAACAAGTTCCATGGGATCTGTAATAGCGTATTATTATCGAATTTCGAATTTCATAGCATTTGGAGTTATTGTCTTATCTTACGGGATAGAAACACGTTGAAATTAATATCGAAAATTTAATATAATATTTGGGTCCAAAAAGCTGTCTTCTCCACACGATCAAATTGGAACTCGAAACTTGTTCCATTGCGTTCGAAATAGGGTTATAACATTATGAATGCCTGGCAGCAAGCCTCGATAGGAGTTCAAAATTTTAAGTTACTTAAATTGAGATAGTTTGAATATTAAATTAATATATATTTCAAGTCAACCCTTCACATCAGTCTCCATTCAATCATCCCAGCCATTCCATTAACCACCCTACCCTTCTTGCTCAAGCCACCCTACGTATCTCTCCTACTTCATCTATTTAAACATTTCCAAGAAGAAAATAAAGAATAAAATAGGGATGTTAAATTTAAAAATCGATTTCTCCGAATTCACTTAATAGAAAAATATGAAAACGTCTTTAAAATTAAGACTCGTCTTTGCTTCGATCTAACATAATTTTGGCATGATGCGGTAGCTTTTTGATGATCGTAGTAGGGTATTCCATGACTAGTTTTCAGGATGATCCAAGTGGAGCTGGGCTACATGGTGGTCGTATTCGAGTTTAGAGGGAAGTTTGGCATCTCGGCGGCGATTTGGGAGGCATGCGGCTGCTTAGGAGGTGGTGTGAGTGATGGCGGTCGATGCGGTAAATGGGGATGTCGCATTTTTTTTGAAAGCTCCGAGGATGTCGAATTAGTGATAGGAAGATGGAGATTTCGATGAGAAAGGCGATGGCGGTGTCGGAAAGAGGGTTCGAGGCTCGGAGCTTCATGTCAATGCTTGAGCGTGCATGGCCTGGGCTTCTCTTTCATTTCACGCATAGCCAAATAGTGTTGGGGAAAAAGAAGGCTTAGTGGGCCGGCTTCGTTTGTTCATGGGTTAGGCTTTGTGTGGGTGAATAATAAAAAATTAAAATGGTGATGAAATTTTTTATATAAATTGTTTTAATAAATACCGATTCTTATAAATTGCATATCTATCACCTACGAGGTCGGAACTGGACGAAACAAATGGCAATGGGATCATGGCGATGAGTATTACATTCTAGAACTGGTTTGGAGACGTTGGAGCCAACTAAAATTTTAGATTAAATCGAACATCATTTAATTTGATTTAAAATTGAAAACTCAAGTTGAGTGTTTTATAACGCTCACAAGTACTAGAATAATTTTAAGCTAGTTAAATTTGAAATTATTAAGTGATATAAATTTATTGGTCGTTGTTTGATAAATTTAATTGACATTTGAATTAACTGTTAAAAATTAAAATTGGGATTAAATTTGAAATTTGAATTTAATTGCTTGTAAAATACCTGATATTGATAATTGTGGAATTGTTTTGAATTATTCACCGATTGATGTTCATTATAATGGATGTTATTGATTGATATTTTGAATGATTTTGATGTTTATTTATTTTGATATATCATATTATCATCATGTACATTACTTGCAGTATATAAAACTGTAAATTGAATTATTTTGAATAAGTCAAGAAATATGTTGAAATGATATATACCTATGACACTCGATTTGGATTGAAATGATATATATCCATCCCTGAAATTAAATTGAAATAACTGATCACTTGGCCATAGGATACAAAATTATATACTGACACCGGATGGGTTCAGTTAAAGGATTTCAAAAATTTTGATTTAAAATTTATTTAAATGATTTTGATTTAAAGAAATAAAAACCAAATTTATAGAAATCACATTATTTTCGAACTAGTGCTCGGAATGTTGAAATTTAAATTTGGTAAACGAAATGTTTTAAATAATTAAAGTTGGGATTTTTAAGTAATAATCGAATTATGATTTAAATTTCAGAAATTGATTTGATTTAAAGGACGAGACTTTTATTCAAATTTGGAATTTTATTAAGTAAAAGTATTTGAAAATTTGGATTTCAAATTGGGTATTGAAGGCAAATTTGATTTAAGTATTTTAGATCAATGTTTTGAAAATTGAATTCGGAATTGATAAATCGGAATGATTTTAATTTGGAACTGGAATGGTATTAATTTGAAATTGAAACTGAAGTGGATTGGAATTAGAGGTGAAATTGAATTCATTTGAAATCGATTTGAATTGAAATCGAAATTGTATCGGTTGAATGGAAATTGCAATTGATTCGAATTAGGAAGGTGGAATTGAATTGGGTTGACTTTGAAGCTATTTTCAATAAAATTATTTGGATAAAATCTATTTAAATCTATTATTTAAAATATTCAAATTATTTTGGATTTTCCAAACGATTTTGCTATATAAACCATTTTAATACTTAAACTATTTTATATTAAATTATTTTAACCATTTAAACTATTTTAAACCATTTTAACCATTTACACTATTTTTAACTATTTTAACTATTTATACCATTTAAAACTATTCAAACTATTTTCTAAAAAAATTCAAGCTGGTCAAAAGGGTGAAATGTTTATATTAAATCTTGGATTTAAATACGAATTGGGTAAAATGAAGTTATAACACAAATGGAAATTTGAAACTATTTTGGAACTTAAATCGAACATTGAGGCAAAAATGATTTTGAAGTGAAATGGAATATTTTGAGTAAATATGATGATATCAAAATGGATTTGATTTTGAAGCTAATATGATATTTTGATATCAAGTATGAAATGTTTTCGAAAGGTAAAAGTACTAACTGGTGTATAAAACGACGTTTGGTTGTTAAAGAGACCAATGCCAGATATGGGCATACTCTTTGTCAATACCGAAACCACTTTGACAACTGTGTACGTGGAGTGATGATCCAGAACGAAGTGGTTGGATTTGTCGTTATTTGGTGGATTTGAAAAAAGAGAACGATGATGAATTAGCCTCGCACTTGTTCCAATTTGAAATGACTAAAACATGAGCCGTGCCGGCCAAGAGGTTTAGCCCCCGAAAGAACGCACTTCTTCATATTAATGTCATTTACATTATGATTGATTGGTGCACACCCTCTGATTCATGGGAGTGTTGGACGCGGTGGGCTATCATGGCTATAATGCGTTACTACCAGCTGGGAAGGGTAAACCGGTAGTATCCTACCTTGGGCATTGCCTAACGTGCCTTGTTGTAACGCCCGCGGATTTTCGTTACCGAAAAACCGGAATGTTATGGGTTTTAAAAAGAATTTAAGAAAAGAAATAAGAGAAAAGAAGGTAGAAAGAAGAGGGAAAAGAAGATAGAAAATTTAGAAATAGAAAGAAAAAGAGAATAGAGAAAAAGGAGAAAAACAGAACAACAACAGAATCTCACAATTCGCAGCGGAACAACATATAATAATAAATGAATAATCTTTAAACAAAGAACTATATCAGTTATTACATTACATTATATTACATTACATCAAATCATCAGAGTGTACTACATACAACATCAAACAATGCAGCGGAAAAAGAAATACTATATAGTAGTAATACGTCATGCCATCCAGCTTGCCTCCAGCAACTCCAGAATATCCAGAATATCCTGATAAACCTAACTCTTAACTGCCCGTGTGGAAATTGGTGGGCACCCAGAGTTTAGGAAGGAAAACAATAACCTCCGAGTCAGTCATGTGACTGGTGTGAGGACTCAAAACAGTTTATTTATCTTTAAAATCAAAAGGAGGAATATTTTTAAATTCAATTCGCGATGCTTTTAAAAATGAGACTACCATAAGGCCTCCCGCACACACACACATGCAAACGCAGAATCGAAGGAGATTTCTCCTTATGATAGCCAAAGATGCTTGATACGCATTTAAAATAACATTTGATATTATTATTAGTGTATAGTGTAGAAAAAAATTCATTTCGAAAGTAGAATATAAATCTTAGCCAGCATAGACATTTCGAACTATGCCTACTATAGCTACCATCCAAACAGTGGTGACCACCATAAGTGAATGGCAGGTTCTACAACTAATACCGTACAAGTTTCGTATTGGGAATTGGATTTCCAACAAATGGTCAGGCCAAGGAACTTCCCATTGCCACTGAGAATGCCTCTGGAAAGACATCCCCGAGAACCAAACCGGATCTCTGCCAACACAAGGCCGGGTTACCCCTAACTGGGTAACTACTGACACGAGCACGCCATTCCCCGGTCCTTTAGGACCTTTTCAACCGAGCGCTCGATATCCAATTCACACAATCATAAAGTGTTTTCAACATGAGTAAGTATCTGGGCTCCATACCATGATACCACCCCTTTCCAGAAGGAAATGCACATACCCTAAGGGGAGCTACATCAACCCCTAATAACCTTGCCGCATCTTTCCTGTTTTGACCATTTCCGGGATGTGAGGCTCGACGAATTCACGTCCACAAAAACATACTTTATAAAAAAGCCATGCTTTGGGTCAATAAATGATCAACACAATGATCACTAAGATAGACGATCAAATAAATGATCCTATCACAAATAATCAACACAATGATCATTTCAGCATCACTCAGCATGTCACTTTACCAAAATGGGATATATTGCTGATAACTTCAACTATATAACCTTTGAGCTCGTACGTCTCAAAGAAGGGTGTTAAGCAAAGAATAAATTCTCCGCCACCAACAGAAATATATTTGAATGAAATCGGCTTTATATCTCAAATTGTAATGTCAGGCATACAATCCATACAAGTCTGTTCCGGGATCGAACAGAACCGAAGGCACTTACAAAGAAGTCCTTGCAATCCGGATATTCACAATCCTGATCGGATTCACCATCACATATGGAGAACTCAATACCGTACCTACTCGGTGCAGAGTCAATCGATAGTTCATCCTATCACTCTTGCAAATACCGGTCTTCAACACCGATCTTCAAATGCAATTCACAACGACGTATCACATATTCGGAGTGGGTTATACGACCCCATGGTCCTTTCCCGGTTAACCCGAATAGTGAGCGCTTATTCAAAAATAAGTGTGCATTCAAATTCAATCATATTCACATCAAATATCCATTCAAAGGGAAATATTGATAGTCGGCTATTGAACTATCAATGGATATGCATACATCACCAGATTCCAAATAATTTTCCAAATTATTTACATTTCCAAAATATCTTTACAAGATATAAAATTCCAACACTTCAAAAATAAATCAATATTTATTTTTAACCAATTTCACTTTTCACATATAAATTCCATAATGAATTTATATTTCAAAATATTCGTGCATATACGATTTCAATTATTCATTTTCAATTTATCTTCAAAAAGATAAATTCTAAATATTCACTTCACATTGGAAAACATTTCCATACTTATTTATTCATAAGTAATTCACAAATCTCTTTTATTTTCAACACTTAGAAAATATTCAATATACTTAAATCGAATTAAGTATATATTTCATTCTTTAAGGAAATTATTCACTTAAACATATTTACTTGGGCCAAAACGAATGTTACGTAAAACATCGTTACGACAACCCAAAATCACTAGTATAGGGATTCGAATTTAAAATAGATATATAAATCCCAATACTATTAAAAACATTTCCTTTCGGAAATCATTTACTATAACAACAGTGTTATAGTCTACCATTTCCTTTTATTTCTCGAAAACGTCTATTTCAACAATAAATGTTGAAATCTATGGTTTCGAATCTCAACACCTTTTAAAACATCACTAGATTGTTTTAATTCTATTTAAAACATCAAATCTAAAATATTTCCTTTAACGTGTTATTCACTATTCAAAAACGTGAATATACTACGTTAACAATTTCATCCTTTTATTCATTTTAATTCAAAGGATTATTCACTATTTAAAAATGTGAATATAACTCCATTTATAAGTTATAACAATTAACTTATCAAAATAAGTCGTTTGCGAATTTATAAAACAACGTTTATAAATTCTATTTCTATTTATATATAAAAACTTCCTTTTACAAATTCCTTTATTAACCTATTCCGGTTTATAACTCAATTTTAGATTAAAAGTTCATATTATAAGTTAACTACTTATAAACGATTATTTCACAAAATCATTCCTTAGAGTTTCATAATTATAAATCTTATAACTTATAAGATTCATTTATTTAACCCAATCTATTCTTCAAATAACTTCATAAAATTTATAAATCTACTGTTTATAAATTTCGTTTACAACTTCACCATTTATAATTCTATTGATTTCATTCTTTAATGAAATTCATTTTCAATTCATTCAAACACTTATAAAATCTCATTTTATAATCCCAACGTTTTAATTTACAAATATTCATTTGTAAATCCTTTAATATAAATCAATCTATATTATTCTTTAAAACGTCTTTAATTTCCTTTAAAAAAACTTCACCATTCTGATTTATAAAATAATTAAATTTTATAAATCCTATATTTAACTTTTTATAACAAGTTCAGAATCCCAATTTAACTCTTTTATAAAGTCATTAATTCCTTATTTTCAAAAATCAGCTTTTAACTATATTTCTTAAAAATCATAATTTTTATAACATTAAAAATTATAACGTTTATTTATTTGAAATGGATCAATTCCAAAGATATTTTATCTTTTCAAAAATCACTTTAAAAACATTTTAAAATCCCAAAATCTGGGTCTAATGATGCTACACACCAAATAGTCAATCACGACTACAACGATCCATCATATATCGTATATGATAATCAACGAATATCAAAATATCCATAATCAAATAAAAACTGTTGAGGAATCCAGTTGGATCCCTCCAACCTGTTTCCTGCATCCAAAAACATTAGCACAATACCAATTTCGCTCCAGTACGAAATTATCGCGGTATATGTTCTTATTAAATATTATCCGCTTACTAACGGCGTAATAGGGTCTCATCCGCTAAACAAAAAATGCGGGAAATCAACAACTGCAATATATACATATGCCAATATATATATTGATATTATATATAATACCAATTTCACTGTTTATGAAATATTCGCGGTATATGTTTATATTAAATAACATCCGCTTAATAACGGCGCATAATGTCTATTTTAACAATAAATAATTTACAGTCATCATTCAAACATGCATTCAAATATTTTAAATCTAACTATTTAAAATAAAATCGAAACCGATTCGATTGAGTGAGAAATTCTCACCTTGGTTTTAATTTCCGTTTTAGCTTTTATTTCGAATAAAATTAAACGCGCGTTTAATTTTACCCGAAATTCTCACTAACTCCAACCGACTCCAAACCAACTTCATCGCGTAGTGCTCGTCCATACGATTCCAACGCAACTGAGTTTGCATTTTTTCGACCTCGTATGAAAAAGATATGAATTTTACAAGTTACACGTATTTTAAATATAAACAAATCACAACTATTCTTTATATTTTTCACCTACAACAATTTTCAGCCACTAGATCTTGAACCCCCTGCATCTCCACCCTAGAACGCAACCCCCCTTCCTCACGTTCTTCTTCTACAGCACAATCACGCAAGAGAACCCATGACATCAATTACTAGGGTTTGAATTTGCTCTCTCCACACTCGACGATATCACGATCAGGAATCTCCATTGCGTAGCTCCTCTCTCCACCTAGGTTCGGCCCCATCCCCAGCAAGCTCGGCCTCCCTAGTTGCGTGGAAATGCGTGCCAAAACTGAAGAGAACGGCCCCCTGTTGCTTCCTCCACACGACTCCGTTTCCGATCATCTCCGTATGAAATTAAAGCTCTCTCCATGCTCTTCAATGTTGTAGTTAACAACTTTGGCCAATTCTTGATGGATTGGAAGAGATTAAGAGATGAAGAAGAATGATTTCTGGCCTTAGATTGCAAGGGTGGCGGCTGGCTATTATAAATTAGGGTTTTGGTTGTTATTTTTTTTTTTATTTGTGAATGGTGCTATTTATAAGAACGAGCAAGCGTAAACACTATTCATCCCGGGAATTCCAAACTCCGATTTAGGCGCCGTAACCAGCGTACCTAGGGTTTATCCCGCGTTCCGGACACAATGGAACAGGTTTCGGAAGCTAATTCGGAAGTATGTGCGAGTTATGGCTGAAAACGTTCAATTTAAATTAAACCGATTTAAATCGATTTCTAGGCGTTTTAATTTGTACCGGACAAACGGTAAATCCAATTGACTTGAAATTTGAAACCTTACAATAATATCACATTACGGATCCGATGAAACTGGTTTCGTCGAAATCCGAGACTTTTTGAAAAATGGCTATTTTGACTCGCCAAATTTAAATTAAAAATAATTCGATGCGTTTCGAGCTGCCACGCTCAAACTATAACTCCGATTGACACGAAAATTGAAATCCGGTAATAACTAACTATTACGGATCCAATGGAACTGGTTTCGTTCAATTCTGAGACTGTTCAAAAATTGACTATTTTACAGTCGATTATTAAATATTAAAATATTCAATTTTCACAGATTAACTTTTAATTCGATTTTAAAAGTTCTAAAATGTTTCTATAACTCCAGTATGATTAAATAAAATTTTACAAATCATTTTCTATCATATTTAACTCGATTTTCAATTATTTCCATAATTTAACGTATTAAATTATCGATTTAATAATCCAATTAAATCCAATAATTCAAATTAAAATTTATTTGACTTATAAATTTCACTTATTAATATTTAAAATTAATTAAATATTCAAATTTTAATTAATAAAAATTCTGGGTCGTTACAATCTTTCCCCCTTAAAAGAATTTCGTCCTCGAAATTATAAGTAAGAAAAGTTACAGAATCTATTAATTTTCCAAAATTCATAATTAAACTTCTTACAATCTTTACTAAGTTTTCAAATCATACTTAGTTATCTTTTCAAAAACAACTATTATTGTTTAACTTTCAATTCCAAAATAAAGTTTAAAGTTTTTAAAATTTTCCCAATTTTTCTCAAATTTTTCTAACGCCTTAAATTTCCGGAAAAAATTCGCCATGTCTCCTTTGCGCGGCTCGATCCGAAAAAAAAAATGACAGTATATATATCACAAATATACATCTCATCAAGTAATGAGGCATCCCGAAGGGAAAAAAAGTGTAAAAGTGCGATATTTAATCCGAGATATGTACCTTATATTTTATTAGCAAGCATATACAGCTAATATAGCGCAAAAGCGAACTCCAAATGCGAAGCAAACGCGATCCGCACCTACTAAACTCAACAAACAACATGAGAATCATGCATATATGAAAATAGTATCGATATACAACATATAGCAACATAATAACTATATAAGTCACATAGCAAATGCAACAATAGCAATATATATTCAACCAATTAACATTCATAATCAATAAATATTCATTTATATTCTCATTAATATTAATGAATTGGTTTTCAATTCAAATCACATTTGATTCATTAACATTGGATTTTGTAAACATTCCTTCTCAATTCAATTAGTTATCATTTACTAATTTAAATCCAATTCACCTTCAATTCTATTCAAATTTATTTACTTTCCATTTGAATTCAATTACATAGCTTTCAATTTCATTAACACTTAATGAATTATTACAACCAATCAACAATCAAATAACAACCAAAGTTTATTAATTTCAACCAAATTCCTTTGCTTATATTCATTCTCATTCAATTTATTCAACTTCTAATAACATTTGATTTCAATGAATTTATACTTTCATTCATTATTTCATATCAATTTTAATTACATTCAATTGATTAACATTCAATCCATTCATTCAATTCAATTACAAAGTTGAATTTCATTTACATAACTTAAGTTCATATTTCTTTTAATCTACTTGATTTATTTACTTCGATACCAAAATCAATTCCATACAACAACTCTTAAGTTATATTTACATTTAAACATCACTTAGTTTTACATAACTTAAATTCCCACTTGTAAATAAATTCAGATTCCAACTCTAAAGTAAATTTTCATTTAACTTTAAATTCATTTTTATTTACAACTCATATTCATAAATATATTCATATAGTTTCACTTCTTATATATATAAGTTTATTCACAATTGTAAATTACTTTAATTATAATTCAATTCTTATAATTCTTTTACTTATACAATTACTCTTTTATTTAGATTATTCAAACAACCTAACAATCAACTTATATACTATTTAATAATTCTGAAAAATTATTCCCTCATATATAAAATATAATCAAGGCAAAATTATTTCATTTACCCAATTTAAAACAATATTATGTCGAATTGTTCTATTCAAGTGTTTAGAAACCCCTTCGGCATAGTCTTGCGGACCACGCTGACGAAAGTTCATATACCACTCAATAAACCAATCATCACAATATAAAACAATTTTATATTCACTAACAAATACGCTCTCATAGCTATTATTACACTCAAACTCATTCTAGAGTACTACTGACTCTATCTCTAATGAGTAATACCCTACAGAACCATGGTTGTCGCTTAACCATCAGCTCTGATACCAAATGTAACGCCCGATGATTTTCGTTACCGAAAAACCGGAATGTTATGGGTTTTAAAAAGAATTTAAGAAAAGAAATAAGAGAAAAGAAGGTAGAAAGAAGAGGGAAAAGAAGATAGAAAATTTAGAAATAGAAAGAAAAAGAGAATAGAGAAAAAGGAGAAAAACAGAACAACAACAGAATCTCACAATTCGCAGCGGAACAACATATAATAATAAATGAATAATCTTTAAACAAAGAACTATATCAGTTATTACATTACATTATATTACATTACATCAAATCATCAGAGTGTACTACATACAACATCAAACAATGCAGCGGAAAAAGAAATACTATATAGTAGTAATACGTCATGCCATCCAGCTTGCCTCCAGCAACTCCAGAATATCCAGAATATCCTGATAAACCTAACTCTTGACTGCCCGTGTGGAAATTGGTGGGCACCCAGAGTTTAGGAAGGAAAACAATAACCTCCGAGTCAGTCATGTGACTGGTGTGAGGACTCAAAACAGTTTATTTATCTTTAAAATCAAAAAGAGGAATATTTTTAAATTCAATTCGCAATGCTTTTAAAAATGAGACTACCATAAGGCCTCCCGCACACACACACATGCAAACGCAGAATCGGAGGAGATTTCTCCTTATGATAGCCAAAGATGCTTGATACGCATTTAAAATAACATTTGATATTATTATTAGTGTATAGTGTAGAAAAAAATTCATTTCGAAAGTAGAATATAAATCTTAGCCAGCATAGACATTTCGAACTATGCCTACTATAGCTACCATCCAAACAGTGGTGACCACCATAAGTGAATGGCAGGTTCTACAACTAATACCGTACAAGTTTCGTATTGGGAATTGGATTTCCAACAAATGGTCAGGCCAAGGAACTTCCCATTGCCACTGAGAATGCCTCTGGAAAGACATTCCCGAGAACCAAACCGGATCTCTGCCAACACAAGGCCGGGTTACCCCTAACTGGGTAACTACTGACACGAGCACGCCATTCCCCGGTCCTTTAGGACCTTTTCAACCGAGCGCTCGATATCCAATTCACACAATCATAAAGTGTTTTCAACATGAGTAAGTATCTGGGCTCCATACCATGATACCACCCCTTTCCAGAAGGAAATGCACATACCCTAAGGGGAGCTACAGCAACCCCTAATAACCTTGCCGCATCTTTCCTGTTTTGACCATTTCCGGGATGTGAAGCTCGACGAATTCACGTCCACAAAAACATACTTTATACAAAAGCCATGCTTTGGGTCAATAAATGATCAACACAATGATCACTAAGATGGACGATCAAATAAATGATCCTATCACAAATAATCAACACAATGATCATTTCAGCATCACTCAGCATGTCACTTTACCAAAATGGGATATATTGCTGATAACTTCAACTATATAACCTTTGAGCTCGTACGTCTCAAAGAAGGGTGTTAAGCAAAGAATAAATTCTCCGCCACCAACAGAAATATATTTGAATGAAATCGGCTTTATATCTCAAATTGTAATGTCAGGCATACAATCCATACAAGTCTGTTCCGGGATCGAACAGAACCGAAGGCACTTACAAAGAAGTCCTTGCAATCCGGATATTCACAATCCTGATCGGATTCACCATCACATATGGAGAACTCAATACCGTAGCTACTCGGTGCAGAGTCAATCGATAGTTCATCCTATCACTCTTGCAAATACCGGTCTTCAACACCGATCTTCAAATGCAATTCACAACGACGTATCACATATTCGGAGTGGGTTATACGACCCCATGGTCCTTTCCCGGTTAACCCGAATAGTGAGCGCTTATTCAAAAATAAGTGTGCATTCAAATTCAATCATATTCACATCAAATATCCATTCAAAGGGAAATATTGATAGTCGGCTATTGAACTATCAATGGATATGCATACATCACCAGATTCCAAATAATTTTCCAAATTATTTACATTTCCAAAATATCTTTACAAGATATAAAATTCCAACACTTCAAAAATAAATCAATATTTATTTTTAACCAATTTCACTTTTCACATATAAATTCCATAATGAATTTATATTTCAAAATATTCGTGCATATACGATTTCAATTATTCATTTTCAATTTATCTTCAAAAAGATAAATTCTAAATATTCACTTCACATTGGAAAACATTTCCATACTTATTTATTCATAAGTAATTCACAAATCTCTTTTATTTTCAACACTTAGAAAATATTCAATATACTTAAATCGAATTAAGTATATATTTCATTCTTTAAGGAAATTATTCACTTAAACATATTTACTTGGGCCAAAACGAATGTTACGTAAAACATCGTTACGACAACCCAAAATCACTAGTATAGGGATTCGAATTTAAAATAGATATATAAATCCCAATACTATTAAAAACATTTCCTTTCGGAAATCATTTACTATAACAACAGTGTTATAGTCTACCATTTCCTTTTATTTCTCGAAAACGTCTATTTCAACAATAAATGTTGAAATCTATGGTTTCGAATCTCAACACCTTTTAAAACATCACTAGATTGTTTTAATTCTATTTAAAACATCAAATCTAAAATATTTCCTTTAACGTGTTATTCACTATTCAAAAACGTGAATATACTACGTTAACAATTTCATCCTTTTATTCATTTTAATTCAAAGGATTATTCACTATTTAAAAATGTGAATATAACTCCATTTATAAGTTATAACAATTAACTTATCAAAATAAGTCGTTTGCGAATTTATAAAACAACGTTTATAAATTCTATTTCTATTTATATATAAAAACTTCCTTTTACAAATTCCTTTATTAACCTATTCCGGTTTATAACTCAATTTTAGATTAAAAGTTCATATTATAAGTTAACTACTTATAAACGATTATTTCACAAAATCATTCCTTAGAGTTTCATAATTATAAATCTTATAACTTATAAGATTCATTTATTTAACCCAATCTATTCTTCAAATAACTTCATAAAATTTATAAATCTACTGTTTATAAATTTCGTTTACAACTTCACCATTTATAATTCTATTGATTTCATTCTTTAATGAAATTCATTTTCAATTCATTCAAACACTTATAAAATCTCATTTTATAATCCCAACGTTTTAATTTACAAATATTCATTTGTAAATCCTTTAATATAAATCAATCTATATTATTCTTTAAAACGTCTTTAATTTCCTTTAAAAAAACTTCACCATTCTGATTTATAAAATAATTAAATTTTATAAATCCTATATTTAACTTTTTATAACAAGTTCAGAATCCCAATTTAACTCTTTTATAAAGTCATTAATTCCTTATTTTCAAAAATCAGCTTTTAACTATATTTCTTAAAAATCATAATTTTTATAACATTAAAAATTATAACGTTTATTTATTTGAAATGGATCAATTCCAAAGATATTTTATCTTTTCAAAAATCACTTTAAAAACATTTTAAAATCCTAAAATCTGGGTCCAATGATGCTACACACCAAATAGTCAATCACGACTACAACGATCCATCATATATCGTATATGATAATCAACGAATATCAAAATATCCATAATCAAATAAAAACTGTTGAGGAATCCAGTTGGATCCCTCCAACCTGTTTCCTGCATCCAAAAACATTAGCACAATACCAATTTCGCTCCAGTACGAAATTATCGCGGTATATGTTCTTATTAAATATTATCCGCTTACTAACGGCGTAATAGGGTCTCATCCGCTAAACAAAAAATGCGGGAAATCAACAACTGCAATATATACATATGCCAATATATATATATTGATATTATATATAATACCAATTTCACTGTTTATGAAATATTCGCGGTATATGTTTATATTAAATAACATCCGCTTAATAACGGCGCATAATGTCTATTTTAACAATAAATAATTTACAGTCATCATTCAAACATGCATTCAAATATTTTAAATCTAACTATTTAAAATAAAATCGAAACCGATTCGATTGAGTGAGAAATTCTCACCTTGGTTTTAATTTCCGTTTTAGCTTTTATTTCGAATAAAATTAAACGCGCGTTTAATTTTACCCGAAATTCTCACTAACTCCAACCGACTCCAAACCAACTTCATCGCGTAGTGCTCGTCCATACGATTCCAACGCAACTGAGTTTGCATTTTTTCGACCTCGTATGAAAAAGATATGAATTTTACAAGTTACACGTATTTTAAATATAAACAAATCACAACTATTCTTTATATTTTTCACCTACAACAATTTTCAGCCACTAGATCTTGAACCCCCTGCATCTCCACCCTAGAACGCAACCCCCCTTCCTCACGTTCTTCTTCTACAGCACAATCACGCAAGAGAACCCATGACATCAATTACTAGGGTTTGAATTTGCTCTCTCCACACTCGACGATATCACGATCAGGAATCTCCATTGCGTAGCTCCTCTCTCCACCTAGGTTCGGCCCCATCCCCAGCAAGCTCGGCCTCCCTAGTTGCGTGGAAATGCGTGCCAAAACTAAAGAGAACGGCCCCCTGTTGCTTCCTCCACACGACTCCGTTTCCGATCATCTCCGTATGAAATTAAAGCTCTCTCCATGCTCTTCAATGTTGTAGTTAACAACTTTGGCCAATTCTTGATGGATTGGAAGAGATTAAGAGATGAAGAAGAATGATTTCTGGCCTTAGATTGCAAGGGTTGCGGCTGGCTATTATAAATTAGGGTTTTGGTTGTTATTTTTTTTTTATTTGTGAATGGTGCTATTTATAAGAATGAGCAAGCGTAAACACTATTCATCCCGGGAATTCCAAACTCCGATTTAGGCGCCGTAACCAGCGTACCTAGGGTTTATCCCGCGTTTCGGACACAATGGATCAGGTTTCGGAAGCTAATTCGGAAGTATGTGCGAGTTATGGCTGAAAACGTTCAATTTAAATTAAACCGATTTAAATCGATTTCTAGGCGTTTTAATTTGTACCGGACAAACGGTAAATCCAATTGACTTGAAATTTGAAACCTTACAATAATATCACATTACGGATCCGATGAAACTGGTTTCGTCGAAATCCGAGACTTTTTGAAAAATGGCTATTTTGACTCGCCAAATTTAAATTAAAAATAATTCGATGCGTTTCGAGCTGCCACGCTCAAACTATAACTCCGATTGACACGAAAATTGAAATCCGGTAATAACTAACTATTACGGATCCAATGGAACTGGTTTCGTTCAATTCTGAGACTGTTCAAAAATTGACTATTTTACAGTCGATTATTAAATATTAAAATATTCAATTTTCACAGATTAACTTTTAATTCGATTTTAAAAGTTCTAAAATGTTTCTATAACTCCAGTATGATTAAATAAAATTTTACAAATCATTTTCTATCATATTTAACTCGATTTTCAATTATTTCCATAATTTAACGTATTAAATTATCGATTTAATAATCCAATTAAATCCAATAATTCAAATTAAAATTTATTTGACTTATAAATTTCACTTATTAATATTTAAAATTAATTAAATATTCAAATTTTAATTAATAAAAATTCTGGGTCGTTACACTTGTCATACTTTTATCCCTATACAAGACCACTACAATTTTGGTTTAGTGTTGTCGTATCACGACGCATCCCTATCCGTCGACGGGTTACTGGTGTTTTATATGCAAACTGTACGACAATGCTTAAAAATGCGTTAAGGAGGGTCAATGTAAAGCCTTAACGCTATTTTAATATTTATTTTACTGGATAGACATTATATATATAGCGTATTCTACTACATATAAATATGATGGATTCTTAGGAGATGGAAAATCCTGTAACATCTCTTGAGTTATTGCACGCACGTTATACACTGGATAGGAGACGTGAAATCGCATAAACATCTCAGACGCCGCGACACTCATGTTATATACGATATCGATTCGACTCATATAAGAATATTTCAGTCCTAACTCGAGTGGTTTTTTATTTTCACTACGCTCGGGTCAGTCCTGAGTCTTTCAACCTATTGAAATTTATTCTGGAGGACGAAAATGAAGATTTGGTATATTATTACTATTAGTGTAACGACTCGAATTTTCGACCCCCGAAAGTCGATATCGATACGTCCACCGTATCAATTGCCGAACAATCGAATGCCAAAAAACCGAACTGTTAGGGTTAAAGAAGAAGAAGGTAGAAGAAGAAACAGAAACAATAACAGAATCTCACATTTTCGCAGCGGAGCAATATATAATAGATAATGAATAATCTTTAAACAAAGAATTTTATCGGTTATTACAATACATCATCAGAGTTTACAACAGCAAACAGCGGAAAAGAATATAACATATACAAGTGATACGCCTCGCCATCCAGCTTGAACTCCAGATCTCCACAGCAACTTCTTGACTTCGCTCCCGAATAACTAATAACCTGACTCTAGGATGCCCGTGTGGAAAATTATGAACACCCAGAGTTTAGAAAGGGAACAACAAACTCCAGGTCAGTCATGGGACTGGTGTGAGATCTTAAAAATAGTTATTTTCACAAAGAAAATAAAAAGAAAACCACTATGCTTTTGTAAAATGAAACTACCATAAGGCCTCCCATCACACACACAATGCAAATGCAAAATTGGAGGAGATTTCTCCTTATGATAGTCAAACATGCTTGATACGAAAAATCCTTTTTAATATTATTATTAGTGCATAGTGTGGAAACATGTAATAACCCAGGATTTTGGAGACTACTGTTAATATTAAATTATAAGTAAATTATAATTTAATATTGTGTTTAAAAATGAATTGGATAATAAAATGAGGGATTATATTATTTATTTTATATAAAAAATATCTTGATGAATATAATTTGGGATTTGAATTTTAAATAAGTTATATTATTTTATTTGAAGCCTATTTCAACATTTTATGGTTGAAAAAAAGTGTAGATGAATGAAATAAAGTTTGAAAAACTTTTTTTTTGATTTGGACTGAAAATAAATAATTATGATAGTTTAATTTTAGTTAATTAGTAATATTGAAAATTTATTCTAATGTTGGCCTTCTATTGTAAAATAAAAGGAATAATATGAAGTAAATTAAATTTAAAAGTGTAATTAGGCTTGGAATGATGTATTGATGTTATAAAAATGTTAAAACATTTTAATACAATTCATTAGACTTAGAAATAAATTTTATTTGATTGAAATAGATGAAAATACTGATTTTCACTAAAAAATGGGAATATTGGTAAATATTGTTAAAAATTTGTGTTATATGGGGAAAATAATATTTTTAATGGGAAAATAATATTTTTAATTGGAAAATGAAATTTTTGATGTCATTAACATGTTTCCGTTATTAAAACATGAACAATGCTACTTGTTTCATGTGATTTGGAAATTTTATTGAAAAGTTATGTGTAAATTACTAAAACGCATAGCATATTTACTCTAAATATTTTCTACCTGTGAGAATTGGGCTTATAAGGTTATTTTATGCCCACAAACCCTATTTCTAGAATGTTCAAAGAGATATACATTCATATCTCTCTGACTATTTTTTTCAGTAAAACACTTTTCTTCTAAAAAACTTCAATATTCTAAATAATGACATCCATATGAAGAAAATAATCAAAGTGCAACTTTATTTGGGTAAAATAGAACATTATTGAAAAATATTATCAATATTAACCTTTTATTGATTTTAAAAAGAGGAAATTTGAAGAAATTATGTATTTTTATTAAAATAAAGGATGAAATATAGCTTGAAAAAAATATTTTGATGATTAAAAAGTATTATAATAATTTATTGTAATTTATTTGACACAAAAGAATTTTGTTTAAGTTATTGCATTAAAAATAGTGTTTTTACACTAAAATTGTGTAATTTGTAAAATATTGTCAAAGATAGGGTTTTATTTATAAAGATAACTTTTTATTGCCGAAATAAATTTTATTATTTTGTATAATAACAATTTTAGTTACATACATCTGTTTTATAGATTTTTATTTGGCATTAAAATGTAAAAAGATATATATATATATATATATATATATAATGTTAGAGTAGGATAAATATGTACATAGCTTTATATTTTCACATAGTATATTTAGTCTTAGGCTTATTTGGGTAAGGTTAGAATCCATCAACCCTCTCTAGAACCATATACTAAAGAGGAAATAGGTGTAGATACCCTTTTTTCTCATCTTCCTCCTCAAAACAAAAGATATAGTAAATAGAAAGAAAGAAAAAACCAATGTCTTTCTCTAATTAAATCTCAATTCCACTCAATTTCGCTGTTAATTCAAGAAGAACTCTACCAAAATATAGAATAGAGAAAGGATTTCACCTTCAAGCTCCAATCTTTCTTCACAAATTTGGGTATTTGCTGTCTAAAATCAAAGGTGAGTTTAAAACTCACAATTTCTAGGTTTGATTGAGATTTCAAGGTAAGAAATCTCAATTTTGTTTGTTGCATGTTTATTTGTGAAATTGCTATCAGTAAATTGTGCAGATCTCTTTTGCTTTCAATCGAATATCGATAATTTTAGATGTTCTCGAAAGAATAGACATAGACTACAAGTTTCATGCTTTGAGTTTTCTAAAATTTTGATGTTTTCTTGATCAAAATCATGCTTGTTTGTTGCTGTCTCAAGAGCAAATTGACAGCAGCAACAATCATAGGCCAGAAAAGTGTTTTAGCCATAAGTTTTTCGTTTCTTATCCAATTTAGGTCAAAAAAATTTTGCTGGAAAATATATTCAATAAGGAGTAATTTATCCTCAGGTTTAATTTCGATATTTTACTATTTGACTGACCTAAAATAGATTTGTAAGCAGAAGTATAGTTATTTCTTTGACAGAATTTTCTGAGTTTGAATCTAATATTTTTTGAGCTATATCTTTCTCGATTTTGATCAGAATTTGATAATTTTTATTTTTTCTAAAAGAACAATTCATGTACTACAACTTTCGTTCATTGAATTTTTTGTAAGTATGAGGTTAGCTATGTCAAAATCGAATTTTTTTACTGCTACGCTGAGAACAAAACTATTATTTTCTCGTGTTTGAAACTAAAACGAAATTAACTTTAACTTCTTTGTTTCTTATCCGAATTTGATAATTTTTGATGTTCTAGAAAGATTAGATCATGAGCTACAAGTTTCATTCATTGTGTTTTCTGTAATTTCGAAGTTTTCTTGGTCGAAATTATGGTTGTATGTTGCTGTCCTGAGATCAAAATGACAGCAACAACAATCGTTGACCTTAGAATTGTATTAGCTCGTTTTTGCTCTCATTCTCTTCGGTTTTGATGATGTTTTTAAGATATTTTTAGAGCTATGATGAATATCAGTAGGCTAGCTATATTTGAAGAATTTGAAATTCAAATTTAAATGGAATTTGAATTGATTTTGGGTTAAATTTGAATTGAATTCATATTGAATTCAAGTTATCATTTTTGAGATATCCCTCTTACTTTTCATTGCTTTCGAGAATAGTTTTCTGTAATTTTGAGGTTAGCTATGTCAAAATCGAATTTTTTTACTGTTATCCTGAGAGCAAAACTATTATTTGCTCTGTGTTTGAAACTGAAACGAAATTAGCATAAACTTCTTTGTTTCTTATCCAAATTTGATAACTTTGGATGTTCTGAAAAGATCAGGTCATGAGCTACTAGTTTCATTCATTGTGTTTTCTGCAATTTTGAAGTTTGCTTGGTCGAAATTATGGTTGTATGTTGCTGTCCTGAGAGCAAAATGGCAGCAACAACAATCGTTGACCTTAGAATTGTATTAGCTCATTTTTGTTCTCATTCTCTTCGGTTTTGATGATGTCTTTGAGATATTTTTAGAGCTATGATGACTATCAATAGGCCAGCTATATTTGGAGAATTTGAAATTCAAATTTAAATGGAATTTGAATTGAATGCGTATTGAATTCAAGTTATTGGTTTTGAGATATCCCTCTTAGTTTTCGTTGCTTTCGAGAACAGTTTTCACCAAACTATTTTTGAAATACATGGAAATTTCAAATTATTATTACATAGTATTTTTTTTAAAATTATTTTTCTAAATAAAGATAGATTTATTTCCTATAATAAAGGAATTTCAAATATTGGTTTTAATAATCGGTTTTGGAAAATCATTTAAATTTCCGTTTTCTCTAATAAAATTATTTTATAAATAAAATTACTTATTTTTATGAATTTCGGACATATAAGAAAGACAATTAAACGGTAAAGTATAACATGTGTTATGGGACACATGGATTTGCTTTATCACTTAATATCGGACTTATACGATCGAAACCCTTTCGATGAATTGTTTGAGATGATTTTAAGATGTTATTAAATTTTGGGTAGATTATATGGTCCGAGAACTCAAATTTAGGAGTACATTTGACGAAGGATCATTTGAAGATGTGTTTCTTAATCGCCACTGAAATGAGGTGAATTAAGAGCTAGAAATTCCTAATTTGAAGTATGTTTATAAATAACCATCTAGATGTTATTTTTACTTGCCGATGAGATGAGGTAAGTTTCTTTATGATGATTTTACGATGTTGAGATGTATTATGATAATTTTTACTTCTCGATTACATGAGACAAGTCACGATGCCACTAGTACTCGTCAATGAGATGAAATGAATATGGTATTGTATTTACTCGCCAATGAGATGAGGCTGAGAATTATTTCATGATGTTTTACTAGTATGGTACCAACTAACGGCTAGTTAACCATTAGGTACGAACGTATGGTATGAGACGTACATTAACGCCTATTGGGTTCCTATCCAAAAAGTTGAGGCACATTCACGATGTTTACTATTAATACAGACCACGAGTACTCGAGGGGTCATTATGATGTAGTTGCTACTCCGATCATCACGATGTCATTAACTCGGGTCTTTGTGGCTGGGAGTCATTATGATGTTATAGCCTATAGTCATTCATGATGTTTACGATGTTAAGATGTTATTTGGCTCCAGTCATCACGATGTTTATGGTACCAAATAGTAGTACTAGTCACGATGTAGCGCGCGTAGCATTGCTCGTCATGCAATCGAGGATTTGGCCATTCTGGGATTTCTTTGAGTTTTGATGTTTCAGACTTCATTGTCTTTATATGGTTATTACATTGATAGCCTAGTGCCGGAGGAGATGTATGCATATATGGTGAAATCATTTATGATGTTATTCTTCGATTGGGTTATTTGCATTATGGATTGATGATTTGATGATTTTATAGACTGCTTATGTTAAGATGGAGTTGCGATGTATTTATAAATTTATACCGATGAGATGAGGTATAAATGATTATGAAGAATCTTTTATAATGAGTTTTAGTGATGGATTTGAGATGTATCTATATTCATACCGATGAGATGAGGTATGAATAAGTATAATGATTCTTTTATGATTGGGTTTTATTTTTCCTTGAATTATCTTTTGGATGTACCAATGAGATGAGGCACTCCATATGCATTTTATTCTATGTATAAAGGATATATATCTTCGATGTATTGTTATATTGACAACCACTCATAGTTGAATCTTTTGAATTCATTATCCATATTCCTTTATACCGCCGATGATATGAGGCAAAAGCGATGTTTGTTAAGTCTTATCTTTAAAACTTTTCTCGCCGATGTTCCATTTGCTTAAGTGTCAGTTATGCCACTTAAGTATGACTTTATCATTATTATCTCTTCTACTTGCCAAGAAGAGATGTTGTCCTTTCTTATGATGTTGAAATCCTGTTTAGGGCATGGCATCCTTTAAGAAAAAGGATACCATAGCTTTCACCTACTCATCCTTATCGATTATTCTATTTAACTGATGATTTTAGCTAGCCTAACCCGTGTGTTTTCACTCGAATTAGAACGAGTTGTTTCAAGTATCATCTATTGGACTTAGTTTGAAGTTGATGTTGGATATCAGCTCTTCATTCGCTTGAGTAGTTTATTTCTTCCACATACTCTGATGTTTTTACATTTGATTTGATGTATATGGTGTGGTCATGTACCACCTTTATTGTATAAATATTGTATTGTAATGAACGTGTATTAGTGTATATGTATATATATGATGTTGATTACTATTCTGTGATGTGATTTACATTCAGCTATTGTATTTTGTTCTGATAGGTCCATTGCGACCTATTGTTTTGTATTAAGCGTTTATTGGGTATATCGATCCACGTGAGTTGAAAAAAAAATATTGCATTTATCGACGTATTCAATAGATGTTTAAGACAAAATTATAGATGGTCGCCCTTAACTAGCCATATTCTCCGCTTTAGTAGACGGAATTACTTGTTAATTGTCTTTGCTAAGGTGGGTCTCGGGGTGGGGCGTTACAGCTTGGTATCAGAGCTGCGGTCAGAACAAAGTAGAATAAACACAGAACAATATGTATATCATGATACATCGAAGTACAATACGGGTGAATCATTGTCCTTTATTCAAGCTTGTTTTTGAATCGAGCCTTGATTCTATTTTGAGTTTTGGGATTGTTAAGATGGAATATGTCTAGGAAAATAGATAAATTGTATTCCGTAGTACTCCATAATAGAGTTTGATGTCATCTTATCTTATATAAAATCTTATTTGAGATTATTACATTCTTATTTTTGTCGATACAAGTGAGTTCGTATCGATGGAGCTGATTGATTTCTTTGGGCATTCTTATTGCATTCCTTTTAGAGTTATGAATCCTATTAAAGGGATCCACAACGATTGGCTTGTTGTGAGCATTCTGAGTTCTTTATTTGTTGCTGTTTTAGTGAGTATTTGTTTATTAATCACCATCTTGAGATGTATCTGATTTGAGATGGATTGACTTATTTGATGTAAAGTCTGATCCTTTTGTTTTTATAGGATCCTATATTTATTTACGCACCCTAATTTGATTGGTTTATTATTTCTATCACTTTGGGATGTTAATGGTGATTTTGAAGTTTCCGTTTTCACTCTTAAGTATCGATATGTTGATGATACATCTCAAATTCCAGTCATGGTGACTTTGTTGATTTTCTTTGAGTCTCTTTGGATTTGACATCCAATCGGGAAATCGAATGTTGAGGTAACCTTATTCCTGGCTCTTAGCTCTTCGGTTATCCTTTCACGAGGATATCCACTAAAGAATGGCTGAGTTTCTGGATTGTTCGTGTTTGATTGAGTTTATCATTCAGTTTCATTGAGTTGTCCTTTTTGGATACTCAATCGGTGTTATTTTTTTGCAGCATTACTTTGTTTGAGGTAATGATTTGTTGTTTGTGTGCTTCTTCTCCTTCGAGAAGAATATCTTGCTTAGCCTGTATCTTAATGATTTTTAGGAGTGGCTCATGTCATCGTAAGATTGACGAACACTCTATCTCCTTCTGTTGATTTTGAGAATCGAGTATTCTAGGAATATCTTGATGCGTTCTCTTAGTGTTCTTTGGTTTGAGTTTTGAAGCTATGTAAATATGAGTTTTAAAGAGAAATTTGAGCTTTGAGATATTTAAAAAATCAAAGAATATTTTGAGAATATATTTACATGACTAGTATTTCTTTTATAGAAATAATTTGAGAGTGTTGGATTGTCCATCGAGTAGTTAAGAGTTCTAGTCAATACGATTGATCAACGTTATCAAAAGAAATCTCCTAAATGCTACGATGAGGCAATCAGACACGATGGTTTGTGTTTTAAAAATTGAGATTTAAAAAATATTATTTTGAGATTAAATATTAAATTTATTTTTGAATGGTAATTGCAGCCATTGATTTTAGAGACGAGTAATAGAGTGGCGAGGCAGTTTTGATCGTTCGGTCAACTCTGCAGCCAACAGATAAATTTATTTATTAGAGACTCAATGGCGAGGCTATGCCATTTATTTATTTTTAAATTATAAAGATGAGAATATAAATGAGATTATTTTTTAGCCATGCTTTATTGGAAGTATAATTTGGGATTTTAGAATCTATATTGTATACATTGGATGTTTTAAGAGAAGAAATTTGGACTTTTAATTTGAGTTTTAAATAAATTACTAAGTAATATAGTAAAAAGTTTGAAAATTTTCAAATGTTGAAAATTGAGATTTAAAATTTAATGATGTTGAGATTTAAAAATTCTAAATATTTTGGGTTAAAAGATAATTCGAGCTTATATCCTTTTCCTTGAGTATATTCTATCTTTGAGCTATTATAAATGATGTGCATTTTTCGCAGTCATTCGAGTTGGTAGCCTTGTGAGAAGCCATCTTGTGATTTATCAATCTTGTCTATTGTGTCTACCCTGTTGTGAGGATGTTCTTTCCTTATATTTATGCGGAAAATCTTATTGATGATCTTCTTTATTGCTTAGAGTTTGGGGTTTAAGTGAGTTTGATCCCAACTCTATTCGTAGATTTTTTATGAAATCAATCATTTCCGATTAATTATTTGTTGATTATCTTATTGAGTTTTGATTCGAAGACGGGATATCTTTGAAATTCTTTCGAGTTACTTGGAAAATCGATGGTTTGCTAATCACTATATTAGCATTTGATGGGTCATTGGATTTACCAAGTGATTTTTTCCTTGTTTCTATCTACCATTCTATGTTGAGAGTATGAATGGTTTGAGTTTCAAGCTTGTCTTTATCCTTTGTCGATTTTTTGTGTTGTTTACACCATTTTTCCACTAGAAATTGCGAGGACGCAATTTTGTTAAGGAGGAAGTCTGTAACAACTTGGGATTTTGAAGATTACTGTTAATATTAAATTATAAGTAAATTATTAGTATTGTGTTTAAAAATGAATTGGATAATAAAATGAGGGATTATATTATTTATTTTATATAAACAATATCTTGATGAATTTAATTTGGGATTTGAATTTTAAATAAGTCATAATATTTTATGTGAAACCTATTTCAACATTTGATGGTTGAAAAAAAAGTGTAAATGAATGAAATAAAGTTTGAAAAACTTTATTTTTTGATTTGGATTGAAAATAAATAATTATGATAGTTTAATTTTAGTTAGTTAGTAATATTGGAAATTTATTCCAATGTTAGCCTTCTATTGCAAAATAAAAGGAATAATATGAAGAAAATAAAATTTAGAAGTGTAATTAGGCTTGGAATGATGTATTAATGTTATAAAAATGTTAAAACGTTTTAATACACTTCAGTAGACTTAGAAATAAATTTTATTTGATTGAAATGGATGAAAATAGTAATTTTTCACTAAAAATGGGAATATTGGTAAATATTGTTAAAAATTTGTGTTATATGGGGAAAATAATATTTTTATGGGAAAATAATATTTTCAATTGGAAAATGAAATTTTTGATGTTTCTAACATGTTTACTTTATTAAAACATGACAATGCTACTTGTTACATGTGATTAGAAAATTTATGCAAAAGTTATGTGTAAATTACTAAAACACATATCATATTTACTCTAAATATTTTCTAAGTGTGTGAATTAGGCTTATAAGGTTATTTTGTGCCCATAAACCCAATTTCTAGAATTTTCAAAGAGATATACATTCATTTCTCTCTAACTATTTTTTTCCATTAAAACACTTTTCTTCTAAAAAAAACTTCAATATTCTAAATGATGACCTCCATATGAAGAAAATAATCAAAGTGCAACTTTATTTGGGTAAATAGAACATTATTGCAAAACGTTATCAATATTAATCTTTTATTGATTTTAAAAAGAGGAAATTTGAGGAAATTATGTATTTTATTAAAAAAAAGATGAAATATAGTTCAAAAAAATATTGATGATTAAAAAGTATTATAATGATTTATTGCAATTTATTTGACACAAAAAAATTTTTGTATAAGTTATTGCATTTAAAATAGTGTTTTTACACTAAAATGGTGTAATTTGTAAAATATTGTCAAAGATAGGGTTTTATTTATTCAAATAACATTTTATTGCCGAAATAAATTTTATTATTTTGTATAATAACCATTTTCATTACATACATTTGTTGTATAGATTTTTATTTGACTTTAAAATGTAAAAGGAGATATATATAATGTTAGAATAGGACAAATATGTACATCGATTTATATTTTCACTAAGTGTATTTAGTCTTAGGCTTATTTGGGTAAGGTTTGAATCCATCATCCCTCTCTAGAGCCAACTAGTAAAGGGGAAATAGGTGTAGATACCCTTTTTCTCATCTTCCTCCTCAAAACAAAGGATATAGTAAATAGAAAGAAAGAAAAAACAATGGCTTTCTCTAATTAAATCTCAATTCCACTCAATTTCGCTGTTAATTCAAGAAGAACTTTACCAAAATAAGAATAGAGAAAGGATTTCACCTTCAAGCTCCAATCTTTCTTCACAAATTTGGGTATTTGCTGTCCAAAACCAAAGGTGAGTTTAAAACTCACAATTTCTAGCTTTGATTGAGATTTCAAGGTAAGAAATCTCAATTTTGTTTGTTTTATGTTTATTTGTGAAAATGCCGTCAGTAAATTGTGTAGATCTCTTTCATTTTAAGTCAGAATTCGATAATTTTAGATGTTCTGAAAAGCATAGACATAGGTCTACAAGTTTCACGTTTTGAGCTTTCAAAAGTTTTGATGTTTTCTTGATCAAAATCGTGCTTGGTTGTTGCTGTCTCGAGAGGAAATTGACAATAGCAACAATCATAGGCCAGAGAAGTGTTTTAGCCATAAGTTTTTCATTTCTTATCCAATTTAGGTCAAATTTTTTTTGCTGGAAAATATATTCAATAAGGAGTAATTTGTTTTCAGGATTCATTTCGATATTTTACTATTTGACTGACCTAAAATAGATTTGCAAGCAGAAGTATAGTTATGTCTTTGACAGAATTTCCTGAGTTTGAATCTGATATTGTTTGAGCTATATCTTTCTCGATTTTGATCGAAATTCGATATTTAATTTTCGAAAAGAACAATTCATGTGCTACAACTTTCGTTCATTGAATTTTCTGTAATTATGATGTTAGCTATGTCAAAATCGATTTTTTTTACTGCTATCCTGAGAGAAAAACTATTATTTGCTCCGTGTTTGAAACTAAAACGAAATTAGGTTTAACTTCTTTGTTTCTTGTCCGAATTTGATAATTTTGAATGTTCTAGAAATATTAGGTCATGACCTACAAGTTTCATTCATTGTGTTTTCTGTAACTTTGAAGTTTTCTTGGTCGAAATTATGGTTGTATGTTGTTGTCCTGAGAGCAAAATGACAGCAACAACAATCGTTGACCTTAGAATTGTATTAGCTCGTTTTTGCTCTCATTCTCTTCGGTTTTGATGATGTTTTTAAGATATTTTTATAGCTATGATGACTATCAGTAGGCTAGCTATATTTGAAGAATTTGAAATTCAAATTTAAACGGAATTTGAATTGATTTTGAGTTAAATTTGAATTGAATGCGTATTGAATTCAAGTTATCGGTTTTAAGATATCCCTCTTAGTTTTCGTTGCTTTCGAGAACGGTTTTCACCAAACTATTTTTGAAATACATGGAAATTTCAAATTATTATTACATATTATTTTTTTAAATTATTTTTCTAAATGAAGATAGGTTTATTTCCTAAGATAAAGGAATTTCGAAAATTGGTTTTAATAATCGTTTTTGGAAAATCGTTTTAAATTTCTATTTTCTCTAATAAAATTATTTTATAAATAAAATTACTTATTTTTATGAATTTCGGATATATGAGAAAGACAATTAAACGGTAAAGTATAACATATGGTATGGGAGCATGGATTTAATTTATTGCTTAATATCAGACTTATACAATCGAAACCCTTTCGATGAACTATTTAAGATGATTTTAAGATGTTATTAAATTTTGGATAGATTATATGGTCCGAGAACTCCAATTTAGGAGTACATTCGATGAAGGACCATTTTAAGATGTGTTTCTTAATCGCCGCTGAAATGAGGTGAATTAAGAGCTAGAAATTCCTAATTTGAATTATGGTTATAAATAACCATCTAGATGTTATTTTTACTTGCCGATGAGATGAGGTAAGCTTCTTTATGATGATTTTAAGATGTTGAGATGTTAGCACCAAAATTGGTCACTAACACCCTTAGAAAGATTGTGTAGAGAGAATAATGAAGAAAATAAACTGGAAAAGAGAAGAGAACATAAATTAAAATGCGGGAAGTAAGAACACCAAATTTATAGTGGTTTGGCGCAGTGGCCTACATCCACTCTTAAGCTGATCTTTATTTTCCACTTGATACTTGATTACAGATACAATCCGTTCTTAAGTATTAGAATACAATTGTAAGGTAAAAGAAATAAGTCTTGAATGAGGATTCTATGTGGCAGAGTCTGCACAATGCTCTCTAAAATCTGATCCCGTTTTCTGTGCCCCTGCCTCTCTATTTATAGATGAAAGTGGGTTGGACTTTCCTGGTGGGCCAGGTGGCCGAATACTTGGTCCAAGTAGGACGTGCTCTGTGTGCCGAGCCGAATACGCCGAACGATCGAAATGTCGAACCCTCCTTTTCATGCCGAACGGTCTGTTTGTTGAGTGGAAGAAGTGGACCGAACATAGAATGCTGATCCTTCCTTCATGCCGAACGAGGCCAGGCCGGACAGGATGAGGTGTTGAGTGAGGGAAGGGTAGGCCGAGTAATAGTTGAAACTGGTTGTGTTGGGGCGGATCCCGGGCCATCTTGTTGGCCGACCGTTCGGGGATGCCGAACGTCACTTGGCCGAGCGTACGTGGGAGGCCGAACGGTACCACTTGGTCGAGCGTACGTGGGAGACCGAACGGTACCACTTGGTCGAGCGGCATTCAATGCCAAACGACCGTCTACGCCGAACGACATTCAATGCCGAACGTCCCTCGGTGCCGAACGACCACTACAAGCCGACAATACTCCTGATGTCGAGCGTTCCTTCTTCGGCCAACCGCTTACTTTGGCCGAGCGATGCTTTTGGATGCCGAGTACTCTCTGGATGCCGAGTACTCTCTGGATGCCGAGTACCAAGTTGCCTGGTCAATCCCCCAGGAAACACTTGCCCCCCAAAGTACAACGTGTGGTCGGACATGTTGTACTTTGAATCACGAGTTGTTGTAATGCTGAACGATGCAGTTGAAGCCGAACGATATGCGCATGCCGAACGTAACTCCCTTGACCGGCCGAGCGATGCCTTCTCGACCGGCTCCACCGGGCATAGACTGTTCAACTTCTTCTTCTTCCTTATTAAACCCAGCACCTCCTCCCTTATCCTCTTTTCACATTTTCGTCTCTGCTGCCCTGTATTTGCCGAACCTTCCAGTTGACAAAACTCCAGCTACCTTCCAATTCCATCCAAGTTTTCATCCTCTTGATCAGGTACTAATTCCTTTCCACGATTTAAGAGAACGATACTTCGAGTTGCGTAATTGAGCTTAGGTTGGAGTCCTTAGGGTTTTTTTTAGTGTTGGACGACGAGAGTGGGAGGAGGAGTGAACAGAAATGAGTTTTCTAGCACGTTGTTGGGAGATGCGCTGTCGTTTGGCATACGTCTTCTGTGCCGAACGAAATTGTAGTAGGAGAGAAGGTAGGAGGAGCAGGAGATGGTTGGGAGAGAGTGAAAGTTGAAGGCAGTGCTGAGTGTTGAGGCTCGGTGCGATCCAGGTTCGGCGTGGTATATCATATGCTGAACGACGGATGAAAGGTTGTGGGGGTGAAATGAGTCAGCGTGGATGCTGGGTGTTGTTTCGGCCGAACTGGAGTTTGGCCGAACGATTGCTTTGCAGAACGTCGGTTTGGTTGAACGAACAGTACCGAACGATGGCAATGCCGGACAACCATAAATGCCAAACCAATCATGTCGAGCGATATTAGCCGACCAATATAAAATTCAAACATACAATGTTGGCCGAACATGACTTAAGCCGACCAATATAAATGCTGAACATACAATGTCGGACCAAAAATTAATGCCGACCATAACTTAGGCCGGACAAACGTGGATGCCGAACCAAACATAAATGCCAAACGTAACTTAGGCCGGACGAACATGGATGCCGAACTGACCATGCCGAACCAAACATAAATGCCGGACAAACAATTTGTCTTGCCCAATTTCGTAACTGAACTTTACTTGACGTAATCAGATAACCTCCTCTGAATCTAAGACTGTAATCGTCACAAAGAAAGCTTTTGGAGGCGGTCAGTGATGACGGTCTTCGAAGGCGGTGACTTTAGGCTTAGTTTGATGTTACTAATTCCAAACTTTCAAGGCCTATACACAATTGATTGCACTAGTTCACACACCACGTGGGGGGATTATTCGTGTTGTTAACTCTAACATTGGTCATTTTTCAAGTATAGTTCTCACAGGTGCTTTGTTGAATCCACTATTTATTCAAGATGTCTAAAAAATCCAGTTCCTCTACACTTTCCGACAGACCCGGGCCATCTTCAAAGCAAACAGCCGCTGATACATCTGACCTGTCAGTTTCTCCCGTCATTACTGGGCTCCTAATACCTTGGAGTCGTCGATCTTATTGGATAGGCCGGTTGACTCACAGGCTTCGAGGGTCACCGAAGCCGCTCTTAAGCGGATATGTTCTATTCATGGTATCCCGTTCTCCAACGTGTTAGTTCCGTCGGGGCACGACCGTCCACATCTGCCCCCGGCGGGATATACAACGTGCAGTAAGTTCATGTATTGGGTTGGCAGCGTACCACCATTCAATCTATTTCTTCGAGATGTGCTGCAGTATCTTGACGTCGCCCCATCACAGCTACATCCAAACGGTCACGCCTTCATCTACGGCACATACGTGCTCTTTATGGCCGTCTTCTCTAGGCCCTCAACCCCTGGCGATATTAGGTACATATACATTACCAAGAAACGGGGAGACAGTCCTTCTTACATATTTCTCGAGCCACATCGGAAGTGCCAAATTTTCACCAGCGCGTGGAGCAGCAAATTCGCCCAGTACAAACAGGAGTGATTTTACGTGCGCTGCCCACAGGGTTTTGCGAGGAGATGGGTTGAAGGAAGTAAGTCTTCTTCCCGAATTGATGTCCGTTCCTAATCGGTTTTAAGCTTCTGATAACTTATCGTTTCATCTTTTCAGATTCCATTCCACGTCCCGAGGGTCCAGGGTACTCTGATGCTGTCGAAACCATTAGAGCCCTTCCTGCTGAGGAATGAGATATCTGAGCCCTCATTTCCAATGAGTCATTATCAAGGTTTGGTCTGCTAGCTCCGAGCCGCCGGATAGTCTTCCTGAGGGCGCCTCGCTTCCCAAACCCGTAACCGCTAGGGGGAAAACTGCCTGAATCATCTATTCGCCCTTCTCTTGAAGTACCGGAAGAGGGGGAAATTACAAACGAGCCACCTCAAAAGCAAGGTGAGGATTTGGGCCCTGCGGTCGAAGTTCATGATATTGAAACGTCATCTTCCCTTTCGAAGGGGAAAAAGAAGCCGGCGTGCAAGATGAGGAAGGAGAAGGTTGGCGGGACTTCCAAAATTACGCCTATCCAGCCAGAGAAAGAGGCTTCTTCACAGCACGTTGAAAGTTCTCTGAAGGGCTTATCGAACCTCTCCATTCCCGACGACTTGTTAAACTATGATTTCAATGACCCGAAGTTGTTTAAGTTTCGCTCACCCGGCAGGGGCGATGCGAGTGTCCCAGCCCCGAACTGAGGGGAAAAAACTCCCGTTAGCAAAGCCACTGGTCCGTCAGGGGGGAATACTAGGACATACACGGACACGTGCACTTCACTTTGCACCTACTTTTCTTTCATCATTTTATTCTCTCGCCGATTCACTATTGTTTGAATTCTTTGCAGGTGACATGGGGCGTTCGTACGGATATGACCGCCTTCGCGGTTCGTCGACTTTACGCCAATCCGGTTGGGACTCAGGTCTCGAGAAGCGTCGAGACAAAGATAGCGACAGCGACCAAGATTATCATTCCCGGGACTCGTCATTCCGGAAGAAAACTCATTATCAGCCCAAACTCCACCAGGGGACCTCTTCTCATCAGGAGCGAAGCAAAGTAAAGCGCGGTCATAAGAGGTCGAATTCCGATGCTCCTCGGGACCAGCACTCGGACTCCTCTTCTACCCGGCATTCCCGAGAATCTCATAGGAGGGGCGAACTTTCAAAGCCGTCTCCTCCCGCTCCAGCGACAGACCCGACAGTGTTGGAGAAACTGACCGAACTCAAGGCCAAATTTCCGAAGATTTGTTTCGATGGGCTAAAGTTTCTCCCAGCGATTCACCCTATACCCGGAGATGTTAAGCAAAATGTCATTGCCTGTACCAAAAACGTCTATGTTCAACATGACGCATTCGTTCATCTGGCCGAGAAGCTTTCTGAAGTCTCTGTGGAGTGCCAGCACGAAATTGACCGCTTAAAGCTTGAAGCTATTCATGACAGGGATATCATTAAGGCATAGGATGACGAGTTGACCACTTATAAGTCTGAGCTTGAGGTCGCCCGTCAGCGCGCTAAGGACACCGCCGAGGCTGTTTCCCGCCTTTAATTAACTCATAAGAAAGAGCTTGATGAGTCGGTCCACTGGTGTGGTGCTCTAGCTTTGGAGAAGGACTCCGTTCAGAAGGAGCGGGACATGCTCAGCCAATGGGTCAAGGAACTCGAAGAGCGACTCCATGAGGAGAAGAAAGAAAAATTGGCCGCCCAGGTTGAGGCACAACACTATTGTGATGAGATCGCCGCCACCCGGCTCCTAAAGGAGAAACTCAAGGGTGATTTCTCCAAAGTCGAGGCACTAAAGAATGAGGCTCGCGAGGAGGGAAAAAAGATGGCAGCTGCCGACATCGACTCTCGCCTTGAGGCGGCCAGGGAGGAAGGTAGGGAAGAGATCAAGACTGAATTCGACCCGCTCATCGCTGAATTCAACGCCCAAGTTCTCATGCATCGAGATCTAACTTTTTTGGGCGAGGGCTACCTTGAGTCTCTGATCGAGGCGTGGGAGACCCTGATTCAAATCTGGAAGGCCGAGAGCGATGTCGAAGAGGTCGATGAGGAAGCTTTGATTAAGGAGTTCTTGAAGGGAAAAGAACCTTCAGACCTATCAGCGGCTAAGGCCCTATACAGCAAAGGTTCCCCCTCGAGGAAAGGAGAGGAAGTGGTTATTGGTCCATCCGGCATCGTGCCCCTAGTTCGTTCGCCTACTCAGCCGGCTAGCCGACCGGTACTTGATCCCTTTGAGCAGCACCTTGGCTACGACCCGGATGCCCCCGGGCTTGGCGTTCATGTTCTATCTCCCATCCCGGAGGATAAGACCCCTCTGACAACCGAGATTCTACCGACACCCGGTAAGCAACTTCTTTGCTTTATAGGGTTTCTGTGTTTTTCTAGAAGCTGTCGTGCTCTAACATTTGTTCTTCTTGTGACTTCATGCAGGTTGTTCTGACCCCGAGCCCACTCCGAGGAGAGATGTCGCCAAGGAGCTGGAGAAAGAAACGGGTGAGGCTGCTCGAGTTGGTGAGGGTCCTGGCCCAGACGCCCAAGTAATCGGGGCACTCGATGAAGGCAAGTCCGACTCTTCTTCCGAGAGTTTGAAATAGAAATCACGGGCGCCTCTGAGCATGCATCTGAGCCGAGCATGAAGGAGCGGCTCGATAAAGAGAAGGAAGTGACAGCTAGAGTTAAGGCTGAGCCTCGGGGTGTGAACCTGGACGACCACTTGAACAAACCGTTGAAGGTCATCCTCCCTGGTGGGTTCAAGCCTATGGACGTTCCCCCTACATCTTCGGTCGTCTCCCCTCCATCCGGGAAGGATTCCAAGGGTAAGCGCTCTGGGAAGGAATCATCCGGGAAGAAGTCAAAGAAACACAAGAAGTGACCATCGTCCTCGTTCAACGAGAGTTAATTTAGGTCATGTAATGATTTTTGCAGACTGTGTAAATAGGCTGTCGACTCCAGACTTCGGAGTGCTTTTGTAGCGACAAGCTTTTCAGGAATAAAGTTCAGTTTCATTTTCTGTCTTTTCAAAAGATCTTGTCATTCGGTTTTTTTTTGTAATTGTGATTGTGAGTGAAATCTGAACTGCTGTGAATAACATAGACCTCCTGGTTCACCTTTACATAGCTTGGGAATTCTTTGGAGTTGTTCAATCTCCATTCTGTGCTTCTTGTATTTAAAATATTTCCTAGCCCGCATGTCGGGGACTCGGCATATCCAAGCCATTTGTGTCATAGTTCACATTCAAGGGGCTTGGAGATCCGAATCACTTACATTCGGGTCCGCGCTCTGGGGACTAAGAGTATTCCAGTCCACGCTCCGGGGACTTGGGGATTCCGAATCGTTTATACCCGAGTCTCCACTCCGGGGACTTCGAGTAATCCAGTCCGCGTTACGGGGACTTGGAGATTTTGGATCGTTTATACTTGAGTCCGCATTCCGGGGACTTCGAGTACTCCAGTCCGCGCTTCGGGGACTTGGAGATTTTCAATCGTTTATACTCGAGTCCGCACTCCGGGGACTTCGAGTGCTCCAGTCTGCGCTCGAGGACTTGGAGATTTTGAGTCGTTCATACTCGAGTCTGCACTCCAGGGACTTCGAGTACTCCAGTCTGCGCTTCGGGGACTTGGAGATTTTCAATCGTTTATACCCGAGTCCGTACTCCGGGGACTTCGAGTACTCCAGTCTGCGCTCCGGGGACTTGGAGATTTTGAGTCATTTATACTCGAGTCCGCACTCCGGGGACTTCGAGTACTCCAGTCCGCCCTCCGGGGATTTGGAGATTTTCAATCGTTTATACTCGAGTCCGCACTCCGGGGACTTCGAGTACTCCAGTCTGCGCTCCAGGGACTTGGAGATTTTCAATCGTTTATACTCGAGTCCGCACTCCGGGGACTTCGAGTACTCCAGTCTGCGCTCCGAGGACTTAGAGATTTTGAGTCATTTATACTCGAGTCCGCACTCCGGGGACTTCGAGTACTCCACTCCGCGCTCCGGGGACTTGGATATTTTAAGTCGTTTATACTCGAGTCCGCACTCCAGGGACTTCGAGTACTCCAATCCGCGCTCCGGGGACTTGGAGATTTTGAGTCGTTTATACTCGAGTCCGCACTCTAGGGACTTCGAGTACTCCAGTCCGCACTCCGGGGACTTGGAGATTTTAAGTCGTTTATACTCGGGTCCGCAGTCCGTGGACTTCGAGTACCCCTGTCCGCGCTCCGGGGACTTGAAGATTTTGAGTCGTTTATACTCGAGTCCGCACTCCGGGGACTTCGAGTACTCCAGTCCGCGCTCCGGGGACTTGGAGATTTTCAATCGTTTATACTCGAGTCCGCACTCCGGGGACTTCGAGTACTCCAGTCCGCGCTCCGGGTACTTGGAGATTTTAAATCGTTTTATACTCGGGTCCACACTCCGGGGACTTCGAGTACTCCAGTCCGCGCTCCGGGGACTTGGAGATTTTGAGTCATTTATACTCAAGTCCGCACTCCGGGGACTTCGAGTACTCCAATCCGTGCTCCGGGGACTTGGAGATTTTAAGTTGTTTATACTCGAGTCTGCACTCCGGGGACTTCGAGTACTCCAGTCCACGCTCCGGGGACTTGGAGATTTTGAGTCGTTTATACTCGAGTCCGCACTCCGGGGACTTCGAGTACTCCAGTCCGCCCTACGGGGACTTGGAGATTTTAAGTCGTTTATACTCGAGTCCTCACTCCAGGGACTTCGAGTACTCCAGCCCGCACTTCGGGGACTTGGAGATTTTCAATCGTTTATACTCGAGTCCGCACTCTGGGGACTTCGAGTACTCCAGTCCGCACTCCGGGGACTTGGAGATGTTAAGTTGTTTCTGAGCGTTCGTATGCTAGTCAGAATATCATAATTTTCAGCCGCTTGTCACAGGAATATCGTACGCAGAGGCATTAATCATTTATGAAAAAGGTGGCTTCAAGCCTTTAATAATGAGAGCAAGCTGAATTGTCTTACTACATGCCAAGAACTGAAAATGGAAACATACTGGAAATAAGTGCAACTACTGCATAAAGGAAATAGATTAAGTGTAGTAACGTCGCAAGTGCTCGCTGTTCCATGCTCGGGGGAGTGTCACACCATCGACGGTCGCTAGCTTGAAAGTTCCTTCTCCAAGCCTCCATTCGACGACGTATGGACCTTCCCATGCGGGGTTCATATGTGACATGACTGGAAAAACTCGTTTCAAAACGAGATCTCCCACATCAAAGATTCTTGGTCGGACTTTCTCATTATAATATTTCGCGACCCGATGTCTGTACGAGGCTGCTCTCAGATCGGCTTCTTCGCGTTTTTCATCGATAAAGTCCAATGATTCGAGTAAGAGATCTTGGTTCGACGCGGGGTCGTAATGAGTCACCCGATGTGATGGAACTTCAAGTTCTACGGGTATGATAGCTTCCGTGCCGTACGCCAATGCGAATGGTGCGTGGCCAGTCGCGGTCTTGTGGGTAGTTCTATAGGCCCAAAGCGCTATCGGGAGTTCATCTACCCACTTGCCTCTAGCTTTTTCCAAACGCTTCTTCAATATGGACTTGATTATTTTGTTTACAGCTTCTACCTGCCCATTCGCCTTCGGGCGAGCAACTGCTGCGAACCTTTTCTCAATGCCATACCTCTGACAAAATTCTTTGAATTCTTTGCTCTCGAATTGAGTCCCGTTATCTATTATAATGGTCCATGGAAGACCAAAGCGGCATATGATATTTCGTACAACGAAATTAATGACTTTCTTGGTGGTGATCGTGGCCATAGGCTCTGCTTCTGCCCGTTTGGTGAAAAAATCGACTACCACTATTGCATATTTCGCGCCTCCTTTGGCTAAGGGTAAAGAACCAATCAGGTCAATTCCCCACATTGCAAATGGCCAGGGGCCAACAATTTGCGTGAGTTCCGTCGGCGGGGCTCTTGGAATTTTCATGTATATCTGGCATTTGTCACATTTCCTCACATAGTCTGCGGCGTCGCGGTTCATGGTTGGCCAATAGTATCCGTAGCGGAGGATTTTCTTTGCCAAAGTTTGCCCCTCGGTATGATCACCGCACTCTCCCTCATGGACTTCCTCCAGTACCCGTTTTATCTCGTCATGGGCCACGCACCGGAGTAAGGGGGTCGAGAATCCCTTGCGATACGTTACTCCGTTCTGTATTACATAACGCGAGGCCTTACGAAGGACTTAGCGTCTTTCACTCCTCTTCTCAGGCAAATCCCCATGTAGTAAGTATTGTTTGATAGGGGTCAACCACGATCCCCTTTTGAGTTCGGTCTCCAAGACGAAATCTATCTCCATCATGTCTATACTTGGGGAAAGTAGGGTCTCGACAGGGAACAATCTCATCTGCTGTGCATCGCCAGTGCTTGCGAACTTTGCTAACGAGTCAGCTTCTCTATTCTGTTCGCGTGGGACATGGGAGATGTCATAATATTCGAGACTTGCCAGTAGTTCTCGAGTGCGAGCAAGGTAAGGAGCCAGTCTCTGCCTCTTTGCTTGATAGTCTCCCCGCACCTGATAAACTACCAGCTGTGAGTCAATGAAGATTTCGATTGACTTCACTCCCAATTCGATAACGAGTTTCAAGCCAGCAATCAATGCCTCATATTCGGTTTCGTATTTGTTGTTGCAAATTCAAGCTTCAAAGCGTAGCAGATTAATAGGTCTTCTGGGGTTATGAGGACGATACCTGCCCCCGAGCGATGATCGTTAGATGCCACATTGGTGTACATCTTCCATCGAACGGGAGGTGCGACCCTGCGTCCGCTCGGTTCATCTGGCAGAGTGAACTCGGCGATGAAGTCAGCTAGTGCTTGTCCTTGTATAGCCCTTCGTGGCAGGTAGGCAATGTCAAACTGACTCAACTCAATGTTCCATTTTAGCATCTTTCCGGAAGTTTCCGGTCGTTGGAGTACTTGTCGCAATGGTTGGTCAGTGTAGACACTGATCGAGTGTGCCTGGAAGTATGGACGAAGCTTGCGTGATGCAATCACCAAGCAATAGGCGAGTTTCTCAATCTTTGAATAGTTCCTTTCCACCCCCGTCAGGCGCTTACCAACATAGTAAACTGGCCTTTGAACTCGTTCCTCCTCGCGGACCAGGGCTGCGTTGATGGCATGTTGAGAGACCGCTAAGTATATGTACAACATCTCGTGGTCTACTGGTTTCGACAGCACCGGGGGACTCTCCAGGTGTCTTACCAGAGCCCGGAATGCTTCGTCGCAGTCGATGGTCCATTCGAAGTTTCTCTTTCCTTTCTTTATAACGGAATACACTTGTCTGTAGCTCTGGATATGAATCGACTCAGCGCAGCCACGTTTCCGTTCAAGTTTTGCACCTGTTTGATGGTTCTGGGTACTCGTATATCTTGGATGGCCTGGATCTTTTCCGGGTTAGCTTCAATTCCTCGTGCATTCACAATGAAACCCAAGAATTTTCCTGATGCCACGCCGAACGAACATTTTAAAGGATTGATCTTCATCCCGAAGTGCCTCGGTATATCGAACATCTCTGCTAAGTCTCGGATGTGGTCGTTTGATTGTCGTGACTTCACAAGCATGTCATCCACGTAGACTTCCATCGTTTTTTCAATCTGATCTTTGAACATTCGATTTACCAGACGTTGGTAAGTTGCTCCTGCGTTCTTCAATCCGAAGGGCATTAATACGTAGTAATACAACCCGATGTTTGTGACAAAGCTGGTGTGATCTTGGTCGGGGATGTGAATCGGAATTTGATTATAGCCAGAGTACGCGTCCATAAATGATAGTAACTCGTGTCCGGCTGTTGAATCGACCAGTTGGTCGATCCTTGGTAGCGGGAAACTATCCTTTGGGCAGGCTTTGTTTAAATCAGAGTAATCAACATAAATTCTCCATTTCCCATTTGCTTTCTTTACCAACACTGGGTTGGACACCCATTCAGGGTAGAGGGCGTTGCGGGTCCACCTCCTCTTTGAGAGCCGCGGACCTCTCTGGATCCATGCCTCTCCTTTTCTGTTTCACGGGGACGTGTTTTGGGTCTATGTTCAACATATGACTCGCGATTGCAGGAGAAATCCCGCACATATCAGAATGTGTCCAAGCAAACACATCAAGGTTCGCTCGGAGGAAGTCAATAAGGTTTTCAGCTGTCACGGGGTCTAGTCGTGATCCTATTTTAAGAACTCGTGATGGGTCGCTGCGGCTAACTGAGATGTCAATAGTTAGTTCAGCTGGCGCTGCATTCGTTTCCCTGGGTTCCCCATCATCATCTCTCGAATCTATGTCTCTATGGATCCGAGAATGTTGCCCGAGCCAGGGCTCGGGCGTTAGTTGTCAATCATCAGAATTTTGGATGCGGACAAAGCTGTCCGCGACCTTTCCCTTCTCCCTACGCTGCGCTTCTCTGAGCTCAGCCACGTAGCATGCACGTCTGGTTGCCTGATCACCATGCACTACTCCTACTCCTTTGTCTGTGGGAAACTTTAACGTCAAACACCACGGGGCCAAGGCTGCCCTGAAGTCTGCAAGGGCTGGTCGTCCCAGGAATACGTTGTATGGTGAGTCAACATCCAGCACTATGAATGGCAGGATTCGCACTCTCCTGCGTTCTCCTTGTCCCAGTTCAACTGGTAACTCCCGTATCCTACTGCGTTTATTACTGCGCCGTTAAAGCCATGGATTCGGGCTTTAGATGGTTTCAAATCCTTAGTCTCCAGCTTCATTTGGCCATATGCTTTCTTGAAGATGACGTTAACGGAACTTCTGTAATCGATTAGAATTCTTATTACGAATGCCGGTCCGATGGTCGCGGATATGACCATCGGATCGATAGTAGGGGCTTCCACCTTATCCGCGTCTCTATTCCTGAATACAATATCGTCGTTCATCGTGCGCTGCTGCTTTGCGGGAGCTCCATCCTCCACATTTGAACAGCACTCGTACTCAATATGTCTCAGAGAATTAGCATATCGCTCCATTTCCTGCCAATTTTTATCCGTAGGATGAGGTCCACCAGCAATTGTGTTAATAACCAATCTTCCCACAGTCCGAGCAGGTTGTTCTGGCTGGCGTAGAGCTGGCCCGCGTCCGGGGTCCGATGTCTCTAATTTACTGTCTGGAGAGTCTCTGACAAATTCCTATAGCTTCTTCTGCCTAATCAATTTCTCAATAGCGTCATGAAGATGCCTGCACTCGTCAGTGTTGTGTCTGTAGGACTCGTAAAAGCGGCAATACTTCCCAGTCCGCTTCTGCTCCTCTGTTGATTCCTTTGGGCGTGGTTTTCTGTATTGAAAAGTGTTGCAGGTCGACAAGTAGATGTTCTCAAGAGATGTATTCAGTGGACTGTATTCGTTGTAGGTCGGGATTCTTGACTTCCATCTCCCCGTTTCCTTCTTCTTCTTTCCGGTATCTCCGCTTCCAGTTGCTTTAGACTGCCCGGGCTCATTCTGGACGTTGGCTTGAGCCTTCTCAAGGTTATCTCCAGTTGTCTTCGTAGCGATGTTACTCTTTACAGATTCCTGACCGGGCCCCGGTGCCTTGTCTTTCCTTGTCCACCGAGCTTCTTCCCTCCTTATGAATTGATGGGCTTTCGAATAAAAACGTTCCAACGTGGCTGGGGGCTTTCCTGCCAACCAATCTCCAAATTCAGAATCTGGATCCACTCCACGCATTACTGCCATCAAAATTGCGTGATCGTTAGGATTGCTCACTTCTGTAGCGGCAACATGAAATATCTGCAAGTATGCTTTCAGTGATTCTCCTGGAGATTGGGTCGCACTTGACAAGGACATCACATCCTTGGGACGAGTGGTGTGTATCCTGAATTGTTCTATGAATTTTCTTGCTAATTCGTCGAAGCTGGAGAATGACCATGGAGGAAGTCGAGTGAACCACATGGTGGCGACTCCGGATAAAGTTATCGGGAAGCACCTGCACTTGGTTGTGTCGTTGGCTCTTGCTGAATCCATCATCCATCCATACCTCATTACATGCTGTCTAGGGTCAGTTTTCCCTTCATAGGCAGGAATGGTGGGCATGTTAAACTTCCTTGGGTATTCAGCCTGTAGGATGGTATCTGTGAAGGGAGTATGACTCTTGGAAACTCCCCAATCTTCAGTAGTCAATCCTTGGTTTTCTTTCATCAGCTGCCTAACCATAGTTGTCAAGTCGGGGTAGGTATGGAAGATGGAAGGTTGGGTTCTTTGGGATCCTGGTGAGTCTAGTGTCCAGCCTCTTCATGAGCTTGATCCTTAGTCGATCGATTGGTGGCACCTGCTTATGCACCTTCATCCTTGCGGCATCTACGCCTAGGTGGTTCGTCAGCTGAAGTCGAACTATCTTCTTCTGAGTAAGGGGCAGGGCTACCTCCAGCATCCCGGTGCTGCTGCTTAGTAAGCTGAATCATGAGGTCAGCATTGGTCTGCATTTGCTCAGCAAGTTGCCTTCTGCTTTCTCTAAGTTCTTTCATTAAGTCATTGAACTCTGCTCGGGAAACAACTTCCGCTTAATTTTGGTTGGAGGGTCCCACGCCTCGAATCGCTTGTTACTCGCTAGGACCATCTTGTAGTATGCTAGCAGTTTCACGGACATCTGCACTTTGAGAGGCCGATCTGGTTCGTGGTCTTCCCATGATAGAGTTGTTGGTTGTAACTCTGAGTAGAATCAGCAGATGCCTTATGAATGATTATGGATCTCCTTCGGGGGATTCACGCAATCCAGTAGCTACAAAGTAGATCCTTAATAGCCTGAGAATTCAATTCTCAGTGAAAGCACCAAAATGTTAGCACCGAAATTGGTCACTAACACCCTTAGAAAGATTGTGTATAGAGAATAATGAAGAAAATAAACTGGAAAAGAGAAGAGAACGTAAATTAAAATGCGGGAAGTAAGAACACCAAATTTATAGTGGTTCGGCGCAGTGGCCTAAGTCTACTTTTAAGCTGATCTTTATTTTCCACTTGATACTTGATTACAGATACAATCCGTTCTTAAGTATTAGAATACAATTGTAAGGTAAAAGAAATAAGTCTTGAATGAGGATTCTATGTGGCAGAGTCTCCCCAGTGCTCTCTAAAATCTGATCCCGTTTTCTGTGCCCCTGCCTCTCTATTTATAGACGAAAGTGGGTTGGACTTTCCTGGTGGGCCAGGTGGCCGAATAACTTGGTCCAAGTAGGACATGCTCTGTGTGTCGAGCCGAATAGGCCGAACGATCGAAATGCCGAACCCTCCTTTTCATGCCGAACGGTCTATTTGTTGAGTGGAAGAAGTGGACCGAACGTAGAATGCCGATCTTTCCTTCATGCCGAACGAGGCCAGGCCGGACAGGATGAGGTGTTGAGTGAGGGAAGGGTAGGCCGAGTAATAGTTGAAACTGGTTGTGTTGGGGCGGATGCCGGGCGATTTTGCTGGCCGACCGTTCGGGGATGCCGAACGTCACTTGGCCGAGCGTACGTGGGAGGCCGAACGGTACCGCTTGGTCGAGCGTACGTGGGAGACCGAACGGTACCACTTGGTCGAGCGGCATTCAATGCCGAACAACCGTCTACGCCGAACGGCATTCAATGCCGAACGCCCCTCGGTGCCGAACGACCACTACAAGCCGACAATACTCCTGATGCCGAGCGTTCCTTCTTCGGCCAACCGCTTACTTTGGCCGAGCGATGCTTTTGGATGCCGAGTACTCTCTGGATGCTGAGTACTCTCTGGATGTCGAGTACCAAGTTGCTTGGTCAATCCCTCAGGAAACATGAGATGTATTATGATAGTTTTTACTTGTTGATTAGATGAGACAAGTCATAATTCCACTAGTACTCGTCAATGAGATGAAACAAGTATGGTATTGTATTTACTCGCCAATGAGATGAGGCTGAGAATTATTTCATGATGTTTAAAATGTTTTACTAGTGTGGTACCAACTAACGGCTAGTAAACCATTAGGTATGACGTATGGTATGGGACGTACATTAACACCTATTGGGTTCCTATCCGAGAAGTTGAGACACACTCACGTGTTTACTAGTACTACAGACCACGAGTACTCGATTGGAGTCATCACGATGTAGTTGCTACTCCGATCATCTCGATGTTATTTACTCGGGTCTTTGTGACTGGGAGTCATATGATGTTATAGACTATAGTCATTCATGATGTTATGATGTTAAGATGTTATTTGGCTCCAGTCATCATGATGTTTATGGTACCAATTAGTAGTACTAGTCACGATGTAGCGCGCGTAGCATTGCTTCGGCATGCAATCGAGGATTTGGCCAATCCGGGATTTTTTTGATTTTTGATGTTTTAGACTTCACTGTCTTTAGATAGTTATTACATTGATAGCCTAGTTCCTGAGGAGATGTATGCATATATGGTGAAATCATTTATGATGTTATTCTTCAATTGAGTTATTTGCATTATGGATTGATGATTTGATGATTTTATAGATTACTTGTTGTTAAGATAAAGTTGAGATGTATTTATAAATTTATACCGATGAGATGAGGTATAAATGATTATGAAGAATCTTTTATGACGAGTTTTAGTGATGGATTTGAGATGTATCTGTATTCATACCGATGAGATGAGGTATGAATAAGTATAATGCTTCTTTTACAATTGGGTTTTATATTTCCTTGAATGATCCTTAGGATGTGCAATGAGATGAGGCACATCCATATGCGCTTTATTCTATGTATAAAGGATATGTACCTTCGATGTATTGTTATATTGACAACCACTCATAGTTGAATCATTTGAAGTCATTATCCATATTCCTTTATACCGCTGATGATATGAGGCAAAAGCGATGTTTATTAAGTCTTATCTTTAAAACTTTGCTCGTCGATGTTCCATTTGCTTAAGTGTTAGTTATGCCACTTAAGTATGACTTTATCATTATTATCTCTCTACTTGCCAAGAAGAGATGTTGTCCTTTCTTATGATGTTGAAACCCTGTTTAGGGCATGACATCCTTTAAGAAAAAGGATACCATAGCTTTCACCTACTCATCCTTATCGATTATTCTGTTTAACTGATGGTTTTAGCCAGCCTGACCCTTGTGTTTTCACTCGGGTCCGACCGAATTGTTTCAGGTATCATCTATTGGACTTAGCTTGAAGTAGATGTTGGATATTAGCTCTCTATTCGCGTGAGTAGTTTATTTCTTCCGCATACTCTGATGTTTTTACATTTGGTTTGATGTATATGGTATGGTCATGTACCACCTTTATTGTATTCATATTGTATTGTACTGAACGTGTATTAGTGTGTGTATATATATATATGATGTTGATTAGTATTCTGTGATGTGATTTACATTCAGCTATTGTATTTTGTTCTGATAGATTGTTAGCCACCTATAGTTTTGGATTAAGCATTTATTGGATATGTCGATCCACATGAGTTGGAAATAAATTATTGCATTTATCGACGTATTCAATAGATGTTTAAGACAAAATATAGATGGTCGCCCTTAACCAGCCCTATTCTTCGCTTTAGTAGACGGAGTTACTTGTTAATTCTCTTTGCTAAGGTAGGTCTCAAGGTGGGGCGTTACAAAACACTTCGAAAGTATAGTATTAATCTTAGCCAGCATAGACATTTCACACTTATGCCTACTATAGCTACCATGTTCAATAGTAGGTTACCGCCACATTCCATGTCAGGTTATGCAACTAAAACCGTACAGGACGCGTATTGTTTCTTGGATTTCCAACAATGGTTAGGCAAAGGAACTTCCTACACCGAATGGAATGCCTCTAGAGGGACACCCCCTAGAACTTAACCAGCTCTCTACCAACGCAAGGCCGAGTTATCCCGCACTATAATACAGCTATGACATGAGTAACTATCACGAGTATGCCATCCTCGGTCATTACCGACCTTTATCTGAGGATCCTCAACCACAAAGCAACAACCATAAAGCAATAAATTTGCAGTAACCACATAAATTAAGTATCTGGGATTCATACCATGATACCACCATTTTCCAGAAGGAAATGGACATACCTAGAGGGCGCTATCCCCAAATTGTCTTGCTGTAACATTCCTGTTTCGACCATTTCGGGGTTGTGAGGTTCGACGAAGTCTCGTCCACAAAGCTATGCTTTTCACAAAAACCATGCTTCGATCAACAAATGATCAACAGCACTTCATATGCCACATTAGCAAATTGGGAATGTATCACTAGTAATAATCAACTACATAACCTCTGAGCTCATATGTCTAGGGGAAGGGTGTTAAACTAAGAGAATAAATTCTCCGCCACCAACAGAAATGCATTTGATAGAAATCAGCTTTACATTTTAAAGTGTAATGTCATACATACATCCATACGAGTCCGTTCCAAGATCGAACGGAAACGACGGCACTTCAAAGAAGCCCTTGCAATCTGGATATTCACTAATCACGTCGGGAATCCCCATCACAAAAGGTGATAAAATCTCTATAGAAGAGCAACTCGGTGTAGAGACATTCGACAGGTAGTCCTTTCGCTTTCGAAAATACCCGGTCTTCAACACCATCTTCAAATGCAATTCCATTTCGTCGTATCATTTTTTGGAATGATTTTTATGACATAAAGTCATATCTCCGCTAATCCGAATAACAAGCGCTTATTTTTAAAAAAATAAGTGTTACATTCAGATTTTAAACAAATCACAACAAATTTCCACTTTGATCTTTTAAACAAAAGATCCAACACAAAATTCCGATGTGGTTTTCGAATATCCATTTGGAATCCGACCCCTGGTCGCATCGAAATTCAAATTCCATTTAAAGGCCAATATTGATAGTCGGTTATTTAACTATCAATCAACATTCACAACAACTACCAGATTTCAAATAATTTTCCCCCAATTATTTACTTTCAAAATATCTTCGCAAGATATATTTTCACACTTCAACCATTTAAAAACAAATTTCAAATCACTCTTCACCTTTCAATCCTTTAAAATCAAATTTCAAATCATTTTCCGCACGTGGAATAAATTTTCAAATATTATTTATTTCCATTGAAAATTCACCGAGTTCGAATACTTCAAAATAATTTAAATTACGTATCCAAAATATATACTTGTAAACATTCAGAATAAAAACTATTTTAAAACACTTTATTTAAAACATTAATTATGAAAATATTATACTAATATCTCATATAAAAAATTCAAGTCCAAACTAATTTAAAAATAAAATTATTAGATAAAGTGTAATTATTAAAATATCCATTTTCTAAATCAAATACCAATTTAAATCTTTAAACAATCACTTCTATAATTAATTAATTAAATCTTTACTTTCAAGATTTTAAAACAACTTAAGCAAATAAGTTCCCCACAAACATCCTTTTTAAAAACCAACTTTAAAACTTTTAATTAATATTTGATGGCTACTTTAAAAACATGCTCGGCTTTCCAGGGAAAATACACCTTCCATTTCAAAATAGTCCATTCAAATCAATTAATATATCCTTCTTGATTTATTTTAATTTACCTTCCGAATCCACAAATTCCTTTCCACACTTTTAAAATAAATAAACCAATATTTATTTTCAAAACAAATTTCCCTTTCCTTTATAAATTCCCATTGTGAATTTTAAATTTTCAAATATCCACTGATATACAATTTTCAAATCAATTTCTAAATATTCATTTTCAAACACCAAATCAAATTCCGAATTGATTTTCCAAACATTTATTTCAAACACCAAATCGATTTCCAAATCAATTTTCCAAAGATTTATTTTAAGACACCAAATCAATTTCAAATCGATTTCCCAATTTATTTTCAAAACACCAAATAAATTTCAATTGATTTCCCAATGATTAATTTTCAAATAATAAATCAATTTCAATTTGATTTTCAAATTTATTTCCTTTTAAAATAAATTCTTTTATTTCTTCCAAACTATTTAAAAATCTAAATTTTAAATAAATCCTTCAACTTTAAACAATATTACTAAAAATTCCTTTATTAAAATCTTTTCCTATATTTTTGGAATCAATTCGATAGGATCTCAAAAATCGAATTTTATACCTTTAAATTCCTTCTTTTAAATTTATTCAATTTTATAAACTTAATTTACTATAAATTTTCTACTTAAGTTCCAAAAAGCCAATTTTATTTATTTCTGGTACCCTACGATACAAAAAATATATTCGGCTAAACTATAGCAATCAACGACTTCAATCACAAACATAATCATACATAGATTATAAATAACTAACACACAACATATGAAACATATTCAAATATTTGAGGAATCCAGTTGGATCCCTCCAACCTGTTTCCCTGCATCTACAGATGTTAGTACAACAATTTAATACCAATTCCACTTCGAGGTGGAATATCGTGGTATATGGGATTATATAATATCACCCGCTATTATGCAGCGCATAGGGTCTCATCCACTATCTAATGCGGGAAATCAATCACACCAAATACATATATAATACCAATTCGACTTCGAAGTGGAATATCGCGGTATATGGGTTTATATAATATCCTCCGCTATTATGCGATACATAGGGTCTAATCCAATACAACTGATAATAGTTTATCATCCAAGCACACAATTAACAATTTTAAATTTAAACATTTAAAATTAAACTGGGAATTCCAATATAGTGAGAAGATATCACCTTTGCTTTTATTTTGCAATCCATTTTCCTCTCGACTATTATCTCCAAATTTTGGACCTTTTAACAACATTATAAGGTTTATTAACACTTTGAACTAGTAGAACAATTAATTTCCATTTAATAAATTTAATTAGCCAATGATTTTATTTAAAACTAATTATTTTTTATAACAAATAAATTTTTTAGTTACATACTAATTAATTAAGTTGATCTCCCTAATATACCATTTAAAATATCCAAGTAAACTTAAAATGTATATGTATGTATATTTATTATTCTTTTGAACTACATATATATATATATATATATATACTTATAAAATAGTCCATATAGATTTGAAAATCAATTTTTGTATACTCGAACATTTTTTAAAAAATTCCATTTTCAAAAATCTTATCCATACACACACACACACATCTTATCAGAATACATAAACTGAAAATATACCTGCTGTTCGAACGAATCTCCCCCCAACTTTCGGCTTCGACCTGGAATCGATCGCCTCATCTTGATTCAATCACGCATTGACTGCTGTTGCGACGAACCCCACTGCAATCGCGGTGCCGCCACAACCTTCCACCGAGTCGCCGCCGCGCGCGCTTGCGAACGCCGACTCCACATCACCTTCAAGTCCTCGTTTCCAAATCGTGCAACTCCACCCTTTCCTCTAATCGACTTCGAATCGATTCGTCTACCATGAACACGTTTGAGGATTGAAGCACGCGATTTTGATCTGAGATTACGGGCTTGTCTTGATTTCGATCGGCCATTTTTTTCATTCGAATGCAATTCAATTTCGATAACTGATGAAGAAGAGGAAAGGGGAAATTTTATGTGGTTATAATTTTAATTTTTCTCATATTTAAAATCGCGGCCACAATTTTATTTGTTTTGAACGAAAAGGTTTTTGTTTGATTTTTGATTTGAATGCCTGGTAGAAGAAATCTCGGTTCTTTTTTTCTTTGCATACGCGTGTTAATATAAAAGTGACACGTGCTAAAAAATTTGCCAAGTGTTTGAAATGATGAAACATGTAGTTTTCCTTGGGAGGTATTATATTAAATACACAAAAATATTTTTTTTTAAATTCAAATTCAAATTTAAATCGTTCAATTTCACAACTCAAAATCTCGATCTCCAATCGACACTTGTCGCAAGTTGTTCATAAGGTTATACCCCTATTCCGAACGCAACGGAAAAGGTTCCGAGTCCAAATTCGATCGTATAAAGAAGATAACTTTTTGGACCCAGTTATAAAATTAAATTTCGATATAATTTCCAGCGCGTTTGCTTATCATACGATCACACAACAACTTCGAATTCTACATAAATTGAAATCCGATAATAATACAATATTACGGATCCAATGGAAATAGTTTCGTCAAATTTTGAGACTGTGTCTCGGAAGCTATTTTTAAATATCGATTTAAACGGTATAATTTCAAAACTGAACAATTCACTTTCAAATCAATTCTGAAGCTTCCATTATCCTCAGCATCATCAATACGAATTTTTCTAAGCCTTTAAAATATTTTGACAAGCATAAAACTCAGGATTTAATATTTTATCCAAGTTTTAATAATTAAATTTAATAGTTAAATTGCCAAATTCATTCTGATATTTGAAATTCAAGTTAAACTAACATTCAGATATTTAAAATCAATTAAATATTTCAATTTCACATTGTCAAAAATTATGGGTCGCCACATCCTTCCCTTCTTAAAAGAATTTCGTCCTGAAATTATAAGTTAAGAAGAATGATCTTCAACCTGTTTATTATTTACCCAAAACAAACAGTTCTATCAACTTGCCAAAGCAAATCTTTTATTGGAGCCCCATTACCAATTCATCTAACTTTTCAAAATCATCCATAATTTCCAAACAATATTATTTTCTTAACAATTTAAATTCAAATTTTAAATTTTCAAAAAAATTCAAAATTTTTCTATGTCCCTAAATTTTCGAAAAATTTCGCCAGCGAATCCTTTGCATGGCTAGCTCGGTACGACTACAAAATGGCACAACGGGCCCCCAGATTTCAAAAGAAAAAAAAAGCCAAGTGGCCGGATAAGAAAATCATTAAATTTCATATAGAAATTCAAATGCATACCTTATTGTCGAGCAATTTAAATTTATCATCGAAATCAAAATCCTAATTCCATTTTCTTTTATATCACCTGTATATCTTTCCTTGCAGTAATGCCTAACACAACATCCAAAATCATTTTATACATTTTTTTTACGAAATTCAATATTCATTTCATTCAAACCCGTTTGATACACTTATATCATTTGTACGTAATCAAATTCGATTGCTCACTCGATCACACAATTTCATTTCCGAACTAGTATCGTCCACCCGACTTTCTAATGCGGACGCAGATCTGGTTTCTTGATCAGAAACCGTCATTCTCCTTGCATAGTTGTAAACTATGATAGAGAATTTTCGAATCAACCAAAAATCCATATCCAGATTCGTCGTCGAAAATCGAGTGAAAAATTCCAACTCGAATCGATATAACTATCTCGAAATTCTGTGCTCGAATTCTGGATCAAATCGTTATGCGAATAAAATAATATACGTACATCCTACGTGTTTATTCCAAATTGATTATTAGATATATCAATTTTCCTTACATTGATTATTTTCATTACCTTATTCACAATTGCCAGTTTAACCTTCATTCACTTACTAACTTGGTATATTTCCAATAACAATTTTTTTCCTTAAGAATTTTTCCATTTGTTTCTTAAGTTCGATATAAGTATTTTACATATTTCCTATATTTATTTTCAATTTGCCACTTCGGTTAATATCTGCTTATATTTAAGCTGGATTTCAAATCCCATATGAATTCAATTTACCTTTCGTTTATAATTATTGAATTCAATTCATTTTAAATCGCATTTACTTTGTCATTCCTTCAATTAGTTTCACTTACTTATTTTATCTCAATACTTCGCTTTGTTTATCACAAATCAAATTCAATTCCAATTCCAGCTCTATTTACTTATAAATTCGAAATGAATTTCAAAATTCAATTTCACTTTCATTTACTTGCAATTGTAAATTTATTTATTCATTCACAATTTTATTTTTTCCACCTTAATAAATTTTTATTCCATAACTATTTTTATGAGATTCCAGAGTCTTTCCAACATTTCAAAATCATTTTTGAAACCAATTTAAATTATCTTTTGAATTCCCAAAACCAAACCCAGTTTTCCAAACAATTTCAACTTATAACAATTTGGCAGCAATTTTCTCTCCTGGAAACTCGAAAATGAACATCGATGATGCTGCACTCATCATCGAAATTATTTTCCAGCGATCGAAAAGAATTTAGTGCTTTTATCATTTCAAAAACATTTTTCCAAACCCTTTGAAAACTATTTCCAAACTCCAAGGGAATTTAATCTTTTCCAAATCTCAAAACTTCAAATCCTTTCAAAAACATTTTCATATATTTTTTTGGAATTCTATTTCAAATTATAAATCACATTTACAATTTACATTTACAAATCCCATTTGTATATGGATTTTTTCCTTTACCTTTTAGTTATGATTTCAATTTCTTATTCAATAATTAATGATAATAATTAATATTATCACTTCCTAACATCCAAGCAACCATATACTATAATAATTTGCAGAAAATTATTTCTTTTGTATACAAAATAGTTTTGGTAAAATTATTTCATTTACCCGATTTTAAAACAATATTGTTTCGGTTTATCTTAAGAGTTTAGAAACACCTATCGATACAGTTGGCCAAACTACACCGACCAGAATCTATAAACAATCAACCGATAAGTCAACACAATATAAAATAATTTTATATTCACTAACAAATACACGCTCATATCTATTATTACACTCAAACTCATTCTAGAGTACTACTGTCTCTATCTCTAATGTGTAATCCCCACCAGAGCCAAATTTGTCGGTTAACCAAATGCTTTGATACCACATTGTAACGGTCTAGGCTTTTCAACCATCGACAGCGGCCACTCTCGACTGGTAAGCTTTTCAACCATCCCAGCCCCGCTGTGGCATACAATGGTACCCTTCCCTCTCTTTTACGGCCAGCCTTTCGATTTCTTCACCTACCCGGTTAACCAACCCCTACCCGGGGACATGTAGGGGTAAGAGTCTTCCGTTCGCCACCAAACGCGGAGCGAGAACCCCCTATCACGTTGCATTAAGCAAGGTCAGTCATGGGGCTGGTGTGAGATCTTAAAAAAAGTTATTTTCACAACGAAAATAAAAAGGAAACTGCTATGCTTGTGGAAAAGGAAACTACCATAAGGCCCCCCGCAATACACACAATGCAAACGCATAATTGGAGGAGATTTCTCCCTATGATAGTCAAACATGCTTGATAAGAAAAATCCTTTTTAATATTATTATTAGCGCATAGTGTGGAAACACTTCAAAAGTGTAATATTAATCTTAGCCAGCATAGACATTTCGCCCTTTTTCCTACTATAGCTACCATATTCAATAGCAGGTTACAGCTACATTCCATGACAGGTTACACAACTAAAACCGTACATGACGCGTATTACTTCTTTGGATTTCCAACAATGGTTAGGCAAAGGAACTTCCTACACCGAATGGAACACCTATGGAGGGACGCCCCTAAGAATTTAATCAGCTCTATGCCAACACAAGGCCGAGTTATCCCATGCTATAATACAGCTATAACATGAGTAACTACCACGAGTATGCCATCCACGGTCGTTACCGACCTTTATCCGAAGATCCTCAACCACAAAGCAATAAATTTGCAGTAACCACATAAGTGAAGTATTTGGGCCCCATACCATGATACCACCCTTTACAAGAAGGAAATGGACATACCCTGAGGGCACTACCCCCAGGTTGTCTTGCTGCAGCATTCCTGTTTTGACGATTTTCGGGTTGTGAGGTTCAATGAAGTCTCGTCCACAAAGCTACATTTTTCACAAAATCCATGCTTCGATCAATAAATGATCAGCAACACTTCATATGACACATTACCAAATTGGGAGTGTATCACTAGTAACAATCAACTAAATAATCTCTGAGCTCATACGTCTCAGAGAAGGGTGTTAAGCTAAGAGAATAAATTCTCTGCCACCAACAGAAATTCATTTGATAGAAACCATCTTTATATCTCAAAGTGTAACGTCAGACATACATTCATACAAGTCCTGTGATGCCCCACCTCTATGCTCACAATAACAAAGAGTATTAAAGGAAATACTGTCTGTTATTACGAAGAATAAGGCTGGATAGGAGCGGCCATCCATAGTTAGGCCTTGCACTAGTATTGGTTATCTCGATAGGAGTGGTATATATTTTTCTTTTTCATCTCTTATTTATTTACTCCTGTCGACATACCCAATTCCGGTATAAAACGAACTACGATGGTTCATAATAGTTTAGGACAATATATATAATAATAACACAGATAACTAAATGCGGAACACAGATAACAAAAGTCTCATATATATATATATATATATATATATATATATATATATATATAACTGATGTCAGTTACAATACATGTGATACAGTACATATGATACAACTACAACTATCCACTCTGAAAGTTACATATAAAAGTACATTATCGTATATAATATACATGAATACATATCTTCCTATACTATGACAACGATTACTCCAAAAGGTATGAAAAGACTTCACAGCTCTAGCAGCAACCCAAAGCTAAATATCTACAACCTGTAACAACTCGGTCGGACCCGAGTATTAAATTCAAAAGAAAATAATACACGGTTAGTCTAATTCAAACTCAGATATTAATGCACAGAAGCAATAATAATTAAATAGCAATTAGATGACAGTCAAAATAAATTTACCTATTCGATTCTTAAATAAAGAAATCGGATAACGGTAAATATAGCACATAATGGTGTTAAACAACAAATCAACAAATTCAAATTATTGAATTGGACACATGAAACAATTCAAACAATTGAAACATCAATTAAAAGGTCAACACGGGTAGGGCGACAGTACACGCACGCGTGTACTGCCTCGCCACTACGGCATATGGAAATACGCAAAAGATCCATAAATCAAAAGCAATTAGAATATCAATAAAGGCAATACCGTGTGGCTGCAGTTCACGCTTGCGTGCACTGCCTTGTCACTACAGTGATGATGTACACAAAAGCTCAATGAATTAAAATTAAATGGCACCAACTTAAATCAAAATGAACCAGATGGAACTGCAACAGCAAACACAGCATCCATCCAGTAACTATCAAATGAACAAAGTGCATATGAATGCACAATGAAAGTTCACAAACAAGTACAAGGTCAAATCCAAGCTTGAAAGTTGGATTCAACACAGGTGCAATTCAAAAAGCAAATAAGTCTCGAGTGAAACCAAGGCAACGCAAGCTATATACAGTCTCAAGTTAAAGGCTGCGACACTACGACAACTACGAGTGATAATGTAATCAAGAGCGGACACTACCGGAACTGTCTTGAAGACCAGAGAATACAACTACAACATCAAGTACGACATATATGCACGTAGTGTACAGGTACACTAAACTGGATTGTGCTAAAGAAGAAAGCATATCAAGGCAAGCAACCTGAACAATATGGAATGCAAACGACTACAGGGAGGATAAAATTCGAGTCTACACTTGAGCATGCAATTAAAACATGCAATGGTCACGAATACACAGAAGTAGCACAGGTCAGAGATATGATGGCCGAAGTTTACAAAGGAAATGTACAGTCAACTCAAAGCCATATGTAGTGAAAACAGAGTCAATGCTCAAATAGAAGCATTAGTCAGGTCAAGTGCAGCCTCTACATGACGTATACAAGTAAATGAAAAATCAATTAAACAAATGCACATGAACTACACGGCTCCATGAAACAACATTTCAACACTACAGATGCTAACAAAGACCAGGCACCGTGCAGACCGACTACAAGTAATTTGAAAATCACGTGCAGACATAACCAGTGACACCAGATCACACTATGCAACTCAATTCAACATAACAAACATGCTATAGTTCAAAATCGTGGAACCACAATGTAAACTCAAGTGAATATGCAACGTGTACACAAGTGAATGCAACTGCCTTGCAACATGCTCAAATCTCAACTGGGCGCACAACTACAAGTATGCAGTAGCAAACAAATCCAGACCAATATGATAATGAAAACTCAAGTCACAAGTGCAGACAACATTTGAATACATTGAAATTGAATGAACCAGACTCAAGTACATCAGGACAGAGACCAAAGAATGGCTATACACAAAAACAAAACATCAGTACACATGACCACTGCAACAAAACTCCACCCAGAATATAGCAAGTTTGAAGATAAGGATTTACAGGTCAGTGGAAATAAAACAGTAATGCTCCGGGATGAACACAGATGAACCATTAACAAAGTCAAAGAAATCAATGTCCCACAAATTCTTACAGGCAATAGCGAATCAATTTTTTTTATCAAGGTCATGGTCAATGCAAAGCAAAACTGAAGTCACGGCGAAATTGTCAAACCAAATCAAAGCCGTGTTTTATCAAAATTCAACAAGTCAAAAATCAAAGCCATGGCCAACAAAGCATACCGAAGTCAAAGGAAATCAATACCGAAGCAAAATCGAAAGGCCAAGATAAATCAAGTAACAAAGGATTATACGACTTCGAATTAGATGTGAGTGAGAAAATCACTCACCTTTGCCACGAATTGGAGCAGCCGTTCGAATTGAGGAAGAGTCGAAGCTGTGGTCCTCCAAGGACGAACGATCGACAACAGCAAACGGCGACAATCATCTTAAAGTCGGCATCTTCGATTTTGAACGTGCCATAGCTTTGAAACGAGGAACGCACGAGGAAGCACGAACGAACTTCACGATTTTTTGAAGACGAATGGAATGGAGATCGAGCCGCCATCATTTATTTTTCGTTTTGTTTTGTTTTCTTTAGGGTTTTGAAAATGAATAATATGTTGAAAGGGGACGGGTACCTACTCAGATAACACGGCCCAAATTAAAAAGAACAAGGGCCAAGATTGCAATTAAAGATCGTTTAACTCTTTAGCAAAAATTTTTAAACGAATTTCAACTAATTTTTTTGAAAGGAATTTAAACCAGGTTTTAAAAACTTCAAACAGCAATCAGCTAGCAAATTGATTGTTTAATGACGAAGATAACTAACAGCAAAACCCTGGGTTGTTACAAGTCCGTTTTGGAATAGAACGAAACCGAAGGCACTTCAAAGAAGCCCTTGCAATCTGGATATTCACTAATCGTGTCCAGAATCCCCATCATAAAGGGTCATAAAATCTCTATACCGGAGCAACTCGGTGCAGAGACATTCAATAGGTAATCCTTTCGCTTTCGAAAGTACCTGGTCTTCAATACCATCTTCAAATGCAATTCCATTTCATTGTAACATTATTTGGAATGGGTTTTATGACACAAAGTCCTCTCCTGGCTAATCTGAGTAATGAGCACTTATTTTAAAAAAATTAAGTGTTACATTCAGATTTCAAACAAATCACAACCAATTTCCACTTTGATCTTCTAAATAAAAGATCCAACATAAAGATTCGATGTGGTTTTCGAATATCCATTTGGAATCCGACCCCCGCATCGAAATTCAAATGCCATATAAAGGCCAATATTGGTAGTAGGTTATTTAACTATCAATCAACATTCACAACAATTACCAGATTTCAAATAATTTTCCCCTGGTTATTTACTTTCAAAATATCTTTGCAAGATATATTTTCATACTTTAACCATTTGAAAACAAATTTCAAATCACTTTTCACCTTTCAATTCTTTGAAAACAAATTTCAAATCATTTTCCTCACGTGGAATAATTTCCAAATATTACTTATTTCCATTGAAAATTTTCTTAGTTCGAATACTTCAAAATAATTTAAATTACTTATCCAAAATATAAACTTGGAAACATTCAGAATAGAAACTATTTTAAAACACTTTAGTTAAAACATTAGTTATGAAAATATTATACTAATATCTCATATAAAAATTCAAGTCCAAACTAATTTAAAAATAAAATTATTAGATAAAGTGTAATTATTAAAATATCCATTTTCTAAATCAAATACCAATTTAAATCTTTAAATAATCACTTCTATAATTAATAAAATAAATCTTTACTTTAAAGATTTTAAAACAACTTAGGAAAATAATTTCTCCACAAACATCCTTTTTAAAAACCAACTTTAAAACTTTTAATTAATATCTGAAAGCTACTTTAAAAACATGCTCGGCTTTCCAGGGAAAATACACCTTCCATTTCAAAATGGTCCATTCAAATCAATTAATAAATCCTTCTTGATTTATTTTAATTTACCTTCCAAATCCGCAAATTCCTTTCCACACTTTTGAAAAAATAAACCAATATTTATTTTTAAAACAAATTTTCCTTTCCTTTATAAATTCCCATTGTGAATTTTAAATTTCCAAATATCCACTAATATACGATATTCAAATCGATTTCCAAATATTCATTTTCAAACACCAAATCAAATTATGAATTGATTTTCCAAACATTTATTTCAAACACCAAATCGATTTCCCAAAGATTTATTTTAAAACACCAAATCAATTTCAAATCGATTTCTAATTTATTTTCAAAACACCAAATCAATTTTAATTGATTGCCCAAATATTTATTTTCAAATACCAAATCAATTTCAATTTGATTTTCAAATTTATTTCCTTTTAATATAGATTCTTTTATTTCTTCCAAACAATTTAAAAATCCGAATTTTAAATAAATCCTTCAACTTTAAACAATTTTCCTAAAAATTCCTTTATTAAAATCTTTTCCCATATTTTTGGAATTAATTCGATAGGATTTCAAAATCGACTTTTTTACCTTTAAATTTCTTCTTTTGAATTTATTCAATTTTCTGAAATTAATTTACTATAAATTTTCTACTTAAATTTCAAAATCCAATTTTATTTATTTTTGGTATCCTACGATACCAAAAATATATTCGGCTAAAATATAGCCTTTAACAACTTCAATCACAAATATAATCGTACATAGATTATAAATAATCAACACACAACATATGAAACAAATTCAGATATTTGAGGAATCCAATTGGATCCCTCAATACCTATTTCCCTACATCCGCAGATGTTAGCACAACAATTTAATACCAATTCCATTTCGAGGTCGAATATCGTGGTATATGGGATTATATAGTATCATCCGCTATTATGCGGCGCATAGGGTCTCATCCGCTACATAATATGGGAAATCAATCACTCCAAATACATATATAATACCAATTTCACTTCAAGGTGGAATATCGCGGTATATGTATTTATATAATATCCTCCGCTATTATGCGGTGCATAGGGTCAATCCAATACAACTGATAGTAATTTATCATCCAAGCACACAATCAACAATTTTAAATTTAACTACTTAAAATTAAACAGGGAATTCCAATTGAGTGAGAAGATCTCACCTTTGCTTTTATTTTGCAATCCATTTTCCTCTCGACTATTATCTCCAAATTTTGGACCATGTAACAACATTATAAGGTTTTATTAACACTTTGAACTAATCGAACAATTAATTTCCATTTAATAAATTTAATTAACCAATAATTTTATTTTAAACAAATTTTTTAGTTACATAATAATTAATTAAGTTGATCTCCCTAATATACTGTTTAAAATATCCAAGTAAGCTTAAAATGTATATATATGTATATTTGTTATTCTTTTGAACTATATATACATGCACACACACTTATAAAATAATCCATATAGATTTAAAAATCAAAATTTATATACTCGAACAATTAAAAAAAATCCATTTTCAAAATCTTATCCATATATATACGTATATATTCCCCTGTTTATCTATATACATTAAATGGATACATATACACATTGTTATTTTATTCATTGTTTTTGCCTATATTTATATATATATATATATATATATACACACACACATACACATATTATCAGAATACATAAATTGAAAATATACCTGCTATTCGAACCAATCTTCCCCCAACTTTCGGCTTCGACTTAGAATTGATCGCCTCATCTGGATTCGATCGCGCGTTGACTGGTGTCGTGATGAGCCCCACTGCAATCGCGATGCCGCCACAACCTTCCATCGAGTCACCGCCGCGCACGCTTGCGAACGTCGACCCTACATCGCCTTCAAGTCCTCGTTTCCAAATCGTGCAACTCCACCCTTTCCTCTAATCGACTTCGAATCGAATCGTCTTCCATGCACACGTTTGAGGATTGAAGCACGCTATTTTGATCTGAGATTACGGGCTTGTCTTGATTTCGATCAGCCACTTTCGTTTTGATTTTCGTTTGAATGCGATTCGATTTCGGTAACTGATGAAGAAGAGGAAAGGGGAAATTTCATATGACTATTATTTAAATTTTTCTCTTATTTGAAATCGCAGCCACCATTTTATTTGTTTTGAATGAAAAGGTTTTCGTTTGATTTTGATTTGAATGCCTGGAAGTAGAAATCTTGATTCTTTTTTTCCTTTTTTTCCCTGAATACGCATGTTAAAATAAAAGTGACGCGTTCTAAAATTTTGCCAAGTGTTTGAAACAATGAAACGTGTAGTTTGTCTTGGGAGATAGTGTTATATTAAATACACAAATATATATATAAATATATATATATATATATTAAATTCAAATTTAAATTCAAATAGTTCAATTTCACGACTCAAAATCTCGATCTCCAATCGAGACATGCCGCTAGGCCTTCATAAGGTTATACTCCTATTTCGAACGCAATGGAAAAGATTCCGATTCCAAATTCAATCGTATGAAGAAGATAACTTTTTGGACCCAGTTATAAAATTATATTTCGATATAATTTTTAGCGTGTTTGCTTACCGCACGATCACACGACAACTCCGAATGCTACGGAAATTGAAATCCGATAATAATACAATATTACGGATCCAATGGAACTGGTTTCGTCGAATTTCGAAACTGTGCCTCGGAAGCTATTTTTAAATATCGATTTAAACAATATAATTTCAAAAATGAATAATTCACTTTCAAATTTAATTCTAAAGCTTCCATTATCCTCGGTATCATCAATATGAATTTTCTAAGCCCTTAAAATATTTTTAACAAGCCTAAAACTCAAGATTTAATATTTTACCCAGGTTTCAATAATTAAATTTAATAGTTAAAATGCTAAATTCATTCTGATATTTGAAATTCAAGTTAAACTAACATTCAAATATTTAAAATCAATTAAATATTTCAATATCAAGTGTCAAAAATTCTGGGTCGTCACAATTAGTATTCCTGCATCATGTTTTCTTTTGCATTATTTGTTTATCACTGATGTACATATAACTCTTATAAATTTTGTATAGATTATAGTCAACTGTATGGTATAAACAGCTTCATGAATTGTTTATTTGATTATTGTATTTTACTGTTCCGCTGTGAGATTCTGTGTTGTTTTATTCTTCTTTTCTTATTTTTCTTAATTAACCCCATTGATTATCTATGTTCTAGATTGTTTAAGTCGAACATGTGTGGATTATTGTCGATTTAAAGCTTTCAAATTGTGGGTCGTCATACATCGGCGAATATTTTTTTAAATAGAGTGACATAAACAACACTTTAAATTTTTTGATAATTGGGTTCTAGTCCCTATGTCGTCATATACTAAAAGGTTTCCATGCTATGATACTAAATGAGGGATCCTAATATACTTATGTGGAATGGATCTTGAGGCTATTATTGCACTAAAGGGGTGAATAATGTTAATTAATTATTTAAAAAGTTAATTTGTGAAATTAAACTTTATGCACTCAGCTCAATAAATGTAACACTCATAATTTTGGTTGCATCTTATTTGAGTTATTTAGTTAGAAAATAATTTTATAAATAATATGGGAGAAAATAAATATATGATTTAAATTTCAAGCTTTGGACAGAGAAATGTTGCAGGAGGAAAGGCTTTAGATACATATGAGGGAAATAAGGATGACACATATAATTTATTTCCCTTAACACCCACTATCCCCTTTCACATTAATTTGGCCCTCATAAACAAAGAAATGAGAAACAAAACACAAAGACTGGAAAAAGTTCATTAAAAATTTATTCAACAAAGAAGAAGAAAACGAGGAAAGCTTAAGGGAAGAAGCAAAACAATTATCTTCACACAAGATAAAATTAAAGTCAGTAATATTACAATCTCTCTATTGTATGCTGTTTAGTTTTAGATTTGGAATAAAATAAGAAATGATTTGTTGATGTTTATCAAGCCTAGGGTTTAGGTAATCATTTGATGGTGTTATGGTTGTCATTGAATACTTTTATGAAATTTTATTAAGGGATTTTGGTATGAAAACTATGTTTTTGATTTTCAAATGCTTTGACTTTTTTATATAATGTTTGGAATTATATTTTGGAGTTGTTTTTTTTATTTCCTAATTTTCCAAATTATTACGAATTTAATATGGATTTCCTAAGTGAGAAAATGGAGAGTTTAGATTTTAATTAGTTAAAATATGACAATCAATAATTTTTCTTTGAGATTTTATATGATGTTGAAGAGGAAAATTTAGATTTTTTGGGAATTTTTTGGATTTTTCCTATGTAAATAAGATTTGATATAAACTGTTTTATGAAGAGGGTTTTAATTACAAAAAGGAAATTAGTGACATAATTATTAAAATATTAACATTTTGGGTAAGAAAAGAATTTTTCCCTATGTTTTGTTGCAAATTTTCTGAAAAGATTTTGATTAACCAATGAGAATTTTATAAAGAAATTTGTTTGATAAGAAGTTATAAATTTTAAAATAATAAATAAGTTTTGTAGACATTTATAGAAATGCCATTATCAACTTGCGATAGGTAATATTTTATCAATTTGAGATAGCTATGTTCAATCAACCTGCAGTAGTAGTATATTTTGTAGAAACTGTAATAGCCATCATTTTATCTACTTGTAATAGTTATATTTTTTCAATCTATGATGACAGAATATTTTGGCAACTTGCAATATCTATCATTTTATCAACCTATGACAGTTATGTTTTGTTAATATGTGATAGTAGTATATTTTACCAACTTGCAATAGCTGCTACTTTATCTACTTGTGATAGCTATGTTTTATCAACCAGTAATAATAGTATATTTTACCAACTTGCAACAGCTATCACTTTATCACTTGCAATAGCTATGTTTTAATCAATTTGAGATAGCTATGTTTTATCAACTTGCGATAGCTATGGGTGTTTCAACTTGCGGTAGCTACTTGTTTTCAACTTTTGATAGCTTTATTTTGGTTGATATGCGATAGCCTGTGATGTTGACATTGATGGTTTGAAAACTAAAGTGTAATAGCATATATTGTCAATGTGTGATAGCATAAGTTTTTGAAAAAAAAGATAGCTTATTTCATCACACTTGATAGTTTTTAACTTTATGTTGGGCTATGTTTCCTTAGACAAAATATACAATTCTTATTATGCATTTTGACAAGTTTTCAAAGGAAAAAAAAGATTTAGGCCCATTTTAAGAAGATTTTTTGTAAAGAGACGTACTACATTGTCACATGTAATTTTGTGTATAAAATGGATATCATATGAACATAAGTTTATGATGATAGGTCAAATTTTCAATTTTGTATCTTGATTAATTATTATTGGATAAGCTAAATTGTTGCTTACTTATATCTTATAAGTTATCATCCAACATTATGACCTTGGGATTTGAGAATCAATGACCAATTAGGGTTGTTCCAATAGTGGTTATGGTTAGCTTTAAACTCCTCAGTGAATATACTTGCATTTAGGAGATTAGGAAGATCTTATTCTATTTGGATGCCCTAAACTGATCAAAAGACATGACTTAAGGATATTTTAAAAATCATATTTTAGGTGGAGACTAGGGTCAAGTCACGTTCTATCCTTCATCGGTTAATCCTCATTTGGTCAGGTCTACAATTCCAATTCCTAGAGTTTGTCGATATCGAGGCTAAATATTTTGGAGTTATGCATAGAAAAGAACTCTAGTAGATACGGTCACCATTTTTTCTTTTGATTGGACAGGTGCTGAGGTTTCTTACTCTTATTGTATTCTGGTTATATTATTGGCCGAGTCAGCCTGATAGGTTTTTATTTGGCCTGAGAAAACTGATATAGGTTCATAATGACCAAAGGAAAAGTATGTCATGGACCATTTTATGGGATTTGTAATTATAGGAATGTGTGACCTTCTGACCTAGTAAAGGACAGACTGTTTGTTTTGACCAATTTATGCGTGATATGTTTTATATTGATATTATGATTATGTTTTAGTCATTTTGGATACAAACATGTTATGATTGACATATAGATTATAAAAGTATTAGTCAGGGAAAACCCGTTACGTTCTTCACTAGCGTGGTCTCACTAGTTACCTATTTTTGTTTGAGATGGTATGAACACATTTCTCTTTACAAACAATAATAAACTTTAGCAAGTAGTTGTAACTTCGATACAGATTCATGCAAATTCAATACAATTATAAAAATCCAATAGCAAAATAACTTTGAAATATTTACGAAATAGAATGAGTCCAGAGAGGGAATGATTGATAAGTCAAGTATAAACTCTCTGGCACTATGTCATTTGCAAACCCTTGAAGAATTAGATTGAAAGAGTATAGGTTTGCAAAGAGAGTGAAAAATTATTTAATGGATTTTTCTCATGAAGTATAGAAGTGAAAGAGTAAAATAAAGTGAGATAATTGTTAATATAATCTCATTTTTCCAAACATTCTATGAGGATGAAAAGATATGAATATTGGCAAAAGGATGAAGAAACATAACCATTTGTTTAAATTTGAAAAATTGACCAACAGTTTGTATGTCCATTATACGCATTTGGATATCCGACATATCCATCTATATGTCGACATATAATTTCAAGTTTGTCGATATATCTCTCTATATGTCAACGTAATCAATAGGACTATGTCAACATACACGGTGAATTCTGGATTTCTTTTTCTAAAGTTCAAACAGAAACTTCCAATTTTTAAAACTCAAATTGCACATTTATATGAAGATGCCAAGGATTATAATAGATTTAAATGAAAGAATACTTCCAAGGATATTTTTTATATGGTCTTTACCAAAATTATAAGACACAAACTGACTCACTAGGCTCTAAAATTATCTTTTGTCATTGAAGCATTTATTTTCCATCAATCTTGAGCTATTTTACTTCTTCCATTTGCTCTAATTTGTCTATGTAATATGTATATTTATATATATATATATGTATGTATATATATTTGTGTGTGTGTATGTGTATATGTATATATATAATGAACATAAACTCAAGAGAACTTGGCAGATCGATAAACTCCTAAGGGGAATTAAGTTGGGTATGTCCGCTTCAACTCATGGGACCGATAATCCTTGGGGACAATTTTTTGCAAGAATTCTATGCAAGGTAAGGCTCGAGCCTGGGTCTATTACTAGATTTACGCACCTTTTTTCTACCGCTCCACACACACACACACATATACACACTTCTACTAATTTCTAATTTGTCTATACAATGTCTCTATAATATACCTAAAGACTACATGACTCGGAGAAAGACTCATAGTAATATTTATATTATTGTTGTCATCAAAATCAGTATCAAGGTATTAACAAATGCCTCCTTTTTTATAATGACAACCATACAAATATTTGAGAGATAAAGTATGATATTTTTATATTTGAATCCCTTTGATTCTACGCACTCCCCCTATCATTTTCCAAAGTATGTTTATGCATTTTATCCCCCTTCATCATCAACAAAAATGGGTAGAAAATGTATAGAGTTTGTCTATAGATTGTGTATGAATATATATATATATATATAAGCAATAATCACCAAAAGAATAAAAATCAATATAACATAAAACAAGAGGCAACCGACGTTGTAGATGCTAATATCCTCGTGAATTAAGTTCACGGTTCCACCCTCTTTGTATATAATGTCACTCGGTTTCTGTAGATTTTCTATCATATGCTTTGAACATTTGTTGTCCAGTATCCATTTGTCCCTCTTTATTGAATTTTTTGGCACTTGAAAAATAAGAAATATGTGTAACTATACCTTTTCTTATTTTGGATCATGGGGTTAAATTTAGGAAGCCAAACCCAGGAAGAGTTTGAATACCCTTTAAAAATGTAATCATTTGATAAATGAATTTTGTCATTAAAATCATCAATATATTTCTCCTTATTAATTATCTAACCTTCCAGGAACCTGTATTTTGATGAATCAATTTTGAGGTTTTAATTTTAGTTTCCTAGGATTTGTTTTAAACTTGGAAACCTTAACAAGTTTAATGTTTTGAGTACTATTTTTATTTGGCTTAGTCTTAGGGGTTTATCCAAGTCCATGTTTATTATTTGGGGTTCGAGACATAGATAATAAATTTTCTAAATTATATTCCTATTTGTTAAACTTAACAATAACTGTTTTCATTTTTATCAATATCATCATTACAATTGAGAATAACATTATCTAAAGATGTTATTTTATCATTCAGATCAATGATCTATAGCTTCACTGAAATATTTTCTAGTATTAAGGATTCAGATTCACTTTTCAATTAGTTAAAAGTTTCAATTTTGAATCCTTTCATCATCAAGTCCCTTTTAATGTCATCTTTTATATATTATTTTTGCTTTAATTAGCATTTCGTTAGACATCTTTAATCTATCTTTCTCTATAAAACTTTCCTTGTATTATTTTTTAAGAATCTTTTATCCCTTATACATACCATATAAAAAATTCATTATTTCTTCATTAGAATTTCATACCTGGTCATCATTAGCCATGAAGCACATGTTGGCAATCCTTAGTTTCTGTCTCACAACCACTTGATGAAGTGTCGAAATCATCCCATTTACATTGTAAGCTTGTTTCTCCTTCTTGTCGAATGTGTTGATATTCATAGAATACTTTGTTTCTTTAGTTTTGCGCAATCTCTTTTGAAATGTCTAGTTTTATTAATTCAAAACACTTAACGACATTTCTGTATATGGTATAGTTGATAGCCTTTAGAAGTTCTTTCATTTTCCTATATTTCAAAAAAAATTAAACCTGATCATGAAATCGATTTCTTCATCATCATCATCATCATCTGATTCATGATTTTCATTTATAGCAGTAAATGTCAGTGATTTTACTTATAGGGCATATGAATTCCTCCTAATTTCTCTATTTTAATAATACTAATATCATTGGCTTATTCAATGACCAAAGTTATTTAATCCCATTTACTAGTGAGTGGATTTAAGATCTTTCTAACTTTGTCTTCTTTAGAAATTGTCCTTCCTAATTATACTAGTGCATGCAAAGTATCTTGAAATCTACAATACATGTCAGATTGAATTTTGCTTCATTTAAAAAGTTGAATTGGTTAGTCCACATAGACATTTTAATTTGTTTAACTTTTCTAGTGCTTTCGTGTATGACTTATAAAGTCCTCCAAATTTAATATGCACTTTTATAAGTAGACACCTTGTTAAATTTATTTTTTTAGGCACAAAATAGAATATTCATAGCCTTTGGACTATTGAGTGGTTGTGTCTTTTGTTCATCAATCCACTGTGCATAATTTTTTTTAGGGCTCAGCAAACTCAGTTTATGCGATGTTATAAATTTCTAAATCATTAGAGTGTAAATAAATTTCATTGTACAGGAGAATATGGATAATTACTACCATTACAAAATGGTGGTTTAGTAGTGGATTATCCTGCTTCAAAAAGGTTAAAGAATGCATTATAGGTGTTACTTTGGTCTTTTGGCCCGACTATACTCAAACTAATTGAAAAGTTGGACTCAACTGTCATCAAGACCAGTAGCCTAAATAGATGATTGTGGGTGAGATCTAGCACAGACGACGATATGAAGCAGCGATAAAGCAAAACCAAGAGATAGACTCTATAGAACATTCTAATTATGGATTATAGTCTCAACTAGGCAAGGAATCAGGTGCGATCACTACCACTATACAAGGGATCGGGTTGCATCAGCATCATAGTCCAACTCAATGGAAATCGATCGATATCCCAAAATCCAAAAATCAAATATGCAAACATTTTGGTGACATGGAGCTAACATGAAGGGGAACCCATGTTAGGAGATTTCGCTGGTGATTCCTTTGGCGATTTTCAGGAAGATATTTGGTCATCTCCTCCTATAAATACATGCCTTGTGGTTCATTTTAGGGATCTTTTGTGTTATTAGTTGCTTTGTGCTTATTGTATTCATGGATTTCGATCCCCATGGGTGGACATTGGCCTAGGATGGCCTGGGCCCAGGGTCAGAAAAAAATTACAGAGAAGGAATGTGTCTCGCTTTAGCTTTCTAAATCTATCTCGCTTCCCAATTAACACCTTGCTTTAGCTTCTGTTCCCGAATTTGTCTCGCTCCAGCTCCCAAAATCTATTCCGCTTCCTAATTAGTACCTCACTCAGTCACTTAGCAACTGCAACTCGAAAAATGGGATTCGTGACTCTTAGCCCATGCTTCAATTCAAAAATCAAAACTATCTTAAAGTTCAATTCAAAACTGTGTTGTTGTTGGTCTTCATCTTGGATTCTTCTTGGAGAAAATTGCACCCTGTGCTATTGTGTTGTTGCCTGTCTTGGATTCTTCATTCTGGTTAGAATTAGAACTTAGAACTTTGAATTGGTACTTTATATCGCTGTCATGTTGGGGAAAATCGCAATATTGTATTATGCCAAAACACATAATTTGCTATCTTACTTTTGCAGAAAAGTTGAAATACGTAATTTTTTCTATATAAAAGTTGCAACAATAATTTTGCATAATTGAAAATGTCACATAAACAAGCTTATTTTAATTTTTAGAAGAGTTATGTCAGGTTTGTTAATTGGAAATGTCACATAACTTTGAATTGGTACTTTATATCTCTAAGCCTATTGTCATATACGTATAAGAGTTTAACATAAAAGTTGAAACGCATAATTTTGTAGAAGAGACATACTTGAATACTTAAATAATTGCTACCTTACTTTACTTTTTTCTTTTGGATGGAAGTAACTATTCACTCATTTTAATGTCAGTATTCACTTAACTATAAAGTACAATAGTTGTTGGATTTCACTCATTTCCTGTTACTACAGCATACGCTGAAAGCTCATTTTAGGGTATAAAGCATATCAAAATGACAATTCGTAATGCTATGAGGGATGAATTTCTTGCCGATTGCATGAGTCTTTATTTGGAGCGTGATTTCACTTAGAAGATTGATTTAGATTCTATAGTTAAGGAATTTGATTCTGTAAAGACCTGTCGAGTACAATTAAGCTAAATGTTTTGCACTAAAACGTGAATTGTGATAGTGATGTTTTCTATTAATTATTTTTCCCTTTTCATTTGCATTTTATAGTAATAATATTGATAACACTATAAAAAATTGTAAAAAAATTAACATTTAAAAATCAGCATACCCCTTTTCTAATTCCTAGATTCGCCCTTACCGATCCCTCTTGTACTCAGAATTCAAAGTCATTAATAAAGCAATTTCATCAAAATGGACGACGCTGAACCACTATAAATCCTTGCATTTGTTTTTGCTTATTTTATGTTGGTTAATTACTTGTTTCCTCTATTTTTATTTAGATTTCTCTACACAAACTCTATTAGGTGTTTGTGACCAATTTTAGCACAAACAATAGGTGTTATTATCCATTTAAAATTATCAAAACTCAGATTTTGAATTTTTTTGAAAATAAATGCTCCAACACAAATTGAAAAGCCATTATGCTCTAATGCTAAATGTGAGATCCTAATACTTATGCGAAATGGATCTTAATTTTATCGTTAAACCAAAAAAGGTAAATAATGTTTATCAATTATTGAAAAGGTTAATTTGTTAAATTTAATTTTATCAACTCAAATCAGTAAACAAATCACAAACAAAGAAGATGAACATAGAGTAAATATAAATTAAAGAAAAATTAAGAGTAGTAAATTAAATGACACTAGAAATTTTTATACCAGTTTGGATTTCCAATCTTACATCCAGCCTTATAACCCATGCAGAGTTTCTACTGTATCAACTCCCTTTCCATAGGTGGCAAGTACACTTTTACAATCTTGCAATTCCACGGTGGTAATCTACACCCCATCTCACGACCTTCCTAAGGTGGAAAGAACACCTTTCTGTTTACCGTTAATAATAGACTATGGAAAGTAGTCGTATCTTTAATATTGATTCTTGCAGATTTAGTATAATGATCCTATAGAACTCCAATAGCAATATGACTTTGAAATCTTTGATGAATAAGATGAAATTAAAGAGAGAATGATTCGAAATTAAGTGCTAACTCACAAATATTGTGTGGTTTGAAAATCCTTAAATAAATAAAGTGAAAAGTATAGATGCGTAAATAGAGCGGAAGAATATTCAATGGAATTTTTCATATAAAGTATAGAAGTGAAAAAGTAAGTGAAGTGAGAATTGTAATTAAAATCTCGTTTTCCATAGCCTTTATAAACTTCAAATAGAAACTTCCACTTTTTAAACTCAAATTATATGTTCATATGAATATGTTAAGAACTAAAATAGAGTTACATGGTAGAAGAATTTCAAGAATATTTACTATGGCGGCTCTAACGAAATTCTAAGACTCAAACTGCCTCACTAAGCTCTTCAAATATCTTATGTTGAAGCGCTTGTATTCCATGCGCCTTGAGACGCTTTAGTTCTTCCATTTGCTCTGATTTATCTTCATATGTGTGTGTGTGTTCTTCCTTTGATTTCTAGTTTATTTCTGTAGAATATCTCCATAAAATATGTAAAAGATTGCATAACTTGGAGAAACATTAATAGTAATATTTATATGGTTGTTTCCATCAAAATAAATACTCAAGTTATTAACATATACTGCACATTATAACTAATAACAACCAATTACTAACAAAAGTAAGCCTTTTACCATCCAAGCACCTCTTAACAACTCATCATGCTCACAAAATTCCATAGAAAATTATTAGACCCTTTTCAGTGACTCCCCCTAAATAAAGGACTATCATCGTTGCTCGTCATCTATGGTTATGGCCTATAAGTTTGAAATAACTCATTTAGGAAGATTCCAAACTCTTATACATAGAATCAAAATATATTTCAAATGTTGAAATTTTCAAATAACTCCAGAGTGGTCTCCATAGTAGGAAGTTTATTCCAAAAATTTACAACGCACAATTATAAATATTGCCTTTTACTTCAAACATATCCTATTATGCATTCTAAAAATAGGTTATTCACATTTTATGAGCATAAGTGAATGTGGGCTTAGCATTAACCAATCATCTTCACATACTTATGCTTAGATCAAACAAGTCATGCAACATCTCAAATCAAAACACTTTACATTTGTATACTAAAAAATACCTTAACATTCATATATATAAAACATTTTAAGCTGTTTAAATATACTACTCATTAAATACCTTTCAAAATGAAGAATAAATTTCTTCCTAATTTTTTCTTCCTATCCAAAACCCTTCTTAGATATATTAAAATATTTTGGACACCAAAGTACTTTTTACATTACTCATTTTTTCAATATCTGAAAATTATTTAATTTTTGTAAAAACGTGACATCTTCTTTTAACTTTAGTTTTTATATAATCAATCCCAAAATCACATTAAACAAAAGTTTTTCCTTACAAACATAACTTTTCGAAAAACACAAATCATCTAAAAGGGATTAACGGTTTAAAAACTAGGATTAAGACAATTAAATATTCCAAAGAAGAAATTAAAACAGAGGTATACTTATGCAAAAGAAAATATTTTTTGCCTCTAGAAAACTTCAAAATACCAAAAAGTGATTATGAAAAAAGTTTTTCATTACAGAAACACCTTTCAAATCAAAGAAAGATCGCTAAATAAGATCAACAAATCAAAAGTCAGGAATGTTTTAGTCAGCCTAAAAATACGAAAAATTCTGAAACCCTTCCAACCAAATTTTTACATTAATTCAAATCATATTTTTTTTACTTTAAAAACCATGCAATTAACAAAACCAGTTGACAAGAGTTCGAATGTTGCGACATAATCCCCTTTTCTATACCTAAAGTATGTGTCGTAGGGTCGATGCATACTTTCTTAGTATGCTATAGATGGTGAATCCATAAATTGATATCTAGTTTACCTAAGTGTTCAAACCCCGCTTTGTCAAATTTGTTTACTTTTAAATCCACTTTTCGAAAAATATAAGCTACAACATTCCAAATCCTTGATAAAAAGTTATGCACATAAAATAAAATTAGGTTTTCTCATTCTTTAATTCAAATATTTTATCTTACAAAAAGTTTCATTTCAAATTTTTTTCAAAAACCCTAACTTTATTTATTATTTAACTCATAAATTTATTTTTCTCCATAACTTATTTTGCATCCAAATATTTACATCTCTAAAGCACATTTCATAATAAATCATATTTAGACATCAAAATAACGAATGCAATAAGATATGTAATTTCATTGGAAAATCCTTTTCGTATTAAATCACAATAATTGGAGATGATCACTAAGGAAAGTGTTCAAATTTGGAAATTATTGGATCAAGCAGGTTATATAGTGGGTAATAAGGGTAGTTTACAAAAAATCATTTATCCTATTTTGAAAAAGAATATATTTGGTGTTATTACAAAAAAAATCATATTAAATCACATTGAATATTTTCTACCATTTCGATTGGATAAAAGTTCGATTTTATTTCATTTATTAATGGAATTTAGTTGATTAATAATAATAATCCTTTTTGTTGAAAATAGAACATCATATGTTCCAATGGATATAAATGTATATTATATTATGTTATATTGATAACATAAACCTAGGACTTGAGTCTAGTATATATATAATATTAGCGTGTATGCAAGCATGTATGTATATGTACTATAAATAAATATTAAGATATGCATATGCATATATATATATATATATGTGTATGTATGTATGTAGTATTGTATATGAATACAGAATACATATAAATTATTTCATTCTAATACTACACCCAAATTATGTGTATTATCTACGTAAAACCATTTATTTATAAAATTTAATTAATTAATTTGAATTCATATATTTACCCTAAGCTTTTTAACCTTTTAGAAAAGGTTAACCACATTTAATTTAAATGGGCATATTGTTTAAACAATAAACTTGAATCTAAATTAAGTCTGTATGCCACCATCTTCATAATTTGGCCACAAGAACAAAACTAAGAAAATGTATCGTATTCCCTCCAAATTATGCTTCTAAAACAATTTTACTCACTACCACAACTGCGCAAGCTAGCGCTAGGGTTATAGTCGGTCGACCCTACCATCAATTATTATCGCCACTCTAACTACTTTCCCTACCACCAGCAGTTGTCCCACCCTGCCTTTTAAAAACCTAACCATTGTAAACAAATTTTTACCTCTTTTCACCACATGATATGTTGTCTACATCCTCCAACTCACCATGATATCATTTTCCATTTCATACTACTTGTCAATCATCAACTATATAAAAGTAGCGAGTACAAACTGATGCTATGCAATATCATTATATGAAAATAGTATGTGAAACGATAATAATAAGCATAAAATACTACTATGCCATAGGAGTTAACATAAAATTCACGTAGAATGTAAAACCAGAAATAATGTTATTTTATAATTAGGTAAACTAAAAATGCTACTATGTAGTAGGATTTAAATATAAAATGCTACTAGAAAAAAACTTAAAAATTACCATAATTTTTTTGATTTAGTAAATCAAAAATGCTACTAAACCGTAGGTCTGTAGCATTTAAACATAAAATGATACTACAATAAGTTCAAAAATAATTTTGTTATAATTTAATAAATACAAAATGCTATTGTGTAGTGGCATTTAAAAATGAAATGCTACTAAAAGGTAAAATGAAAAAGTAAATGTAATTGTTGACTTTAAATTTAGCCAACTTCGGGATTATTGGTTGAGATTTGATATTAGCAAAGGTTATTTCTTATATCTTGACTTAATGTAAATAAGGAAACGGAAATGAATAACACATAAAGGGGCAAAAAATTTAGAGTGGTTCAATCTAAGTTAATCTACGTCTGTTATGAAGATTTTATTATTAATTTGCTTTTATTATAATGGCTTGGATTGCGGGAGATAATAATAAGAAAATAATTTCTTAAGATCTTGAGCTATTTAACATTTGTACAAATGCATGGTTTACTAGATTTATAGCTGCTGGATTTAGGTTGCATGGCTAAGATTACATTGCCAGACACTAGTGTTAACTCTTTGCTGTTGATAAAGGCACTTGGATGATGTATGCACTAGCTAGGATGCCTGTTGGACAGTATGGTATGGAAGAAGCTAGATGATGGTTTGTACCTAAGCATGCCTTGGTCGAGGACAAGCAACATGAAAGCAAGGATTGGTTATGCAGGGGCACTTTTCCAGGGTGGCAATGAAGTACAAACAGTGGTTACATAGTGACTCATTTGTCAAATGAACAGTGTCATATGTGCTAGCCTTTTTAGAAGAACTACACAGTCATGGCTTCTTTTTACAAGGCAATCAGGCACCTATAGCCAAAGTCTACATGTCAAGACCAAAGGCTTTAAAAAGTATGGGTAAACGAGGTAGAATATAAGCAAACGACCTTGTTGGTAGTTGGATATTATCTAGGCCATTCGACTGTTGCGAATCATTTTGCATATTGGGCTGCTATCTATTGCCTTCACCCAATGATGGCCCCCTTGGACTTTGATTGATTTTGGCGTACTTTAGAGTCAATTAGGCTGCTTTGATGTGGAAACAAGTCTCTCGACCCAAGTGTAAGCTTCATGAAATGGACGAGTTAAAGCACTAGCTTCTGAAACATACAGGCCAAGTTCAAGCCAAGATGCTAGCTATTGGAAGCATGTAGGATGGTAGAATTATATAGGCCGACCCATTCTACATTTGCGAGAAAATCAAGCAAAGTTTTTGCCCCTAAGTTCGCACCTATAAGCAGGGCAAACTTGTCACTTGTGCATTTAAAGCTTCTGATTCTCTATAGTATTGATGATGGTGGTTGAATCGTCCAGACATTGCTATGGCAGTTCGGTGTGATTTGGAAGAATACTTGATGAAACCTAGATAATCCAAATCGATTTTTGCTTATTTGCTTCAACGGTTGAAATTGACAATTATTATCTGCATATACTCTTCTCCCTTTTCTCTTCACCCTTTATCGAGCGTAGCAAATTTTTTCCATTTAGAAAGAAAAAGGAAAAGCATTCGACTTCTTTGTCTTAACTCAACTATTACAATCTTCGATCATCATCAGTGAGTAATTTTTTTTATTTTGGTTATGCTTTGTTTTTATTTGAATGTTTTGCCGAGCCATGATTTGTGGTTGAATGTCAAGTAGTTCTCTGGTCCGAATAGCAACTTGTTTGTCACTATTTTTTATTTCTTTTTATATGTTTCTTTTGCATTGTTGATCTAAACATCACCGTCACACTGATGAACTTTCACTGAACACGACATGCAATGATTATTGTTGTGAAATCAATGTCGATTGATCAACGTTGAACACTTTCTCAATCGCTTGAAAAACTTATACAAGCATCAATATTCCAAAACTACACCTTATTAGAGTAGGAAGATGGACATTAGTTCTCGACCCCAACTATGGTTTAAGCTAAGAACTAGTAATGAGCTCGAACGACCCGACCCATTAGGAATTAGGGTAACGGTGAATGGGTTTGAGTCAGACCATTTTCTTGCCGTTAGCCAAATAATTTCCAAGTCAATCGAAGTGGTTTGGCAATGAGGTTATTTGCTGATTGCATATAATTGATGTAGCATTTACCATCGGTAGGTCTTCGGTTTGGGACCGTCGATAGTCCGGGAGGATGTAGTTGATCTTGCACTATGGCTTATTACAGTTGTAAGGGCATAAAGCCTATTTTTCATTTTAATGCTAATAGAGCCAACCTACCAATAGCAGGCCACTTTACATGGTCGTTGGCATAAATGTAGAGCGAGGTTACGCTTTCCCATCATCCCCTCTTCATCCAAATTCCTGAACGCCTATAACATAGCGCTCGCTTAACTCTCTCCAAATAGTTACAGCCTCTAGGCTAGGTTATTCGTTATTTGCTATGATCTGGGTATCTAAGAGTAAGATACATTCCTCGCTAGGTTAATTTTTAGGTTGTACATATAGGTAAAGCTCCATGTCGGCAATTACTAGCATCTTCTAGGGATTAATAAGCCATCCTTCTCCCACGGGTGACGGGCTATCAAGATCACTTTTGATTTTCAAGACTATAATTGTGAACCTTGATCTCATGACATGGGCCTTTAATGTCCCAAGTATGCATCATTTTGAAAAAAAATCTTTAACATTAACTTGATGGTTTTTTTCACTACCTCAACCTGCACCTTCGCTTGTGGATAGCGACCGAGGAGAAGCACTTCTTGATCCCATTCCTCTTGAGGAAACCTTGGAATATCCCAATTTTGAACCATGTGTAATTATTTTGTTCGAGATTCCAGAGCGGTAAACGATGTTCTTGATTACATAATTCTAGATTTTTGGAATGGTGGCCCATATGAGGAGCTATGCCTCAATGCACTTGGTGAAATAATCGATGGTGACGATAGCGTGATTGTATCTTCTTTTAGAATTGGGGAGCTTTTCGATTTGGTCAATACCCAATTGTCGAACGACCTAGGGATGTCCTGAGGTTAGCAAATTTGGGAAGCTTTGGGGATCTTAGTGAACTGCTTACGTCGCCTGCACTTCTTGACATAGTCCATCGCATTTTGATTATGAGTGGCTAATAATAACCTCAGCAAGAAGCTTTTTTTGCTAGGTCTTAACTCCAATGTGATCTTCTTAGAAGCCTTCATGCAATTCTTCTAGTATTTGGTTGGCTTCTTCATTTATTATGCAATGCTAAACGGGAATAGCGTACCCCTATCGGTATAGCTTCCCATCCTTGACTCTATACTTGAGTGCTCGATAAAGAACATTCCAAACTTCATTCCCATTCGTAGGCTTCCTGCATGGTATTATAGTAGCAGGGTTATCCAGGTATTGGTTTGGGCTTCACCAATTTCTATGTGTTGCCTTGACTCATAATCGTTGGAGGTCTGCACCTTTAATGGGGTTTGAGGGATACTTTCTTTAGGGTCTTTTGCTACCTTTGCCAGCTGGTAGACCTTGGCATTCTTATCATGCAGAACTTAATCCAGTTTGGAATCTTGGAATATATAGATGAGATTTTTAGCTTCCATAACATAAAAGGCCAACATCTTGCTCTTAACCTGGAATCACTTGCCGGTCTGGTTGATGACCAGTAATGAAACACAGAACAAGGTAGAATCCATTCATAATTCTTTAGCCCTCCTAAGATTGGTTAGGGTGGCTTCATACTCGGATTCACTATTGGTGGCTTTGATGCTAAGAAAGATGGCAAAGCATAGTTCCTTTCCTTTAGGAGCAACTAGGACCTTGTTGTACACAACTTATTTCCCATTTGATACAACTGCCATACTTGACGACTGGTGATTGTTTCTTCTTCACTATTGTCTGGGCTCTAACGCTATGCTATGAAATCAGCCATAGCTTGGCATTTAACAGAAGTGTAGTGTGGAAGGTAATGTGGTGTTGCCTGAGTTCCACGGACCGCTTCCAGAGTCGGTTTCAACAGCTCATTGTTTAGGACCTTTATTAGGTGAGCTTAGAAATAAGGCCGAAGATGTCGAGCCATTTTCAGAACATAGAAAGCTAATATTTCCAACCTTATGTATCTTATTTATAGGACCAACAACCTCTTGCTTAATAATATATCGACCATTGAATATTTTTTTCATTTCAAACTAGGGGGCTGATTGAATAGTCACTAACTGTAAGGTAAAATATAGGTTTCCTCAACTTCAAGCTCGAAAAGTATGAGGGTACAGTAAGTTTTTACTCTAGGTCTTTAAATCCCTTAATGCATTTTTAATTCTAGATGAATGACTTTCCTTTCTTGACGAGGTCAAAGAAGGGGACGCACTGATTTATTACCTTCAACGCAAAAGTCAATAAATGTATTGATCATACCATTCAGGCTTTGCACTTATTTGACTGTGCGAGGGATCTACATATCTTGGATTTCCTTAATCTTGTCGAGGTTAACCACCATCATTTTGGCACTGATCATGAATCCTAGGAACGTCCTAGATCGATGGTGAAGGAACACTTCATGGGGCTGAGTTTTATATTGTACTGTAGAGGATATTGAAATTGTAAGTCAGGTTCTTCATGTTCCTCCGGCCTTCTTAGACTTCACCATCATATCATCTTTAGAAACTTCCATGGACCGACCGACCTGCTCAAATAACATCTTGTTAACAAGCCCCTGGTAGGTTGTGCCTGCATTATGGAGCCCGGTATTGTCATGTAGAAGTAGAGCCCTATATTTTTTATGAAGGAAGTATGCTCTTGGTCTAGACCATGCATAGCGATCTGGTCCTACCTAAAATAGACATCATGAACGTGAGGAACTCATCTCTGCTGGTTGCATCCACAAATTGATCGATCCGAGGTAGTGAGAAACTGTCGTTTTAGCAAGCCTTGTTAACATATAAAAAGTCGATGCATGCTCTCCAAGCTCTATTCAATTTGAACAGGTAGATTGGTAACCTCGACCGGATATTCAGTATCCTTGATAAAACCATTTTCGAGGAGCTTTTCTACCACTTATTTGAGTGTGATGTATTTTTTCGGCTTGAGTGGTCTTCATTTTTGTCGGATGGGATGAGCTACTGGGTCAATATTAAGGGCATGGAAGATGATAAAGGATTCTATGACGGTCTTGTCATGTGCCCGCAAGAGAACTCGTCTTTTCTTTTTTTAGGAAAAATAATAACTCACCCTCTACTTTCAGACTTAATTCTGTTCCAATCTTGATGACTAAGTTGGGATCGAATTTGTCAAGTGATACTACTTTAAGGGGACCTACTAATCTGCCGTGTGACAACTAGGAATTTCTGGATATTTGAAATTAAAGTATTTAATTGATTTTAAATAAAACTTTAATTTCAAATATCACTGTTTATTTGACAATTAAATTATTGAATTTAATAATTGAAAATTGGTTAAAATAGTGAATCTTGGTTTTAAGCTTGTTAAAAATATTTCCAGGGCTTGGAAAATTTATATTTATAATATCGGAGATAACAGAAGTTTTAAATTTGAATTTGAAAGTGTTTTGTTCAGTTTTAAAAATATATAGTTTAAACTGAATTTAAAAATAGCCCTCTGAGGCACAGTCTCAGAATTCAACGAAAGCAGTTCTATTGGATCTATAATATTGTATTCTTATTGGATTCAATTTTTGTAGTGTTTGGAGTTGTCGTGTAATCGTACGATAGGTAAACGTGTTGAAATCTATATCGAAATTTAATATAATAACAAGGTCCAAAAAGCTATCTTCTCCATATGATTGAATTAGGACTCGAAATCTTTTCCATTACGCTTGGAATAGGAGTATAACCTTATGAACGCCTAGCGGCACGTCTCGATAGGGGTTCGGAATTTTAGAGTGTGTAAATCGCGACGATTTGAATTTGAATTTAAATCAAATATATATTCACATACAATACAAAAATTTAACACGCTTCCTCCCTTAGAACACGTGTCTCCTGCATTTTTAAATCGCATACAAATGTCCACTTCATTTCTTAAAAAAATAAACGTGAAAGAAAAATAAAAATAAACGGTTGCTTTGAAATATCTTAATGGCCGAGATTCAAATGGAAACCAGAAATAGAAATCGAATTCAAAGAAAATAATGGCTGCCCCTTCTTTTTTTCAGATCAAAATCAAAGCTGAGTTTTTTTCTTTTTTTTTCTTCATTCGACTGAAGCGAACACTGTGATTTACTTCCTCCAGTTCGAAATTCATTGTTTCCTTAGGCTTCGATCGTGGTCAGTTGGGAGGCACGACGACCGTGGTTGGGATTGAGTTTGAAGCCGTTCAAACTAGGGTTCGAGTAGCTCTGGAATTGGTAAAAGGGAGGGTCCTTAGGACTTGCGATGAAAGCAGTCGTGAGATTTGGTTGATAGGGTAGAGGAGTAAAGCAGCCGCATCGAGAGCTGATAGGGTTTGCGTTGCAATGGGTTTCGGCGAGGCATAGGTGGTCTGGGGTCGAAGTCGAGGAGCAGTGGTAACGCGTCATCGTGAGCTTTGGGCTGTTGCGTGCCTATCGAGTTAGGTAATTTGATTTTAAACATTTTTAATTTATCTTAAGTTAAAGCATGGAATTTAGTTTGTTATAACTCATTCATCATACAATTTTACAGTAAGTAGGTTGCTATTTGTGTTACCTACTGAGAATATATATATATATATATATATATATATATATATATATATATTAAAAATGAAACATATCTTTACTGTTAGAATTTTCTTTCACTTAACCTACACACACACATATATATATTGAAATATATATATATATATATATATATATATATATAGTTAGATAAGATTTTAATCTAAGATAAGATATAAAATAAGTTATTTTCAATTTATATGTATATGTAGATGTGTGCAAGAAGGGTATAATATAAATATAAATGTATATAAACACATGCCTATTTTGATTGAAGGTAAATAAGGAAAAAATTTATATAGAAAGATTTTGAAAATATAATATAGGAATTTTTAAAATGGTAAAGTTATGTGAAATCAGGTTTTTGAAATCTATAATTTATTTTTAAATGGGAAAAATAAAATAAAATAAATATACATCTTATAACTTACAAGTTATTTTAAAAATATGTATCTAGGGTAATTGATTTAATTAATAAGATTATTTGGCTATTTAGTTACTAAAAATAATTTATAAAAAGGAAATTAGTTTAAAACCAAATTTATTAGTTAAATTAAATAAATAAATAATAATTAATTGTTCGATCAATTCAAATGATTAATAAACTATGAAATGTTATACAAGGTCCAAAATCATGAAGAAAACAAGTCGAGATGGAAATGGGTTGCAAACAACTCAAAGGTGAGTTAATCTCACCCATTTGGATTACCTTTTACATTTTAAAAGTTAAATTTAAATAATTGGTTGTTTGCTCGAATTAATAATTTTATTATCAGCTTGAATGTGATATGTTACATATATAGTGCGTGTGTGTGTGTGTATTTACATTGTAGTGATTGATTTCCCACATTATATAGCGGATGACCTTTTATACCGCGGTATCCCATCTTGAAGTGGGATTAGTATTTTAAATTATTGTGCTAACATCTATGGTTACAGAGAAACAGGTTGGAGGGATCCAACTGGATTCCTCAAATGTTGAATTTAATTTATATTCAGTAATGTGATTTACGTGATAATCTATGATGGATTATATTGATTATATTAGGAATTGAAATTATTCAATGTTATGGCTTGGTTGAATATATATTGGTATTTGAGAGAAATGAAATATATATAAAGTTTGGATTTAAAAAAAAAGAAATAAAAAAGGAAATATTTAAGTAAAATAATTATAGTGAATTCAAATAAATTAAAGGAATGAATTTGGGAAAGGAATAAAGGTTTGATTTTAAATTCTATATAATAAATTCAAGGATGGGAAAAATAGGAGTTTTGAATAAATAGGGAAAAGGTTCTATTTAAAATAAGGACTTAAACAATATTGTTTTGTAAGTAAAAAGAAATATATTTTTAAAAATTTAAGATTTTAAATGAGTTGGGAAAATAAAAGGAGAATTTGAAATAAAGTATGAAATTGATATTTTCGATTTAAATAAGAATTTAAATCATAAAAAAAGGTGTGAATATGGGATAAATGGGTTTAGAAATAAATTTGGATAAGTAAAGGAATTTATTTTAAAATGGAGTTGGTTTTGGAGAATCGATTTAAAAACCGACTAAGTGTTGGAACTGTGAATAAAGGAGAACAAGATTGTGAAATTTATAAATAGGGTTTATAAAGTGAAATATTTATCAGAGGATAATTTTACAGTATAAATTCAGGATGGGAATTTATAAGGAAAGGGTGATTTGTTTAACAATAAAAAGTGATTATTTTTAAAGATGTGGAAAGGAAAGCGTATTTCCCTGAAGGCCAAGTATATTTTCAAGAAAGATTTCCAAGTAAAAGTTTGAGGTTTTAAAGTGGTTTTAAAAGAATGTTTTAGAGAAATTTTATTATTTTAAATTGTTTTAGAATTTTAAAGTAAATATTTATTTAAATTAATTATAGTAGTAATTATTTTAAAGATTTAGCTGGTATTATGATTCAAAAGAAAACTATTAAATATTTATACCTTATAGAATAACTTTTATTTTAAAATTAGTTTGGCTTAAGTTTTTCATGAGAAGTTATTATAAGCTTCATAACTAGTATTAGAAATAAAGTGTTTTAAGTAGTTTTTATTTTAAATGTTTTAAAAGTATATATTTTTGGACAAATGATTTAAATTATTTTAAAATCTAAAGTATTAGACTTGGTGATTTTCAGTGGAAATAAACAATATTTGGAAATTTATTCCACGAGAGAAAGGTGATTTGAAAACTATTTTCAAAAGGGTTGAAGTATAGAAAAATTTATATCTTGCGAAGATATTTTGAAATAAATTATTTGAAAAATTATTTAAATCTAATGGTTGTTTGTGGATTTTATTTGATTGTTAAATAACCGACTATCAATATTGGCCAATGCGTTGGTCGTTTCGAAAAGACCGGGATCGGGATTAATTTCCCGAAAACCACTTCGATCCGGTTTGAACGTTTTCGTGGGGAAGATAAGAGCTTGGAGTCGAAGGTGGAGCAGTGAAGTGCAAGGGCTAATCACTACTTATCCTGAGGGTGATTCCAAAATGGATGTAGTAGGAGTAGTGCCTTTGGTTCCGTTCGAGCCCGGAACTGACTTGTATGGACGAATGCTATCAGAACATCGTCAGGAGGATGATGAGCATTCTAAGTGAACGTGTGCTAAAAGGTAACGCGTAGTCTCGACCCTCATTAACTGGGAATGGCTAAAACATGGGAGATGCACACAAGGCTAAGTGGCTAGCAACCACTTAGGGTAAGGTCATCACTGTCTAGAGGTCCCTTTTATTCGGTTTGTGTAGGCGGTTGCTGATCCCAACCATGGGGTGATCTTATTCGGACTATCCAGTAAGAGGTAGATCTGGTCTTGTGTTGCAGGGGATCAGGGTGGATCCTCTGTACGGTGATCTAGACCACGTACTGTGACGGGCTGTACCCCAGTAGCCCTGCCATTGCTTGGAATCCAAACTCCAATAAGCGCCTGTAAGCCCTGTCATTGCATGGAATCCAAACTCCAATAAGCGCCTGTACGGTTTTGGTTGTGCCCAACTATTGTTGGAACGTGAGATGCAAGCATTTTAGCTAGATTCTATTTTACTTTCTATAGACACTATTATAATATCAGACGGATTTGATAAAAATGTTTTGGTTATCGTAAGGTAAAAACCCGTCATGTTTATTTGTGACGTGTTCTTACGAAATACCTTTGATTTCAAAGGATTTTCGAAACTTTAATAATCCAATTGAGTGTGTTTCCCACTTTGGTTTTCCAGACTGACTCAGGTGTTATTTAAATATAATGCTCGGGTCTGACCGAGTATTATAGATACAGGAAAGGATGCTGTGGAGCTTAGGAGATGAGCTGGATGGAGAGACGTATCACACGTGTTTGATGTATTATCCGCTGTGTATGGTTTGATGCATAATCTGTTTCTATGGGGACTAGTTAATATAACTGTCTAGTGTTGTGTTTTGTTGATATTATGCTCTGATTATGTGATATATACAATACAGTTACAGTTTCTTTGTATAAAGTCTGTTGTTATCTATTATATGTTATTCCGCTGTGATTGTAAGATTTTGATGTTGTTTTCTATTTCTTCTTCTACCTCCTTCTTCATTAATCCTAATGGTTCCTATTTCCGTCCACTTTGAATTGAACTGTTGGAGTTTATTGTTGGCTCAAAGTGGTACGGGTTTGCAGGTTATTACAGTGGTACCAGAGCAGCAGGTTAAACGAGAACCTTGGCTTTGGTGGGGATTACTCATTAAAAGCAGAGTCTGTAGTACTCTAGAATGAGTTTGAGTGTATTAATAAATATGAGCGCGTATTTCTTAGTGAATATAAAAATTGTTTTTATATTGTGTTGACTTATCGGTTGAGTGTTTAAAGGTTTTTGGTCGACATGCGGGACTCCATGTCATCGATAAGGGTTTCTAAACTCTTAAATAAGATAAACCGACACGGTATTGTTTGAAAATTGGGTAAACGAAATAATTTTACCAAAATTATTTTTGTATATAAAAGAAATAATTTTTCATAAATTATTATAGTTATATATGATTGCTTGGTTGTTAGGAAGTGATAATATTAAATTATTATCATTGCTGTAATTAAATAAGAAATTGAAATCATAACTAAAAGCTAAGAAATAAATTCATGTACCAATGGGATCTGTAAATGTGAATTGTAAATGTGATTTATAATTTGAAATAGAATTCCAGAGAAATATTTGAAAATAAATTGAAAGAATTTGAAATTTGAAAATTTAGGAAATTTAAATTCTTTTGAATTTGAAAATGGTTTTCAAAGGTTTTAGGGAAATAATAATAATAATATTTTGAAAATATTTTTGAATAGGATTTTAAATTTGGTGAGATTTGAAATTTAAAAATATTGGGAAGGGTTTTTGGAAAGAATAGAACCACTTAACTCACTTCGGTCGCTGGAAAATAATTTCAGTGATGACTACAACATTATCGATGTTCATTTTCGAGTTCCCAAGGGAGGAATTGCTGCCTGGAGATTTTGAATAGGAGTTGTTTGCAAAACTGGGTTTGGTTTTGAAATTTAAATAGATGATTAATTTACCGAAGGATTTTGGATATAATTGATTTCAAGGATGATTTTGAAATGTTGAGTAATTGTTTAAAAGACTCTGGAATCTTATTTAAAATGTTTACGGAATATAAATAAGTTTGATAAGTTATAAAAATTTGAAATTTTGTTGGAATAAGATTCAACTAGAAAAGAGTTAAATAAAAGTAAATGTGAAACCCAAAAAAGTTGGAAGGTAAGCTAATTAACTGAAGTGAATTAAAAGAAGTTAGCAAATATAATTAAATTTGGAAAACTTATAGAAGTTTAAAACTTAAATTGGATCGGAGTGTAATTAAATAAAGTTAATTAAAAGTGAATTCAAAGAAAAGTCTAAGGAGACTAAGTGAAATGGTTACTTAAATAAAAAGTCATAAGTTGGAAATAAAATTGTGGATAGGGAAATGAACTTGCATTTGTAAGTAAATAGGATGGAAACTGAATATGGGAATTTAATTTGAATTGTAAAATGGGAAATTAGTCAAGTTGGACTAAAAATAATTTAAGTTTGGAGATAAAACCCATTTAGATTTAAAATTAATTAGTAAGTGGAACTAATTGAAGAACGATTAGTTAAGTATGGTTTGGGATAAGGTGAATATAATTCAATATTTAAAAAATGGAAGGAAAAATTGAATTCAAAATGGAATTGGAACGTAAGTTAAATGGAAAGATATAAAGGCTTAAGAGGTGAAGCGAAAATTAAAATAAGGAAGTTGTATAAAATATTTATATTAAACTTAAGAAATGGATGGGGGAATTATTAAGTAAAATTTGGTATTTGAAATATACTAAGTTAGTATTTGAATGAAGATTAATAAAAGTGGTGAATAGGGAAATTATGAATAAGTGAATAGAAACCAAAATAAGTGTGAATAAAAAGAGAATTGATATAGCAAGTAATCAATTAGGGATAAATACATAAGATGTACGTATATTATTTTATTCGCATAGCGATTTGATCCAGATTCGAGCATAGAATTTCGAGATAGTTATATTGATCCATATTGGGATTTTTCACTCAATTTACAACGACGGACCCTGGATATGGATTTTGATTGATTCTGGAAATTCTCTATCATAGTTTGTGGCTATGCAAAGAGAATGACGGTTTTTGATCAAGAAACCAAATATAGTCCCGTACTAGGAAGTCGGGTGGACGATACTAGTTTGGAAGTGAAACTGTGTGATCGAGTAAGCGATCAAATTTGGTATTGCGTACGGATGATATATGTGCATCGTACGGGCTTGAACGAAATAAATATTGAAACTTTCGTAAAGAAATGTGCAAATGATTTTGAATGTTGTAAATGGACATTATTGCTAGTAGGATATACAGGTGTTTTAAAAGCAAAAGGAAATTGGGATTTTTGATTTCAGAAGATAAATTTGAATTGCTCGACAAAAGGTATGTATTTAAATTTTGTGTATGAAATTTAATGATTTTCTAGTCTTGCCACTTGGCTTTTGTTTTCTTTTTGAATCTGGGAGCTCATAGAGACATTTTGTAGTTGTATCGAGCTAGCCGCGCAAAGGAGACGCTGGCGAAATATTTCGGAAATTTAGGGAGTTAGAAAAGATTTTGGGAAAATTTTGATAATTTGAATTTGGTTTTAAAACTTAATTTGAATTATTGAGTAAATAATATTGTTTGGAACTTATGGATGAGTTTGGAAAGTTAGTAAGAGTGATAGTGTCTTTAATAAAAAATTGTTTTGGAAAGTTGAAACGAAAGGGTTTTGGGAAGTTAAAAACTATTTGGATTGGGAAAATAGTGAACAGGACATGGACCATTCCTCTTAACTAGTAATTTCGGGGATGAAATTCTTTTAAGGGGGGAGGAATGTGACCACCCGGAATTTCTGGATATTTGAAATTGAAATATTTAATTTATTTTAAATATTTGAAAGTTAGATTAACTTGAATTTCAAATATCAGTGTTTATTTGACAATTAAATTATTGAATTTAACAATTGGAAATTGGTTAAAATAATGAATCTTGGTTTTAAGCTTGTTAAAAGTATTTCAAGGGCTTGGAAAATATATATTTATAATACTGGAGAAAATAGAAGTTTTAAATTTGAATTTGAAAGTGTTTTGTTCAGTTTTAAAAATATATAGTTTAAATTGATTTAAAAATAGCCTTCTGAGGCACAGTCTCAGAATTCGACGAAACCAGTTCCATTGGGTCCGTAATATTGTATATTATCGGATTTTAATTTTTGTAGTGTTTGGAGTTGTCATGTAATCGTACGATAGGTAAACGCGTTGAAATCTATATCGGAATTTAATATAATAACTAGGTCCAAAAAGCAATCTTCTCCATACAATCGAATTAGGACTCGAAACCTTTTACATTGCATTCGGAATAGGGGTATAACCTTATGAATGCCTGGCGGCACATCTCAATAAGGGTTCGAAATTTTAAAGTGTGTAAATCGCGACATTTGAATTTGAATTTGAATTAAATATATATATTCACATACAATACACAAATTTAACACGTTTCCTCCCTTAGAACACGTGTCTCCTACATTTTTAGATCGCGTACAAATGTCCACTTCGTTTCTTTAAAAAAACGATGAAAGAAAAATAAAAATAAATGATTGCTTTGAAATATCTTAATGGCCGAGATTCAAATGGAAACCAGAAATAGAAATCAAATTCAAAGAAAATAATGGCCGCTCCTTTTTTAGATCAAAATCAAAGCCGAGTTTTTTTTCCTTCACTGAATGAAGCGAACACTAAGATTTACTTCCTTCAGTTCGAAATTCGTTATTTCCTTAGGCTTCGATCTTGGTCAATTAGGAGGCACGACAGCCGTGGTTGGGATTGAGTTCTAAGCCGTTCTAACTAGGGATCCAGTAGCTCTAGAATTGGTCAAAGAGGGGTGCTTAGGATTGGCGATGGAAGCGGTCGCGAGATTTGGTTGATAGGGTAGAGGAGTGACGCTACGGCATCGAAAGCTGATAGGGTTTGCATCGTAATGGGTTACGACGAGGCATGGGTGGTTTGGAGTCGAAGTCGAGGAGCAGTGGTAACACGTCGTCATGAGCTTTGGGCTGTTGCGTGCTTGTCAAGTTAAGTAATTTGATTTTAAACATCTTTAATTTAACTTAAGTTAAAGCTTGAATTTAGTTTTTTACAACTCATTCATCACATAATTTTACAGTAAGTAGGTTGCTATTTGTGTTACCTACTGAGAAATTTTATATATATATATATATATATCTTTTAAAAATGAAACTTATCTTTACTGTTAATTATTTTTCACTTAACCTACATATATATATATAGAAATATGTATATATATATATATAGTTAGATAATATTTTAATCTAAGATAAGATATAAAACAAGTTATTTTCATATTTATATATATATATATACGGTAGTATGCAAGAAGGGTATAATATAAATATAAATATATATATACACATGCCTATTTTAATTGAAGGTAAACAAGGAAAAAATATTTATAGAAAGATTTTGAAAATATAATATAGGAATTTTTAAAATGGTAAAGTTATGTGAAATCAGATTTTTGAAATCTATAATTTATTTTTAAATGCAAAAGGTAAAATAAAAAAAATATACATCTTTTAACTTACTAGTTATTTTAAAAATATGTATTTAGGGCTATTGATTTGATTAATAAGCTTATTTAGCTATTTAGTTGCTAAAAATAATTTATAAAAAGGAAATTAGTTTAAAACCAAATTTATTAGTTAAATTAAATAAATAAATAAATTTTCTATCAATTCAAATGATTAATAAACTGTGAAATGTTATACAGGGTCCAAAATCGTGAAGAAAACAAGTCAAGATGGAAATGGGTTGCAAACAAATCAAAGGTGAGTTAATCCAACTCATTAGGATTACCTTTTAAATTAAGTTAAATTTAAATTATTGGTTGTTTGCTTTAATCGATAATTTTATTATCAGCATGGATGTGATATGTTACATATAGTGTATATATATATATATATATATATGTATATATATATTGGAGTGATTGATTTCCCACATTATATAGCAGATGAGACCTTATGCGCCCCGTATAATAGAGGATGACCCTTTATATCGCGATATCTCGTCTTGAAGCGGGATTGGTATTTTAAATTATTGTGCTCACATCTGTGGATGTAGGGAAATAGGTTAGAAGGATCCAACTGAATTCCTCAAATGTTGAATTTATTTTATATTTGGTAATGTGATTTACATGATAATCTGTGATGGATTATATTGATTATATTGGGAATTGAAATTATTGAATGTCATGGCTTGGTTGAGTATATATTGGTATTTGAGAAAAATGAAATATATATAAAGTTTGGGTTTTAAAAAAAAAGGAAAATTTTTAAGTAAAATAATTATAGTGAATTTAAATAAATTAAAGGAATGAATTTGGGAAAGGAAGAAAGGTTTGATTTTAATCCTACATAATAAATTCAAGGATGGGAAAAATAGGAATTTTGAATAAATGGGAAAAATGATTCTATTTAAAATAAGGACTTAAACAATATTGTTTTGTAAGTACGAAGAAATATATTTTTAAAATTTTAAGATTTGAAATGAGTTGGGAAAATAAAAGGACAATTTGAAATAAACTATTAAATTGATATTTTTGATTTAAATAAGAATTTAAATCATAAAAAAGGTGTGAATATGGGATAGATGGGTTTTGAAATAAATTTGGATAAGCAAAGGAATTTATTTTAAAATGGAGTTGGTTTTGGAAAATCGATTTAAAAACCGACTAAGTGTTGGAACTATGAATAAAGGAGAATGAGATTGTGAAATTTATAAATAAGGTTTATAAAGTGAAATATTTATCAGATGATAATTTTGAGGTATAAATTCAGGATGGGAATTTATAAGGAAAGGGTGATTTATTAATAATAAAAAGTGATTTGTTTAACAATAAAAAGTGATTTATTTTTAAAGGTGTGGAAAGGAAAGCGTATTTCCCTGAAGGCTAAGTATATTTTCAAGAAAGATTTCCAAGTAAAAGTTAGAAGTTTTAAAGTGGTTTTAAAAGAATTTTTTAGAGAAATTTTACTATTTTAAATTGTTTTAGAATTTTAAAGCAAATATTTATTTAAATTATTTGTAACGACCCAGAATTTTTAGAGATTAAAATTTGAATATTTAATTTATTTTAAATATTAATAAGTGAATTTATAAGTCAAATAAATTTTTATTTGAATTATTGGATTTAATTGGATTATTAAATCGATAATTTAATATGTTAAATTATGGAAATAATTGAAAATATAGTTAAATATGATTGAAAATGATTTGTAAAATTTTATTTTATCATATGGAAGTTAGAACGATATTTTAGAACTTTTAAAATCGAATTAAAAGTTAATTTGTGAAAATTGAATATTTTAATATTTAAATCGACTAGTGAAAATAGTCAATTTTTCAACAGTCTCAGAATTGAACGAAACCAGTTCCATTGGATCCGTAATAGTTGGTTATTACCGGATTTCAATTTTCGTATCAATCGGAGTTATCGTTTGATCGTGGCAGCTCGAAACGCATCGATTTATTTTTAATTTTAAATTTGGCGAGTTAAAATAGCCATTTTTCAAAAAGTCTCGGATTTCGACGAAACCAGTTTCATCGGATCCGTAATGTGATATTATTGTAAGGTTTCAAATTTCAAGTCAATTGGATTTACCGTTTGTCTGGTACAAATTAAAACGCCTAGAAAATCGCTTAAATCGGTTTAATTCAAATTGAGCGTTTACAGCCATAACTCGCACATACTTCCGAATTAGCTTCCGAAACCTGTTCCATTGTGTCCGGAACGCGGGGTAAACCTTAGAAACGCTGGTTACGGCGCGTAAATCGAGGTTCGGAATTTCCGGATGAATAGTGTTTCGTCGGTTCCTTATAAATACCCCCATAACTCAAGAAAAAAAAAAACCAAAACCCTAACCCTAAATTCAGTAGCCGCCTCTTATTCAACCAATGGCCAGCACTTCTTCTCTTTCTCCCCTCAATTACTCCAAATCCGTCGACAATTAGCCTTAGGTTTCAACTAGAGAATGGAAGGGAACGATGAGATCTTCGATTCTATACGGTGACGATGGGTTTTCGTGCGACGTGGAGGGGTATAGGAGGCCGCGTCCTAGGGAAGTGGCACACGAAATTCTAGGAAGGAGAGGGGGCCGAGCTTCGTGTGCCTAGGGCCGAAGGTGGAGGAGGGGGAGAGCTAGGTGTTGCAACTTCTTGATCGTGGTATCGATGGATGTGGTGGCCGAAAGAATGAACCCTAGTTTTGCTAATGGGTTTGATGTGCGTCGTGCTCCTTCCTGTAGATTTTCGTGCGTGATAGGGAAGGAGAAGGGAGGGGCCTTGGATGCAGATCACACGGCCTGGAATGGTTTGAGATTTTACAATATAAATTAAGTTGTAAATTAGTTTATATAAATCGTGTACAAACTTCAAAAATGCATAACTTTTTCATACGAGGTCGAAAAAATGCAAACTCAGTTGCGTTGGAATCGTATGGACGAGCACTACGCGATGGAGTTGGTTGGAGTCGTTTGGAGTTAGTGAGAATTTTGGGTAAAATTAAACGTCCGTTTAATTTTATTCGAAATAAATCGCTAAAACGGAAAATAAAATCAAGGTGAGAACTTCTCACTCAATCGAATCGGTTTCGATTTTATTTTAAATAGTTAGATTTAAAATATTTGAATGCATGTTTGAATGTTGATTGATATCTATTGATTGTTAAAATAGACATTATACGCCGTTAGTAAGCGGATGTTATTTATTAAAAACATATACCGCGAATATTTTATAAACAGTGAAATTGGTATTATATATAATATCAATATATATATATTGGCATATGTATATATTAGAGTTGTTGATTTCCCGCATTTATTTGTTTAGCGGATGAGACCCTATTGCGCCGTTATTAAGTGGATAATATTTATTAAGAACATATACCGCGATAATTTCGTACTGGAGCGAAATTGGTATTGTGCTAATGTTTGTGGATGCAGGAAAACAGGTTGGAGGGATCCAACTGGATTCCTCAACAGTTTTTATTTGATTTCAGATATTTTGATATTTGATGGATTTTCATATTGATATATGATATCGTTGTTGTCGTGATTGACTATTTGGTGTGTAGCATCATTGGACCCAGATTTTGGGATTTTAAAATGATTTTTTTTAAGTGATTTTAGAAAGTATACGTTTTGTAAAATAATTTTGGAATTGATCCATTTTAAATAAATAAACGTTATAATTTTTAATGTTATAAAAATTATGATTTTTGTGAAATACAGTTAAAAACTGAATTTTGAGAATACGATGCTATTGAGTTTATAAAATAGTTTAATCGGGATTTTAGAAAATATTGTGAAAAGATTAAATAATTGATTTATAAAATTTGATTATTTTATAAATCAAAATGGTGAAACTATAAAGGAAATTAAAGACGTTTTAAAAGAATAGTATAAATTGATTTATATTAAGGGATTTATAAACGGATATTTATAAATTGAAATATTGACATTATAAAACGAGTTTTTATAAGTGTTTGAATGAAGTGAAAATGAATTTCATTAAGGAATGAAATTTATAGAATTATAAACGGTGAAGTTATAAATGAAATTTTATAAGCAGTAGGTTTATAAAATTTATAAAGTTATTAAAGAATATATTTTGGATAAATAATTAAATCTTATAAGTTATAAGATTTATAATTATGAAGTTTAAAAAGAACGATTTTGTAAAATAATCGTTTTATAAGTATTTAACTTATAATATGAACTTTTAGTTTATAATTGAGTTATAAACTGGAATAGGTTAATAAAAGAATTTATAAAAAGGAAGTTTTTATAAATAAATAGAAATGGAATTTATAAACGTTGTTTTATAAATTCGAAATGACTTATTTTGATAAGTAAATTATTATAACTTATGTATGGAGTTATATTCACGTTTTTAGACCGTGAATAATCCTTTGAAATAAAATGCATAGAATTGATGAAATTTGTTAACGTAGTATATTCACGTTTTTGAATAGTGAATAATACGTTAAAGAAATGTTTAGAATGTGAATGTTTTAAATAGAATTAAGACAATCTAACGATGTTTTAAAATATGTTGAGATTCGAAACCATAGATTTCAACATTTATTGTTGAAATAGACGTTTTCGAGAAATAAAAGGAAATGGTGGACTATAACACTGTTGTTATAGTAAATGATTTCCGAAAGGAAATGGTTTGAATAGTATTGGGATTTATATATCTATTTTAATTTTGAATCCCTATACTAGTGATTTTGGGTTGTTGTAACGATGTTTTACGCAACATTCGTTTTGGCCCAAATAAATATGTTTAAGTAAATGATTTCCTTAAAGAATGAAATATATACTTAATTCGATTTAAGTATATTGAATATTTTCTAAGTGTTGAAAATAAAAAGATTTGTGAATTGCTTATGTTTAATAAGTATGGAAATGTTTTCCAATATGAAATGAATATTTAGAATTTATCTTTTTGAAGATAAATTGAAAATGGATAATTGAAATCGTATATGCATGAATATTTTGGAATATAAATTCATTATGGAATTTATAAATGAAAAGTAGAATTTGTTTGAAAATAAATATTGATTTATTTTTGAAGTGTGAAAATTATATATCTTGTAAAGATATTTTGGAAAATAAATAATTTGGAAAATTATTTGGAATTTGGTGATGGGTGCATATCAATTGATAGTTCAATAACCGACTATCAATATTTACCTTTGAATGGGTATTTGATGTGATTTGATTGAATTTGAATGTCACACCTATTTTTGAATAAGCGCTCACTATTCGGGTTAACCGGGAAAGGACCATGGGGTTGTATAACTCATTCCGAATATGTGATACGTCGTTGTGAATTGCATTTGAAGATCGGTGTTGAAGACCGAGTATTTGTGAAAGCGATAGGATGACCTATCGATTGTCTCTGCACTGGGTAGCTCCTGGTATAGAGATTCCTTAAGTGATGGGAAATTCGATCGGGATTGTGAATACCCGGATTGCAAGGGCTTCGTAAGAAGTGCCTTCGATTTTGTTCGAGCCCGGAACAGACTTGTATGGATTGTATGTCTGACGTTACAAGTTGAGATATAAAGCCGATTTCTTTCAAATATATTTCTGTTGGTGGCGGAGAATTTATTCTTTTAGCTTAACACCCTTCTCTGAGACGTACGAGCTCAGAGCTTATATAGTTGAAGTTATCAGCGATATATTCCCAATTTGGTAATGTGACATGCTGAGTGTTGCTGAAATGATCATTGTGTTGATTATTGTGATAGGATCGTTTATTTGATCGTCTATCTTAGTGATCATTGTGTTGATCATTTGTTGACCCAAAGCATGGCTTTTGTATAAAGTATGTTTTTGTGGACGTGACTTCGTCGAGCCTCACACCCCGGAAATGGTCAAAACAGGAAAGATGCGGCAAGGTTATGAGGGGTAGCACCCTTTAGGGTATGTACATTTCCTTCTGGATAGAGGTGGTATCATGGTATGGAGCCCAGATATTTAACCTATGTGGTTACTACGAATTTATTACTTTGTGGTTGTTGGTTTTCGGGATCCCGTGAGAAAGGTCGTTTACGATCGGGAATGGCGTGCTCGTGTCAGTAGTTACCCAGTTAGGGGTAACCCGGCCTTGTGTTGGCAGAGTTCCGGTTTGGTTCTCGAGGATGTCTTTCCAGAGGCATTCTCATGTGGCAATGGGAAGTTCCTTGGCCTGACCATTTGTTGGAAATCCAATTCCCAATACGAAACTTGTACGGTTTTAGTTGTAGAACCTATCATTCACTTATGGTGGTCACCACTGTTTGGATGGTAGCTATAGTAGGCATAGTTCGAATTGTCTATGCTGGCTAAGATTTATATTCTACTTTCGAAATGAATTTTTCTCTACACTATGCACTAGTAATAATATCAAATGTTATTTTTAAATGCGTATCAAGCATCTTTGACTATCATAAGGAGAAATCTCCTCCGATTCTGCGTTTGCATTGTGTGTGTGTGTGTGCGGGAGGCCTTATGGTAGTCTCATTTTTAAAAGCATTGCGAATTGAATTTAAAAATATTCCTCTATTTTGATTTTAAAGATAAATAAACTGTTTTGAGTTCTCACACCAGTCACATGACTGACTTGGAGTTTATTGTTTTCCTTCCTAAACTCTGGGTGCCCAACAATTTTCACACGGGCAGTCAAGAGTAAGGTTTATCAGGATATTCTGGATATTATGGAGTTGCTGGAGGCAAGCTGGATGGCATGGCGTATTACTTATATAGTATTTCTTTTTCCGCTGTTTGTTTAATGTTGTACACTCTGATGATATGATGATATGATGTAATGTGATGTAATGTAATAACTGATATAGTTCTTTGTTTAAAGATTATTCATTTATTATTATATGTTGTTCCGCTGCGAATTGTGAGATTCTGATGTTGTTCTGTTGTTTTCTGTTCCGTTCTATTTTAAAATTTTGTTCTATTCTGATTTTCTATCTCTTCTCTATTCTCTTTTCCTTCTATTTAAAGTTTTCTTCTCTATCTTTTCCCTCTATTTTCTCTCTTCTTTCTTCTTTCTTTTTCTTAAATTCTTTTTAAAACCCATAACATTTCGGGTTTTTGGCCTTCGATTTCTCGGCAGTCGATAAAGTGAGTGTCGATGTTGAATTTTCGAAAGTCGAAAATTTTCGAAGCGTTACATTTGGTATCAGAGCTTATGGTTAAGCGACAACCATGGTTCTGTTGGGTATTACTCATTAGAGATAGAGTCAGCAGTACTCTAGAATGAGTTTGAGTGTAATAATAGCTATGAGAGCGTATTTATTAGTGAATATGAAATTGTTTTATATTGTGATGATTGGTTTGTTGAGTGGTATATAGATTCTGGTTAATACGAGTAATTAACGTTGTTGATAGGAATCTCTAAACACTTGTACAGAACAATTCGACACAATATTGTTTTAAGTTGGGTAAATGAAATAATTTTACCTTGATTATATTTTATATATAAAGAAATAATTTTTCAGAATTATTAAAGTGTATATAAGTTGATTGTTTAGTTGTTTGAATAATCTAAATAAAAGAATTATTGTATAAGCAAATGAATTATAAGAGTTAAATTATAATTAAACTGATTTACAATTGTGAAATAAAACTTATATATGTAAGAAGTGAAACTAATGGATATATATATAAATGTGAGTTGAAATAAAAAAACGAATTTAAAGTTAAATGGAAATTTACTTTAGAAATGGAAATATAACTTAAGTGATATGGAATGAAGTTGATATTAGTATCAAAGTAAATTAATAAAATTAAGTGATAAATGTGAACTTGAGTTATATAAATGAAATTCAACTTTGAAATTGAATTGAATTAATGGATTAAATGTAAATCAATTAAATGTAAATTTAAGTTGATGTGAAATATGAATTTAAGTGTTAATTCATTAAAATCTAATGATATTAGAAAGTTGAATAATTGAATGAAAATCAATTAAATTAAACCAATTGTAAGCAAAGGAATTTGGTTGTAATTAATATACATTGATTGTTATATGATTGTTAGTTGATTGTATATAATTCATTAAGTGTTAATGAAATTGATTTAATAAAATTGGAAGCTAAAGTAATTGAAATTCAATTGGAAGTTAAGTGAAACTTAAATAAAATTGAATTTGATTTGGAAGTGAACCAACTTGAATATGAATTCGTGAATGTAAACTAAGTGAAAATGAATGTTAGTAAATTCCAACATTAATGAATCAAATATGATTAAATTGAAAACCCAATTCATTGAATATTAATGAGAATATAAATGAATATTGATTTGGTTATGGATGATAGTTGGTTGATGTTTGCATTTGTTGTTTTGTTTCATTTGCTATGTTGACATATATAGTTATTATGTTACTATATGTTGTATATTGATACTATTGTCATATATGCATGTTCTCATGTTGTTTGTTGAGTGATTAGTAGGTGCGGATCGCGTTTGCTTCGCATTTGGAGCTCGCTTTTGCGCTATATTAGCCGTATATGCTTGCTAATAAAATATAAGGTACATATCTCGGATTACATATCGTACTTTTACACTTTTTTCCCTGCGGGATGCCTCATTACTTGATGAGATGTATATTTGTGATATATATACTGTCATTTTTTTTTGGATCGAGCCGCGCAAAGGAGACTATGGCGAATTTTTCCGAAAATTTAAGGCGTTAGAAAATTTTTGAGAAAATTGGAAAATTTTAAAAACTTTAACTTTTATTTGGAATTGAAAGTTAAACAATAGTAGTTGTTTTTGAAAAGATAACTAAGTATGATTTGAAAACTTAGTAAAGTTATTGTAAGAAGTTTGACTATGAATTTTGGAAAATTAATAAATTCTATAACTTTTCTTACTTGTTAATTTCGAGGACGAAATTCTTTTAAGTGGGGAAGATTGTAACGACCCAGAATTTTTAGAGATTAAAATTTGAATATTTAATTTATTTTAAATATTAATAAGTGAATTTATAAGTCAAATAAATTTTTATTTGAATTATTGGATTTAATTGGATTATTAAATCGATAATTTAATATGTTAAATTATGGAAATAATTGAAAATATAGTTAAATATGATTGAAAATGATTTGTAAAATTTTATTTTATCATATGGAAGTTAGAACGATATTTTAGAACTTTTAAAATCGAATTAAAAGTTAATTTGTGAAAATTGAATATTTTAATATTTAAATCGACTAGTGAAAATAGTCAATTTTTGAACAGTCTCAGAATTGAACGAAACCAGTTCCATTGGATCCGTAATAGTTAGTTATTACCGGATTTCAATTTTCGTATCAATCGGAGTTATCGTTTGATCGTGGCAGCTCGAAACGCATCGATTTATTTTTAATTTTAAATTTGGCGAGTTAAAATAGCCATTTTTCAAAAAGTCTCGGATTTCGAAGAAACCTATTTCATCGGATCCGTAATGTGATATTATTGTAAGGTTTCAAATTTCAAGTCAATTGGATTTACCGTTTGTCCGGTGCAAATTAAAACGCCTAGAAAATCGCTTAAATCGGTTTAATTCAAATTGAGCGTTTACAGCCATAACTCGCACATACTTCCGAATTAGCTTCCGAAACCTGTTCCATTGTGTCCAGAACGTGGGGTAAACCTTAGAAACGCTGGTTACGGCGCGTAAATCGGAGTTCGGAATTTCCGGATGAATAGTGTTTCGTCGGTTCCTTATAAATACCCCCATAACTCAAGAAAAATAAGTAATAAAAAAAACCAAAACCCTAACCCTAAATTCAGTAGCCGCCTCTTATTCAACCAATGGCCAGCACTTCTTCTCTTTCTCCCCTCAATTACTCCAAATCCGTCGACAATTAGCCTTAGGTTTCAACTAGAGAATGGAAGGGAACGATGAGATCTTCGATTCTATACGGTGACGATGGGTTTTCGTGCGACGTGGAGGGGTATAGGAGGCCGCGTCCTAGGGAAGTGGCACACGAAATTCTAGGAAGGAGAGGGGGCCGAGCTTCGTGTGCCTAGGGCCGAAGGTGGAGGAGGGGGAGAGCTAGGTGTTGCAACTTCTTGATCGTGGTATCGATGGATGTGGTGGCCGAAAGAATGAACCCTAGTTTTGCTAATGGGTTTGATGTGCGTCGTGCTCCTTCCTGTAGATTTTCGTGCGTGATAGGGAAGGAGAAGGGAGGGGCCTTGGATGCAGATCACACGGCCTGGAATGGTTTGAGATTTTACAATATAAATTAAGTTGTAAATTAGTTTATATAAATCGTGTACAAACTTCAAAAATGCATAACTTTTTCATACGAGGTCGAAAAAATGCAAACTCAGTTGCGTTGGAATCGTATGGACGAGCACTACGCGATGGAGTTGGTTGGAGTCGTTTGGAGTTAGTGAGAATTTTGGGTAAAATTAAACGTCCGTTTAATTTTATTCGAAATAAATCGCTAAAACGGAAAATAAAATCAAGGTGAGAACTTCTCACTCAATCGAATCGGTTTCGATTTTATTTTAAATAGTTAGATTTAAAATATTTGAATGCATGTTTGAATGTTGATTGATATCTATTGATTGTTAAAATAGACATTATACGCCGTTAGTAAGCGGATGTTATTTATTAAAAACATATACCGCGAATATTTTATAAACAGTGAAATTGGTATTATATATAATATCAATATATATATTGGCATATGTATATATTGGAGTTGTTGATTTCCCGCATTTATTTGTTTAGCGGATGAGACCCTATTGCGCCGTTATTAAGCGGATAATATTTATTAAGAACATATACCGCGATAATTTCGTACTGGAGCGAAATTGGTATTGTGCTAATGTTTGTGGATGCAGGAAAACAGGTTGGAGGGATCCAACTGGATTCCTCAACAGTTTTTATTTGATTTCAGATATTTTGATATTTGATGGATTTTCATATTGATATATGATATCGTTGTTGTCGTGATTGACTATTTGGTGTGTAGCATCATTGGACCCAGATTTTGGGATTTTAAAATGAATTTTTTTAAGTGATTTTAGAAAGTATACGTTTTGTAAAATAATTTTGGAATTGATCCATTTTAAATAAATAAACGTTATAATTTTTAATGTTATAAAAATTATGATTTTTGTGAAATACAGTTAAAAACTGAATTTTGAGAATACGATGCTATTGAGTTTATAAAATAGTTTAATCGGGAATTTAGAAATTATTGTGAAAAGATTAAATAATTGATTTATAAAATTTGATTATTTTATAAATCAAAATGGTGAAACTATAAAGGAAATTAAAGACGTTTTAAAAGAATAATATAAATTGATTTATATTAAGGGATTTATAAACGGATATTTATAAATTGAAATATTGACATTATAAAACGAGTTTTTATAAGTGTTTGAATGAAGTGAAAATGAATTTCATTAAGGAATGAAATTTATAGAATTATAAACGGTGAAGTTATAAATGAAATTTTATAAGCAGTAGGTTTATAAAATTTATAAAGTTATTAAAGAATATATTTTGGATAAATAATTAAATCTTATAAGTTATAAGATTTATAATTATGAAGTTTAAAAAGAACGATTTTGTAAAATAATCGTTTTATAAGTATTTAACTTATAATATGAACTTTTAGTTTATAATTGAGTTATAAACTGGAATAGGTTAATAAAAGAATTTATAAAAAGGAAGTTTTTATAAATAAATAGAAATGGAATTTATAAACGTTGTTTTATAAATTCGAAATGACTTATTTTGATAAGTAAATTATTATAACTTATGTATGGAGTTATATTCACGTTTTTAGACCGTGAATAATCCTTTGAAATAAAATGCATAGAATTGATGAAATTTGTTAACGTAGTATATTCACGTTTTTGAATAGTGAATAATACGTTAAAGAAATGTTTAGAATGTGAATGTTTTAAATAGAATTAAGACGATCTAACGATGTTTTAAAATATGTTGAGATTCGAAACCATAGATTTCAACATTTATTGTTGAAATAGACGTTTTCGAGAAATAAAAGGAAATGGTGGACTATAACACTGTTGTTATAGTAAATGATTTCCGAAAGGAAATGGTTTGAATAGTATTGGGATTTATATATCTATTTTAATTTCGAAACCCTATACAAGTGATTTTGGGTTGTTGTAACGATGTTTTACGCAACATTCGTTTTGGCCCAAATAAATATGTTTAAGTAAATGATTTCCTTAAAGAATGAAATATATACTTAATTCGATTTAAGTATATTGAATATTTTCTAAGTGTTGAAAATAAAAAGATTTGTGAATTGCTTATGTTTAATAAGTATGGAAATGTTTTCCAATATGAAATGAATATTTAGAATTTATCTTTTTGAAGATAAATTGAAAATGGATAATTGAAATCGTATATGCATGAATATTTTGGAATATAAATTCATTATGGAATTTATAAATGAAAAGTAGAATTTGTTTGAAAATAAATATTGATTTATTTTTGAAGTGTGAAAATTATATATCTTGTAAAGATATTTTGGAAAATAAATAATTTGGAAAATTATTTGGAATTTGGTGATGGGTGCATATCAATTGATAGTTCAATAACCGACTATCAATATTTACCTTTGAATGGGTATTTGATGTGATTTGATTGAATTTGAATGTCACACCTATTTTTGAATAAGCGCTCACTATTCGGGTTAACCGGGAAAGGACCATGGGGTCGTATAACTCATTCCGAATATGTGATACGTCGTTGTGAATTGCATTTGAAGATCGGTGTTGAAGACCGAGTATTTGTGAAAGCGATAGGATGACCTATCGATTGTCTCTGCACTGGGTAGCTCCTGGTATAGAGATTCCTTAAGTGATGGGAAATTCGATCGGGATTGTGAATACCCGGATTGCAAGGGCTTCGTAAGAAGTGCCTTCGGTTTTGTTCGAGCCCGGAACAGACTTGTATGGATTGTATGTCTGACGTTACAAGTTGAGATATAAAGCCGATTTCTTTCAAATATATTTCTGTTGGTGGCGGAGAATTTATTCTTTTAGCTTAACACCCTTCTCTGAGACGTACGAGCTCAGAGGTTATATAGTTGAAGTTATCAGCGATATATTCCCAATTTGGTAATGTGACATGCTGAGTGTTGCTGAAATGATAATTGTGTTGATTATTGTGATAGGATCGTTTATTTGATCGTCTATCTTAGTGATCATTGTGTTGATCATTTGTTGACCCAAAGCATGGCTTTTGTATAAAGTATGTTTTTGTGGACGTGACTTCGTCGAGCCTCACACCCCGGAAATGGTCAAAGCAGGAAAGATGCGGCAAGGTTATGAGGGGTAGCACCCTTTAGGGTATGTACATTTCCTTCTGGATAGAGGTGGTATCATGGTATGGAGCCCAGATATTTAACCTATGTGGTTACTACGAATTTATTACTTTATGGTTGTTGGTTTTCGGGATCCCGTGAGAAAGGTCGTTTACGAGCGGGAATGGCGTGCTCGTGTCAGTAGTTACCCAGTTAGGGGTAACCCGGCCTTGTGTTGGCAGAGTTCCGGTTTGGTTCTCGGGGATGTCTTTCCAGAGGCATTCTCATGTGGCAATGGGAAGTTCCTTGGCCTGACCATTTGTTGGAAATCCAATTCCCAATACGAAACTTGTACGGTTTTAGTTGTAGAACCTATCATTCACTTATGGTGGTCACCACTGTTTGGATGGTAGCTATAGTAGGCATAATTCGAAATGTCTATGCTGGCTAAGATTTATATTCTACTTTCGAAATGAATTTTTCTCTACACTATGCACTAGTAATAATATCAAATGTTATTTTTAAATGCGTATCAAGCATCTTTGACTATCATAAGGAGAAATCTCCTCCGATTCTGCGTTTGCATTGTGTGTGTGTGTGCGGGAGGCCTTATGGTAGTCTCATTTTTAAAAGCATTGCGAATTGAATTTAAAAATATTCCTCTATTTTGATTTTAAAGATAAATAAACTGTTTTGAGTTCTCACACCAGTCACATGACTGACTTGGAGTTTATTGTTTTCCTTCCTAAACTCTGGATGCCCACCAATTTTCACACGGGCAGTCAAGAGTAAGGTTTATCAGGATATTCTGGATATTCTGGAGTTGCTGGAGGCAAGCTGGATGGCATGGCGTATTACTTATATAGTATTTCTTTTTCCGCTGTTTGTTTGATGTTGTACGCTCTGATGATATGATGATATGATGTAATGTGATGTAATGTAATAACTGATATAGTTCTTTGTTTAAAGATTATTCATTTATTATTATATGTTGTTCCGCTGCGAATTGTGAGATTCTGATGTTGTTCTGTTGTTTTCTGTTCCGTTCTATTTTAAAATTTTGTTCTATTCTGATTTTCTATCTCTTTTCTATTCTCTTTTCCTTCTATTTAAAGTTTTCTTCTCTATCTTTTCCCTCTATTTTCTCTCTTCTTTCTTCTTTCTTTTTCTTAAATTCTTTTTAAAACCCATAACATTTCGGGTTTTTGGCCTTCGATTTCTCGGCAGTCGATAAAGTGAGTGTCGATGTTGAATTTTCGAAAGTCGAAAATTTTCGAAGCGTTACATTATTTATATTAGTAATTATTTTAAAGATTTATCTGGTATTATGATTCAAAAGATAATTATTAAATATTTATACCTTATAGAATAACTTTTATTTTAAAATTAGTTTGACTTAAGTTTTTCATGAGAAGTTATTATAAGCTTCATACCTAGTATTATAAATAAAGTGTTTTAAGTGGTTTTATTTTAAATGTTTTAAAGTATATATTTTTGGCTAAGTGATTTAAATTATTTTTAAAATCTAAAGTATTAGACTTGGTGATTTTCAGTGGAAATAAACAATATTTGGAAATTTATTCCGCGAGAGAAAGGTGATTTGAAAACAGTTTTCAAAAGGGTTGAAGTGTAGAAAAATTTATACCTTGCGAATATATTTTGAAATAAATAGTTTGAAAAATTATTTAAATCTGATGGTTGTTTGTGGATGTTACTGGATAGTTAAATAACCTACTATCAATATTAGCCAATGCGCTGATCGTTTCGAAGAGACCGGGATCGAAATTAATTTCCCGAAAACCACTTCGATTCGGTTTAAATGTTTTCGTGAGGAAGATAAGAGCTTGGAGTCGAAGATGGAGCAGTGAAGTGCAAGGGCTAATCACTACTAATCCTGAGGGCAATTCCAAAATGGATGCAGTAGGAGTAGTGCCTTCGGTTCCGTTCGAACCCGAAACGGACTTGTATGGACGAATGCTATCAGAACATCATTAGGAGGACGATGAGCATTTTAAGTGAATGTGTGCTAGAAAGGTAACGCATAGCCTCGAGCCTCATCAACTTAGAATGGCTAAAACAGGGGAGGTGCACACAAGGCTAAGTGGCTAGCAACCAATTAGGGTAAGGTTATCCCTGTCTAGAGGTCCCTTTTATTCGGCTGTGTGGGCGGTCGCTGATCCCAGCCATGGAGCGATCTTATTCGGACTATCCAGTAAGGGGTAGCTCTGGTCTTGTGCTATAGGGGATCAGGATGGATCCTCGGTACGGTGATCAAGACCATGTACTGCGACGGGCAGTACCTTATTAGCCCTGCCATTGTATGGAATCCAAACTCCAATAAGCGCCTATACGATTTTGATTGTGACCAACTATTGTTGGAACGTGAGATGCAAGCATTTCAGTTAGATTCTATTTTACTTTCTATAGACACTATTATAATATCAGACAGATTTGACAAAAATGTGTTGGTTATCATAAGGTGAAAACCCGGCATGTTTATTTGTGACGTGGTCTTACAAGATACCTTTGATTTCAAAGGATTTTCGAAACTTTAATAATCCAATTGAGTGTGTTTTCCCACTCTGATTTTCCAGACTGACTCGGGTGTTATTTAACTGTAATGCTTGGGTCAGACCGAGTATTATAGATACAAGAAAGGATGCTGTGGAGCTTAGGAGACGAGCAGGATGGCAAGACATATCATACGTATTTTTATTTTTCCGAACATCCAGATTTTAAATTTTCCTAAAATTCCAGCTGCCTGCGAAAAATTCCAAATCAAGTTTTACTTCATAGATCTCGCAGCTACGGAACAAATATAACGTGCTTCATTGATTTTTAAGCCTCGTAAAAATTTTATATGGATTAATGAACTTTTTGGTAAATTAAACTAATTTAACTTAAATTAAAAATAGCTTAAAAATATATATCATCAGACATGGCCTTCATCCCTGCTATACTACCCATCCATATCGCCTCGAGATCCCCTCTACGACCGTACATCGCAACCACGACCCTCCATCCCGCGGGCATCACACCCCATCAGAACTCTACAACAGCTTGTCTATGCTCGCTCAATATTCCCAACACCCCGAGCTATCGAGCTTCCCTTCCACTTCGATCAAGCCTTGCCAGTGCAATTCCCTCGCAATCGAAAACCCTGCCTACCTTACCCTCCCTCATCGTCGCGCCTTCCATCAAACAACCATCACAAACTGCGACACTCGCTTCTCCCTCTCACATTCGGGTTGACCAGGTGATGACATCGCATTCTACCAATCATCAATCCGAAGTCCTATGCCATGGTATCCCTCACGTGCTGGCGAGGGCTTGCGATTCCCTTCACCCCAGGTCGCCTCACGACCCACGTTCACCTTTCTCCTTCCCTTTTTTCGTCTCCGTCATCATTTCAATTTTCTTTATCTCGATGTCATTCTATGGAAGAAGAAGGTGGAAAACGACTTTTAATAGAGGACAGTATGATTTGAGTAAATAAGGAAGGCTTGTTTATTTTTAAATTAAGGAAGTTGGCTTCCTTAGAAAGGTTTGACTTTACCCTTTTATAATATTTATATAATTATAAAATATCCCATTTAATATAACTAAGAATCCCGAATCCCTATTGAGGCATGCCGCTAGACATTTATAATGTTATATCGCTATTCTAAACGCAATGGAAAAGGTTTTGAGTCCTAATTCGACCGTATGGAGATGATAGCTTTTTGGGCCCAATTATTATACTAAATTTTCGATATTATTTTCAACCCGTTTCTATCACGTATGACTAAACGATAATGCCAAATGCTACAAATTTGAAATACGATAATAATATAGTATTACGGATATAATGGAATTAGTTTCGTCGAATTTCGAGCCTGTGCCCTGAATTGCTATTTTAACGCGTCGTTTAAATCGATGATTTTGAAATTTTACGAAATCATTTAAAATTTTAGTTTTAAAAACTTATTAACTTAGTTCCAATTAAAATAGAATTTATATAAGTATCAAAAATCATTTCGATTACATATTCGTCTCCAATTCCATTATTTAAATGATTTTTAATTATAAACTCAACAATTAATTATATAAATTAATTCGTTATATTTGGAGCTTAAGTTTTTATTATACTATTTTTAACCGATAACTTCATATTAAAATCTCATTCACATTCCAAAACTCAACATTTAAAATGAATTAAATTTTCAAAATTAACAACCACAAATCTAAATTGTTACACTCATAAAGTAGGCTTAGAGCTGTGTAACGACCCATGAATTTCGTTAATTAAATTTGTCATATTAATAAGATTTTGGAATTAAATTTATAAAGAAATATAATTGTTATAATTTGAAATGAAGTAAATGTTAAGAATTAACCTACGAAATATTATATTGATTAAAATAGACTTAATTAAAAAGGTTGCATTGAATAAATCCTATTTATTGGAACCTAATTTATTGGTATGCAAATTTATAATAAATGAGTTATTGCGATAAATTGAAATTTGAATAGAAATCTAATGAATGACAGTAGTGAAAAGATTTTACCCGGATGTAACTGTATATGAGAAATAAAGGAAAGTATTAAATTGATTAATGTAATAAAACATTGTTACATTAATTGAATTAAATTAAGGAAATTGAATTATAATAAATGGTCATTTAACAAAACCAGTGTTCTTTGAGTAATTATAATAGTTTTTTGAAATATGTATAAACTTTAATTGGAAATCAACTGGATTTAAAATGAAATTTGGTATTACATTTATGAGTTTAATGTTTGTTTATTTTGTAAAGTAATAAATGACGTAATAAAAGAGTGAAATCTAGATAAATAAATTTAATTGAGACTTTAATTATAAATAATGGGTGAAATAATAAGATAAATGGTAACATTGATATTGTAAGAAATAAAAACCCTATTGATGTAAGAAAACCAAGACAAACATTTAAGTTATAAATGTTATAATAAATAAAAATAAAATGACCATTGTATAAGGGTTTGGCAAATGAAAATAGTAAAGGTTGTGTGTAAATACTGGAGTAAATATTATGTAGGCAACTATGATAATTTGTTGGAAATAATAAACCTTGGTGTATTGTAAGGTTACCTGTTTATTTCGTTTGTAATAAAATTTGAAATCAATTAGAGTAAGGAACCTTAATGTTATATTAATAAGAATTAACGCAATAAGTAATTAGTGCACTCTATTAATTGAAACAGATGGTAAAGTTAGAATTGATTGAAATTAGTAAATTGGGAAAGGAATTCAAAATTATGTTAACTGATGAAGAATACGTAATAAATTGTAAATTTATAAAATCAATGGCTGTTAAGTAGTTATAATATTTATAGTTGATAATAAAGGTTACTTTAGTGATTATTAATACAATAACGGAAGGCGTAAATGTAAAAATGGAATAATTAGAGTTGTAAATTTATGCGTAGTGTAGTAATCAATATAATGGAAAGTATGAACCCAAGTAAATGATTTATTTAGAATGTAAAACGCAATTTGCATGTATATTCATAGAAATGTAATAAAGTGAAAATAGGGTAGTTAGTACGAAGGAAAGATGAAAATTTGAACTTACTAATGTATAATAGGGTAAACAAAGGTTACCTTTGTTTATTAAATAATTTTTGATGAGATAAAAAGGATTTGGAGTTAAATCAAGTTTATTTATTGAAATAAATTATAATTCATTGGATTTATTGTGAATAAAATTAATTACTACAATATTTGAAATAAAGAAAATATGAGAAAAATTAATGCAATAGTTTTAAATCCAATATTTAAGTCATCTATTTAACAATAATGAACGGGATAATTACTGATGGGTTTAATTAAATAGAATTTTGGAAATTTTATTTATAATTGTTCAACTTAAGGAAATTGAGGAATTTATCAATTTTAAATCAACAGTTAAATTTTTTTAAATTAGTATAAATGTTTAAGAAATTAAAAATGACAAGAATTGTCAATTATCGAATTGAAATTTAAAATTTGATTAAATTGACTATTTTTTAATTTATTTAATTAGTGTAAAAATAGCCATTTTGGCCACTGACTCGGATTTCGACAAAACAAGTTTCATCAGATCCGTAACGGTGAATTATTATAGGATTTCAAGTTTCGTAACGATCGGACTTGTCATTTGATCATACGGACTCGAAACGCCTTGAAAATTATGAATTTGAAATCAACTGAAATCAATTTGAAAATATTGTTTTTAGCATAACTTCTTCATACGATGGAATTTAGACTTGAAACTTATCCATCGCGTTTAAAATATTTTTAAATATCTATTTTGATATATGGGTTAACCAAATTTCGTTCCGGTGTCGAAACGGGCTTTTGGGCCACTTTGGAGTTAGCGCGTATATCCAACATTATCCATCCATTCTAATTTCTGACCTACCTATATAAACCCCGTTATAAACCCTAGCAGTCACTATTCATCATCTTTATACGTTCAGAAACTTTTGTGCCCCTCTTCCTCAATGGCTGCGAACCCTAAATGCAATTGCAAATTCAAAAATCTAACGAAAATTCAAACTCCTCAGAAAAATTCAGAAAAAATACGTGTTGAAGCTCTCGAAGTGCATAATCTTTTGGTTAAATTCGTTTTTCGTTTTGGATTGTTGTTTGACCGGTAAAAATCGAAGAAGTCTCGGCCGTTCATCGCGCGTCGATGAACATCGACGGATCGACGAATCGTTTCTGGGTATTGCAGACAGGACTGAGTGAAGTTGATCTATGTAGGTTTGGTGGCGAGTTGACGGTCAGATTTGCGGAAAATTTCGACCTAGGGTTTCGTTTTTATGGTGGCGGCTGTTGATTTGTGCGTTGTTCGGCGCAAACGTGATGAGGAGAAGGTCTCTAAGGTGGTCGGCGCGGTGGAGAGGTGGCGCGACGGCCGTGGCCTCGCATAGGCGGCGTGCGATTGGGGATCGGTTGCGTGCGTTCGTGTACAGTAGCGTTTTCTTTGATGTCTCGTGCGTTCGGTTTTGGGAAGAAGGAGGTGTGTTACTTTCTACAACTTCTAAAATTTCTTATGTTTGTTAAATTGATATATGATGTGATTTAAAAATTCATTTATGGTTGTTTGGCATATTTTTATCATCATCTCGGTTAAATTCATTTATTTAAATTAAATTGCTATTTAATTTATTCATTGCATAAAAACTGCCAGTTAAACGGTTATTTAATTTATTATTGAATTAAACTGCTATTTAATACCTTTTGTTTATTTTCCGTTCTATATTGATGTTATTTTTTGAATTTGATGATGATTGCGATAAATGGTTGATGGTTGATAGTGGATGAATGGATGCTATATTTTATATTGCTATAAACTGCAAGTTATTATGCATTTTTATTTCATTCGGGATTGCGGTTTGAAATGATATATAACCGTAAAAAATTTTTAAATTGCGGATTGAAATGATAAATATCTGTATCACTTGACCATAGGATAGAAAATTTTATACAGACACCGTCGGTCTATATATATAAATATTTTGAAAATGATTTCAATGGTTTGGATGGGATATGGTTAAATAAATATTATATTTTTATATAAATATTATTTTATATATACATATATAGTTAAATTATTGAATTTAAGCTATGTATAAATTTGTTAAATAAATTAAATAAGTTGAATAATGGAGTTTGATTATTTTATATTATATGTTTAAGTACATGTTAAGATATTGAATGTATATAGAGTTTTAATGATTTAAATCAATTAAGATTAGAAGGTAAATTGGAAATTTATTTGGAATTGAGCATATTTAAGAATTAAACTCCATAAGTTGATGTAGAACTTATTAACTTGAAATGTTAAAAGGTATGATATTTATAACTGAATTTTTATTCAAGATGAATTAAATGAATATTTCTAGTATAAATAAATTGAAGGAAATATTTAGTTATAGGTAATTTGAATTTTATTTAAATGATTATGGATTTATTATGCAAATATTTCAAACTAAATAATAGGACATCTAATTGTTGAATAGAAATTTCCATCCTTAGGTTCTAATTGTTTACTACTCAGTTTGAAATATATTGAAATTGAAGTTGTTTATTGAAACTGAAAGTGGATTTAAAATTTATGGATTCAGACTTAATTTAAAGAGAATAAAATGCTAAAGTCGTGGAAATTATTTACTTTATAAAGTTATTTTAAATTCACACCATTTTATTTTGTATACTGTTGAATATCCAAACCAATTAAGTTTTAGAAGATGGTTTAAAGCTATGGATTTCGAAGTATTATGTTTTGAAGATTTATAATTCAAATGTATGGTTTCGAGATATTATAAATTTTAAAGTGGTATAGTTTTAGAAAAGGATATATTTGAAATGATATCATATTGATTTGGTCTTAAAAGGGGAAAATGATATCGTATTTATATGGTTTTGAAAAGGGATATTATATTCTGGTTTTAAAGTATAAACTATTTTGAAAAAAAGACCGCGGTGTTATAATAAAGTTTGGTTGTTGAAGAGACCGGAATCAGAAGTTGTCATACTCTCTGCCAACTCCGAAAACCACTTTAACAACCGTGTACGCGGTGGAGATTCCAGAATGAAGTAGGATGGTGGCGGCGTTTCCTTTGAGGTAAATACGTGGACCCGACTACCGTGAGTTGGCATAAGGTGGCTAAAACAGGAGCGATTCTCGGGCCAATGAGGTCATTCCTTTGATCGGACGCACTCCTTCGATATTATACTTTGACTTTTGGATTGATTCGGTGGCCACTTTTGATTTTTGATTTTGGGGGTGTTGTCCGAGGTGGGCGGTAGTAGCTGTTAGGCGTTACCACCAGCCTGGATTTGTAATTGGTATATCTACCCTGACATTGCCTAGTTGTGCCGTGTCACCTACCCTATCGCACCTTGTACGAGTTTGGTTTTCTCCCGTAGCCCATGTGGTATCCTCTGGTGGCTTCCCGATCAGGAGGGACTATGATATTGGATGGACTACTGGGACTATTTGTGTTAAGGGGAATATTGGGTCACTCCTTAACGCTATTTAAAAGTAAGTTTATTTTACAATTAGACACTATTATAATAGCGAAATATACTACATAGTAAATAGTTTAAAGGATCCTTAGGAGATGTAAATCCTGGCATCTCTTGAGTTGCTGCACTCATATTTATTTCTGTTGATTTAACACACATAAGATATTTTAGTTCTGACTCGAGTGTTTTGTCTTTTCAATTCGCACGGGTCAGTCCGAGTGTTTCAGGATTTGAAGACCTTACTTCTGGAGGACGAAGATGAAGATTTTATTACTATTATCTTCTATATTATTCCACTACACCATTTTATTCAGCTGCATTGTTATTATCCTTTGGTATGTGAACTCTGATATTTATTGTATAAAGAAAAATCAAATGTTTTGTAAAACAGTTTTATGAACAGTATATTGATGATTATATTTTATCATCCCGCTGCAAGATTCTGTTTTGTTTTTTCTTCTCTGCTTTTCTTATTTACCCCATAACAATCCGCCCTTTTGTAGGTCTTAAGTCTGACGTGTGTGGTTATCATCGATTTAAAGCGTACGAAAAGGCGGGACGTTACAAACTGTCAGACTCTCATCTGGTTATTGATGAGATGATATAGGCATATACTTATTCACCTACATGAGCTCATCGAGCATACGGTTGAGAGCCGATCAGATCATTTGATGGGACCAAAGCGTAAATAGTTATTTATGATACTGAGAGCATATAAGACTTAAAGTCCAGATGACTATTTACATTACCGAGAGCTAGTAGACTATAAAGGGTTTGATAGGCCATATGATTATTCATGAGGCCGGGAGCTAAGTTAATTAACAAGGAGACTAAAAGTCCAGATGATTATTAGTGTGATTATAGATCACTAAGATTATTCATGAGACTACATGTCCATGAAGTAGTATGACCCTGTGCACGTCATTATACAACTATCGAGGATAACTAGATATGTTGAGAGCAAGAAAATGAACCATGTTCTTATTTTTATATTGTTGTCTAAGAGATGACCTAGGTTAAGGAGAGCATGCCATATTTGTGTTTTATTAATGTATTGTTTGGATGATTGGTGTTACTACCAAAATCAACTCAATCCCGTTGAAGCCCAAAAGATGGCAAAGTGAAGTGCAATGAAGAATAATAGTGATAACAAGGCCTTTCAAGAAAATCAAAGGGATGCTTCTACAGGTGTTAAATGATTTATAGGATTCCCATGTGGTCGAAAGGGACATCAGAAGACTGTCCTCTACGATAGTCAAAGCCTAATGCCTTTTACAAGAGATGACTACTTAAACTAAAGCTACCTTTAGCAAGTTTCCTCAACATAGAACGCCTTCCGCAACCATCAAATTATATGCTTCCAAAGCAGTTGACCCTTCTGCAGGGGTCAAATCATTTGCTAACGTAATTCCATGCTCAGTAAATGCTTACGCAACTATAGAGTAAAGGCTTTTGAAAGCATCATTCCTTCCGCAAGCATTTGTACCTTCCGCATATGTTGGAACACCCTTTCGCATTCACCCAACACGTCTACAGCAATGTAGGTCCTCTTCCATACCTTCTGACGGCGTCGAAGGCCTTCAAGTCCTAAACAAAAGCGGCATTAAAAAGGCACTTTGGAGTCAACAACAAAAAAAAGGTTACGAAAGGAACGCGAAAGGCTCTAACCGGCACGTAAAAATAAGACCTTAGGGGTGCTATTCTAGGGATCGATTTTTTCCTTTTTTCCACTTGTATGCTATTTCTACTTTGTAAACCTTAATTCCTAAATCAAATTGAGGATTTCACTTTATTATACACTTATGCCTTTGTATTCATAAAAGTTATCAATAAAATGAATACATAGCATTCTCAAACACATGGATTTAGATTTACTGCTTGCATATAACTTTGTTTATGGAGTACGAACATTTATATCTTACGAAGGAATTCCTTTCGAAGCCATAAGATCTATTCAGCACACTTAATACCTTTCGATAAAATCAGACGACAACATAGGCTATATTAACTAGCTCAAAAGGGGTCTCGAAGGGGTATATTGAGAACATCGAAACTCTCCCTTTTTATGCATTCGAAAGGGTTTTATGTGCTTATAGCAACTTCGCTAGGCTTCACCAATGATCCTCTTTAGCTTTCCCTTACAACCTTCTCCACTAACCTTACTTCGGAGTATTGACAAGATTTCTTGTTAACGATTAGTTTAGGTATTTGCATATATGTTGAGTACAATGGACCCTAGGTATGTATACTTTATGATTATCTATGAGATAACGTGGGGCGTTGCTTTGTGCATGCCCTAAGATATTTGATCATTTCTTTAGTATTGGATAGATTTGCCATCAATTTTATGTTCTTCCAAGGACTAATTGCTTGTCTTTGTTTTCATATGGGCAATGATTGGAGCATGGTCAATATAGATATGTCAAATTTGAGATACTCAAATACCACTTTTTGTTATATATGATTATACCATGCCAGTTATCATTGTATATTGACATTAGCAATCTATACATAGTCTGACCCATGTGTTTTTCATATAATACTCAAGCCAGTCAAAGACATTTCAGGTTCAGGGAACAAGCGACATGACTGTGGATGTTAGGCATAGTAGAGGCTAGCATATTAGTTGATTAGCGTATCATTATGCACTTTTGTAGCCTATTTGTGGATATGTATTTGGATGTATGTATCAGATGTACGTTGTATGTATATATGTATGTATGTATATAGTGGGCAATTAAATTTTATAGTCTCACTTAACCGTAAGTATTTCACTTATTGTACTTTATCACTGTATTTTGACTCGCTGACCTCTGTTATATTATATTATATTATATTATATGGTGTATTGTTCTATCATAGGAGCACATGTGTTTGTTGCTTTGTCCCGTTATAGAGTACGGTAGGAAAGTAGTTTGTGATTTTTGGAATACCTCCTTGTGTTAGCCTCATGGAGTATTCATGTGTGGCAGTCCATTATCACCTTATTCTCCGTATTATTAAACAGTATTACCTAGTACTATTCTTTGGTAGTATATGTATAGAGGTGGGTGTTATAGTTGGCATCAGAGCAGGTTTTGAACAATACAAAGTACAAGAGACACGAGCCTTGACCTTGGACGAGACTTAGTAAGGCATATTAGGAGTATACGATGATTACTGTAACGACCCGGATTCTTCGTCGTTTGATATGGAACATTTAAATGGTTTTAAATATTAAATTTGAACTTTAGATTGATTTTTGAATATGAAAATTTGGGTTTATTTATAAAATAAATTTAGAATATAAATATAGCGATTTATTCGATATTTTAATTATTGAATTTAATAATTGAATATTGGTTAAATTATTGTGTCTTGAGTTTTAAGCTTGATAAAAATAATTTAAAAGCTTATAAAATTTATATTAATAATAATGAAGATAATAAAAGTTTTAAAATTGAAATTAAAAGTGATCTGTTCAATTTTAAAAATAGCTTGTTTAAATTGACATTTAAAAATAGCCTTCCGAGGCACAGTCTCGGAAATCGATGAATCAGTTCTATTGGATCTGTAATAATGTATTATTATTGGATTTCAATTTTCGTAGCATTTAGGGTTATGTTTGGTCGTACGGAATGTAAACGCATTGAAATTAATATCGAAATTAATATAATAATTGGGTCAAGAAAGCTATCTTCTTCATATGATTAAATTAGGACTCGAAACCTTTTTCATTGCGTTTGGAATAAGGGTATAACATTATAAACGCCTAGCGACATGCCTCACTAGGAGACGGAGAGTTCACAATCGATAATATAGGGTATCTTCAATATTTAAATATATTAAATCATATTAGAAGTCAATCTCCATCAGCGGAGATTTCACAATAGATAATATAGGGTATCTTCAATATTTAAATATATTAAATCATATTAGAAGTCAATCTCCATCAGCGAAAACGTGCCCGAGACATTTGCCTGGGTTAAATCATGATCTATTCCTTTCTTCCTTTAAAAAAAATCAAATCAATAAGCACAAAAGAAAAAAATACATTCATGGTCGCAAGGCCACCTGGAGATCGCGTGAAGGAGGGTTGCGCTCGCATACGCACACACGTAGGGAGGAGGAAGGGGCCGCGTGAGGAGATAATGGCACAGGCTGTAGGCGATTGCTGGAAGGAGTGGCGAATCATGTTCGCAGGCGATGAGGAGGCCGAAAATCTTTCTCGATTGTCGCGTTTGGGTAGTCACTCGCGATGGTAGCGTTGCTGGGACACGGTGGGTTGCGCGCATGAAGGCTGCACTCACTCAGGTTGTGACGATCCGAAAATTTTTAACATTTGAAATAGAATATTTAATTAATTTTAAATATTTGAATGATAGTTTAACTTGAACTTCGAATATAAATATGAATTTGGCAATTAAATTATTGAAATTAATTATTGAAGTTGGGTAAAAATTTTGAATCTTCAATTTTAAGCTGATTTAAAAATATTTCAAAGGCTTAGAAAATTTATATTGATGATACTGAAGGCAATGGAAGCTTCAGAATTGAATTTGAAAGCAATTTAATCGGTTTTGAATTTTTACTGTTTAAATCGATATTTAAAAATAGCCTTCCGAGGCACAGTCTCGGATTTCGATGAAACCAGTTCTATTGGATCCGTGATATTGTATTATTATCGAATTTCAATTTTCGTAGCATTCGGAGTTGTTGTATGGCCGTACGATAAGCAAACGCGTTGAAAATTAAATCGAAAGTTAATATAATAACTGAGTCCAAAAGGCTATCTTCTCCATACGATCGAATTTGGACTCGGAACCTTTTCCATTGCGTCCGGAATGTGGGTATAACATTATGAACGCCTAGCGAAACGCCTCGATAGGAAGTCAAAATTTCATGTTGTGTGTTGAGATAATTTGAATTTGAATTTAAATTAAATTATATTTATACCCTAAGTCAACACAGTTAAAATTCTTTCCCATCAGCTTTTCGTCTCAGCCGACCTCCTCTGAAATAAGCCACCCTAGTGATCGATCCTGTCTTCCCATTTCTTTACTAATCTCACGCAAATCATTTCAAAGAGCCGAGCATTTCACAAAAGAAAAATGGAAACCCCTCATTCCTTTCCCTCTCGTTCTTTCCCCTTCTTCTGTTTCCTTTCAAATTGAAATCGAATTTGTTCCATATATAAAAAAAAAAGAGGCTACGCTCAAAATTGAAATCGATTTCAGTGGCCGCGAGCTAGGTCTTCGGCAACAACGCAATGGCCAAAGGTTTGCGATTTCGTGACAAAGAACGCAAGTGGCGACGCTTTGGGGCAGGTCGGAGAGGCACGCATGGATTTGGGATCACGTGTGCTCGCGGCGTCGAGTCGTGGCCGAGGTTGGTGATTCGCGTGAATGAAACTAAAGTTGATTTCGACTTCGACTGGAAGAGTTGCGATCGGATTTGGGGTGGAGTCGATCTCCGGTACGATGGCAAGGGCTTATTTCAGGTTGTCTTGGAGACGCGAATTCGAGCAGCGATGTGCAGGAAGCGAAGTCTCGTGCGCCGATTCGTTCATTCTGGAGTGTCATAGAAGTTGGGGTTCGGGCTGTGACTCGTGATAGTCGCGATTTCTAGCAAGCACGAGAAGGAAGCTGGAGTTCGTTCGATTTGGGGGAGACAAGTCGAGATGGGTTCGTACTCTGGGATCTCGCGAGGTCGAGGTGAGGTTTTGGCAGTTTTTTTTCTTTCGATTTAATTTTTTTTAGTAAATACATATGTGATCTTTCTTTTCAATTTAAATAACATGCAGAGAAAATTTTTATATAATAAAATTGCAGTAAGTTTTTATAAGAATAGTGATGTATGTATATAAGGTATAATAAACTGCTGTTGTCATTAGTGGAAAATGAAGAAACAGAAAATTATTTTATAAAGGTAAGATTTTGGGAAAAATTTATTAGATAAAATGTGCAATAAACAGAAAATATAATTATATAGGATTTTGGGAAAAAATATAGGAATTTTAAAATGTATAGAGTTGATGTAAAAAAAATTAGATTTTTGAATCTATATTTATTACTTTTACAAATATATATGAAGTTTTAAATAAAAAGACAAAGAAGAGAAAATCAAATTTATTTGTTTAAAATAAAATTCATTGGTTAACTAAATTATAAAATGGAAAATTGAATCGTTCAATTTATTTCGAATATTAATAAACCGTATAATGTTATACAATGTCTAAAGTGAAGAAATCAAGCCGAAATGGAAAATGGATTGCAAAATAAAAGCAAAGGTGAGATCTTCTCACTCAATCAAATTTCTGATTTAATTTTTAAATAGTTAAATTTAAAATTGTGAATTGTGCGCTTGGATGATGGTTGTTATCATTTGTTTGAAATAGACCGTATGCGACGCATAATAGCGGATGATATCTTATAAATCCCATATACCGCGATATTCCACCTCGAAGTGAAATTGGTATTTAATTGTTGTGCTAACGTTTGTGGATGTAGAAAAACATGTTGGAGGGATCTAACTAGATTTCTCAAACAATTGAATTTGTTTCATTTGTTGTGTGTTAAATTATTTATCATCTCTGTGTGATTATATTGGAATTGGAATCATTGTAGGCTAAAATCTAGCCGAATATATTTTTGGTGTCGTAAGATACCAGAAATAAATAAAATAGGATTTTTGAATTTAAGTAGGAAAATCTATAGTGAAATCCTATTGAAAAAAATTCCAAAATATGAAGAAAGATTCTAATAAATGGGTTTTGAGAAATGTTGCTGAGAATTTGAAGGATTTATTTAAAAATTCGGATTTTAAATAGTTTAGAAAAAAATTAAAGGGATTTGTTTAAAAGATGATAAATTTGGAAATCCATTTGAAAATTGATTTTGGTATTTGAGAATAAATCCTTGGGAATCAAATTGAAATTTGATTCGATGTTTGAAACAACATTTAAAAATCAATTTGAAAATTGATTTTGGTGATTGAAAATAAACCTTTGGGAAATCCATTTGGGAATTGATTTAGGGTGTTTGAAACGAATTTGGGAAATCAATATGGAAATTTGATTTGGTGTTGAAAGTGAATAATTGAAAAACGATTTGAAAATCGTATATCAATGGATATTTGGAAATTTGAATTCACAATGGAATCTATAAAGGAAAGGGAAATTATTTTAAAAATAAAGTTGGTTTATTTTTAAACTGTGGAAAGGGATTTACGAATTTGAAATGTAAATTCGAAATAAATCAAGAAGGGTTTTATTAAATTGGTCTAAGTGGACCATTTTGAAATGAAAGTGTATTTTCCCTAAGAAGCCGAGTATATTTTGAAAGTAGGTTTTAAATATAAATTTTAAAGTTCTAAAATGGTTTGTGAAAGAATATTTGGGAAGAAAATATTTTTGTAAATTGTTTCTAAATCTTTCGAGTAAAGATTTATTTGAGTTAATTTTTAGAAGTGACTGTTTTAAAAGATTTAATTGATATTTGTTTTAGGAAGTAGTTATTTAAAACAATTATACTTTATTTGCTGATTTTATTTTAAGAAAATTAGTTTGGACTTGAAGTTTTATATGAGATGATAGTATAATATTTTTATAACTAATATTTTAAAATAAAGTGTTTAAAAATAGTTTTCCTTTAAAATATTTCCAAGTATATATTTGGATAAGTAATTTAAATTATTTTAAAGTATTTGAACTCGGCAGACTTTCGGTAGAAATAAATAATATCGGGAATTTTATTCCGCGAATGAAAAGTGAATTGAAATTTGTTTTCAAACGGTTGAAGTGTGAAAATATATCTTGCAAATATATTTTTGAAAATAAATAACTGGGGAAAAATTATTTGAAATCCAGTAATTGTTGTGAATGTTGATTGATTGTTAAATAACCGACTACCAATATTGGCCTTTAAATGGTGTTTGAATTTCGATGCAACCGGGGGTCGGATTCCAAGTGGATATCCGAAAACCACATCGAACCTTTGTGATTGTGATGGATCTTTTATTTAAAAGATCAAAGTGGAAATTGTTGTGATTTGTTTAAAACCTGAATGAACACTTATTTTTAAAATAAGCGCTCGTTATTCAGATTAGCCACGAGAGGACCTTTGTATCATATAACCCATTCCGAATAATGATACGAAGAAATGGGATTGCATTTGAAGACCGGTGGTGAAGATCGGGTATTTGCGAGAATGATAGGATGACCTATCGATTGTCTATGCACTGAGTAGCTACGGTATAGAGATTCCCTAAGTGATGGGAAGTCCTATCAGGATTGTGAATACCCGGATTGAAATGGCTTCTTCGGAAGTGCCTTCGGTTCTGTTCGAACTCGGAACAGACTTGTATGGATGTGTGTCTGACGTTACAAATTGAGATGTAAAGCTGGTTTTTATCAAATGTATTTCTGTTGGTGGCGGAGAATTTATTCTCTTAGCTTAACACCCTTCTCTAAGATGTACGAGCTCAGAGGTTAGGTTGTTGATGGTCACCGGTGATACATTCCCGATTTGGTAATATGGCATACGAAGTGTTGATGATCATTTCTTGATCGACGCATGGCTTTTGTGAAAAGCGTAGCTTTGTGGACAAGACTTCGTCGAGCCTCACAACCGGAAATAGTCGAAACAAGAATGTTGCGGTAAGGTTTATTTAGGGGTCGTGCCCCTAGGGTATGTCCATTTTCTTCTAGATAAAGGGTGGTATCATGGTATGGAGCCCAGATACTTAACTCATGTGGACACTGTAAATTTATTACTGTGTGATGTTGCTTTGTGGTTGAGGATCCTCGGATAAAGGTCGGCAACGACTAGGGATGGCATACTCATGTGTGGAGTTATCTATGTTACAGCTTCATTGCACCGGAAGCGTGAGGTAACTCGGCCTTATGTTGGTAGAGAGCTGGTTAAGTCTCGGGATGTCCCTCCAGAGGCATACCCATGTAGCAATAGGAAGTTAACTAGCCTGACCATTTGTTGGAAATCCAAAGAAACAATATGCGCCCTGTACGGTTTTAGTTGTATAACCTGCCATGGAATATGGCGGTAACCTGCTATTGAACATGGTAGCTATAGTAGGCACACGACGAAATGTTGTATATTGGCTAAGATTAATATTATACTTTCGAAAAGTTTTCTGGACTATGCACTAAAAATAATATCCAAAGGTTTTCACGTACCAAGCATTTTTTATTGTCATAAGGAGAAATCTCCTCCAAGTGTGTGTTTGCATTGTGTGTGTGGCTGGAGGCCTTATGGCGGTTCCATTTTCCAAAAGCATAGCGGATTTCTTTTTATTTTCTTTGTGAAAATAACTGTTTTTAAGATCTCACACCAGTTTCACGACTGACCTGGAGTTTATTGTTCCATTTCTAAACTCTGGGTGCCCACCAATTTCCACACGTGCAGTCTAGAGTCAGGTTATCAGGTCATTCTAGAATTCAGGAGTTGCTATGGAGATCTAGAGCAAGCTGGATGGCGAAGCGTACCACTAGTATATGTTATATTTTCATTCGTTGTTTGTTGTAACACTCTGATAATGTAATGTGATGTAATGAAATAACACATATGATTCCTTGTTTTAAAGATTATTCATTGATATATTATATGTTGTTCTGCTGCGAAATGTGAGATTCTGTTATTGTTTCTATCTTCTTCTTCTACCTTCTTCTTCTTAAACCCTGATGGTTCGGTTTTCCAGCGTTCGATGGTTCGGCAGTTGATACAGTGGACGTATTAATATCGACTTTCGGAAGTCGAAAAAAATCGGGTCGTTACAAGTGGTATCAGAGCATTTGGTTAAGCGATAACCTTGGCTCTATTGGGTGTACTCATTAGAGATAGAGTCAGTAGTACTCTAGAATGAGTATGAGTATAATAATAGTAATGAGCGCGTATTTCTTAGTGAATATAAAATTGGTTTATATTGTGTTGACTTATCGGTTGATTGTTTATAGATTCTGGCAAGTGCAGTTTGGCGAACTGTTTCGATAGGGGTTTCTAAACTCTCAAACAAGATAAATTGACACAGTATTGTTTTAAAATAGGGTAAATGAAATAATTTTATCCAAAACTATTTTTGTATATAAAAGAAATGATTTTCTGTAAATTTTATGGTATACGGTTGCTTGGTTGTTAGGAAGTGATGATATTGAATTATCATCGTTATTGTATGGAAATTTAATAAGAAATAATGGTATAATCAAAGATTTGGAGACAAATTCATTTAGCAAATGAAATTTATAAATATGAATTGAAAGGATAAGGGAATGAATTCATATACAAATGAGATTTGACTTGGATCCAGTTGAATAAAAATCCAAACTTTGGGAAAATAAAATGGATTGAATTCCATTAAACTAATATGATATTAATTAATTCATGAAATAGGAAAGTTGAATTAGTTAAATTAAAAATCAGCTGTGGGTTAAATTTGCAGATAAATTCAAGTAAGTAGAAATAAATTGAAAATTTCCTTGTTATTGATAAAATAAATTCAAGATGAATTGAGAAAGCAAATTCGAAATTAAAAATGGATAAGTGAATAAAACAAATTTAATTAAATTAGTAGATGGAATGGATTTCATAAATGAAAAAAAATCAAATCAAGGGTTTAAAACTGAAAATTGTTAACAAGAAAAATAAATTTGAGTTTTGAATTGAAATAACTCGAAGAGAATAAATAACTTAAGTAAATATTGGATAAAACGTCGACTTAAGTAAAATTTTGAAGTGGTTGTTGTCAAGTTGTACGGAATGGTTTTGAATGAAACTTGTTTGATTAATGAAATGCAAATGAATGGATTAGAACTAAAAATGCAAGCATAAATATTGAAAATGAACTATTGAATTAATATGATGTGAATTTGAATGTCAATGAAAAAAAATGAATGTATTGAATGAAATCAATTGGAAATGAAATAGAATAAAGAGTAAATTGAGTTTGTATCGGTTTAAATTAGTTATAAACTAGACTGGATATTCTATTAAGTGAATATCGTCGAATTGGCATAGAAATGGTTGTCGTTCGACACAAACGTGATTGCACAAAATTCTATGAGTTAATGAAAGCCAATAAAATTGATTTTTGAATCAATTGAAACGGATATGAGTTCGTTTCGTTCAAAAAAAATTGAAAGAAAGTGAATTGTAAATCACTTGAATTGAATAGTAATGGTATGGAATGTGGTTGTAAGCAATAAAATTTGTATAGAAACCTTATAAATTGCTTATGGGAATTATTTTGAATATTTTGCTTCTGAAAACTATATGTTTACTGTTGAAAATGAGTGAAATGTAAATGAATTCTTTATATATGTCACTTATGTGTTTAAATTGAGTAAATACAGGTACATGAAAGTCGTTGGGCTGGATTTGATTGTGCAAAATGCTAATAATAAACCGCTTTGCTTAAAAATGCTAAATAAGGTATGCCTACGCAATAAAAATAGGAAATATGAACTTTTTTTCCGACCATGTGGGTCGATGTATATATATTTATATCTTTTGTCAAATTGCAAAGGCTCCTCCGTACAAAGGGGACTATGCCAAAAAAATTCGAAAATTTTGGGAGTTAGAAATTTTTTGAAAAAATATTTATTAGCGATGAACGATTTCAAATTTGAAATTGAAGTAAATTAGTGAATGAAACTAAATTAAAATAATGATATGAATCAGTTATAAATGGAAGATAAAATTCAATATTCAGAGTTGAAGATAAATTAAATTCATATGGAAATGGGAAAACTAATTGAATAGAAGTAGATATGAAAACTTCTGTGAGGAAATGTATAAAATGATTTGGAAGCTGTAGTTGGATATGGTTAAATTGGATATACAGGTATTTTAAAGCAAGTGGGGGAAATTGACTTTGATTTCAGAAGGTAAATTTGAATTGCTCGACAAAAATGTATGTATTTAAATTTCAGTATGAAATTTGATTGGGTTTTTGATCTAGCCACTTGGCTTTTTGATTTTCTTTTTGGAATATGAGGGCCTGTGGTGCCATTTTGTAGTCGTACCAAGCTAGCCGCGCAAAGGAGACGCTGGTAAAAAATTTTGAAAATTTAGAGTGTTAGAAAATTTTTGAGAAATTTTGAAAGTTTGAAATTTGAATTAGGAAGTAAACAATATTGTTTAGAAACTATGGAAGATTTTTGAAAGTTAGTTGAAATGAATCTTTAATAAAAACGTTTGGGTTGATAAATTGATAAAATTGTTTGGGTTGGAAAATATTAAACGGGTAAAGGATCATCCTTCTCAACTAGTAATTTCAGGGACGAAATTCTTTTAAGGGGGAAGTATGTGACGACCCGGAAATTTTTAACATTTCAAATGGAATATTTAATTGATTTTAAATATTTAAATGATAGTTTGACTTGAACTTCGAATATAAATATGAATTTTGGCAATTAAATTATCGAAATTAATTATTGAAGTTGGGTAAAAATTTTGAATCTTTAGTTTTAAGCTGATTTAAAAATATTTCAAAGGCTTAGAAGATTTATATTGATGGTACTGAAGGCAATGGAAGCTTCAGAATTGAATTTGAAAGCGATTTAATCAGTTTTGAATTTTTACTGTTTAAATCGATATTTAAAAATAGTCTTCCGAGGCACAGTCTCGGATTTCGATGAAACCAGTTCTATTGGATCCGTAATATTGTATTATTGTCGGATTTCAATTTTCGTAGCATTCGGAGTTGTTGTGTGGCCGTACGATAAGCAAACGCGTTGAAAATTAAATCGAAAGTTAATATAATAACTGAGTCCAAAAAGCTATCTTCTCCATACGATCGAATTTGGACTCGGAACCTTTTCCATTGCGTTCGGAATGAGGGTGTAACATTATGAACGCCTGGCGGCATGCCTTGATAGGAAGTCAAAATTTCATGTTGTGTTTGTCGAGATAATTTGAATTTGAATTTAAATTAAATTATATTTATACCCTAAGTCAACACAGTTAAAATTCTTTCCCATCAGCTTTTCATCCTAGCCGACCTCCTCTGAAATAAGCCACCCTAGAAATCGATCCTGTCTCCCCATTTCTTTACAAATCTCACACAAATCATTTCAAAGAGCCGAGCTTTTCACAAAAGAAAATTGGAAACCCCTCATTCCTTTCCCTCTCGTTCTTTCCCCTTCTTCTGTTTCCTTTCAAATTGAAATCGAATTTGTTCCGTATATAAAAAAAACGACGGTGCTCAAAATTGAAATCGACTTCAGTGGCCACGAGCTAGGTCTTCGGCGGCGTTGCAATGGCCAAATGTTTGCGATTTCGTGACAAAGAGCGCAAGTGGCGACGCTTTAGGGCAGGTCGGAGAGGCGCGCATGGATTTGAGATCGCGTGTGCCCGCGGTGTCGAGTCATGGCTGAGGTTGGTGATTCGCGTGAATGAAACTAAAGTTTATTTTGATTTCGACTGAAAGAGTTGCGATCGGATTTGAGGTGGAGTCGATGTCCGGTACGATGGCGAGGGCTTATTTCAGGTTGTCTTGGAGACGCGAATTCGAGCGGCGATGTGCAGGAAGCGAAGTCTCGTGCGCCGACTCGTTCATTCTAGAGTGACATAGAAGTTGGGGTTCGTGCTGTAACTTGCGATAGTCGCGATTTCTAGCAAGCACGAGAAGGAAGCTGGAGTTCGTTCGATTTGGGTAAAATAAGTCGAGATGGGTTCGTACTCTGGGATCTCGCGAGGTCGAGGTGAGGTTTTGGCAGTTTTTTTTCTTTCGATTTAAAATTTGTTTAGTAAATACATATGTGATCTTTCTTTTCAATTTAAATAACATGCAGAGAAATTTTTTATATAATAAAATTGCAGTAAGTTTTTATAAGAACAATGATGTATGTATATAAGGTATAATAAACTGCTGTTGTCATTAGTGGAAAAGGAAGAAACAGAGAAATATTTTATAAAGGTAAGATTTTGGGAAAAATTTATTAGATAAAATGTGTAATAAACAAAAAATATAATTATATACGAATTTGGGGGAAAATGTAGGAATTTTAAAATGTGTAGAGTTGATGTAAAAAAAATAGATTTTTGAATCTATATTGATTATTTTTACAAATGTATATGAATTTTTAAATAAAAAGACAAAGAAGAGAAAATCAAATTTATTTTTTTAAAATAAAATTCATTGGTTAACTAAATTATAAAATGAAAAATTGAATCGTTCAATTTATTTCGAATATTAATAAACCGTATAATGTTATACAAGGTCTAAAGTGAAGAAATCAAGCCAAAATGGAAAATGGATTGCAAAATAAAAGCAAAGGTGATATCTTCTCACTCAATCAAATTTCTGATTTAATTTTTAAATTGTTAAATTTAAAATTGTGAATTGCGTGCTTGGATGATGGTTGTTATCATTTGTTTGAAATAGACCGTATGCGCCGCATAATAGCGGATGATATCTTATAAATCCCATATACCGCGATATTCCACCTCGAAGTGGAATTGGTATTTAATTGTTGTGCCAACGTCTGTGGATGCAGGGAAACAGGTTGGAGGGATCCAACTGGATTCCTCAAACAATTGAATTTGTTTCATTTGTTGTGTGTTATATCATTTATCATCTCTGTGTGATTATATTGGAATTAGAATCATTGTAGGCTAAAATCTAGCCGAATATATTTTTGGTGTCGTAAGATACCAGAAATAAATAAAATAGGATTTTTGAATTTATGTAGGAAAATCTATAGTGAAATCCTATTGAAAAAAATTCCAAAATATGGAGAAAGATTTTAGTAAATGGGTTTTGAGAAATGTTGTTGAGAAGTTGAAGGATTTATTTAAAAATTAGGATTTTAAATAGTTTAGAAAAAAATAAAGGGAAATTTGGAAATCCCTTTCAAAATTGATTTTGGTATTTGAAAATAAATCCTTAGGAATCAAATTGAAATTTGATTCGATTTTTGAAACAAAATTTAAAAATCAATTTGAAAATTGATTTTGGTGATTGAAAATAAACCTTTGGGAAATCCATTTGGAATATGATTTAGGGTGTTTGAAACAAATTTGGGAAATCAATATGGAAATTTGATTTGGTGTTGAAAGCTAATAATTGAGAAACAATTTGAAAATCGTATATCAATGGATATTTGGAAATTTGAATTCATAATGGAATCTATAAAGGAAAGGGAAATTGTTTTAAAAACAAAGTTGGTTTATTTTTAAAGTGTGGAAAGGGATTTACGAATTTGAAATGTAAATTCGAAATAAATCAAGAAGGGTTTATTAAATTGGTCTAAGTGGACCATTTCGAAATGAAAGTGTATTTTCCCTGAGAAGCCGAGTATATTTTGAAAGTAGCTATTAAATATAAATTTTAAAGTTCTAAAATGGTCTGTAAAAGAATATTTGGGAAGAAAATATTTTTGTATATTGTTTCTAAAGAGTACAGATTTATTTAAGTTAATTTTTAGAAGTGACTGTTTTAAAAGATTTAATTGATATTTGTTTTAGTAGTTATTTAAAACAATTATACTTTATTTACTGATTTTATTTTAAAAAAATTAGTTTAGACTTTTATATGAGATAATAGTATAGTAATTTTATAACTAATAATTTAAAACAAAGTGTTTAAAAATATTTTTGATTTAAAATATTTCCAAGTATACATTTGAATAAGTAATTTAAATTATTTTAAAGTATTTGAACTCGGCAGACTTTCAGTGGAAATAAATAATATTTGGAATTTTATTCCGCGAATGAAAAGTGATTTGAAATTTGTTTTCAATCGGTTGAAGTGTGAAAATATATCTTGCAACGATATTTTTGAAAATAAATAACTGAGGGAAAATTATTTGTAATCCAGTAATTGTTGTGAATATTGATTGATTGTTAAATAACCGACTATCAATATTGGTCTTTAAATGGCGTTTGAATTTCGATGCGACCGGTGGTTGGATTCCTAGTGGATATCCAGAAACCACATTGAACCTTTGTAATTGAGATGGATCTTTTATTTAAAAGATCAAAGTGGAAATTGTTGTGATTTGTTTGAAATCTGAATGGACACTTATTTTTAAAATAAGCGCTCGTTATTCGAATTAGCCAGGAGAGGACCTTTGTGTCATATAACCCATTTCGAATAATGATACGACGAAATGGGATTGCATTTGAAGACCGGTGGTGAAGACCGGGTATTTGCGAGAATGATAGGATGACCTATCGATTGTCTCTGCACTGAGTAGCTATGGTATAGAGATTCCCTAAGTGATGGGAAGTCCGATCGGGATTGTGAACCCAGATTGCAAGGGCTTCTTCGGAAGTGCCTTCGGTTCTGTTCGAACCCGGAACAAACTTGTATGGATGTATGTCTGACATTGCAGATTGAGATGTAAAGCTGGTTTCTATCAAATACATTTCTGTTGATGGCGGAAAATTTATTCTCTTAGCTTAACACTCTTCTCTGAGACGTACGAGCTCAAAGGTTATGTAGTTGATGGTCACTAGTGATACATTCCCAATTTGGTAATGTGGCATACGAAGTGTTGATGATCATTTGTTGATTGAAGCATGGCTTTTGTGAAAAGCGTAGCTTTGTGGACGAGACTTCCTCGAGCCTTACAACCCGAAAATGGTCGAAAAAGGAATGTTGCGGCAAGGTTTATTTAGGGGACGCGCACCTAGGGTATGTCCATTTTCTTCTGGATAAAGGGTGGTATCATGGTATGGAGCCCAGATACTTAACTCCTGTGGACACTATAAATTTATTACTGTGTGATGTTGCTTTGTGGTTGAGGATCCTCGGATAAAGGTTGGTAACGACCGAGGATGGCATACTCATGTGTGGAGTTATCTATGTTACAGCTTAATTGCACCGGAAGCGTGAGGTAACTCGGCCTTGTATTGGCAGAGAGTTGCTTAAGTTCTCAGGGCGTCCCTCCACAGGCGTACCCATGTGGCAATAGGAAGCTCCTTAGCCTGACCATTTGTTGGAAATCCAAAGAAACAATATGCGCCCTGTACGGTTTTAGTTGTATAACCTGCCATGAAATATGGCGGTAACCTGCTATTGAACATGATAGCTATAGTAGGCATACGACGAAATGTTGTATGTTGGCTAAGATTAATATTATACTTTCGAAAAGTTTTATGCACTATGCACTAAAAATAATATCCAAAGGTTTTCACGTATCAAACATTTTTGACTGTCATAAGAAGAAATCTCCTCCAAGTGTGCGTTTGCATTGTGTGTGTGGCGGGAGGCCTTATGGCAGTTCCATTTTCCAAAAGCATAGCGGATTTCTTTTTATTTTCTTTGTGAAAATAACTGTTTTTAAGATCTCACACCAGTCCCACGACTGACCTGGAGTTTATTGTACCCTTTCTAAACTCTGGGTGCCTACCAATTTCCATACGGGCAGTTTAGAGTCAAGTTATCAGGTCATTCTGGAATTCAGGAGTTGCTGTGGAGATCTGGAGCAAGCTGGATGGCGAAGCATACCACTAGTATATGTTATATTTTGTTTTGCTATTTGCTGTTGTAACGCTCTGATAATGTAATGTGATGTAATAAAATAACAGATATGATTCCTTGTTTTAAAGATTATTCATTGATATACTATTTGTTGTTCCGCTGCGAAATGTTAGATTCTGTTATTGTTTCTATCTTCTTCTTCTACCTTCTTCTTCTTAAACCCTAATGGTTTGGTTTTCCGGCGTTCGATGGTTCGGCAGTTGATACAGCAGACGTATTAATGTCGACTTTCGAAAGTCGAAAAAAATCAGGTCGTTACCCAAGTAGTCGGTGACATCAAGATATCGAGCATGATTTAAAAAAAACAAAAAAAATTGAAAGCATCGACCATGGGAGGTGGTTCTGGGTAGCGTGGGCAAGGAAGGACATGAAAGAAGCTTGACTCGAACTCAGTGGTGGCATGGCGGCGGACGAAGCGGAGGCTCGGATTGAGTTTCATATTGGGGCTGCTGTTCATGCTCTAACAGACATTGGAAGGTATTGCGGTAAATTAATATAATAAATTACTGTATTTAGGAAATGATTAATTATTTTCGTTAAGATCGAATGTTTAAAATGTACAACATTTTCATGCGAGGTCTAAAACCATGAGAAAACAAGTCAGGATCGAAATCGATTGCAAACAAAAATCAAAGGTGAGAAAATTCTCACTCATTTGAATTTCCTAATTTAATTTTAAATAGTTAAAATTAATTTTGGATGCTTGGTTAAATTTATTAATCATTGTCTGTTGGATGATATAATCTGTATAGTAGTATATATATTAGTATATGGAGTGATATTCCCGCATATTATAGCGGATGAGACCCTATGCGCCCTACATAATAACGAATGGCCTTATATACCGTGATATCCCCCTCAAAGTGGGATTGATATTTTTATGTTGTTTTAGCATTTGTGGATGCAAAGAAAACAGGTTGGAGGAATCCAACTGCGTTCCTCAAAATGTTAAATGTAATTTCATATATTGTGATATATGGATTGTGTAGAATAATCTATTATAGATTATTGTAGTTTTTAGAATTATTGGATGTTATTGTAGCACTGGCCTGAATTTTGATAATTTAAATACCATAGTATATTATTAAGGAATTAAAGGGGATTTTGACATAAATTATTTACATTGGGTTTAAGGGTATTTTAAAGAAAAAATTGATTTAGATATATATATATATATATACACACACACATACGATTTTTGGTTATACTTAACTATTCGTGAATTGTTAAAATAGAGATTTTAATGATGAGTTTTGTAAAGGAATTTAAAAATGATATTCTGAAATATGAAAGGAGTTGAAAATCGGTATTAAAAATAGATTTGAAATAAAATTGGAACGTATTAAGAAATGGATTATAAATGAGGTTTTACAAATGAGATTGTTTTATAAATTATTGAAATTCAAAGGAGTTTATAAATTTACAAATGATGTTTATAAATAAGGAAAATGATGGTCAGTTGACAAATTGAAAATATAGATTTACGATGTGAATTTATGTCGAGTTATGAAAATCGTTGGGAAAGAAATAGTGGAATCTATTTTTTAATGTGAGAATGGTGATGAAATTGAGATATAATCGATGTGATACAAATCGAGAGGGATCATAAATTGAAAATTGGCAATATTGGATTTTTAAAATAGATTTTGTCGAGAAATTAAAAATTGTTTGGGATTAAAATTACTATACTATGTAACTTATATTATTATTTATAATATTGCTAACAGGTAGTTATTCTAATATTTAATATTTATTGAAATAAATTCTAATTGTATAAATCAGCTTTGTAAATTAATTAGTTATTTAAAAATGATTTGGAAAAGAGTTATCGATGTTATTTAAAATGTTTTGATATCTTAAATTTACTTAAACATATTTTCTTTAAATAAACTATTATCCTTTAAAAATACCAATTTCATATATATATATATGTATGTATATATGTATATAGTTTTCAAAAGATTGAAATTTATTTATAAATCCTTTTGAGATAGCGAACGAAGTTATTTAACGGATAGGAATTTATAAGGGAAAACCTTATAATAAAATTCTTAGAACTTAAGGGAGGTTCTGAAATATTAGGAATAAGAACTTCGGGGTTGAATCTGAAGTTATAAAGAAGTTATAAATAGATAGAACAGATTATAAGTAGATATAATCAATTTCGAAAAGGAAAAAGAAATTAATGTAAATTCTGAAGACTTATGAGATAAGTCTTGAAACATTCTCTTAAGTATTGATATTTGAAAGGATCTTGGAAAATAAGACTTGTAATATTTTCCTAAGTATAGAAAATGAAAATTCGGAAATATTTCTAAGTGTTGAGATGTTTGGAAATATCCTGTTATGGATTTGAGTATTAGAAAATTGTTTTGAAATGTTGGAAGGAATTGATATATCTTTTAAAGATATTTTGAAAATAAATATTTTGGAAAAATTTATAATAAGGCCTAGTGACTGCTTATTGATGTAACGACCCGGAATTTTGGGCAATATCGATTTAATAATCTGTAATAATAATTTAATTGGTTTGATAAATTTTCTTTATAATTTTAATTTAAATTGGTGAAATTAATCTTTTAATGGATAACAAATATTTAATCTGGCAAGTGTGATCAATATCTTTTAACAATAAAAAAATAAAATTTGGTTAGAATTGTTTTTCAAAAGCTAATAAATTTTATTCTATTTATAATGTATATGTTTGATATATATTGTGAATATGAGATCTTTTGTTTCAAATTTAAGATGCATTTTCAAATTGTAATATATATGTATGTATATGTTATAATTTGAGTTGTTTTGAAATTGAATTTAAATCTATTAATAATTTGAATATGTATGAAATTATAATTTAAAGCTTTGTTTTGTTTCTATTAAAAGTTTGAATTTAAAATGGATTATAAGTATATACATAAATGTTTTAAATTTTAAAAATACATATATCATACATTTATTTGTTTTAAAAACATAAGCTATGTATAAAACCAATGTTTATAAAATATCTTTAACACTTGTATATTTATCTAAATTCAAAAGTTTATTAACATTAAAAAAATACAAATATTCATATTACATAGATATAAGATATAAATATTATTTTTATAAGGTTTCAAAAGCAATTTTTGCAAAGGTCTTTAACACATGTAAAGTAATTAAGTAAGTTAAATGACAAGTGTAATCTTTAAGAACAAGTGTCTTTATTTTTACTTTTTTTATAAACATAACTTTCTTTCATTTTTCCCCTTTGTTTATTTTCTTTCAAATGTTTATGGCAAAACAATAAATCACCTTCTCAAATCTGAAATCTAAATCCAAAGGAAAAATCAAAACCCGATAATGGAAAGCAAAAACAAAATTAACCTGCATATGAAAATGAAGATCAAATCTGCAACCAATCTGCAACATTAAACTATATCTGCAAACTTCAAATTTACATTCAATGGAAAGTTCAACCTGTAATGCAAGAATTCACATTCATCAGCAAGTCAAATTGAAGGCATGCAGTAAGCAGTAGGACTTCAACAACATGCAAATTGTTTAGAGCCTGGGAATAAACCTGCTCTGTTTACTGCAAAGTCAATAAGGTGAGTAAATCTTCATTTTAAAAACAGATTAGAACCTAGTATTTAACCTAGTTATGTGTGATGATTTATACAATAGTTTAGTTACAAATGTGTTGTGAAGTTGATTTCATGTTTGAATACAAAGAAGATATATGGTGACTGTATCTATATGCTCTGTTATTTTCAGTTTTGATCATTCAAATTTAATTCGAATCTCCTACTATCATCAATATTTGGCCTTGATGTTTAAATAAAAGCTGTTTGTTATTGTTTGTTGGTAATATTAAAAATAGATTCTGTAAATTTAGATTTACAAATAATTTTAAAATTAAAATTACAGTGAAATCTTGAGGCATGTCAAAAAAATCAACCATCTTGTTTCTGATTTGGATTTCTTGAACATGTTAAGGACTAAAAATAATGATTTTTAAAGTATATATCATAATTTTTAGTTGTGTAATTAATGTGAATTTTGGGTTGGTTCGAATTAGGGGTTTGGCGAATTGCCGATTATCCACTAAATAATTTGATTTAATTCTTGGATTGTAGTTTGTAGGTAAGCTATAGATCATGGGAAAAATGCAGATTAATTTTTCAAAGTAGTGGATTGATGGGAATTTAAGAAACTAGGGTTTAATATTGAGTTTTGTTGTCTGGGTTGCCGAGGAAATTGAGACGTGGATAAGGGTTCGGGTTCGATCGCTTCTAGGGGAAAAGATGCTCGGGGATGTGGCGGTTCTATGGTGAGGTCGGCGAGACATAACGACGATGTGGTGGTCGGCGTTGGGAGTTTGGTGTCGAGTTGCTACTGCATCTGTTCGAGCTTGGAGTCGAAATTTTGATTCGAGAGTTCTTCGAAGGATTTGGGTTTTGGGTCGTGTTCGTGTGCACTCGAGTGGTCGTTGGCGATGGTCGTGGTTTCCTACGGTGGCCGGAGCCGGTGGGATACGTACACACGTGTACGCTTTGTGCACTGGAACGTTTGAATTGGGGAAGACGTAGTTTCTGTTCGAAGTTTTCGTGTTTCAGACCGAAGCAGCTCGCGTGATTTTCGTGTGAGGACTCGAAGTAAGGGGAGTTTGGGAATAGGACTCGGGACTGGCTCGAGTAGGATGGGTGTTTGTCTCAAGTAATTAGAGTGTTGCTGTTTATTTAGTACTGCTAATGAAATAAGGTTGCAAAGAAATACTGAGTTAGGTCTAAGTGCAACTTAATTTGTTGTTGAAAATAATTAGAATCGAGCTTATATTATAAACAAGTTTATAAGATAACAAATATACTAAGTTAAAACTTGTTGTTGTAAATAAAAGTTAATTAAACTTTAAAAAGTGTTAATTGATTCAATTTTAAATTTTAAATGATTTCTTTCTGAAGTAATTATCTTAATTAAATTTTGAAATTTCAATTTAAAAAGAAATGTTTTCATTTTAAAATATTAAATCAAAGTTATTAAGTAATGATTTGAAACTAAGTTTCAATTTATTTTGAAAATAAATTAGTTTAAACTTGATAATTTAAAGTGTTTTAAATTTGGAAATGATTTCTAAATGCTTTATTTATAAGTAAGGCCATTATTATGATTTTGTAAACCAAGTTTAATAATGTGTCTTTGAATTAATAAGATTTAAATAATTCAAATAATTTATTTATAGAAATAAATAAGGTTAAATTATTTGGAAAATTAACTTAAGAATACTTATTTGTTAATAAGTTAAGTTTGATTAAGATTTATGGTTTTCTTAATTTATTAAATATTTTTCTTTACTATTAGATATTAATTAATTAATTATTTAATTAATTTTAAATAATTAGTTAATTGTTTATTTAATTTTAAATAATCACTTAATTATGGATTAATTAAGTGTAATTGCTTAATGAAGTAATCAATGGTTAAATCTTGAATGTAATTAGAATGTTAATTACTTAGGGAAGTAATTAGAGAAGTTACTCATGGGAGTAATTAATTAAAGTGATTAATGGAATCACTTAATTGATTAATATAATTGTTTAAAGTTAATCAATTATGGATTAATTAATTAATTAATGAATTTAGAATTATTTAATAATGTAATTAATTATTTGTTAAGTAATTAATTAAGAAAGTAATTAAGATTTATTAAAGGAAGTAACTAGAGATAATTACTTATGTAAGTAACTAAGAGTTAGTTACTTGATTTATGTTAGATAATTAATATGATTAATTAATAAATTAGATTAATTTCAAGATTAATTACTAAGTGTAATTAATTAAAATTGTAATTAATTAATAAAGTAATTAATTTAGGATCTATTTATTAATTTAATTGTTTAATAATTACTTAATGAAGTAATTAAGATTTATTAATTAAAGTAATTAATCAAGGATTAATATAATTAATTTGGTAATAATTAATTAAGAAGTTAATTAATTAAGATAAGTAATTACAAATTGTTAATTACTGTTTATGGTTAATGAGATGATTTATTACAAGTTAATTATTTAATAAATTAAAGAATTATTAATTAATAAAGATTATTAATTAATATAATTAATGAAGTAATTAATTTAAGTAATTAATTTAAATATGATTAATTAATTGTAATTAATTAAGGTTTAATGTAATTAATTATAGTTAATTAATTAATGTAGGGTCATTAATTTTGTAATTAATGATAGTAATTAAAGGTTAATTACTGAATATGGTTAGGATAATTACTTGAATGTAATTAAAAGTTAATTAATCTAGGGAGATTAATTTGGAAGATCATTAGAAGATGATTAATGAATTTGATTTGTAATAAATCAATGAAGCAGGAGTTAGGATAATCCAAATGACTAAAGGATAGTAACTAATTTAATTAGAGATTAATTAAATTGATTAAGAGTTAATCAATTCTGCTATGGGTGATTGATTAATAATTGAATGGTTGGTATTGAGTGATTGATATTGGATGTTGAATGATATTAGATGATTGATATTAGGTGATTGGTTGATACTGGATGATTGGATATCTATGTTATGTTATGTTGCATTGTGAGATGAATATTTATATGAATTATCTATAGTGATAATGTTATTCAGCTATCTGTTTATATCATCCTGAATAAGTTAAATTTGTTAAACCCTTAAGTACAACTTGGACATTAAAATGGCGTTTGGTTTCGGTGAGACCGGGATCGGGTTTCCATATTTGGAATCCGAAAGCCACATCGATTCCAATTAAACGTTAGGTCGTTAATCCAAGTGGAGCAAGTGAAGACTTGAGGTGTAAGGGCTATACGTCAGTATAACTCTGTGGGTGATTCCGTAATGAGTTTGACGGAATAGTGCTTATAGATTCGAGATGGAGATTTAGAGTGCAAGAGCTATGGTCATTGACTCTGAGGGTGATTCCAATATGAGTGCAACGAGATAGTGCCTTCGGTTTCGTTCGAACCCGGAACGAACTTGTATGGATTGAATGCTTTCAGCACATCGTCAGGCGGACGATGAGCATTCTAAGAGATGTGTTCTATAAAGGTAATCGCAGCCTCAAGCCTCATCAACCGGGAATGGCTAAAACAGGGGAGGTGCAGCAAGGCTTCGTGGGTCGCTCCCACTGGAGAGCAAGATTTACCCCTGTCTAGAAGTCCCTTTTATTCGGCTGTGTGGGGCGGTTGAATTCCGTACAACCGCCGGGGTTGTCTTGTTTGGGACTGTTCAGTAAGGAATGGTCCCGGCCTTGTGTTGCAGGGGAGTGGGAGTACTCCTCGGTACGGTGATCTAGGCCACGTACTGTGACGGGCGGTACCCCAGTAGCCCTGCCATTGATGGAAACCCATTTTCCCTACGAGACCCTACGGTTTTGTTTGTATACCTATGTAGCTGGAATTTAATAAATGTAACAATTTCGGCTATTTCTTATTTACTTGAAAACCCTAGACATTATTATAATATCACTGGATTTCCTATCAAATGTTTTGGTTAGCGTAAGGTAAAAAAATTTCCATGTTTATGTGTGGGAAGTCTTACGTGATACCTTTCCTTTCAAAGGTTTTTCTAAAGTTAAGCAATTTTAAACCGTTTACTCACACCAGACCCCTGTCTGGCCCGAGTGTTTATTTTCTGTTTTATTAAACTCTTGGGTACTCATATTATGTATGAGTAGTCAAGTGTTTCAGGTTTGCTTGACGAATTTTGGAGGAGTAATGGAGCGGGAGGCTTCGACGTGTAGATATATATATTAATTCCGCTGTGTTGTTTAGAATCTGTTTCTCTTGTATCTTGAGTTGTATGAATTAGACAGATGTTTATAACTGTCTAATGTGTGTTGTAAGATGTGTACTCTGATGTATTATGATACTATGTATTAATTTATTTGATATATTATATTTTATTCGTTCCGCGGTGAGTTCTCTGATGTTGTTGTCTTTCTTCTTTCTCTTTCTTTTCTTCTTCTATCCCTTTCTTTCTTCACTAGTGATGCGATTTTCCTGGGATAGGAAGTCGGGTCGCTACAATGGATGTTTTATTGATAGTTAAAACCAACTATCAATATGGGTCAATTTCGTTAATCGTTTCGAAGAGACCGGGATCGGATTTAATTATCTAAAAACACGTCGATCAGGTTTGAGCGTTACGAATGAATACCATGAAGATGAAAAAGACGGTGATTCAGTTTGTTCAAACCCAGAGCAACTTGTATGAACGAATGCTATCAGAACATCGTCATTGGAGGATGAAGAGTATTCTAAGTAGAATTGTTTCTTGAAAGGTAACGCTTAGCCTCAAGCCTCATCTACCGAAAATGACTAAAACAGGGGAGATGTAGCAAGGCTAGGTGGGTCGCACCCAATTAGGGTATGCTATCACTTTTCTAGATGTTCTCGAAAACCTATATATAACGGATATGGTTATGCATGGAAGGAGTGCTCGATGGTAAGGGTGGGAACACCCGGGGTGATAACATATTCTGTCTATCCAGGTTAGGGGTAGGCCGGTTTTGTGAGCAGGGGATCCCGGCGTGGTCCTTGGTACATTGTTCTAGAGATGTATTGTGATGGACGGTACCCCAACGACCCAGTCATTCGTTGGAATCCATTCTCCAATACGAGCTTACGGTTTTGTTTGTATAGCCCAGTATGCTGTAATTTAATTAATGTAACAATTTCAGCTATTTGAATAAATTAGTATTTAAATGCTATTATAATATCATTGAATTTCTATCAATGTTTTGGTTATCGTAAGGAAAAAACCCGTCGTGTTTATGTGTGACGCGGTCTTATGAGATACCTTTGTTTTTTAAAGGATTTTGATAACTCTAATAATTCAAGTTGAGCGTGATTTTCTCAAACTAGTTTTCTAGACTGACTTACATGTTATTTTATTATAATGCCCAGGTCAGACCAAGTATTACAAATTCAGATTTAAATGCTATGGAGCTCAGGAGACGAGCTGGAGGAGTTTCGACATATTTTTGTACTTGGTTATATATCCACTGTGTAAGGACAAGTGATTATAACTGTCCATATTGATGTATTGATTTTTATACTTTGATGATTGTAAGTATATAAACTTTTATAGTTCTTTTGTATAAAAATCTGTTATTATATATTATATTTTGTTTCGCTGCGATTATGAGATTCTATGTTGTTGTTTTCTTCTACGTTTTTGTTCTTCACCCCTAAAGATTCGTATTTCCGTTCAATTTGAGTTGGCCGGTGTAAATTATGATCGACTCAAAGGGGTACGGTTTGCGAGCCTTTACAATTACTGTGGTAATCATCGAGGGACATTGTAACAACCCAGATTTTGGGGATTACCGTTAATATTAAATTATAGTGCAAATAATAATTTAATATTGTGATTATGAATGAATTGGAGGAATGAAATGTGAGTAAATATTGTTTATTTTATATAAACAATGTTTTGATGAATAAAACTTGGGTTTCTAATTTATGTGAGTTAATTTATCTCATAAGATGTTATTTCAACATATTGATGGTTGGAATAAATATAAATGAGTGAAAATAAACATAGAATATTTTATTTGTGAATGTGGGTTGAAAATAAATGATGTTAGTTATTTATTGAGTCAAAATGGGAAGTATTGGAATTTTATTCCAATAATGGCCTTTTATAGTGAATAAAAAGGGCAGATGAGAAGAAAATGAATTTTCCAAAGTGTATTAATGATTAAAAAAGTGTTGTAATATTTTAAAAAGTGTTAAAACATTTAATACACTTATTTGAGTTAAGAAATAATTTTTATTTGACTCAGGTTGTAAAAATAGTGGTTTTTGTCTAAAAATAACAATATTGTCAATTATTGTGTAAATTAATAGTTTATTGTGAAAATAATATTTTAAGTGCAAAAAAAATATCGTGTTAATGATGTTCACCTTGTTAAAATATGAAGAGTGCATTTGGTCTCATGTAAAAAGAAGTTAATATGAGAAAGTTATGTTAAAAATGGTTTAAAATCTATGTATATTAGCCTAAATAATTTTCTAAGTATGAGAATAGGCTAATTGGGTATAGTAAACATCTAATAACCCAAATTCCAGAGTTTTCTAATGAAGTAAGTTTCTTTTCTCCCAAAAACTCATTACAGTAAAACCTAAATCAGAAAAGAAAAAGCTTCATAGTACAAAACAATGGCTATCCTCTTCAAAATTTAATCTTCCAAGCTCAATCTTTGCAAATTTAAAAGCCTAATTCAAGTTAGAATCATAAAAGAAGATAATCTCCAACCTATTCTATCTTAGAATCCATCTAAAACCCTAGAATTGTTTGCTGTAAATTTTGTTTTGATCAATTTCTTCTTTGCATGTATTGTTTTTTTCTATTTTTAGATGTTTAGGGCTCCAATCTTATGCTAAAGGCTCAACCTTGCTTGCAAATCCTTACTCATTCACTGAGAATCAATTGGTAAGTGTAAAAGCTTACAAATGCTAGCTAAAATCAAAGTTTTGAGTTGAATTTTCGTATTAATAAGGTTACGTTTCGTCTTTGTTATTTTCTGTTTTCTGTTGCCATATTGTTTTGGACTTAACTTCTACAATTTTTATCCAAATTTTATAATTTTGGATGTTCTGGAAAGCACGGACAAAGGACTACAAGTTTCATGTTTTGATTTTTCTAAAATTTTGAAGTTTTCTTAATCAAAATCGTGCTTGTTTGTTGCTGTCTCGAGAGCAAATGACATCAACAACAATCACAAGTCTGAGAAATTATTTTTGCCATAACTCATTCGTTTCTTAACCGATTTTGATAATTTCGGATGTTCCAGAAAGCTTAAATCATGTGCTACAACTTTCATGCATTGATTTTTTTGTAATTTTGTGGTTAGATATGTCAAAATCGAATTTTTATTCTGTTATCCCGAGAGCAAAACCAATATTTGCTTTGTCCTTGAAGCTGAAACGAAATTGGCCATAACTTTTTCGTTTCTTAACCGATTTTGATAATTTTAGATTCTCTGAAAAGAAAAAATCATGTGTTACAACTTTTATTTTTGAGTTTTCTGTAATTTTCAGGTTAGCTATGTCAAAATCTAATTTTTCTACTGCTAACCCGAGAGCAAAATCAATATTTGCTCGGTGTTTGAAACCGAAACGAATTTGACCATAACTTCTTTGTTTCTTAACCGATTTTGATAATTTTAGATGTTTCGGAAAGCTTAGGTAATGTGGTACAAGTTTCATTCATTGTGATTTCTGAAATCTTGAAGTTTGTTTGGTCGAAATTATGGTTGTATGCTGCTGTCTTGAGAGCAAAATGACAGCAACAACAATCGTTGACCTTAGAATTGTATTAGCTCATTTTGCTCTAATTCTCTTCGGTTTTAATGATGTTATTGAGAAATTTTCAGAGCTATAATGCCTATCAGTAGGCTAGCTATATTTGGAGAATTTGAAATTCAAATTTTAAATGGAATTTGAATTGATTTTGGGTTAAATTTGAATTGAATTCGTATTGAATTCAAGTTATCGGTTTTGAGATACCCCTCTTAGTTTTCATTGTTTTCGAGCACGGTTTTCATCGAAACCAATTTGAAGTGTTATTTTGAGTTGATTTAGAAGTTACCAAATTTTGGTGAAGATTATTGGTTTGAGAATTACTCTTTGGGTACGTTCGATGACGAACCAATCTAGATGCATTTTGTGATGGCCGATGAAATGAGGCAATATTGATGTTAGGTTTTAATTTGCAACTACGGTCAGAAATAACCATCACGATGTTCTTATACTTTCCTAGGAGATGAAGCAAGTTGTTATGATGGATTGATGATGATTTCGATATTTATGATGAATTTTTACTTGTCGATAAAACAAGACAAGTCTCGATGTCACTTAAAACTCGTCCAAGTAAGAGATAAGACGAGTTAGGTATCTTACACTCGCCGATGAGATGAGGCAGTGTTTATTTGATGATGTTTTATGATGGTTTTCTAATGTGGCATCGACTAACGATTAGTAAACCAATAGGTAAGAACGTATGGTATGGGACGTACGTTGACGCCTATTGGGTTCCTATTCGAGAAGTTGAGACACATTCACGATGTTACTAGTGCTACAGACCGAGTACTCGATTGGAGTCATCACGATGTTCATGAAGTTATTACTCGACTCCAATCATCACGATGTTATTACTCGGGTTTTTGTGACTGGGTGTCATCAAGATGTTTTCGAATATAGTCAATCAAGATGATCACGATGTTATGATGATATGTGACCCCAGGTCATCACGATGAATGGTACCAAATAATGGTAGTACTAGTCAAGATGTAAATGCACGTGCTGTTTTCCATGAAGTTTAGATGTTTCGTTTTCACTATTTTGATGATGATGCTTTATTATAGCCTTATGTAAGAAAAGGGCTTATTATATACATGGTTTTATGGTGATTTCTAATATGATGTTTTGAACTCTTTCCGAGTTCTATTAAGATGGATTTGAGGCACTTTACATTTATATCAATGAGATGAGGTATAAATTATGGAAATTCTTTTATAAGGAGTTTTAATAGTGGATTTGAGATGTATTTATATTTATACCGATGAGATGAGGTATAAATGATTATGAGATTTTTTTTTTGATAATAAGTTTTAGTGATGGATTTGAGACGTATCTATATTCATACCGACGAGATGAGGTATGAGTAAGTATGATGCTTCTTTTATAATTGGGTTTTATATTTCCATGAATAATCGGATGTGCCAATGAGATGAGGCACATCCATATGCGTTTTATTCTATGTATGAAGGATATGTACCTTTGATGTATTGTTATTTTGACAACCGCTTCTAAGAAGATAGTTGAATCAATTGAAGTAATTATCCATATTTCTTTATACTGCCGATGATATGAGGCGAAAGCGATGTTTATTGAGTCTTATCTTTAAAACTTCGCTTGCCGATGTTCCATTTGCTTAAGTGTCTGTTATGCCACTTAAGTATGACTTTATCATCATTATCTCTCCTACTTGCCAAGAAGAGACGTTGTCCTTTCTTATGATGTTGAAACCATGTTTAGGACATGGCATCCTTTATGAAAAGGATATCATAGCTTTCACCTAATTATCCTTATCGATTATTCTGTTTAACTGATGATTTTAGCTAGCCTGACCCGTGTGTTTTCACTCGGGTTAGACCGAGTTGTTTCAGGTATCATCTATTGGCCTTAGCTTGAAGTTGATGTTGGATAATAGCTCTTCTTTTGCTTGAGTAGTTTATTTCTTCCGCATACTCTGATGCTTTTACATTTGATTCGATGTATACGGTGTGGTCGTGCACCACCTTTATTGTATTCATATTGTATTGTACCGAACGTGTATCAGTGTATATGTATATATATGATGTTAGTTACTGTTCTGTGATGTGATTTACATTCAGTTATTGTATTTTGTTCTGATAGATCCGTTAGCCACCTATAGTTTTGGATTAAGCATTTACTGGGTATGTCGATCCACTTGAGTTGAAAAATTATAATGCATATATCGACGTATTCAATGGATGTTTAAGACAAAATTGTAGATGGTCGCCCTTAACCAGCCCTATTCTCCACTTTAGTAGACGGAATTACTTCTTAATTCTCTTTGCTAAGGTGGGTCTCGGGGTGGGGCGTTACAGCTTGGTATCAGAGCTGTGGTCAGAACAAAGTAGAATAAACACAGAATAGTACGTATATCACGATACATCGAAGTACAATATGAGTGAATCATTGTCCTTTATTCGAGCTTATTTTCGAATCGTGCTTTGATTCTTTTTCGAGTTTTGGGATATGTTGAGATGGAATATGTCTAGGAATATAATTGTATTCTGTAGTGTTCCATAATCGAGTTTGATGTCATCTTATCTTATATAAAATCTTATTTGGGATTATTCTATTCTTATTTTTATCGATATGAGTGTGTTCGTATCTATGGAGCTGATTGATTTCTTTGAGCATTCTTGTTGCATTCCTTTGAGAGTTGTGAATCCTATGGAAGGGATCCATAATGATTGGCTCGTTGTGGGCATTCTGAGATTTTTTTTATTTGATGTTGCTTTAGTGAGTATTTGATTATTACTCACTATCTTGAGATGTATTTGATTTGAGGTTGATTGACTTATTTGATGTAAAGTCTGATCCTTTTGTTGTTATAGGATCCTATATTTATTTAGGCATCCCAATTTGATTGGTTTATTATTTCTATTACTTTGGAATGTTAATGATGATTCTAAATTTTATGTATTCACTCTTGAGTATCGATTTGTTGATGATATATCTCAAATTCCAGTCATGCTGACTTTGTTGAGTTTCTTTGAGTCTGTTTGGATTTGACATCCAATCGGGCAATCGTGTGTTGAGGTAACCTTATTCCTGGCTCTTAGCTCTTCGGTTATCCTTCCACGAGGATATCCATTGAGGAATGAGGTGAGTTTCTAGATTGTTCGAGTTTGGTTGATTTATCATTCTGCTTTGTTTGAGTGTTCTTTTCAAATACTCAATCAATGTTATCCTTTAGCATTACTCCGTTTGAAGTAGTGATTCGTGGATTGTGTGTTTCTTCTCCTTCGAGAAGAATATCTTGCTTATCCTGTATCTTGATGACTTTTGGGAGTGGCTCATGACATCGTAAGATTGGCTAACAATCTATCTCCTTCTGTTGATTTTGAGAATCGCGTATTCTAGAAATATCTCGATACATTCTCTTAATGTTCTTTGGTTTGAGTTTTTGAAGCTATATATATATATATATATATATATATATATATATATGAGTTTTAAAAAGAGAAATCAGAGTTTTGAGATATTTTAAAAATCAAAGAATGTTTTGAGAATATATTTATATGAATAGTATTCTTTCATAGAAATAATATGAGAGTGTTGGGTTATCCATCGAGTAGTTAAGAGTTCTGGTCGATACGCCTGATCAACGTTATCGATAGGAATCTCCTAAATGCTATGATGAGGCAATCAGACACGATGGTTTGTGTTTAAAAATTAAGATTTTGAAAATAATATTTTGAGATTAAATATTAAATTTATTTCAAATGGTAATTGCAGCCATTAATTTTACAGACGAGTAATAGAGTGGCGAGACAGTTTTGATCGTTCGATCAACTCTGCAGCCAACAGATATATTTATTTATTAGAGATTCAATGGCGAGGCAATTCCATTTATTTAGTTTTAAATCATAAAGATGAGAATATAAACGAGATTACTTTTGAATTGTGCTTTATTGGAAGTATATTTTGAGATTTTAGAATCTATATTGTATACATTGGATGTTTTAAGAGAAGAGTTATAAGAGAATTTGAAGATTGTTTTTAAACTATTTAAGTGGTTTAATAAAAAGAGTAAAGAGAATTTAAAACCTTAATTTATTTTGAGGAATATTATTATGGATTTACAAATTTCTTTGAAAATTAACATTGAAGTAAGAGAATAAATTTGGACTTTTACTTTGAGTTTTAAATAACTTACTAAGTAATTTAGCAAAAAGTTTGAAAATTTTCAAATGTTGAAAATTGAGATTTAAAATTTAAAAGATGTTGAGATTTAAAAATTCTAAATATCTTGGATTAAAAGTTAATTCGAGTCTATATCCTTGTTCTTGAGTATATTCTATCTTCGAGCTACTATTGCCGACGTACATTTTTCATGGTCGTTCGAATGCGTGGCTTTTGAGAAGCCATCTTGTGATTTATCAATCTTGTCTATTGTGTTTATCTTGTTGTGAGGATGTCCTTTCCGTATTATTATGCGCAAAATCTTGTTGATGATCTTCTTTATTATTTAGAGTTCGGGTTTGAGTGAGTTTGATCCCGACTCTGTTCATGGAGTTTTGAGCAATCAATCATTTTCGATTGATTATTTGTTGAGCACCTTATTGAGTTTTCATTCAAGAGGGGAGATCTTCGAAATTCTTTCGAGTTGCTTGGAAAATTCGATGGTTTGCTAATCATTATATTAGTATGCGATATGCCATTAAATTAACCAAGAGAGTTTTTCCTTGTTTCTTTTTACCATTCTATATTGAGAGTATGAATGGTTTGGAATTCGAGCTTGTCTTTATCCTTCGATGAGTGTATCTTTAGTGTCATTTACAGCCTTTTCCTCTAGAAATTGCGAGGACGCAATTTTGTTAAGGAGGGGAGTCTGTAACAACCCAAATTTTGGAGACTACCGTTAATATTAAATTATAATGCAAATAATAATTTAATATTGCGATTATGAATGAATTGGAGGAATGAAATATGAGTTAATATTGTTTATTTTATATAAACAATGCTTTGATGAATAAAACTTGGGTTTTTAATTTATGTGAGTTAATTTATCTCATAAGATATTATTTCAATATATTGATGGTTGGAATAAATATAAATGAGTGAAAATAAACATAGAATATTTTATTTGTGAATGTGGGTTGAAAATAAATGATGTTAGTTATTTATTGAGTCAAAATGGGAAGCATTGAAATTTTATTCTAATAATGGCCTTTTATAGTGAATAAAAAGGGCAGTTGAGAAGAAAATGAATTTTCCAAAGTGTATTAATGATTAAAAAAGTGTTGTAATATTTTAAAAAGTGTTAAAACATTTAATACACTTATTTGAGTTAAGAAATAATTTTTATTTGACTCAGATTGTAAAAATAGTGGTTTTTGCCTAAAAATAACAATATTGTCAATTATTGTGTAAATTAATAGTTTATTGTGAAAATAATATTTTAAGTGCAAAAAAAAATATCGTGTTAATGATGTTCACCTTGTTAAAATATGAAGAGTGCATTTGGTCTCATGTAAAAAGAAGTTAATATGAGAAAGTTATGTTAAAAATGGTTTAAAATCTATGTATATTAGCCTAAATAATTTTCTAAGTATGAGAATAGGCTAATTGGGTATAGTAAACATCTAATAACCCAAATTCCAGAGTTTTCTAATGAAGTAAGTTTCTTTTCTCCCAAAAACTCATTACAGTAAAACCTAAATCAGAAAAGAAAAAGCTTCAAAGTACAAAACAATGGCTATCCTTTTCAAAATTTAATCTTCCAAGCTCAATCTTTGCAAATTTAAAAGCCTAATTCAAGTTAGAATCATAAAAGAAGGTAATCTCCAACCTATTCTATCTTAGAATCCATCTAAAACCCTAGAATTGTTTGCTGTAAATTTTGTTTTGATCAATTTCTTCTTTGCATGTATTATTTTTTTCTATTTTCAGATATTTAGGGCTACAATCTTATGCTAAAGGCTCAACCTTGCTTGCAAATCCTTACTTATTCACTGAAAATCAATTGGTAAGTGTAAAAGCTTACAAATGCTAGCCAAAATCAAAGTTTTGAGTTGAATTTTCGTATTAATAAGGTTACGTTTCGTCTTTGTTATTTTCTGTTTTCTGTTGCCATATTGTTTTGGCCATAACTTCTACAATTTTTATCCAAATTTCACAATTTTGGATGTTCTGAAAAGCACGGACAAAGGGCTACAAGTTTCATGTTTTGAGTTTTCTAAAATTTTGAAGTTTTCTTAATCAAAATCGTGCTTGTTTGTTGCTGTCTCGAGAGCAAATGACATCAACAACAATCACAAGTCTGAGAAATTATTTTTGCGATAACTCATTGGTTTCTTAACCGATTTTGATAATTTCGGATGTTCCGGAAAGCTTAAATCATGTGCTACAACTTTCATGCATTGATTTTTTTTGTAATTTTGTGGTTAGCTATGTCAAAATCGAATTTTTATTCTATTATCCCGAGAGCAAAACCAATATTTGCTCTGTCCTTGAAGCTGAAACGAAATTGGCCATAACTTTTTTGTTTCTTAACCGATTTTGATAATTTTAGATTCTCTGAAAAGAATAAATCATGTGTTACAACTTTTATGTTTTGAGTTTTCTGTAATTTTCAGGTTAGCTATGTCAAAATCTAATTTTTCTACTGCTAACCCGAGAGCAAAATCAATATTTGCTCGGTGTTTGAAACCGAAACGAATTTGACCATAACTTCTTCGTTTCTTAACCAATTTTGATAATTTTAGATGTTTCGGAAAGCTTAGGTAATGTGGTACAAGTTTCATTCATTGTGATTTCTGAAATCTTGAAGTTTGTTTGGTCGATGGTTGTATGCTGCTGTCTTGAGAGCAAAATGACAGCAACAACAATCGTTGACCTTATAATTGTATTAGCTCATTTTGCTCTAATTCTCTTCGGTTTTAATGATGTTATTGAGAAATTTTCAAAGCTATGATGCCTATCAGTAGGCTAGCTATATTTGGAGAATTTGAAATTCAAATTTTAAATGGAATTTGAATTGATTTTGGGTTAAATTTGAATTGAATTCGTATTGAATTCAAGTTATCGGTTTTAAGATACCCCTCTTAGTTTTCATTGTTTTCGAGCACGGTTTTCATCGAAACCAATTTGAAGTGTTATTTTGAGTTGATTTAGAAGTTACCAAATTTTGGTGAAGATTATTGGTTTGAGAATTACTCTTTGGGTACATTCGATGACGAACCAATCTAGATGCATTTTGTGATGGCCGACGAAATGAGGCAATATTGATGTTAGGTTTTAATTTGCAACTACGGTTAGAAATAACCATCACGATGTTCTTTTACTTTCCTAGGAGATGAAGCAAGTTGTTATGATGGATTGATGATGATTTCGATATTTATGATGAATTTTTACTTGTCGATAAAACAAGACAAGTCTCGATGTCACTTAAAACTCGTCCAAGTAAGAGATAAGACGAGTTAGGTATCTTACACTCGCCGATGAGATGAGGCAGTGTTTATTTGATGATGTTTTATGATGGTTTTCTAATGTGGCATCGACTAACGATTAGTAAACCAATAGGTAAGAATGTATGGTATGGGACGTACGTTGACGCCTATTGGGTTCCTATTCGAGAAGTTGAGACACATTCACGATGTTACTAGTGCTACAGACCGAGTACTCGATTGGAGTCATCACGATGTTCATGAAGTTATTACTCGACTCCAATCATCACGATGTTATTACTCGGGTTTTTGTGACTGGGTGTCATCAAGATGTTTTCGACTATAATCAATCAAGATGATCACGATGTTATGATGATATGTGACCCCAAGTCATCACGATGAATGGTACCAAATAATGGTAGTACTAGTCAAGATGTAAATGCACGTGCTGTTTTCCATGAAGTTTAGATGTTTCGTTTTCACTATTTTGATGATGATGCTTTATTATAGCCTTATGTAAGAAAATGGCTTATTATATACATGGTTTTATGGTGATTTCTAATATGATGTTTTGAACTCTTTCCGGGTTCTATTAAGATGGATTTGAGGCACTTTACATTTATATCAATGAGATGAGGTATAAATTATGAAAATTCTTTTATAAGGAGTTTTAATAGTGGATTTGAGATGTATTTATATTTATACCGATGAGATGAGGTATAAATGATTATGAGATTTTTTTTTTTTTTGATAATAAGTTTTAGTGATGGATTTGAGACGTATCTATATTCATACCGACGAGATGAGGTATGAGTAAGTATGATGCTTCTTTTATAATTGGGTTTTATATTTCCATGAATAATCGGATGTGCCAATGAGATGAGGCACATCCATATGCGTTTTATTCTATGTATGAAGGATATGTACCTTTGATGTATTGTTATTTTGACAACCGCTTCTAAGAAGATAGTTGAATCAATTGAAGTAATTATCCATATTTCTTTATACTGCCGATGATATGAGGCGAAAGCGATGTTTATTGACTTCGCTTGCCGATGTTCCATTTGCTTAAGTGTCTGTTATGCCACTTAAGTATGACTTTATCATCATTATCTCTCCTACTTGCCAAGAAGAGACGTTGTCCTTTCTTATGATGTTGAAACCCTGTTTAGGACATGGCATCCTTTATGAAAAAGGATATCATAGCTTTCACCTAATTGTCCTTATCGATTATTCTGTTTAACTGATGATTTTAGCTAGCCTGACCCGTGTGTTTTCACTCGGGTCAGACCGAGTTGTTTCAGGTATCATCTATTGGCCTTAGCTTGAAGTTGATGTTGGATAATAGCTCTTCTTTTGCTTGAGTAGTTTATTTCTTCCGCATACTCTGATGCTTTTACATTTGATTCGATGTATACGGTGTGGTCGTGCACCACCTTTATTGTATTCATATTGTATTGTACCGAACGTGTATCAGTGTATATGTATATATATGATGTTGGTTACTGTTCTGTGATGTGATTTACATTCAGTTATTGTATTTTGTTCTGATAGATCCGTTAGCCACCTATAGTTTTGGATTAAGCATTTACTGGGTATGTCGATCCACTTGAGTTGAAAAATTATAATGCATTTATCGACGTATTCAATGGATGTTTAAGACAAAATTGTAGATGGTCGCCCTTAACCAGCTCTATTCTCCGCTTTAGTAGACGGAATTACTTCTTAATTCTCTTTGCTAAGGTGGGTCTCGGGGTGGGGCGTTACAGACATAATTGTAATTTTCTTATTATATAATATTTATTTCTTATACCTTTTAATAGTAAAACTTTGCATGGGATGCGGAGTAGTTGGCGTGTTTGTTAGACCCTTGATTGTATAGTTGTTTTAATGGTGACAACTATATATATAAATATCACTTGTATGATCTATTATACAAGACTTGGACGGCAACGATCATTCGAAAAGACAAGAAGCTAAAGAAAGAAATATTTGTCTACAAGTCAAAAAGTATGTTCTTTTGTCCTTAGAAATAATTTGTAAAATCTCATAGATGATTCATATGCATATACACATATCACTAGCTCACAAGATTTTCAAAACAAAGACCAAAGGTAGTTACAATTATATTTCTACAAAGCTTTAAATAAAAAAGCAAAAATATGAAGGCTTAGTCGACTGAATCCAAATCCAGTCAAATGAATTCAAATCCGGTCAACTGAACTATTCGACTGCCTAACTATTTAGCATTTCAATTTTGGTCTTCTTCTCTAGATTGTTTTCTGCAAATAGTCAATTCACTTGTCATCGTTCCCAGTCAGCTGAATGAACAATAGCAGCTATATTTTCTTAAAAAAACATTTTGAAGAAATATGACTCTTCAATAGTTCTTCTTCAAAGGAGTGTGACTTTCTGAATATATACAACTCTTTATAATAACTATTGATTACAACAAAAAGAGCCAAAGGTAAGAAGTTTGGTAATTAACTTGTTATCTTGATTTCTAAACCTTCTTGTGACTATTTTCTCGCTAAAGATAATATTGTTTATTCACTCAAAAATCACTCTTTGCACTTCCTTGATCACACTACATGCATCATTGAATCATCAAAGGAGCAGATACGAAGTTTGTAGCAGAAGTCAAAATCGGTGTTGATAGAACACAATATTAGCAAGTCATCAAACACTTGTAATGCATATTCCTCCGGACTAAGTGAGAGTGATTGATTAGTGAAAATTCTAGGAAAAGCTTCAGGGTTGGACGTAGGACGTGGATTGGACGTAGGACGAGAGGTGCGAACCAGTGTAAAAAATCTTGGTGTGATCGCTCTTTACTTTATTCTACTTTATTGTTGTCTAGCTCGATTATATATACATTTACATTAGTTAGCCGTATTAGAAGAGATCCTTTGCACTTTCTGTGTCAACTTTGTCCTTAAGAAAAAGAAATAAGTGGGTAGGTCTTCTCGCAAAAAAAAGGCCTCAAGTTTTTCTTTTAAACGTTTTTCCTTCGGTTTAAATTTAATGTGCACTGAATGAGGGGTCCTGAAATTCAAATAAGCTTAACAAAGGAACTAGTGACCACATGTTTTCCTAGATTTGGTTTCATCAAAGGGGTCATAATTAAAATTAAAGATATACGTATAAACCTAAGATACGATTATACACACACGTACATATTAACAATTATGTATTTATCTTTATTAAATTTGCTTTATTTAATACATATAATTTGAAATCCAAAAATTTTATTTTATAATTCATTGCTATTAAATATATATGTGTGTGTATTGAAATATCGTTTATAAAATTAAAAAAAAAGTTACTTTTGAGATTATTTTGAACGCACACAGACACACACACATGTATGCATGCATGTATGTATATGTGTATAATTGCAATAACATCATAGACACATACATATTTAACATTGATTTATAAACTAAAATTTATTTTGACAATAAGGCTAATTATTTTTTGTTGGATAAAGCACAAAGGTAACGAGGTAAAAGGGTAAATTTCAAAAAGAAAAATCAGTTTTGTTGACTATACACTAAAACTTGTTATGCATATTCATGAACAACAAAGTTTATATTAAATCATCTTTAATGTTTTATTTGATATAATGAGTTTATTTTGGGTTAAAATTGCATTTATTGTAATAATCTTAATAAAATAATTTACACTTTTGGTAACAAACATCACATGTTCATTAATGATAATACAATAATATCTAAAGGATATATATATGTACATGTGTGCGTGTATTGCAATGGAGTCTATAAATATTATGACATATAAGTATGTGTATTATTATTGAGATCTACAATCACATAATACATAGAAAAATATATAGCATATAAAACAAAATGTTATAGTGGGATGATTAAACATTTATACTTCATTTTATATTGTGGAACTTATACTTCATTTTATATTATGGAACTTACATGTTTGTGGCCGTAAATAAAATTAAAAAAAAAAAAATTATAACCTTTCATGAGAGCAACCAATGTACCATATAAATTACAGTGCTAGTTATTTTTGTGAGTGTTACATAAAATGCAACAATAAATCAATAATGTGAAGTGCACAACTAAAAAGAACTATATCCACCTCTATTAACATTAATCAAACCGGGAACTGGTGTCCTACCCAATCCGAAGAGTAATTGGACCCTGATATGCAATTGGCCCACCAAAATCAATTTAACCGCAACTCATATCATGGCTAGACCAACAAAAATGTAACCTTTTCTTTTAAAACTGACTTTAGGGTCCAACAACTAAACCGAGGGCCCACGCATCACGCGCGTTACCAAAAGTTTGCAAGTAGGTATATTTATAACCAATTTTACCATTCTTCTCCAGAAATTTCTGTGATGTGGGGCAATTTGAATAGTCTATAACCGTGAAACCATCGTTTCTCATATTTTCAAAACAAAGCAAATCAGTTGGATGCTTGAAGATAGAATTTGCTAAGTTATGAACAAAATAGATCATCATTATAAAATTCTATTTACTTCACTTTTTGTTACATCATTCCATGAAGAGATTTTTTATTTTTATCTAAAGCTTGACTCTCTGGTGTACATAGAGACTGAAGCAGAAACATCCTCTTTATGTCGCTCCTGGTGTATTTCACTTAAATTTTCTACTACTTACGCTAATAAAAACACAAACAGCAATCCTCACCATTCTAACGGTCTGACCGGTTCAACCTTTAAAACCTTCGTCCTTCGCTCATCACGATTTGATGAGCAATTCCGTTCTCATAACTATGACATCCACAATCATTATAACATTTTCTGGGTTTTTTTCAATAACATTCTCTGGGTTTTTCAACATTTACTCGGTTTTTGTTGGTTCCTAAAAAATTTAAAATCCGTTTATGTTTTAATTCGTCAACCTTTTCCCTTTGCTTATACCTTTGATTTCTAGTATGTCACATTTTCATGTATGGAATATATTCTTATACCTCCATAACTTCATCTGCGCCATTTTCACTTGTTTTTGTACTCTAGCTCACAAATTCACAGAAATGAGTCATTTTATATCAAATTGAAACCTTAGCTACTAAACAGAACCACGCCTTTTGAATTAATGACGCATAATACGAAACTAAAATTGAAATACAAAAAATATTACTCATATCTACAAACTAGTAATTAAGAATTATAACATGAGAAAAATATGTGGATAAGACCCACAATACATACGGGTACCACTAGAGGTTTTTATATTGATTGAACAAAAAGTTTGAAGCCTTCGTATAAGAAATTAACATCATGTTTGACAGTTTTTTAATATCACAAGGTTTATAATCTTCGTTTGGTAAAAATGGTACTTAGAATTCAAATCTATGTACTCAAATCTAAAAGTCCCATGTGTCCATTTCATAACACAGCTTGATAAATAAATTGAATTACTTGATTTAAACATAAATGTAAAATGGATGTTTGAAATTCTAGGAGGTCAAGGAGCACACACAAATGGAGTATAGAGGGTCTCGTGCTTGAGCTTGAGTTATATCGTATGTAAAATAAAGTGAGAGATCCTACATGTAATATTTTGAAATATGAGTATGTCAACCAAAATTATTCATTAAGAGAATCTGACATCTAAGTACCACAATGAGCAGCCCTTAAGAGATAATGAAGGAAATAACATTGCTGGTAGTTTCCATAGTATCATTTTAGTCAAGCATAGCAGAAAATAAATATGAAAGATCATTGACCTTGTACTTTCACACTTTAAAATGTATAAATATAAGTGGATGGCAGAAAAATGTTTGGGACAAAATGGCAATTACCATACTTAGTGCATATAAGTCCTTGTATCATTTGTTGATTCCTCTTACTGACAGAGTACGCAAATATTTGTTAGTATAACAATGTCCAACACTTCAAGAAGATCAGTTATAATGTATCATCTCATAGGCGATTCAGCAATTTCAAATGGGTGTGTGTATAGGGAGAGACACATAAAGGACACAAGGACATGTAGTTTTGACTATGCTGAAATTTCATACATAGAGCCATTTTGTGGTGGAGAAAAAAAATTTAGGATTGTATATTATGAACACGTCCCTAACCGACTAGGAAACAAGTTCATTCATCAACCGGTGTTTCATGACACCAAAAGAATGCATTGTATAAGTTGATAATCCAGAGTTAACAATGTACATACTAACAATGATATCTTACCTTAAAACAGTAAACAATTACCATTATTATTACAAAACTAAGGCGTGTACCACAAAACCTTGATTCTCATGTTTACCTAACCAAAAATGATTGTGATTGGCAACAAAATTTATTGCTTTCTAGCTTAAATGCCAAATTTAAGTGCAAAATGATTAAAGATGATGACATAGTTGCTAATGATTTTCTACATTTATTGAACATGTAATCTTTGTAAATGGTTGTCATTAGATAATCCAAGAAATTATTGTATATTCTCAAATTCTGAACTTCGCCAACATAATTGAAGAATTACCATGGAACACTAAGCCAGTGCTTTCTCACCCTTCACCAAAACAGATCCAATGGTATCAGTTTCTTTAGATTTGGTATCAGTCTGTTTAGATGTCAAATCTTCCTCCTTCGCTTTATCCAACTCTTCCCCCTCGTTCTCTGCATCCAGCATAGCCTTTTCAGCACCTAAAACTGGCTCGTAATAATCGGAATGAGCATCCATGCATTTCTTCAAAAGCGATGTTATTTCGAAGCACTTTTCCACTATATCTTCTCTGTTCTTCTCACCTTCCTCCACGCAGTTTTCCCAAGCCACAAATTGGTCTTTACAGCCGCCGCCTTTCATAAACAGGCAGAATCCGCATTCTCTTTTTTCTTCCTCTTCTTCTTCTACTTTTTCTTGATTTGGATCTTCTGTGTTTGTGCCCGGATCTTGATTAGAAACTGGGGTTTGAGTATTGCTAGGGCTTTGGTCCATGGCGGCTTCAGAATATGGCGAGAGATTGAAGTGCGCCACACGGCAGCTGTGTCACTAATTGTAAGTAGTGTAATAACTGTAAATGTTTAACGGGCTTTGGGTTAGTGTAGGCTGGCAGCTTCTTTTGGGCCAGTTCACCTGGAACGCGTGACTTTTTGATCCGGTGAGAACAGCCATTGAAATGGTCCGTCAGACGCAACTGCAATTGTCAATTTACCAACCAATAATTCCCATTCCTTTGTAAGCCATTACACTCTACCACTCTAACAACTCTTTTAACATCGTGTTCTTCATCTCATGCTTTATCTTCACCTTCCACAACTCAAGCAAACAATCAATGGTTAAAATGTAACTCAGATTCTAAGGCTGAGGATTTGACCAACACACATTCTATTAGTAGAATAAAGGCACTGATTGACCGAATTCACTCTTCGGCATATAAGGAAATCCGTTGGATTAACGATATATTGTGCAATCATGTAGAACGTCGCTAAAAAAAGACTGAATGAAAAGGCACCGTCTCATTACATTGTGTGAGTGGTGGGAAGCTACGATTTGAGGCCAGCCTGAAATGTACATTAGGATAATGGTAGTCTTATTTCTGTATATAATTGTTGTGGCTTTTACTACAGAGTAGGTTGCTGAAAGATTTCAATGGTCGAATAACACAGCTGTGTTTATTTTCACGAAGTTCTAAAATTTGATGAGTTAATGTTTAAGTATATTATTAGGTCATTGAATCCTTAATTTAACAAAGTTTTAGAACAAATTAGGACATCATACAGATATTACTTGTATTTTAAAAACTGTATCGAAACTATTGATGGTACACATTTACTTGCACATGTGTCTGCTACAGAAATCCAATGCTGTATTAGACGCAAAGAATTTGCTATGTAGAATATTATGGCTATATGTACATTTGATTGAACATTTACATTCGCAAGAGTGGTGTGAGAAGGAACTACACATGATACTAATTTTCGTTTAGTTTTAACCAATAGAAATATGGATTTTCCTCATTCACCGTCATGACAATATTTTTTAGTTGATTCGAGATATTCACTAATGGACGAGTACTTACCTTTTTACTGCAATGTTAGCATATTCCATGTTTTAATGAAACATAGAATTAACCGAAGACAGTAAACGAATTCTGCAATTTCTATCATTCGAGTATAGGCGGTTGCTACTAAAAAGGCTATTCATAATTTTACAAAGCGATACAACGAAGGTAAGTTGGAATTTATGGCATATAACCATGATTCAAAGCTAGTTCTAGAAGAATTTATGTAAGAATACTATAACATATCATCCAGGGACTCAGCTGAAGGCTTGGCCAAGGGTCTAGTTTAGATAACTCCAAAAATTCGGTACAAAGAACTTCTATTGTTGCAAGCATCAATGAATTTTTTTTTATTTTTGGATGATAATTTTACTATCTTGAATAATTAATTCAAGTATCACATCTCTAAGTAGGCTTTTCTTTTGAAAATTTCTCGTATTTTTCCCAGTTCATATGTGCCAAATAGTTACCATAGTAGCTACATTAGGTAGATCTGTTTCAAAATGCTTCTTGGCAAGATACTAGCTATAGAACTACTGATTTCTAAAATGGAATCAAATTGAAAAGATGATAGTTGTAACTTCTATTTAATCTGTTGTAATTAGCATATTCGTACTTGAAAAAGTGATTCTTGTTCCCGTCATCAATGTTAAACAAGTCACAGACAGTAGACTGAATGTTGCACCAATTGTTGATTCTATCTAGTGTCTTAAAATTTTTCATTAATGCCAAGTTAACACACACAGACATTTTGGGAGGCCATATGATGTTCTGTACACAATGACTCCATGCTTGAGTTGTGTCCTTACTTCTAATGTTGTTCCAGGAAGATTCAAGGTAGAAAATCCTATTATTTTTTGACACCACCAGAAATCTTTCACCACATTGTTAAAGATGTTCATCTCTTTAATTTTTTCTGAAAATATTGCGTGGAAGGTCTGATGTGTTGAGGCTCCATTTTGATCAAAAATGAGAGCATATGCTTCATTTTTCACTCCACCAATGCTACTCATATGCTGCCATACTAACATAATAATCAAAGGTTTGCCTCTAATCCATGGATGAAATCTCTTGTGAGTCTACTTTCCATTGGCTATTCTATTTTCTATTAATCCATGACTTGTATTTCTGGAATCAAGCAATAATTTCTTGTCAAATACTCATTTGAAACTTTCCTAATTACTGAAATTTGTTGCCTTCTTATAAGAATTTCCATGATAACTTTGTTATTGCCTACTGTCTCTACTCACGCTGATTCAAAACCGTAGAAAGTAAACAGAAGTAAATGAGTACCGTTAAAGCAGTTCCGTTGTAGTATGATAATTATCCGAGTCCAGTATCGTATACTGTTCCCTTAAAGCAAAATTGCTCCCCCACAGTGGCGCAAAGGGGACGAGTAGCAACCGCTTCCCAAGGTAAAACGGATCAAGTTCTGCAAGGCCGCGCAAGCGATGCAGAATAACGGCGAACTCAAGAGAAGATTTTTCTGTTAGAACGGAGTGCAGAGGAAGGAGAAGACGATCAGAGAATTAGAATAAAAGTTAGTTTCAAAGTTCTCGGATCTGTTATTTATAGGAGTACGTGACCGTTAGGAAAGGTTGCGACCCTTTACCAATTGGCACGTCATTTCAAACAGTTACTACCGTTGGATTTAAACTGTTTTCAAACAGTTACTACCGTTGGATTTAAACTGTTTCAGCTCCTAAAAATATAGTGTGATGCGAACCAATTCCAGTAGCCCGAATGCCTATTGCAAAGTGCTAAGTGCCTACAAGACGCCTCAAACGCCCATTCGCCCACGCCGCGCGTGCGGATGCGGGTGCGGGTGCGGGTTCGGGCTCGGGCACGGACGCGGGCGCGCGTGCGGGGTGGTGCGTTGCACCACCCGCCAAGATGGTCATGCATGTCTCTCTTATTGTCTCATTGTAATTAGAATAGAGACAACATCTTATATTATATATAATATGATGGTTATTATAATATAAGATGTGGGACTATTCATATTCCAAGACAATAAATACTTCATTTTCCAATGCACTATTCATTAATGCTCATTCAATTTCCAACAATCCCCCACATGAATGAGTATTACTTGTTCTTAAGATTTACGAATCATTTATCATATCGGTTTAAGTAGCACATTGGCCTTGAACTTATCCTAGTGTTTATCTTCTTGACTTTACTGGCGAATCAGTAGACTTAGGTTGTCTTTGAACTGTAAGCCTTTTGTGTAAATCAAAATAGACAACACGTGATAAATGTATTCTTTTCTCCCTTGGTTCTCTGTTTGTGTTCGTTTTTGCCATGAACACCAGCTTGGTCTCATGAGTGCTTGGAGAATTTGGCCTTATAATTCTCCTTGAAGCGGCGCCTTCGCACTCACGTAGGTGATTCTATAAAGAGTATTCCGCAATACTCCACTTGGTTCTTTATAGCTCCAAGTATAGACATCATTAAAAGCAGAGCTTATCCTTTTCTCCGGCGGCATGTGCACTGACTTATCTTAGGAATGTCTAAATGTTTGATTTTTCCAGTGCTTCTAAGTTTTAACCTTAACTTAGTTGTCCCTTTGAACCTAAATCTTGGGATCTCCAGTCAATTAGGTTGGGTTTCCGTTGAGGTAAACTTTTTATCCAATAGGCCTTAAGCCCATTCCTATCGATAAAGTTTGAACTCTCTCTCTAGGCAAGCCTTTTGTTAGTGGATCTGCAATGTTATCTTTCGACCTTACATAGTCTATAGTGATAACTCCATTAGAGAGTAGTTGTCTCACGGTTTTATGTCTACGACGAACATGTCTAGACTTACCATTGTATAGTGTACTGTTAGCTCTTCCAATAGCTGACTGACTATCACAATGTATACAGATTGGTGGAACAGGTTTATTCCAATTCGGAATATCTTCTAGGAAACTTCTAAGCCAATCTGCTTCTTCAGCGGCTTTGTCTAAAGCAATGAATTCTGACTCCATTGTTGACCTTGCTATACACGTTTGTTTAGAAGACTTCCATGATATAGCTCCATTTCCTAGGGTAAATACATATCCACTTGTGGATTTGGTGTCATCTGAACCAGTTATCCAATTTGCATCTACGGAAGGATATTTAGTGTAATGCAAGCTGTAGTTCTGAGTATATTTTAAATATCGCAGAACCCTTATTATTGCTTTCCAATGATTTTTACCAGGATTGCTTGTATACCTACTTAGCTTACTTACAGCATATGCAATATCTGGTCTAGTACAATTCATGATTTACATTATACTTCCCAGTATTCGAGAGTATTCAAGTTGGTAGATTCCATCACCAGTATTTTTAACCCAATTTTGGTTCATATCAACTGGCGATTTAGCAACAGTTATATTATGTTGTTTGAATTTTTCAAGTATTTTGGCCACATAGTGCGATTGAGATAGTACATAACCTTCCGACGTCTTTAAGATTTTAACGCCCAAAATCACATCAGCCAATCCTAGATCTTTCATATCAAATCTAGATGACAACATATCCTTTGTTGATTTGATTATGGCATTATTATTGCCTAGTATCAATAAGTCATCAACATATAGGCAAACTATGACATATCCTATTTCTATATTCTTCATATAGACACATTTATCTGATTCATTTATTTTGAATCCATTTGTCATCATAGTTTCATCAAATTTCTCGTGCCATTGTTTTGGCGCTTGTTTGAGACCATAAAGTGATTTTACCAACTTACATACTTTATTTTCATTTCCTGGGCTTACAAACCCTTCAGGTTGTTGCATGTATATTTCTTCCTCCAACTCACCATTCAGGAACGCGGTTTTTACATCCATTTGATGTATTTCCAAATTTAGTATAGAGGCAATTGCGATAAGCATCCTAATGGATGTTATTCTAGTTACTGGTGAGTATGTGTCAAAGTAATCTAGATCTTCCTTCTGTCTAAATCCCTTAACCACCAGTCGGGCCTTATATTTGTCTACTGAGCCATCAGCCTTAAGTTTTTTCTTGAAGATCCATTTGTACCCTAGGGTTTTCGATCCTTTAGGAAGATCTACTAGTTCCCATGTATGGTTTTGCAGAGTGGATTCTATTTCACCATTGATTGCTTCCTTCCAATAAGGAGCATCGGGAGATGACATTGCTTGTTGATATGTTAGAGATTCATTTTCTATCATATATGTATAGAAATCGGGTCCAAAGGTTTTTGATATTCTCTGATCGTCTTCTCCTTCCTCTGCACTCCGTTCTAACAGAAAAATCTTCTCTTGAGTTCGCCGTTATTCTGCATCGCTTACGCGGCCTTGCAGAACTTGATCCGTTTTACCTTGGGAAGCGCTTGCTTTTTGATATCCTTTGTCGTTTGCTCCTTCTTGGTTCCTCTAACTCTTGATTATTTTCATGATCAACACGATGTTCAAGAGTTTCTTCTTCTCTTGATCTCTTTTGGATACTAGTACCATTGGATTCTTTTAGTGGAAATATGTTTTCAAAGAATCTTGCATTTCGAGATTCGATTATGGTGTTTTCATGAATGTCTCCAATTTCAGATTTATGCACCAAGAATCGATATGCACTACTATTATGAGCATATCCAATAAATATGCAATCTATAGTTTTGGGTCCAATTTTGACCTTTTTAGGCTTAGGTATTTCTACCTTTGCTAAGCACCCCCACACTTTTAAGTATTTGTAAGATGGAGGTATGTTTTTCCATAGTTCATGTGGTGACTTAAAGGTCCTTTTGCGAGGTACTTTGTTCAGTATATGATTGGCTGAAAGTATTGCTTCACCTCAGAAATTGTCTGGTAATCCAGAACTAATAAGCAGAGCATTCATCATTTCCTTCAGGGTACGATTCTTACGTTCTGCTATTCCATTGGATTGAGGAGAATACGGTGCTGTTGTTTGATGGATAATTCCATTTTGAGCGCAAAATTCCTCAAATGGAAATTCGTATTCTCCACCTCTATCACTTCGCAAGGCTTTTATCCTTTTGTTTAGTTGATTTTCAACTTCTGCCTTATATTGCTTAAATGTTTCGAAGGCCTCATCCTTGTTTCTTAGTAGGTACACATAACAGTACCTAGTGCAATCATCAATAAAGGTAATAAAATACCTTTTACCTCCTCTGGTTTGACACATCTTTAGATCGCATACATCAGTATGTATTAAATCTAACGGCTCGATATTCCTTTCAACATGATGAAAGGAAGTTCTAGTTAACTTTGCTTCAGCACATGTTTCACATTTGTAATTGGAATCAATTGCAAACTTAGGTATAAATTCTAAGTTAATCATCTTTCGCAATGTATCAAAGTTAACATGCCCTAATCTAGCATGCCATATATTAAATGACTCAGAGATATAAACAGAAGAATCAGTTTTATTATCAATCTCCTTTGGTACAATAGTCATTACATTTATTTTAAACAGACTATCACTCACATACCCTTTACCTACATATACTCCGTTTTTAGACAAGACAAATTTATCAGAAACAAAGACCAACTTGAAACCATTCTTACTCAACAATGATCCCGAAACTAAGTTCTTGTGGATATCTGGAACATGTAGGACATCATTTAGAGTAAGTTCTTTTCCGGATGTCATTTTAAGGACTATTCTTCCTTTGCCTTCAACCTTTGACGTGGAGGAGTTTCCCATAAAGAGTTGCTCTTGTTGCGTCGCTGGTTTATAGTTGGAGAACATCCACTTGTTGGCGTAAATATGTTTCGTAGCACCAGTGTCAACGAACCATTCTTTCATGTTGCCAACCAAGTTACATTCCGAGATTACCGGCGGACAGATTCATTTCGGAGACATCTTCTAACTCCGCAACGTTGGCTTGGTCTTTCTTTTTGTTTTGATTCTTTGGACCTCGACATTCACTTGCCTTATGTCCTTTCTTTCCGCAATTATGACAGTTTCCTTTGAACTTCATTGTCTTCTTCACATTCGGGTTGTTTTCCCTTTTTCTTTGTTGTTCTTTTCGGTTTCGACCACATTTGCTTTTGCCACCATAGTATTAGATGTTTTCTTTTTGGATTTTCTGTTGTCTTCTTCAATTCTGAGTCGAACAACCAAATCTTCCATTGACATTTCTTTTCGTTTATGCTTCAGATAATTCTTGAAGTCTTTCCACAATGGGGGCAACTTCTCTATGGCGGCTGCTACTTGAAATGATTCACTCAGAGTCATTCCTTCGTCATGTATTTCATGAATAATGACCTGCAATTCTTGAATTTGGCTGATAACTGTCTTGGAGTCTATCATCTTAAAATCCAGAAATTTGCCGACAATGAACTTCTTCATACCAGCGTCTTCTGTCTTGTATTTCCTATCCAAAGATATCCAGAGTTCCTTCGATGTCTTCATTGTGCAGTAGACATTGTACAGATTGTTATCCAGTCCATTGAGTATGTAATTTTTACATATGAAGTCCGAACTCGTCCAAGCAGTGAGTGTCTCAGCCTTGATCGGGTCGGGCTCTAATTCGTCGACCGCTGGAGGATCTTCTGTGAGGAATTTGGCCAAGCCTAATGTGGTTAAGTAGAACAACATTTTTTGCTACCACCGCTTAAAATCGACACCAGTAAATTTTTCTAGTCGTTCTCCATGCGAGAATGGCACGTTCGGTGCCACCATTGGTGCAATTTGAGAGGTGGTCATGACGGGTATGTTGGCGGAAGTATTGCTTTCTTGAGCCATCGCCTGAAAGCAATCAGAACAGTAAGCATAAAGTAACACAATTCTGCTTTAAGATTGTTATTGCCTACTGTCTCTACTCACGCTGATTCAAAACCGTAGAAAGTAAACAGAAGTAAATGAGTACCGTTAAAGCAGTTCCGTTGTAGTATGATAATTATCCGAGTCCAGTATCGTATACTGTTCCCTTAAAGCAGAATTGCTCCCCCACAGTGGCGCAAAGGGGACGAGTAGCAACCGCTTCCCAAGGTAAAACGGATCAAGTTCTGCAAGGCCGCGCAAGCGATGTAGAATAACGGCGAACTCAAGAGAAGATTTTTCTGTTAGAACGGAGTGCAGAGGAAGGAGAAGACGATCAGAGAATTAGAATAAAAGTTAGTTTCAAAGTTCTCGGATCTGTTATCTATAGGAGTACGTGACCGTTAGGAAAGGTTGCGACCCTTTACCAATTGGCACGTCATTTCAAACAGTTACTACCGTTGGATTTAAACTTTTTTCAAACAGTTACTACCGTTGGATTTAAACTGTTTCGGCTCCTAAAAATATAGTGTGATGCGAACCAATTCCAGTAGCCCGAATGCCTAATGCCTATTGCAAAGTGCTAAGTGCCTACAAGACGCCTCAAACGCCCATTCGCCCACGCCGCGCGTGCGGATGCGGGTGCGGGTGCGGGTTCGGGCTCGGGCACGGACGCGGGCGCGCGTGCGGGGTGGTGCGTTGCACCACCCGCCAAGATGGTCATGCATGTCTCTCTTATTGTCTCATTGTAATTAGAATAGAGACAACATCTTATATTATATATAATATGATGGTTATTATAATATAAGATGTGGGACTATTCATATTCCAAGACAATAAATACTTCATTTTCCAATGCACTATTCATTAATGCTCATTCAATTTCCAACAATCCCCCACATGAATGAGTATTACTTGTTCTTAAGATTTACGAATCATTTATCATATCGGTTTAAGTAGCACATTGGCCTTGAACTTATCCTAGTGTTTATCTTCTTGACTTTACTGGCGAATCAATAGACTTAGGTTGTCTTTGAACTGTAAGCCTTTTGTGTAAATCAAAATAGACAACACGTGATAAATGTATTCTTTTCTCCCTTGGTTCTCTGTTTGTGTTCGTTTTTGCCATGAACACCAGCTTGGTCTCATGAGTGCTTGGAGAATTTGGCCTTATAATTCTCCTTGAAGCGGCGCCTTCGCACTCACGTAGGTGATTCTATAAAGAGTATTCCGCAATACTCCACTTCGTTCTTTATAGCTCCAAGTATAGACATCATTAAAAGCAGAGCTTATCCTTTTCTCCAGCGGCATGTGCACTGACTTATCTTAGGAATGTCTAAATGTTTGATTTTTCCAGTGCTTCTAAGTTTTAACCTTAACTTAGTTGTCCCTTTGAACCTAAATCTTGGGATCTCCAGTCAATTAGGTTGGGTTTCCGTTGAGGTAAACTTTTTATCCAATAGGACTTAAGCCCATTCCTATCGATAAGGTTTGAACTCTCTCTCTAGGCAAGCCTTTTGTTAGTGGATCCGCAATGTTATCTTTCGACCTTACATAGTCTATAGTGATAACTCCATTAGAGAGTAGTTGTCTCACGGTTTTATGTCTACGACGAATATGTCTAGACTTACCATTGTATAGTGTACTGTTAGCTCTTCCAATAGCTGACTGACTATCACAATGTATACAGATTGGTGGAACAGATTTATTCCAATTCGGAATATCTTCTAGGAAACTTCTAAGCCAATCTGCTTCTTCAGCGGCTTTGTCTAAAGCAATGAATTCTGACTCCATTGTTGACCTTGCTATACACGTTTGTTTAGAAGACTTCCATGATATAGCTCCATTTCCTAGGGTAAATACATATCCACTTGTGGATTTGGTGTCATCTGAACCAGTTATCCAATTTGCATCTAAGGAAGGATATTTAGTGTAATGCAAGCTGTAGTTCTGAGTATATTTTAAATATCCCAGAACCCTTATTATTGCTTTCCAATGATTTTTACCAGGATTGCTTGTATACCTACTTAGCTTACTTACAGCATATGCAATATCTGGTCTAGTACAATTCATGATATACATTATACTTCCCAGTATTCGAGAGTATTCAAGTTGGTAGATTCCATCACCAGTATTTTTAACCCAATTTTGGTTCATATCAACTGGCGATTTAGCAACAGCTATATTATGTTGTTTGAATTTTTCAAGTATTTTGGCCACATAGTGCGATTGAGATAGTACATAACCTTCCGACGTCTTTAAGATTTTAACGCCCAAAATCACATCAGCCAATCCTAGATCTTTCATATCAAATCTAGATGACAACATATCCTTTGTTGATTTGATTATGGCATTATTATTGCCTAGTATCAATAAGTCATCAACATATAGGCAAACTATGACATATCCTATTTCTATATTCTTCATATAGACACATTTATCTGATTCATTTATTTTGAATCCATTTGTCATCATAGTTTCATCAAATTTCTCGTGCCATTGTTTTGGCGCTTATTTGAGACCATAAAGTGATTTTACCAACTTACATACTTTATTTTCATTTCCTGGGCTTACAAACCCTTCAGGTTGTTGCATGTATATTTCTTCCTCCAACTCACCATTCAGGAACGCGGTTTTTACATCCATTTGATGTATTTCCAAATTTAGTATAGAGGCAATTGCGATAAGCATCCTAATGGATGTTATTATAGTTACTGGTGAGTATGTGTCAAAGTAATCTAGATCTTCCTTCTGTCTAAATCCCTTAACCACCAGTCGAGCCTTATATTTATCTACTGAGCCATCAGACTTAAGTTTTTTCTTGAAGATCCATTTGTACCCTAGGGTTTTTGATCCCTTAGGAAGATCTACTAGTTCCCATGTATGGTTTTGCAGAGTGGATTCTATTTCACCATTGATTGCTTCCTTCCAATAAGGAGCATTGGGAGATGACATTGCTTGTTGATATGTTAGAGATTCATTTTCTATCATATATGTATAGAAATCGGGTCCAAAGGTTTTTGATATTCTCTGATCGTCTTCTCCTTCCTCTGCACTCCGTTCTAACAGAAAAATCTTCTCTTGAGTTCGCCGTTATTCTGCATCGCTTACGCGGCCTTGCAGAACTTGATCCGTTTTACCTTGTGAAGCGGTTGCTTTTTGATATCCTTTGTCGTTTGCTCCTTCTTGGTTCCTCTAACTCCTGATTATTTTCATGATCAACACGATGTTCAAGAGTTTCTTCTTCTCTTGATCTCTTTTGGATACTAGTACCATTGGATTCTTTTAGTGGAAATATGTTTTCAAAGAATCTTGCATTTCGAGATTCGATTATGGTGTTTTCATGAATGTCACCAATTTCAGATTTATGCACTAAGAATCGATATGCACTACTATTATGAGCATATCCAATAAATATGCAATCTATAGTTTTGGGTCCAATTTTGACCTTTTTAGGCTTAGGTATTTCTACCTTTGCTAAGCACCCCCACACTTTTAAGTATTTGTAAGATGGAGGTCTGTTTTTTCATAGTTCATGTGGTGACTTGAAGGTCCTTTTGCGAGGTACTTTGTTCAGTATATGATTGGCTGAAAGTTTTGCTTCACCCCAGAAATTGTCTGGTAATCCAGAACTAATAAGCAGAGCATTCATCATTTCCTTCAGGGTACGATTCTTACGTTCTGCTATTCCATTGGATTGAGGAGAATACGGTGCTTTTGTTTGGTGGATAATTCCATTTTGAGCGCAAAATTCCTCAAATGGAAATTCGTATTCTCCACCTCTATCACTTCGCAAGGCTTTTATCCTTTTGTTTAGTTGATTTTCAACTTCTGCCTTATATTGCTTAAATGTTTCGAAGGCCTCATCCTTGTTTCTTAGTAGGTACACATAACAGTACCTAGTGCAATCATCAATAAAGGTAATAAAATACCTTTTACCTCCTCTGGTTTGACACATCTTTAGATCGCATACATCAGTATGTATTAAATCTAACGGCTCGGTATTCCTTTCAACATGATGAAAGGAAGTTCTAGTTAACTTTGCTTCAGCACATGTTTCACATTTGTAATTAGAATCAATTGCAAACTTAGGTATAAATTCTAAGTTAATCATCTTTCGCAATGTATCAAAGTTAACATGCCCTAATCTAGCATGCCATACATTAAATGACTCAGAGATATAAACAGAAGAATCAGTTTTATTATCAATCTCCTTTGGTACAATAGTCATTACATTTATTTTAAACAGACTATCACTCACGTACCCTTTACCTACATATGCTCCGTTTTTAGACAAGACAAATTTATCAGAAACAAAGACCAACTTGAAACCATTCTTACTCAATAATGATCCCGAAACTAAGTTCTTGCGGATATCTGGAACATGTAGGACATCATTTAGAGTAAGTTCTTTTCCGGATGTCATTTTAAGGACTATTCTTCCTTTGCCTTCAACCTTTGACGTGGAGGAGTTTCCCATAAAGAGTCGCTCTTGTTGCGTCGCTGGTTTATAGTTGGAGAACATCCACTTGTTGGCGTAAATATGTTTCGTAGCACCAGTGTCAACGAACCATTCTTTCATGTTGCCAACCAAGTTACATTCCGAGATTACTGCGGACAGATTCATTTCGGAGACATCTTCTAACTCCGCAACGTTGGCTTGGTCTTTCTTTTTGTTCTGATTCTTTAGACCTCGACATTCACTTGCCTTATGTCCTTTCTTTCCGCAATTATGACAGTTTCCTTTGAACTTCCTTGTCTTCTTCACATTCGGGTTGTTTTCCCTTTTTCTTTTGTTGTTCTTTTCGGTTTCGACCACATTTGCTTTTGCCACCATAGTATTAGATGTTTTCTTTTCGGATTTTCTGTTGTCTTCTTCAATTCTGAGTCGAACAACCAAATCTTCCATTGACATTTCTTTTCGTTTATTCTTCAGATAATTCTTGAAGTCTTTCCACAATGGGGGCAACTTCTCTATGGCGGCTGCTACTTGAAATGATTCACTCAGAGTCATTCCTTCGTCATGTATTTCATGAACAATGACCTGCAATTCTAGAATTTGGCTGATAACTGTCTTGGAGTCTATCATCTTGAAATCCAGAAATTTGCCGATAATGAACTTCTTCATACCAGCATCTTCTGTCTTGTATTTCCTATCCAAAGATACCCAGAGTTCCTTCGATGTCTTCATTGTGCAGTAGACATTGTACAGACTGTTATCCAGTCCATTGAGTATGTAATTTTTACATATGAAGTCCGAACTCGTCCAAGCAGTGAGTGTCTCAGCCTTGATCGGGTCGGGCTCTAATTCGTCGACCGCTGGAGGATCTTCTGTGAGGAATTTGGCCAAGCCTAATGTGGTTAAGTAGAACAACATTTTTTGCTGCCACCGCTTAAAATCGACACTAGTAAATTTTTCTGGTCATTCTCCATGCGAGAATGGCACGTTCGGTGCCACCATTGGTGCAATTTGAGAGGTGGTCATGACGGGTATGTTTGCGGAAGTATTGCTTTCTTGAGCCATCGCCTGAAAGCAATCAGAACAGTAAGCACAAAGTAACACAATTCTGCTTTAAGATTGTTATTGCCTACTGTCTCTACTCACGCTGATTCAAAACCGTAGAAAGTAAACAGAAGTAAATGAGTACCATTAAAGCAGTTCCGTTGTAGTATGATAATTATCCGAGTCCAGTATCGTATACTGTTCCCTTAAAGCAGAATTGCTCCCGCACAGTGGCGCAAAGGGGACGAGTAGCAACCGCTTCCCAAGGTAAAACAGATCAAGTTCTGCAAGGCCGCGCAAGCGATGCAGAATAACGGCGAACTCAAGAGAAGATTTTTCTGTTAGAACGGAGTGCAGAGGAAGGAGAAGACGATCAGAGAATTAGAATAAAAGTTAGTTTCAAAGTTCTCGGATCTGTTATTTATAGGAGTACGTGACCGTTAGGAAAGGTTGCGACCCTTTACCAATTGGCACGTCATTTCAAACAGTTACTACCGTTGGATTTAGACTATTTTCAAACAGTTACTACCATTGGATTTAAACTGTTTCGGCTCCTAAAAATATAGTGTGATGCGAACCAATTCCAGTAGCCCGAATGCCAAATGCCTATTGCAAAGTGCTAAGTGCCTACAAGACGCCTCAAACGCCCATTCGCCCACGCCGCGCGTGCGGATGCGGATGCGGGTGCGGGTACGGGTTCGGGCTCGGGCTCGGGCACGGGCACGGGCGCGCGTGCGGGGTGGTGCGTTGCACCACCCGCCAAGATGGTCATGCATGTCTCTCTTATTGTCTCATTGTAATTAGAATAGAGACAACATCTTATATTATATATAATATGATGGTTATTATAATATAAGATGTGGGACTATTCATATTCCAAGACAATAAATACTTCATTTTCCAATGCACTATTCATTAATGCTCATTCAATTTCCAACAATCCCCCACATGAATGAGTATTACTTGTTCTTAAGATTTACGAATCATTTATCATATCGGTTTAAGTAGCACATTGGCCTTGAACTTATCCTAGTGTTTATCTTCTTGATTTTACTGGCGAATCAGTAGACTTAGGTTGTCTTTGAACTGTAAGCCTTTTGTGTAAATCAAAATAGACAACACGTGATAAATGTATTCTTTTCTCCCTTGGTTCTCTGTTTGTGTTCGTTTTTGCCATGAACACCAGCTTGGTCTCATGAGTGCTTGGAGAATTTGGCCTTATAATTCTCCTTGAAGCGGCGCCTTCGCACTCACGTAGGTGATTCTATAAAGAGTATTCCGCAATACTCCACTTGGTTCTTTATAGCTCCAAGTATAGACATCATTAAAAGCAGAGCTTATCCTTTTCTCCGGCGGCATGTGCACTGACTTATCTTAGGAATGTCTAAATGTTTGATTTTTCCAGTGCTTCTAAGTTTTAACCTTAACTTAGTTGTCCCTTTGAACCTAAATCTTGGGATCTCCAGTCAATTAGGTTGGGTTTCCGTTGAGGTAAACTTTTTATCCAATAGGCCTTAAGCCCATTCCTATCGATAAGGTTTGAACTCTCTCTCTAGGCAAGCCTTTTGTTAGTGGATCCGCAATGTTATCTTTCGACCTTACATAGTCTATAGTGATAACTCCATTAGAGAGTAGTTGTCTCACGGTTTTATGTCTACGACGAATATGTCTAGACTTACCATTGTATAGTGTACTGTTAGCTCTTCCAATAGTTGACTGACTATCACAATGTATACAGCTTGGTGGAACAGGTTTATTCCAATTCGGAATATCTTCTAGGAAACTTCTAAGCCAATCTGCTTCTTCAGCGGCTTTGTCTAAAGCAATGAATTCTGACTCCATTGTTGACCTTGCTATACACGTTTGTTTAGAAGACTTCCATGATATAGCTCCATTTCCTAGGTAAATACATATCCACTTGTGGATTTGGTGTCATCTGAACCAGTTATCCAATTTGCATCTACGGAAGGATATTTAGTGTAATGCAAGCTGTAGTTCTGAGTATATTTTAAATATCCCAGAACCCTTATTATTGCTTTCCAATGATTTTTACCAGGATTGCTTGTATACCTACTTAGCTTACTTACAGCATATGCAATATCTGGTCTAGTACAATTCATGATATACATTATACTTCCCAGTATTCGAGAGTATTCAAGTTGGTAGATTCCATCACCAGTATTTTTAACCCAATTTTGGTTCATATCAACTGGCGATTTAGCAACAGTTATATTATGTTGTTTGAATTTTTCAAGTATTTTGGCCACATAGTGCGATTGAGATAGTACATAACCTTCCGACGTCTTTAAGATTTTAACGCCCAAAATCACATCAGCCAATCCTAGATCTTTCATATCAAATCTAGATGACAACATTTCCTTTGTTGATTTGATTATGGCATTATTATTGCCTAGTATCAATAAGTCATCAACATATAGGCAAACTATGACATATCCTATTTCTATATTCTTCATATAGACACATTTATCTGATTCATTTATTTTGAATCCATTTGTCATCATAGTTTAATCAAATTTCTCGTGCCATTGTTTTGGCGCTTGTTTGAGACCATAAAGTGATTTTACCAACTTACATACTTTATTTTCATTTCCTGGGCTTACAAACCCTTCAGGTTATTGCATGTATATTTCTTCCTCCAACTCACCATTCAGGAACGCGGTTTTTACATCCATTTGATGTATTTCCAAATTTAGTATAGAGGCAATTGCGATAAGCATCCTAATGGATGTTATTCTAGTTACTGGTGAGTATGTGTCAAAGTAATCTAGATCTTCCTTCTGTCTAAATCCCTTAACCACCAGTCGGGCCTTATATTTGTCTACTGAGCCATCAGCCTTAAGTTTTTTCTTGAAGATCCATTTGTACCCTAGGGTTTTTGATCCCTTAGGAAGATCTACTAGTTCCCATGTATGGTTTTGCAGAATGGATTCTATTTCACCATTGATTGCTTCCTTCCAATAAGGAGCATCGGGAGATGACATTGCTTGTTGATATGTTAGAGATTCATTTTCTATCATATATGTATAGAAATCGGGTCCAAAGGTTTTTGATATTCTCTGATCGTCTTCTCCTTCCTCTGCACTCCGTTCTAACAGAAAAATCTTCTCTTGAGTTCGCCGTTATTCTGCATCGCTTACGCGGCCTTGCAGAACTTGATCCGTTTTACCTTGGGAAGCGGTTGCTTTTTGATATCCTTTGTCGTTTGCTCCTTCTTGGTTCCTCTAACTCTTGATTATTTTCATGATCAACACGATGTTCAAGAGTTTCTTCTTCTCTTGATCTCTTTTGGATACTAGTACCATTGGATTCTTTTAGTGGAAATATGTTTTCAAAGAATCTTGCATTTCGAGATTCGATAATGGTGTTTTGATGAATGTCACCAATTTCAGATTTATGCACTAAGAATCGATATGCACTACTATTATGAGCATATCCAATAAATATGCAATCTATAGTTTTGGGTCCAATTTTGACCTTTTTAGGCTTAGGTATTTCTACCTTTGCTAAGCACCCCCACACTTTTAAGTATTTGTAAGATGGAGGTCTGTTTTTCCATAGTTCATGTGGTGACTTAAAGGTCCTTTTGCGAGGTACTTTGTTCAGTATATGATTGGCTGAAAGTATTGCTTCACCCCAGAAATTGTCTGGTAATCCAGAACTAATAAGCAGAGCATTCATCATTTCCTTCAGGGTACGATTCTTACGTTCTGCTATTCCATTGGATTGAGGAGAATACGGTGCTGTTGTTTGATGGATAATTCCATTTTGAGCGCAAAATTCCTCAAATGGAAATTCGTATTCTCCACCTCTATCACTTCGCAAGGCTTTTATCCTTTTGTTTAGTTGATTTTCAACTTCTGCCTTATATTGCTTAAATGTTTCGAAGGCCTCATCCTTGTTTCTTAGTAGGTACACATAACAGTACCTAGTGCAATCATCAATAAAGGTAATAAAATACCTTTTACCTCCTCTGGTTTGACACATCTTTAGATCGCATACATCAGTATGTATTAAATCTAACGGCTCGGTATTCCTTTCAACATGATGAAAGGAAGTTCTAGTTAACTTTGCTTCAGCACATGTTTCACATTTGTAATTGGAATCAATTGCAAACTTAGGTATAAATTCTAAGTTAATCATCTTTCGCAATGTATCAAAGTTAACATGCCCTAATCTAGCATGCCATATATTAAATGACTCAGAGATATAAACAGAAGAATCAGTTTTATTATCAATCTCCTTTGGTACAATAGTCATTACATTTATTTTAAACAGACTATCACTCACATACCCTTTACCTAAATATACTCCGTTTTTAGACAAGACAAATTTATCAGAAACAAAGACCAACTTGAAACCATTCTTACTCAACAATGATCCCGAAACTAAGTTCTTGCGGATATCTGGAACATGTAGGACATCATTTAGAGTAAGTTCTTTTCCGGATGTCATTTTAAGGACTATTCTTCCTTTGCCTTCAACCTTTGACGTGGAGGAGTTTCCCATAAAGAGTTGCTCTTGTTGCGTCGTTGGTTTATAGTTGGAGAACATCCACTTGTTGGCGTAAATATGTTTCGTAGCACCAGTGTCAACGAACCATTCTTTCATGTTGCCAACCAAGTTACATTCCGAGATTACTGCGGACAGATTCATTTCGGAGACATCTTCTAACTCCGCAACGTTGGCTTGGTCTTTCTTTTTTTTCTGATTCTTTGGACCTCGACATTCACTTGCCTTATGTCCTTTCTTTCCGCAATTATGACAGTTTCCTTTGAACTTCCTTGTCTTCTTCATATTCGGGTTGTTTTCCCTTTTTCTTTTGTTGTTCTTTTCGGTTTCTACCACATTTGCTTTTGCCACCATAGTATTAGATGTTTTCTTTTCGGATTTTCTGTTGTCTTCTTCAATTCTGAGTCGAACAACCAAATCTTCCATTGACATTTCTTTTCGTTTATGCTTCAGATAATTCTTGAAGTCTTTCCACAATGGGGCCAACTTCTCTATGGCGGCTGCTACTTGAAATGATTCACTCAGAGTCATTCCTTCGTCATGTATTTCATGAACAATGACCTGCAATTCTTGAATTTGGCTGATAACTGTCTTGGAGTCTATCATCTTGAAATCCAGAAATTTGCCGACAATGAACTTCTTCATACCAGCATCTTCTGTCTTGTATTTCCTATCCAAAGATATCCAGAGTTCCTTCGATGTCTTCATTGTGCAGTAGACATTGTACAGACTGTTATCCAGTCCATTGAGTATGTAATTTTTACATATGAAGTCCGAACTCGTCCAAGCAGTGAGTGTCTCAGCCTTGATCGGGTCGGGCTCTAATTCGTCGACCGCTGGAGGATCTTCTGTGAGGAATTTGGCCAAGCCTAATGTGGTTAAGTAGAACAACATTTTTTGCTGCCACCGCTTAAAATCGACACCAGTAAATTTTTCTGGTCGTTCTCCATGCGAGAATGGCACGTTCGGTGCCACCATTGGTGCAATTTGAGAGGTGGTCATGACGGGTATGTTTGCGGAAGTATTGCTTTCTTGAGCCATCGCCTGAAAGCAATCAAAACAGTAAGCACAAAGTAACACAATTCTGCTTTAAGATTGTTATTGCCTACTGTCTCTACTCACGCTGATTCAAAACCGTAGAAAGTAAACAGAAGTAAATGAGTACCGTTAAAGCAGTTCCGTTGTAGTATGATAATTATCCGAGTCCAGTATCGTATACTGTTCCCTTAAAGCAGAATTGCTCCCCCACAGTGGCGCAAAGGGGACGAGTAGCAACCGCTTCCCAAGGTAAAACGGATCAAGTTCTGCAAGGCCGCGCAAGCGATGCAGAATAACGGCGAACTCAAGAGAAGATTTTTCTGTTAGAACGGAGTGCAGAGGAAGGAGAAGACGATCAGAGAATTAGAATAAAAGTTAGTTTCAAAGTTCTCGGATCTGTTATTTATAGGAGTACGTGACCGTTAGGAAAGGTTGCGTCCCTTTACCAATTGGCACGTCATTTCAAACAGTTACTACCGTTGGATTTAGACTGTTTTCAAACAGTTACTACCGTTGGATTTAAACTGTTTCGGCTCCTAAAAATATAGTGTGATGCGAACCAATTCCAGTAGCCCGAATGCCTAATGCCTATTGCACATTGCAAAGTGCTAAGTGCCTACAAGACGCCTCAAACGCCCATTCGCCCACGCCGCGCGTGCGGATGCGGATACGGGCGCGGGTTCGGGCTCGGGCTCGGGCACGGGCGCGCGTGCGGGGTGGTGCGTTGCACCACCCGCCAAGATGGTCATGCATGTCTCTCTTATTGTCTCATTTTAATTAGAATAGAGACAACATCTTATATTATATATAATATGATGGTTATTATAATATAAGATGCGGGACTATTCATATTCCAAAACAATAAATACTTCATTTTCCAATGCACTATTCATTAATGCTCATTCAATTTCCAACAAACTTAAGGGCTAAAGCATCACGTAGACCATGCAAGCTTCTTAAGCCCATTTCTCCTTCATCTTTTTGTTTACATGCAGTAGCCCAGTTTATTAATGACTTTTCCCTTGCCATAAAATTTTTCATAGATATTTTTAATGTAATATATGACACATTTTGGCATTTGACATATTTGATCCAGAATGCTATTATTGAATGTATAATTGTCTTAATTAATTCAAGAGTCCTACCTATTAATAATAGTCTACAGATCTATTCATTCAATTTTTGTTTAATTTTGTCTATTATCTAGTTGAGATTTACTCTTTCAAATTTGGAATCGTTGAGGGGAATATCCACAGAGGTGGCAGGTAAGCTGCCCATATTCACTCCTAATGCACTGACAATACACTATTTCATTGCAACACCTTTATTGAAAAACAAATTTGATTTCTGCTTATTCATGGATATGCTGGTGTGAGGTTCTAAAATTTTCAGTGATTATTTATAGAAATGGAATTTTCTATATTGACTTTAGAAAACACTAACAAATGAATGTCTTGATTTGAACAAATAAATGATTTTTATTACATTACACTGCTTGCGATCAAAGATTAAAAATACACTGCTTTTAGTACAATAGTATATATAAGATACAAAAATATATATTGGGCCTTAAGCCCAGGATCTGAAAGTAAGTCCCGGAGTGATATCAACCCTTGGATAGAATGCACGGCTTGGATGATTCAGAACTGATGAGTTGGATTACAATTGTATATGAGAGAAAACACACTTCTCTCGTTCATTCTTACTCCCCCCTCAAACCTGTGAGATCTAGGGTTTGCACGAGAAAAATGAACATGGCGACGGCTCAATTTTCAAGAGGAAAAACAACGAGCGAGATGATTTTGTAGAATGAATCGATTACTCTGGTATGAAGATAATCCTCTGAGACCTTTGGCTAGGGTTAGTAGCATCAACATTGAGCTCTTCTTTTAGTCGAGAGAAGTTTGATCTCGATAATGGTTTAGTAAGTATGTCCGCTTTTTGATGCGGCAATGGTATGTATCCAACTCTTAACTTTCCTTTTATTACTTGTTCTCTGATAAAGTAGAGGTCTAGCTCGATATGTTTGGTTTTAGAGTGAAGAACTGGATTAGAGGTTAATGATATTGCACTAACATTGTCACACCAGATTGTTACTCTGTCTGGTTTGACGTTGAGTTCATTTAAAAGGGACTCTAACCATATAACTTCCGCTACCGCACTGGCGACACATCTAAATTCAGCCTCAGTGCTAGATCTAGATACTGTATTCTGTTTCTTGGCACTCCATGATACAGGGTTTTTTCCTAAGTAAATACAGTAGCCTGAAGTTGATTTTCGATCATCTATATCAGTTCCCCAATCAGCATCTGCATATGCATTTATGTTAAAGCTGTTGCTAGCTTTTAAGATGAGACCATGATCTATTATTCCTTTCAGATATCTGAGTATCCACTTGACTGCTTTTCAATGAATGTTTGTAGGATTTTGCATATACTGGCTGACTTTATTCACACAGAATGATATGCCAGGCCTTGTTATAGTCACATATTGAAGTGCACCTACAATGCTCCTGTATTGTTTGATATTCTGAATTGCTTCACCCTTATATTTCGACAGCTGATGATTTACAATCATTGGAGTTGGGAGAGAATTTGCTTTTTCCATTTTGGTTCTGGATAATATTTCTGAAATGTACTTCTTTTGATTGAGATGTATTTCAGAATTTGATGTTCTCTGAACTTCAATTCCTAGGAAGTAATTCAGGTCTCCCAGATCCTTAATTGAGAATTCTGTGTTAAGCATTTCTGTGAGTTTCTTAATTTCTGAATCACTGCTCCCTGTAATAATAAAATCATCAACATAAATTAGTATATAAGTGGTAGATAGATTGTTAACTTTAGTAAATATGGAACTGTCAGATTTTAGAGAATTGTATCCAAATTTCACAAGTGTTGATTTAAGTTTGTTAAACCACACTCTTGGAGCTTGTTTTAATCCATAAATAGCTTTATTAAGTTTGCACACTAGCTCCTTGTCTGATTTTTGAATGAATTCCTCTGGTTGCTCCATAAATACTTCTTCCTGTATGACACCATTAAGAAAAGCATTGTTGACATCTAATTGTCTGATGCTCCAATTTCTATTCAAGGCAATTGTTAGAATGACTCTGATTGAAGAGGGTTTCACAACAGGGGAAAAGGTTTCTGAAAAAATCAAACCCATACTGTTGTGAATACCCTTTTGCAACTAGCCTTGCTTTGTATTTAGAAATTGAACCATCAGCATTTTTCTTTAATTTAAAGGTCCATCTGCATCCTATTATATTTTTGTTTTCTGGTTTCTTAACCAGATCCCAAGTTCCTTTGTTAATTAGAGCATTGTATTCATCCTGCATAGCTGCTTTCCATTTATCACTTTGAATAGCTTCTGTGTAGGATGAAGGTTCTTCCTGAAGAACCAAATTGTTGATAATTTTTGGTTTATAAATACCACATTTTGCTCTAGTCAACATAGGATGAGTGTTGATGTTATTTCTGGCAGTGTTGTCAGAACTGTTGTTTGAGCTGCTGCAGACCATGTCAAGATCAAGACTTGAACTGCTTGCTTCTTGGCTTTGAAGATTCTGATTATTGCTATCATCTTCATGTGCAGCTTGCTCTTGACCTGACCCTCTAGCAGTCATGGTGTGTTGAGAGCTTGTATCAATGGTACTCCTTATAGGCTGTGTTGAGGGTAGAGCTTCAATCTCATCAGGTAGATCTGGAATTATGAACTTTGTATTTCTCACCTTTTCAGTGGTCTTGATTTCAGCAGTACTAAAAGGAAATACCTGCTCATTGAATTTCACATGTCTATATATATATATATATATATATATATATATATATATATATTTCCTTTGCTGTCTAAGCACCTATATCCTTTTTGTTTATTACAATATCCTAAGAATGTACATGAAGTAGACCTAAAATCTAATTTGTGTTTGTTATAAGGTCTTAAGCAAGGAAAGCATTGACACCCAAATATTTTTAGATGCTCATAATCAGGTTTAATACTAGTTAAAACTTCTTGTGGACACTTGAACTTAAGAATCTTTGTTGGTAGTATATTTATCAAGTGTACAGCAGTGTTAAATGCCTCAGGCCAAAATTTTATAGGCATTGATGCTTGTGCAAGTAAGGTTAATCCGATTTCTACAATATGTCTATGTTTTCTTTCAATAATTTCATTTTGTTCAGATGTGTATGGACATGTAGTTCGATGATTAATACCTTTCCTTTCAAAGAAACCTTTTAAAGGAAGAAACTCTTTACCACCATCTGACTGAAATGTACATACATTGTTTCCAGTCATGTTTTCAACTTTGTTGATGAACTGCATAACAATGTTACTAGTCTCTGACTTAGATTTTAGCATGTATATCCAAACAAATCTTGAATAAGCATCTATAAATGATATGTAGTATTTGTAACCATAATCAGAGCTAATATATGCTGGCCCCCATAAATCACTAGCAATTAACTCAAGTGGTCTTATATAATTTGTGTGAGAATCTGGAAATGCAAGTTTATGACTTTTTCCCAATTAGCAAGAGGTACAAAAATAAGAATCAGAGATGTTACTAGATGAAATGTTATTACTATTCATGACATGTTTTACAATTTTCACACTGGGATGTCCCAGTTTGCGGTGCCACAAATCAAATTTATCACTATTTTTAGAATTACTAGTAACATTCAATACAAGAGAATTTTCCTCATTCATAGAGGTTTTTGGATTTGACAAATCAAATCTGTACAGACCATTGTTTTCTTTACCCTGCAAGATAATTTCTTGAGTCAGTATATCTTTGACTATGCATGTTTCAAGATAGAACTCAAAGTAAACTTTATTATCTTTTGCAAATTGGGAAACACTCATTATTTTTTTTTAATTGAAGGAACCCTTAACAAGTTTCTTAGAATGAGTTGTTTGGGTCCTAGTATTCTTGCATTTCCAGTGTGTGTAATGTGCACAGATTTACCATTACCAACATAAAGACTTTGCGTACCTTTGTACTCTTTGTTCCCCAAGTTTAAATTGTTGAGATTGTTGGTTATATGATTGGTAGCTCCTGAATCTGGGTACAACAGTCATCTGCAGCATCATCATTTGTTGTTGATTTAGTGTTTAGAGCCTCTGCCTGAGTTGAATTGTTGCCTTTTAGTAGAGAGACTAGATTTATGTTTGTACCGTTGCCTTGTTGAGATGGTGTATAGTTCCTGTTGAATCTAAAGTAACATTTATTTGCTCCATGACCATATTTTTCGCAAATTTGACATCTTATTTTGTTGCTAGAGTTGTTTCTGCCTCCTCTTCTTCCCCTGTTGGATGTTCCACCTCTTTGTGAATTGGTGAACTGTCCTTTGGGGTTTGAATTTTGCTTGCTTTTGTTGAACGTATAATTGACAGAAATATCTGAACTGATTGTTTTGTTATGCTCTACCCTTCCCTCAAGTGAAAGAAGAGTAGAGTATACAAATTGTAATGAAGGTGTAGGCTCCATAGTAGAGATGATGGCCACAACTGCTTCATAATCACTGTGTAATCCACTGATTATGTGCAGAACATGCTCTGATTCTGATACTTTATGTCCTGCTGAGGCTAGTTGATCACATAGGTTTTTGATTTTGAGTAGATACTCATTCATTGTCATGTCATTCTTTCTAATATTTTGTAGTTGTCTTCTGTGATGCATGATTCTTGCAGATGACTGAGATGTGAAGTTTCTTTCAATAGATGTCCAAATTTCTTGGGCAGTTTTGCAGCCTATAAGTTGAGGCAAGATTGATGCACTTATGGATGACATCATCCATGCACATACCAGACTGTCTTGCCTCTGGTGTGCTGTGAATTCTAGGTTTGGTATCAGTTTGTCCTCACTATCTTTAACAAACTTCGGTGGAGTAATTCTTGTACCAAAAACATAATCCTCTGACGGATGTTTCAACTTGTAATTTTCAAAGCAAAAAATTCGACTCATCAAGATGAATGGATATCATCCGACTCTGAGGCCCGATGATTGTCTTCGTCAGATCATTTACTGGATCTGATTGTGGTTGGGGCTTGTTGCATCATCCAGATTTGACATGATGGTTGCTATGATTCTGAACAATAAGAAATTGGTAAAATCTGAACCTGAGCTTTCTATGAATTGAGAATTTTGAGAAGATTTTATGGTTGAATCTTGATGATGTCTTGAGAACTTAAATGATGATTTTTATTTTTAAAGATTGTTTGTGAACAAGTTGCTTTATGATGAGTTTTCTTGATGCTCTTGATTCAACTGCGAATTTTCTTGATGTTCTTGATCAGTTTGCACCTTTGGTTTTGAATTTTTATGCTCTTCCTGGTAGTCTGATGCAGCCAGACTTAGTTCTTGGCGAGGCACTGATTATCAGTGATCGGCCACAACTCTCAGGTGAAGAGATCTCAGATCTTCGATGAGAGGAGTCCACGTGATGAGATTTTTCTGATGGACTTAGAATTATGATAGATGCAGATTGGACAAATCTTTGCTCTGATACCAAGATAGAAATGCAGTAAAGATCAGATGTCTTGATTTGAACAAATGAATGAGTTTTATTACATTACACTGCTTGCGATCAAAGATTAAAAATACACTGCTTTTAGTACAATATTATATATAAGATACAAAAATATATATTGGGCCTTAAGCCCAAGATCTGAAAGTAAGTCCCGGAGTGATGTCAACCCTTGGATAGAATGCACGGCTTGGATGATTCAGAACTGATGAGTTGGATTACAATTGTATATGAGAGAAAACACACTTCTCTCGTTCATTCTTACTCTATATTGACTTTAGAAAACACTAACATATTATCAGCATATAGCAGATGATTAATAACAAGAATGCATTTATATATCGGGCTTAGTTTCCCTTTTAAATGCTTTAAATTAAACATGATGAAGAGAAATTCTATTGCAAAGGAGAAGAAGTAAGGGGATAAAGGATCACTTTGCCTTAACCCTTGGCTAATGTTTATGAATCACCTTGGATTACCATTAATTAATATGGAAAAATAGGGGGAAGAGATGCATTTGGAAATTAATGAAATTATATTATCTAGAAGCCCCATTAGCAACAGCTTGTAACAAATAAATTCCTTGCTAATTTTATCATAAGCCTTTTGCTAATCGAATTTTAAGCATGGGTTGTTTGACCCTTTTATTTTGAAGATTCTGACCATTTCATATGTTAAAATGAGTTTTACTGATAAATCAGCCTACAATGTAAGCATTTTTTATTATGTGATATAAATTTATTCACGTACCGTTTAATTTTATTGCATATTATGTTAGCTATGCAGCATGATACTCGTCTAAAGTCTGATATAGACCGTGAAATACTCTTTTGGGACTAAAGTGATAAATGTATGATCGATTTCGTTGATAAAGTTTCCACTTATGAATATACCTTGCATGGCTGAAAAGGATGATAGAATTATATGTAACTAAATATATAAATCTAATTCTACAAACATTTTTTTTTTAAATAATGTATGATTTTGGTTTTATCTCTTTTATATATGTTGTTATATAGAGATATAAATAATAAAGCGAATATATTCAACATATTTAAGTAGAAAATCCTTAAAAGTGGTGTTTAATCGATTGTAGTTATAAATGTGTTCGTAACCAAGAGTATAAAGAAAAATATAAATACTTACTCCTTAAATGTTTGTAGTCAAGATATATCGAGAAAATGATATCGATACATTCACTGAGACGGGTATACATAGCACTCTCCATATGATTGATAATTAATTACTCATGACTGTTGAGGACATCAAGGGGTTACATACTTGTGGTTATTTGGAATAATCATAGAACGACTCGATATGAATCTTCTATACGTTAATGCAACTAATTCAAAATAGAAGATCTCATTGTAATAACATACAGTAATCTTCAAACTTAACAGTACTATCGTCTTAAATGGTTAGGTTGTACTTTGACTATGATCAAGCATATGGCATGACAACCGTGTCATGGACATAATTTGGTGCACGTTAAACTACTTGAAGTGAAACATAACTCAAGAGAGAAGGTTAGCATCACTGTAGTTGAGAGTCAACTTAAAGTCAAAATACATGGCTAAAGTAAATCGGTTAACTGATAGTTATTATCGAATTAGACCAAGGACTTCAAAGTGGTCTACGTAGTTAAGTAGAAATATTGCTAGAGTTTTTATATTTAGAAAAAACTCTAGATATACAAGTGATATAGCGATGATGAAAAGAATACGTGTATGAAATATCATTACTATGTGAATTTAAAAAGATTAGCAATTGGATTTTTCCTAAATGATCTATAAGCTTCGAAGTTGTGCCGATACTGTATTTCAGCAAACTCCATATATGCTTCAATATTTAAATTGTTCAAATATTGATCGATGCACGAGTTCACACTAAAGAGCCAACACAATTGTGTTTTTGGTCATTTTGAATTCGACCAATGTGAAAATAGTTTGCAAATGTTATAAATTAACGATAAAATTAAATACAAATGCTTTAATTAAATTTTAAAGGAATTTAATTTACATGTTTAAAGGATGAAAAATTATTTAAAAGATGTATAAACATTATACATTGATTTAATTAATAAACATCTTAGGATAAATTAATTAAATAAATAGTTTAAGATGTTAAATAATTTTTTTAGTTGTTGTTTGGAAGCCTAGACATGCCCATGTAGTGGCCGACCACAAAAAGAGGGATAAAGTGGGCATGACTTTCGAAATATGGAAATATCGATGTTTGATTGAAAGAGAAAGTCATTTGTTATACATGGTCCAAAATGTCCATAAATAGATTTATTTTTCTCTTGCCTAAAGACTAGAGAAAATATTAACCCTAGACTTTAGTAAAGAAAAGAAAAAACGGTTAGTAAAGAAAAGAAAAAATATTGGCAAAACCAACGAGACTACATTGTAAAACGGAGCGAAGTAGATTAAGGAGATAACCAACAATCAAAGAGTTCAATAATCGGCAAGATCGCAAGGCGGAGGTAATATCTAGATTTAAATATACTTCTAATAATCTTGTGCATATGGTTTTCTCACTTTCTTATCTTGTTTATTCGAACATGACTGAAGTTAATTTTATTTATTTTTTTTAATTATAATTTTGATGATAGATTAATGAATAAATAATTATATTGTACACTGTACAAATATATACATATAAATGGTTTCGGTTTAATGATAAAATATATACCTTTATATTTCTTAATTTTCAGGTCATATAATAATAATTATAATATACATGTCTCATTCGTTTAGGTTTTTCAAAATAAGTTTTGGATTTTAAGAAAAAGATATTTAAGAAGCTTTTAGTTTTAAATTAAAAAAAAGTGAAGTTATTATTCACATATACACACACACACATATGACCAACTACACATGACATTCAAATAAAATAATTATACCTGGTTTATTTAGTCCCAGTTTCAACCAAAAATTTTAAACTATTTTATTTGTTTTGAAAAGGTCAAAATGAGTTACAATTTGATTCAGTTGGGTTGTGTGTCTGTGCGTGCGTGCGTGTGTGAATGTCCACATGGAAATATATATATATATATATATATATATATATATATATATATATATATATATATATATATATATATATATATTCCTCAACTAATGAAAATAATTATTTTGTTTTGAATTAATCATGCTAGTCCTTAAGATGATGGTTTTGATGACAACAATCTTAGAACTTGTTACAAAATATAAATACTAACATTATAGTTTAGATATATATGTATATGCAGGATATAACCATGCAGATACCAAGAATGAAGACTATACAGTATAAAGATTCAACACTGAACACATCAAGATTGAAGACTCATGAGTATTGAGATATCAAGAGTTCAATATTTCAATAGTACAAGATAAGTATTGAGTCCAGAATTATATTAAAACTTCTTGAAAGCACTTGCATCTTTATTCGAAATTTATTCGTGGAATGGAATCCATTTTGAGCCTGTTAAAGGGATGGAAGCCACGATAATATCTAGTGGAACATATAATGGTCCTATTTTAACATCCACTAATTTTATAAAAATGCTTTTCAAAAAAATATCTCTTGTTTTTAAAAATGTTTTCAAAACTTTTTTTCAAAAAGACATCTCCCTTGGTTTTAAATGTTTTAGCCTCAAAACCATTTTTATCATTTTTAATATTTTGATTTCAAAATTGTCCTTGTTTTTAAACCATCTCTTGTTTTAAATATTTAGCTTTAAACTATTTATATACTCGGATTTTAAATCACTTAATAAATTAAGATTATTATTAAAATTACTTTTATATGTTTAAACTATATTTAAATATATTTACAAAGTTTAAAAATTGTTTTAACAAATTATAAAAGCCAATTTTAATAAGAAAATCAAAATCACCAATTTTGCCTAGAGCGTGTCGACATCCTTCGACCCCCTCCCCCATGTCGACATGGTGCCCATTAAATTCAAATTTCAAATTTTCAAAAGAAGTGTCTATTCGTCGTATCCTTTCACGAATAGATATGGCTGTTGATTTCTATAAATACAAGTAAGTTCTAAACGAATTTTTACCAAATTTTCAACTATTTTCTCTCCTCTTCATATTCCTCGTTTATTCTAAAGAATCCAAAACTATACTCTGCTGAAATACCAAATGAATCAAACTTGATTATCTCTTGTTTGATTCTCTACCACTCTCTCTATAAGATCTTAGTGCTATTCAGAGTTATAGGATCATTTGTAAATCAAATTGTTGAGTAAAAGGTGCGGTTGAGCCTTGAAATCAATTGGGTGTGATCATTGCCCTGGAAATCGATTAGGTGATCTTGTAGCCTGGTTAAATCAAGAGAGTTTTCCCTAGACTCGAACACAGAAGGGGTACCTTGTAGCCTTGAAACCGAGGGTGTAATATGGAAGATTATTTTGAAAAGAAATTCGTACAATTATGCGGGACTGGATGTAGGGTAACTCGGAACTAGTACAAAATCATGTGTGTTCTTTCCTTTACTGCTTTTATTTAGTATTTACATCTATGTCTGATTCTGTGATTATATCTGTGTCGATGAATTGCATTTGTTGGTGATTAAATTACATAAGTTTCAAAAAGATTTAAAAAATCCATAAAACACTATTCACCCCCTCCCCCCCTCTAATGTTATTCCACCCTTAAGATCTGTAATCCGCATTTTTCACAAATCAGACCAATTTTTAATGTGAAGTTATATCGTTGAATACACAAATATTAATGAATTAAGACTTATATATATGTATTTAGGTATAATAAAATCAAAATTATTTATTTTAAATAAACACATCTATATGAAAGTTAAAACACTCATTTCATATATATACGTATATACACATATTGTAATGACTTGGAATTTCGAACACTTCGTATTTGAATATCTAAATTATTTTTGAATATTTAAAACTTGGATTAAATGTTATTAAAATGATTCAATAAGAATTTTAACCTCCTTTTAAATAATAAGTAATGATGGTAAAATTGTTTTAGAAAAATGTTTCCAAAAATATATTTCTATTTTTTATGGAAATAACCTTAATAAACTTCCTAAGCTTATCTAATTAGGTGTGGAAAGGAAGATGAGCATAAATGGAAAATCCTTAACACTTAAGCAATTGTGACATAAAGTATTCATGATAGAAGCAATTATTCGTAATAGGGTTTTGATGGATTTTTGGTCATTTCCCGTTACATTCCTAAGCTTATATAAGTGAAGGAACCCTTAGGAAATAATCACAAAAACTCACAAGCAAAATCAAGCTTTTCTAATGGCATCTTCATCTTCTTCCTCTCTCATGTTCTAAAAAGAAAGCGTTGCAAATCAACTCCAAATCATATCAAACTTTGCCACAAGACTTAGTATATTATTAGATAACCTTCTGCCATGTTATAAGTTAAAGAAGTGAAGCCAAACTCCTATGGAAAGGAGAGGTCGTGGGCAATCCAAGAGAAGGAGGAGGGAAAATGCAAGAGAAAGAGGAGGAAGGACGGACGTGGTTGCAAGTGGGGTTAGGCTTTGGTTCTTTGATCTTGGTTTTGGTTAGATTAAAGGTGGGTTAACACCTCACTTTTAATGAAAAATATAACACATATATGTGGTATTCAATGTGTCAAAGTTGGTTGAATTTTTGTTAACTTATGTTGAAAACAACGGTTGTAACTTCATACTTTAAAAGTAAGTGAGATCCATGTACATGGACTTGAACGAACTTGGAATAGACCTGAATGAACTTATATGATATGTAACTAGACCTTGAAAAAAGCACATAGGTTATAGATGGACTTTGGTTTAGATCGGACTCGGATTTAAAAGTGCACTTATAGCGATAGTCGCTATAGATGCAGTTGTGAATTGCCTTGTTTTTGGCAATTGTTATGGAACTTTATAGAGATATCCATTGAGATTTTTGGTCATATTTATATTGTTTTATATATATGTTTGTTGTGTAACAACCCGAATTCTGGTAGGTCCGGATTTTTCGCAAAAATGCTAAAACCCAAGCCCACTGATACCCGATTGGAAATCTGGTATCCTGCAAATAGGCAAAGACAAAAATTTCAGAGCTCAGTTAAATATCTCAGGGCGGAATTGACTAAAATATAATGGTAAGTAAATACTCACCAATATAGTAACACTTTATAAACAAGTCCCTTAAAGCTAGGAAGTCTCTACCATCTACCTAATCTGTAGGATATTATGAAGAGGGGATCAGAACTAAAGTTCTGATGAATGGATAAATTATACACTTTTAAGCTTAATTCTACATATACCATTTTATTTCCATTCATTGTTATATTAGGTTCACTAGATTTATCATACTCTCACCTCTGTGCGTGAATCGTACCCATCAACTCCTTAGTAAATTAAAATCTAATAACTGCATGTAGCTATATGCCCAATGACCATATTGGTCATAGGTACTATCCATGGTACCTTCTGTATCCTCCTCGCAGAGAACTCCGTCGTCTGGCTTCTATGGCGTTCTGTGACTACATCTGTAAAAGACAGCTTTGTGAGGCCTACAATACAGATGTTCTGTCATCTACAACGAAAACGTAAAGTTGCGTCCAACTAGTCTATACTAATGCTCGGACATCCGCAACTTACCACCCAATGCGTATGTTGAGAATTATACGTAATCGTTCTGTCTACTCTCTGAATCCCGCCAACAAGGTCTACCTTGTACGGAACTCGGTTGGAGATTTTCTATATCTGTAAAAGGACAGCTTCGTTAGGCTTACAAGACAGATATTCTAGTTGTTCTGTCTCTTTTCTCATCGTGGATATGGCCCTACGCAGCCACTCCTTAACTAATCGAAAGACCTCTAAAGACTTAAGTGGTTGTGCTCTACTGCAAACAATCTAACATCCAATTGGAGGTGCCCCTCATCCAATGTCTCGGTAGTGAAAGAATCATTGGAATTTTGGTTTCAACTCTAGTCTTTCCAGAACTCGCTCTTCGTTTTGATGCCAGCTGATATTCGCATGCGACTATCCTTTTGGGTCCTGCCTACTAAACTTACTTGTAAGTACTAGGACATATGAATATCCTACTCTGAACACCAACCCCTTCTGACTGTCTACAATGGTCCAGCCATGAAAAAAGCAATCAAGGCATACTATCCTGGTGGAACACCTATAGACTTGCCTCCGGGGATGCAGCTTTGTTAGGCCTATCCAAAAGGTTATCCTAGAGTATTCTCACATCCCGTTAAATCTCGAACTTCCTTCTATCCCAAAATAATTAAGTTGAACATGCTTTTCCTTTGCTGAAATCTATGATGAACTGCTTCGTTAGGCTCTTCATCCTTTGGGCTACTCCAAATACATCTCACTTTTTTATTAGACCCTAAGTCTAATCTTTTAATTTATGTTTAGTTTACTTTTCTTATTCCGTTGGCTACTTATTTACCCTAATTAGCATATTCTTTCCCTCGTCTCACTTCTGGCTATTGTGAGACCACCATAGATCTAATAGGGAATGCTCTTGGTACCGCAATTCTATTACCTTGCTTATTTAACTCAATTTAAGTCTTAAGTTTATTAAATAAGCATCTTCTATCATCTCTGTTCTATTTGCTTATTAACTTAATTTAAATCTTAAATAAGTCTTTCCATTCTTTCTACTTTAATAATAACCTATGTTATAATTTTACTTATAATCGTCACTTTTATCTTCTTTTATGACATGTATATGATTACAAGTGTCTGTCTTCTGTTCTAGACTGACTTATTTTATTATGATATAGAATTCTCTTATATTATATAATTCACTTATCATAATTACTGTCTTATTATATAGTCTGCGCAGTAAATGTAGATCTAGGTTCATTATCGTTTACAGCTTCAAATTCTTTTCTAATAATTTACTTGACTCCTTTCATACTTCACTTTATTTTCTTCTATTTTAGAAAGTAATTCTATTTTATCTGGTTGGGTATGAAAAATATACTAAAAATTCATTTCCATATTTTAATACTAAATAATACTATAAGCAATAATTCATAACTACAAGTTATTTCTTTTATTATTTTGAATGGTGTAAAATACAGTGGTTTCTCTGTTTTACACTAGTTCCCTTTTTCTTTCTTTTATTCTCATAGTTACATTTATCGTTATATTTTAAATATTAAATTATAGAAATGTATCATATTCTCTAGACTGACCAATTAATCTATAAATTACTTCCAAATCAAGTTATTAGATTAATTTATTATTTCTATTTTAGCGTATTTTATTGCAGAATTCCATTTCTCTAGCTTTATTCCAACTTTTCTTATTTTATATCTAATCTAGTAGTTTTCTATTTTAATCCAGAATCGCTAATTTTCTTTTTATATATCATTCATGTACAAAGAGAATAAAAAGAAACTAGCATTTAAGCTAAATTATAACTTCAAATTTGATGTAAATAACTGTAAATTTCTTATATTCATCATAACTAAATAACAAAATTAAATACTAAAATACCGAAAAATATTATTTAACGGATTTTAACGATAATATATCATAAACGTAAAAGATATAATTAAATCTCTCACATTGCTAGCTTTCCAAATCTCTCTGTTTTTATTTCAGATCTGCCACTACCATCTATATTCACCTCCCTTGTAATCTCTATTTGGTATTACAAACGATATATTTATAGATCTATAATATTTGAAAGAGAAAAGGTAGAGATTTTGATTAGAAATAGCAAATAAAACTCAGATCTATGGTTTTACCTTTGACATAGCCTTCTGATTTGAACCAATTCCTAGTTCTCTAATTAATTCTATTCTCTTTCTATTTATATCTAAATTCGTGTGAATTAGATTTAAAATTTTGTTACTAAGAAAGTGTAGAAGAGATAGAAAAATGGCAGAGCTTCTGTAGGCAAGAGAAAAATAATGACAATGACAATGAGGCTCTGCACCTATATTTATAGTGGTTCAAATAAGCGCTAACCGTTAGATATAAAACCCTAAAATCTAAAGCGTACACTCAGTTTATGGACATTAAATTAATATGTTTCTTCTGCGTTTGTTTAATTTCAAATTGATTCTCCAACAATCTTTTCATTAATCACTTTCTCCTTCTCTCTCGCAATCTATGGAAACATATATTTTTAAATATGATGTTTCTTTTAAATAAAATTCCCACATTAATCACCCAATTAATAGATTTCATATATACCTAGAATTAATTTACGATCCAATTAATCCTTGCCTACACTGTGATTTCTTACCAAATTAATATGTCAATCAACGCCTTATTAATTCGTCAAATATATGCATATTAATTAGTTTTATTCCCATAATTATTGCATGCACATATTCTACAGTTGAATTTTGAATCTTGATCTTAATTATATATGTTACCATAAGTCTCCACATTTATTACTTGATAATTGATTACTTGCATAAATTACTCTTCCTCCATTTTATTCTCTTGCACTAACATATATGTTACTAATCATATTAATTAGTTGCTACAATATATGTTTCCTTTTTTGTAAGTTCTTGTCAATTAATCACCTCTACTAACTAATTAAATATTAATTTCCTTTTTAAACAAACACCGTCAATTAATATCCTATTAATGGATTTTATATAATTTCTCTCTAATTTATTTGTTATACAAATATATATGTATTTCGAATAATATTAATTAGTTGCCCCATTTGCAAATATTTCCTTGTTTTAAAATTTCAAACGTATATAACTTAATTACATTATTTGCATATATAATTGTAATTTAACGCGGGGCATTACATTCTCCCCCTTTAGGAAATTTCGTCCCCGTAATTTGAAGTGTTATATTATGTAATTTCTCATATTAATCGCATCAATTTTGTGTACGTTCAATTTTGCAACAATTCGTGCTTAGTACAAAGTGCAATACATCATAAAATATGTGCATGTATAAGAATTTCTGTGTGGCACCTTCCATGTGAATGCTTTTTCTTTTAGAAATTCCTTCTAAAACATGATTCACACATCCTAAATATACTTGCAATTTCTATATGAATGCAATCTTTTGAAAATTTAAAATATTTTTCATCCAATTTTCCCGCACTCCTACTGAATGGGAGCATAGTTCAACAAATTTCCCAAATCTACCACACAACTTTTAATTTTTGAATGTTAGAAAAATCTAATTCTAAATTTCCAAATTCGATTTCTTATGTTATAAAGAAGGCAAAAAATGGAAAAACTTCATATTTCTCCGATTTTCTTTTGCGCACATCTTCCTTTGTACTTGAGATTTAGGCTACTATTCTAAAATAAATTATTTACTTCCCCAAGTACGGTTTACATAAGAAAATATCTCTTTTTAAATTTTTCTTTTGACGTTTCTATCGCTTTCTTTAAATTTATTATTTTCCTTTTAGTTACCTTATTTACTTTATTTTTTATACAGCAACTAAACACAACTATCATTTAGGGTAAGGATGTCTAAGATCATGTCCACTTTGACACAGAAAGGTCCTACTCTAGGAATCCAAGTAACTCATATGCTCCTCCTACCACCTATTACTTGTCACCAACTTACGTTGTATTACTCATGATGAATAAGATCTATTCGTCTCTTCTATTCCATTCTAAAAAAGGAACAACCAATCTCATTTACTGCAATGGATAAGGATTCAATCTATGCAGACTCTGTCTAAAAAGATAAATAAGCTTGGGGAAATTTTCTCTTAACCTTTCATTTTTCCCCAACTAAGGTCTACCTATCCCAACCACGTGTGTCTTATCATCTTACTAATATCATTTCACTACTCTTCTACCGTATGCACACATGAAGCAACATTTCTAGGTTTTCACTAGTGTCATATACACCTTACGAGAACTTTTATTATTACTAGAGTAAATACTGCTATAACCTTATACTTTTTCGTTACATCTAGGAAATGATTACTATCTACTCCAGATTAAAATGTCTGATTTGGTTTGGTATTTATCAATTTTTCTTCAAAAATTAAAACTTCAAATTTTTTCTTTTCAAAAACTTATTTACTTTTCCACCAAACCGTCTTTCTTTAAACATGTCTTGCTTGTTCTTATTTTTCTTTGTTCTTGACTTTAAAAAAATGTCTCACATGTTTTCAAAACATCCTTCTTCTTTTTCTATAGATTTTCAAATTTATTAAAACCGAGGTAAATAAGAACAATTATTTCACCAAAAATCTCTTGACTTTTCTTTTCTTCCAGTTACTTAACCTGCAAGGAGTGACTAACTTACTACACTTATTGGTTTTATACCTTAATGTGTTGGAATTACTTTCTCTTATGTGAAATTATTAACGCTAAAACCTTCTATGAATTATTTAAAGGAGGATTTCATATTTAAGTGAAATTGTGAGGAATTTATTTTATATTTTATCGAAATAGGCTATACAAAATATGGTGCTTTGTATACCTTGTACATCTCTTTCATGTATTCCTTATAGCTTGCACAAAACATCTTTATTTGTGATTCATAGAAAATTATATCATTATTCATTTCATTCCAATAGATTAAGGTATGTTTACTCTATATTTACTTACATAAGATATTTCCTACTAAATTCATTAATTTTTCGTGCATTATTTTTCAAAAGAACTCATTTTTAAAACTGCTGTATGACTAGAAAATATTTTCATGTGCTTATTTAAATAATAAGTGTACATACAAACCACTTTAAAAATTATCTCCAAAAATCATTTGTGTGACGCCCCACCGCTATACTTACGCTAGCCAAGGACACTACGGAGTAATGCCGTCAACTAGCACGAAGAATAAGGCTGTTGAGGAGCGACATCCGTGTAATTGCTTTGTGCAAGCACCGATATGTCAGATAGCATAACATGTGTTTCATTTCAAGAGGAAATCCGACATACCGATATAAACTCAAAGCTACTACACAGTGGCTAAGTGGCCTTCAGAAACAAATATAGAAATAAACATAACATAAATCAGTTACAGATATTCATATCACAAAGGCGGAAACAGATATGAATATAACACATATAAGTGTACATCAGAGTAGTGGTCAAATAAGATCCACAATATCACAAAAGGATAGATACAAGTGCTACACAAAAGAATATGTATACATCAAGGAGTCTCTATCTCGAATGTATAACAACAAAAACTACCAATCTAGTGTAGTTAGACAAAAGTCAGATAATGATGATCTCAGATAAGGAGTCAAGCACAAGCACCTATGACATCTCAGTTTGACCCGAGTATTATTTAATAAGAAAATAATAAATGGATCAGTCTAGCTATAAATATCAGATAAAAATGAGATAGAATGAGGGATATGACAGAAATGTATGATAACAGTAATGCCAACTGTGATAAGTATGCATTTGAAAAACAACCAGAGATTAATCAATATCACAAGAATCTTCTCATAGATCAAAAAGAAAACCATATTCTTTATTTTTATTCACTAAATCACAAATATTGGCCAACATCTCAATGCCAATCGTAAAAGTTGTTGAAACACTATTTCACCAATGCACAAATATTGATAAACTCATCAATGTAAATCATTAAAATTGGTGCGACGCAAATTCTAGAAATCATCAATTAGAAAATCACAAAATGGAACGCTATTCCATGGTTGCTAACCATAAATTTTTGAGCCGAAGCTCCACAAAACGGTTCGAAGACCATGGGTCGCTATCCCACAAAATTGAGCCAAAGCTCCACAGAAACGGGGTTTAGTCTCCCTTGAAGACAAAGAGACATCGCACATTGCTAGTCTAAATCACAAAATGATCATCATCGATCATCAAGAAGCGTCAATTACACTAAGCTAGTAAATAGATGAGTTTAGCTTCATGTCCCATAACCACTAGCTTAAATATTTATGAACAAACTGCAAGTCTACACTCGAAAGTTGTCACAATAGTTTCAATCGAACGAGTCAAAGAATTAACCGACAAAATAAACGCAAGCATTTCATACAACTTGTTTTACTTAGCCATTTAATTAGATTTCTCAAACGAATGAGGAAAAGGTTTGTATATACCAATAGGTAGAAAAAACGGTTCTATAAAGAGCTTTGTATTATTAAAAATAGAGTTGAAATCATCTTCGTAAAAGAGTTTGAATACTTACTACTAGTATAGAAACCTTGGCATTTTAAAGTGAAAAACCATAAAAATGATTGTAAAAACAATTAATCATCAAAATTTCATGTTCGAAGACGTGAATTATATCCAAAGAAATCGACACCAAATCCACCAAAATGGTTATACCCAAAAATTCCAAAATAGAAATCATGAAAGTCGATAATAAATGATAACAACAAATCGAAAAATCGCGAATCGATAAAAATTGGAATTCCTAGCAAAATAGGCAACTTGGACTGATACAAGCAGGTCAGTCGACTGGACACTGAGTTCAGTCGACTGGACTCAGTGCCTGAAAAACTCCCGGACTCCAGGTCAGTCGACTGAACTCAGAGAGCCAGCCGAATGGAACCTGTTTTCCAGCATTTTTAGTATAGCAAAATGAAGAGGAAACTCTCCACAGTTTGCGATCGGATGAGCACGGGCTCTAGGGGTTTATGCCAATCGACAACCCAGCCCTATAGGCTCCTCGGTACGCCACTAAAAGCATGATCAAGCATCAAGCTAGGATTTTTAAAGATTTGACTTCAAAACACCAAAAATTGGAACATTCATAAAACCAATTCAATCCAAAGCAAATGAACACGGAATAGAAGTTAGGAATCCATACCTAACAACAAAGATAGATATAGACATGGATGTGAGATAAAAATCTCACCTTTTACATAAAAACAAGGAGGAGGAAGCTATAGAGCAAGGCAAGAACAATCACTCCTCAATTCTAACCCAAGAAGCTTGAATCTAAGATTAAAAGAAAAACATTTCCAAAATTAGGGTTTAGGAATTTTTGAAATTAAAGGGAGAATGAGTTGGAGAAGAAGAAGAGGATGCTTACCAATAGCTTCTCTTTGAATTTGGAGCTAAAGCTTGGTTTTGCTAATGAAACTAGGGCTTAGGATTTTAATTTCCAATCTCCTCCACCATTTTTTCCAAAGCTTCAGTTGTGGGAATTATTATGAAGGAATGAAGAGGAGAGGTGGTGGAGTTTGGATTATAAGATGAGTTTGGTTAGTGGGTTGAACTCCAAATCCAAACCCAAAGCCCTAAGTGAAAAGGTCAAAATTTTATCTCACTCCAAACATATCAAAGTTCATACTCAAAAATGTCGCAAACGCCATTTTGAACTCAATTGAAGTGGTCTCGAGTTCTAATTCGACTGTTTGCAAAAAGTAACCTTTTGGACTAAAATCCAACTTACGATGCTATATTTAAATAAAATATTTAAATACACAAATCGTTAAATATGCGGGTTGTTATAGACTCCCCTCCTTAAAGAAATTGCGTCCGCGCAATACTTAAGAAGAAAATATGAAAAGTAACAATCATAAAAGCATATCAACACAAAAGAAATTTGAAATAAGAAGTTCACCCCAAAGAGCACGAGAGAGTAAGTCAGGATGTGTTCGCTCGATGAATTCTCTAGATTCCCAAGAATAATCCTTAGGATTTGAGGACCATTGAGCTTTCACAAGAGTGACATCTTTATTTTGAAGGCGTTTTACCTCCCATGCAATGATATGAATAGGATGCTGCTCATAAGTCAAATTAGGCGAAACTTCAATTTCTTCCACAACACCGGGCTCAAGAATAGAATTGGGATCTCGAAGACACTTCCGTAATTGAGAAATGTGAAACACGTCATGAATAGCTGAAAACTGAGCCGGTAATAAGAGGCGATAAACCACGAAACCAATACGTTCGGTGATGGGAAATGGACCGATATATCGGGGTGCTAATTTTCCCAATCGACTGAAACGCACAACACCCTTCGTAGGTGAAACACAAATAAACACAAAATCTCCCTCTGAAAATTTTAATTTCCTTCTTCGATTATCGGCATAGGATTTTTGCCTACTTTGAGCCTCTTTCATCCTATGGCGGATAAGGTCAATCTTTTCTGTGGAATCACGAATAAAGTCTGGACCTAAAACCAGCCTCTCATCGGCCTCAAGCCAACAAGAAGCAGATCGGCATGGCCTTCCATAAAGTGCCTCAAAAGGTGCCATACCAATATTAGATTGGAAGCTATTATTATAGGAAACCTCAACAAGAAAAATATGATCTTCCCAACTTCCACCAAAATCAAGAACACATGCACGAAGAAGATCTTCAAGAGTTTGATTCACATGCTCGGTTTTTCCACGGACTGAGGATGATAAGCGGTGCTAAAATTAAGCTTCGTTCCCCAAGCTTTATGAAGACTCTTCCAAAATCCACTAGTAAATAATGGATCATGATCGCTAACAATAGAAGTAGGAATTCCATGTAATTTAACAATTTCTTTAATAAAGAGTTTGGTCAAAAGAGGCACAGTCCGATTGGATCGAACAGGAATAAAATGGGCGGATTTTGTAAGTCTATCAACAATCACCCATAGGCTATCATGGCTCGAACGAGAACAGGGAAGACCGTCAATAAAATCCATGGAAATTTGATCCCACTTCCAAATTGGAATGTCTAAAGGTTGCAATAACTCACCGGGCCTTTGATGGTCGGCCTTGACAAGTTGGCAAGTCATGCAACGCTTAACAAAGCTAGTAATATCAGATTTCATTCCATTCCAATAATAAAGTCGCTTCAAATTCGTGTACATTTTACTACTACCAGGATGAATGGTAAATTTAGAACGATGAGAATCTTCTAAAATGTCTTTACGAAGATTATCAATATTTGGCATGATAAGTCTACCAAACTTTCGAATGCCGCCACGAGCATCAATATCAAAGTCTTTCAAACCTTCAACATTAATTTTATCCCTACGATTTTGGCTAAGAAGGGCCAATTCAGGATCTAGCTTTTGAGCTTTAAGAATGCGGTCTGAAAGAGAAGGATGAGCCTCAAGGCTACACAAAACAAGAGATGAACATAAATCAGATTCACGATCTCGAATCTCACAAGTGGACAAGTCTCGAGATCATTCCATTCGGATATCATCTTAGAGACAACCGTTTGTTGCTTACGGCTAAGTGCATCGGCAACACGATTTCCCTTTCCGAGAGTATAAAGAATATCAATATCATAAGATGCAAGGAATTTGAGCCAACGTTGTTAACGCAAATTAAGTTCCTTTTAAGAGAATAAATACTTCAAAGATTTATGATCGGTATAGAGAATAAATTTCTCTCCCAAAAGATAATGACGCCAAATTCGAAGGGAGAAAACAATAGCTGCGAGCTCTAAATCATGAGTGGCATATCTAGCCTCGGCTGGCTTTAATTTCCTAGAAGCATAAGCAATAACACGATCTCTTTGCATAAGAACGGCTCCCAAACCAACATGACTAGCATTGGTATAAACAATAAAATCTTGGTTCCCATCGGGAATCACAAGAATAGGAGCATCGAAAAGGAATTCTTTTAATTTCTGAAAAGAAGCTTCACATTTGTCCGACCAAATGTATTTTACTCCCTTCTTTGTCAAGCTAGTAAGAGACATGGAAATTTTAGAAAAGTCCTTTATGAACCAACGGTAATAACCTGCCAATCCAAGAAAGCTACGGATCTCCGTCACACTCTCTGGTCTCTTCCAATTTTGAATCGCTTCAATCTTTGAAGGATCCATGGAAATTTTGGATTCAGAAATGATATGACCAAAAAATTTCACACGAGATTGCCAAAAGTGGCACTTAGAAAATTTTGCTTTCACTTGACTGCCCCTAAGAGTTTCCAACACAATCTGAAGATGCTTTTCATGCTCCTCCTCCGTTTAGAATAAACAAGAATATCATCTATAAAGATGAGAACAAACCGGTCGAGGAAGTCCTTGAAAACTCAATTCATAAGGTCAACGAAATAAGCGGGAGCATTCATTAAATCAAATGGCATAACAAGCCATTCATAAGATCCATAACGAGTACGGAACGACATCAAAGGAATATTATCCTCTGAAATACGAAGCTGATGAAAGCCGGTTGCTAAGTCTAACTGTGAAAAGACTCTAGCACCACTAAGTTGATCAAATAAATCATCAATCCGAGGTAAAGGATATTTATTCTTGATAGTGAGATCATTAAGCTTGTGGTAGTCAACGCAAAGCCTAAGTGTACCATCGGATTTCTTCACAGAAATAGCCGAAGCTCCCCAAGGAGAGGAACTAGAGAGAATAAATTGCTTCGCCTCCAATTCGGATAATTGTCCACGCATCTCTTCATTTTCCTTATTGGACATACAATAAGGAGGACGGGTAATAGGTACAGCTCCAGGAATTAGATTAATTCGGAACTCAAAGGCTCGCTCGGGGGGTAATCCTAAAACGGGCTCAAATATGTCGAAAAATTCACGAACAACTGAGAAATGACATCTTCCTCATCATCATTATCATCATCATGAGGATTTAAAGAATATAAAGATGCTACCAAGTTAGAATCCGAATTGTTAAGAACAACAAAAATCTTCTTAACAGATTGAGGATGTCGAAGATGAATAGTCCGCTCAGGCATAGGATTTGAGCTTCATAACGGTTAAGCCAATCCATTCCCAAAATCATTCTGAAGCCCAAGTAACGCATGACATGCAAATCGGCTTGGAAAGAAAATCACATAAAATAATCTCGACATCTTTACAAAGCAAACTGATTGTTGCAGATCCACCAACTGGATCGCAATTCTCGAAAAAGTCATTAAATCCATAACACTCAAAGAAAAAGTATCAACAAGTTCTTTTGATATAAAAGAATGGGACGCACCCGTATCAAAAAGAACTTGAATAGGATGACCACTAAACATAATAATGCCATCAAGGATAGAATGAGAAATACCTTGACCACGAGAAGTGTTACAAGGGGCTTGCACCACATTAAGCTTTCCCTCCTTCTTGCTTTAAAGTTTGGGACATGCAGATATATAATGACCCGAGCTTTTGCAATAGCGACAAGAAAGGGGATTTGAACACTTAATAGCATAATGGTCCTTAGAACCACAATTATAGCATTGCCCTCCACTAAATGTAGGAGCCTTTGCTATCGAAGACGCTTGCTTCCCTTTCTTGTTGGGATAAGGACCCTTGAACTTATTAGGCCGCTTCTTGTTGTTGTTGAAATTCGGTTTGGCACTCCCAACTTCAACATCACTTTCCTTATCTGCCTCTTCAAGTCGAAGAGCGATATCAACAAGTTGATTAAAAGAAACTTTCAATTTCAGAAGTAACGGCTTCTTGAGATTTTTGTTCAAGCCATAAATAAATCTCTGATTTTTCATCAATGGGGTATTAATATACTCGACCCCATATTTAGAGAGTGACTCGAAAGAAGCGACATAATCTGCCATGGAGGATTCACCTTGAGTAAGGTCTATGAGACGCCAGGCCAAAGTTACCTTTTCAGCCTCCGGCACAAATTTTGATTCGAATCGTTCTCGGAATTGCTCCCAACTAAGATCCGTTATGATAATTTCAGAAATCGGAAGCTCATACCAATCTAATGCTCTTTCTTGGAGCTTGCGAGAAGCCACTTGGACTCGATGAAGGTCAATAAGATTCATGCGAGAAAAGATACGATCGCATGATCTAAGCCAAGCTTGGACTTCGATAACGCCCTCGGAACCCCTGAACGGCTTTCCACCCAAATTTTTGTAATCACTGCATAGGCGTGCAAATCCGGATTTTGGGTGAGTAGGCTCGGGAATGGGTCCGGCTGCTTGAGCGTTCTTTACAAGATCAAGAAGTTGTTGGACGGACATAAATACTCTATCCTGGGGAGTTGCACTTGATTGACCGGCGCTAGGATGGCCTGGTCTAACCATTTCTCTTCTTTAAGAAAGAAAGAAGAAGAAAATGTTATTGTCAGAATGAATATCAAATAATAATGATTGATAAAACAAGGCATCACAGAAGTAATAGAATAAAATGGGTCCAATGACTCTCCTAAGGCACGACTCCTAAGATGGACTTAGGACGATGATCCTTGCTACAATATTTCATATTGTTTCGAAGTTTGGCTCTGATACCAAGCTGTGACGCCCCACCTCTATACCAATGCTAGCCAAGGACACAACGGAGTAATGCCGTCAACTAGAGGGAAGAATAAGGCTGTTGAGGAGCGACCATCCGTGCAATTGCTTTGTGCGAGCACCGATATGTCACATAGTATAACATGCATTTCATTTCAAGAGGAAATCCGACATACCGATACAAACTCAAAGCTACTACACAGTGGCTAAGTGGTCTTCGAAAACAAATATAGAAATAAACATAACATAAATCAGTCACAGATATTCATATCACAAAGGCGGAAACAGATATGAATATAACACATATAAGTGTACATTAGAGTAGTGGTCAAATAAGATCCGCAATATCACAAAAGGATAGATACAAGTGCTACACAAAAGAATATGTATACATCAAGGAGTCTCTATCTCGAATGTATAGCAACAAAAACTACCAATCTAATGTAGTTAGACAAAAGTCAGATAATGATGACCCCAGATAAAGAGTCAAGCATAAGCACCTATGACACCTCGGTCTGACCCGAGTATTATTTAATAACAAAATAATAAACGGATCAATCTAGCTATAAATATCAGATACAAATGATATAGAATGAGGTATATGACATAAACGTATGATAACAGTAATGCCATACTGTGATAAGTATGCATTTGAAAACCAACCAAAGATTAATCAATATCACAAAAATCTTCTCATATATCAAAAAGAAAACCATATTCTTTATTTTTATTCACTAAATCACAAATATTGGCAAACATCTCAATGCCAATCGTAAAAGTTGTTGAAACACAAATTCACAAATGCACAAATATTGATAAACTCATCAATGTAAATCACTAAAATTGGTGAGACACAAATTCTATAAAATCATCAATTAGAAATGCAGAAAATCACAACAGGAGGAGGCCTATCATAAAACGAGAGCGTGAAAACTCACCAACACGTGTATCACAAAATGGAACGCTATTCCATGGTTGCTAACCATAAACTTTTGACCCGAAGCTCCACAAAACGGACCGAAGACCATGGGTCACTATACCACAAATTTGAGCCGAAGCTCCACAGAAACGTGGTTTAGTCTCCCTCGCAGACAAAGAGACATCGTACATTGCTAGTCTAAATCACAAAATGATCATCATCGATCATCAAGAAGCGTCAATTACACTAAGCTAGTATATAGATGAGTTTAGCTTCATGTCCTATAACCACTGGCTTAACTTAAATATTTACGATCAAACTATAAGTCTCCACTCGAAAGTTGTCACAAGAGTTTCAATCGAACGAGTCTAAGAGTTAACTGACAAAATAAACGCAAGTGTTTCATACCACTTGTTTTACTAAGCCATTTAATTAGATTTCTCAAACGAATGGGGAAAAGGTTTGTATATACTAATAGGTAGAAAAAATGGTTTTATAAAGAGCTTTGTATTATTAAAAATAGAGTTGAAATCATCTTTTTAAAAGAGTTTGAATATTTACTACTAGTATAGAAACCTTTGCGTTTTAAAGTGACAAACCATAAAAATGATTGTAAAAACAATCAATCACCAAAATTTCACGTTCGAAGACGTTAATTATACCCAAAGAAATCGATACCAAATCCATTAAAATGGATATACCCAAAAATTCCAAAATAGAAGTCATCAAAGTCGACAATAAATGATAACAACAAATCGGAAAATCGCGAATCGATAAAAATTGGAATTCCTAGCAAAATAGGCAACTTGGACTGAAACAAGCAGGTCAGTCGACTGGACACTGAGTTCAGTCGACGAGACTCAGTGCCTGAACAACAATCGGGCTCCAGATCAGTCGACTGAACTCAGAGAGCCAGTCGACTAGAACTTGTTTTCCAGTATTTTTAGTATAGCAAAATGAAGAGGAAACTCTCCACAATTTGCGATCGGACGAGCACGGGCACTAGGGTTTATGCCAATCGACAACCCAGCCCTATAGGCTCCTCGGTACGCCACCAAAAGCATGATCAAGCATCAACGCTAGGATTTTTAAAGATTTGACTTCAAAACACCAAAAATTGGAACACTCATAAAACCAATTCAATCCAAAGCAAATGAACACGGAATAGAAGTTAGGAATTCATACCTAATAACAAAGATAGATATAGACATAGATGTGAGATAAAAATCTCACCTTTTACACAAAAACAAGGAAGAAGAAGCTATAGAGCAAGGCAAGAACAATCACTCTTCAATTCTAACCCAAGAAGCTTGAATCTAAGCTTAAAAGAAAAACATTTCCTAAATTAGGGTTTAGGAATTTCTAAAACTGAAGGGAGAATGAGTTGGAGAAGAAGAAGATGATGCTTACCAATAGTTTCTCTTTGAATTTGGAGCTAAAACTTGGTTTTGCTAATGAAATTAGGGCTTAGGATTTTAATTTCCAATCTCCTCCACCATTTTTGCCAAAGCTTGAGTTGTAGGAATTATTATGAAGGAATGAAGAGGAGAGGTGGTGGAGTTTGGATTGTAAGATGTGTTTGGTTAGTGGGTTGAACCCCAAATCCAAACCCAAAGCCCTAAGTGAAAAGGTCAAAAATTTATCTAGCTCCAAACATATCAAAGTTTATACTCAAAAAGGTCGCAAACGCCATTTTGAACTCAATTGAAGTGGTCTCGAGTCCTGATTCGGCTGTTTTCAAAAAGTAAATTTTCAGACAAAAATCCAACTAATGATGCTATATTTAAATAAAATATTTAAATATACAAATAGTTAAATATGCGGGTTGTTACAATCTGGGTCAAAACAGATGTTGCGTAAAATACCATTACTGCAACCCAAAAATACTAATATATGGATTCAATTAAAATAAATATTAATAAGTCTCATATGCTATGTAAAAACATTTACTTTGGGAGTCACCTACTATAACAATAATGTCATAGTCTATGCTTCCTTTGTTTTTACTGAAAACATTTATTACAACAAAAAATGTTGTAACGTTTTCGATACTTAACACCCTCCAGGTTTTTATATTTAGAATCATTGTTTACCTATGAAGAAACTAGCGAGCTATACATGCTCTATAATTCTTCAAAAAGAATTTCACTTTTAACAATATTTACATCATATAAAAACCAATTTAAATTTCATACCATTTATTTTTTCAAAAACCCAATATTTACTTCCTCAAATACATTAAAAAATATATTTCTCAACTTTTTTAATTCAAAAGTTTCATTTTTATTGGATTAAACATAAAGTGGAATTTTTTCACACTAAAACCTCATATTCTTCCCAAAATAATAACATAAAGACAGTCTTCCTACTATCCCTAAGGAACTTTCCTACTTCCTAAAACATATGGATAAAAAATTTCTCTCAAAACATAGCTTATTTATATGCTATAAATCGGTAATAACATAGGGCTCTACATACTTGGTTCATCCCAAACCAAACTAGCGAACTATGCACAAATATACTTCTAAAAACTTTCCATGTGTTAAAATCTATGGTTGGAGACTATTTGGATTTTAGTATATAATATATTTATATTTTATTAAAATACAAATACGTTCACTCACTATCTACCTAGCAACCTAGGCTCTGATACCAAATGTAACAACCCGAAATCCAGTGGGTCCTGATTTTTCGTAGAAATACTAAAACCCAAGCCCATTGAAACCTGAGTTGGGAATTTGGTATCCTGCAAATATAGGCAAAGACAAATATATTAGAGCTCAATTAAATATCTCACAGCGGAATTTACTAAAATATAATAGTAAGTAAATACTCACCAATATAATAACACTTTCTAAACAAGTGTCTTGAAGCTGGAAAGTCTCTGCCATCTATCTAACATATAAGATGTTATGAGGAGAGGGTTAGAACTAAAGTTCTGGTGAATGGATAAATTATACGCTTTTAAGCTTAATTCGACATATGTCATTTTATTTCCTTTCACTATTATATTAGATTCACTAGGTTTATCATACTCTCACCTCTATGCGTGAATCGTACTCATCTACTCCTTAGTAGATTGGAACCTAATAACTGATATATATATATATATATATATAGCTATATGCCCAATGACCATATTGGTCCTAGGTACTACCTATAGTACCTTTCGTGTCCTCCTCACAAAGGACTCCACCGTCTTGCTCCTAGAGCGTTCTGTGACTACATCTGTAAAGGACAGCTTCTGAGGCCTACAATACAGATGTTCTATTGTCTACTATGAAAACGTAAAATTGCGTTTGCACTAGTCTATACCAATGCTTTGACATCTGCAATGTACCACCCAGTGCATACATTAAGGACTATACATAATCGTTATGTCTACTCTCTGAATCCCACCGATAAGGTCTACCTTGTATGAAACTCAGTCGGGGATTTTTTATATCTCTAAAGGACAGCTTCTTAGGCCTACGATACAGATATTCTAGTTGGTCTGTCTCTTTTCTCCTCGTGGTTATGTCCCCACGCAGCCACACCTTATTAATCGAAAGACCTCTAAAAAGTTAAGTGGTCATGACCTAATAAAAACAACCTAACATCCAATTGGCGGTGCCCCTCATCCAATGTCTCGATAATGAAAGAATCATTGGACTTTTGATTTTAACTCTGGTCTTTCCCGAACTCACTCTTGGTTTTGATGCTGGCCGATATCCGCATGTGACTATCCTTTTGGGTCCTGCCCACTAAACTTACTTGCAAGTATTAGGATATACGAATATCCTACTCCAAACACTTACCCCATCTGAGTGCCTAAAATGGTCTTATCATGCAAAAAGCAGTCAAGGCATACTATTTTGGTGGAACGCCTACAGACCTTCCTCCGGGGATGCAACTTCGTGAGGACTATCCAAAGGGCCATCCTAGAGTATTCTCACGTCCCGTTGAGGCCGTGTACTTCCTTCTAGCCCAAAATAACTAAGTTCGACGTGCTTCTCCTTTGCTGAAATCTGTGATGAACTGCTTCGTTAGGCTCTTCATCTTGTAGGCTACTCCAAACACATCTCACTCTGATATTAGACCCTAAGTCTAATCTTTTAATTTATATTTAGTTTACTTTTCTTATTCTGTCAGCTACTTATTTACCCTAACTAGCATATTCTTGCCCTCGTCTCACTCCTGGCTACTATGAGACCACCATTGCTCTAATAGGGAATGTTGTTGGTACTGCCACTTCTATTACCTTTCTTATTTAACTAAATTTAAGTCTTAAGTTATTAAACAAGAATCTTCTATTATCTCTATTCTATTTGCTTATTAACTTAATTTAAATCTTAAATAAGCCTTTCCATTCTTTCTACTTTAATTATAATCTATGTTATAATTTTACTTGTAGTCATCACTTTTATCTTCTTTTATAATCCATATATGATACAAGTGTCTCTCTTCTGTTCTAGATTGTCTTCTTTTATTATGACATAGAATTTTCTTCAATTCTCTTATATTATATAATTCATTTATCATAATAACTGTCTTATTGTATAGTATGTGCAGTAAATGCAAATCTAGGTTCATTATCGTTTACAGCTTCAAATTTTTTTCTAATAATTTACTTGATTCCTTTCATACTTTACTTTATTTTTTTATTCTAGTAAGTAATTCTGGTTTATTTGGTTGGGCATGAAAACTATACTAAAAATCCATTTCCATATTTTAATACTAAATAATACTATAAGCAATAATTCATAACTGCAAGGTATTTCTTTTATTATTTTGGAATAGTGTAAAATACAGTGGTTTCTCTATTTTACACTAGTTCCCTTTTTCTTTCTTTTATTCTTACATTTATGTTTATCGTTATTTTTAAATATTAAATTATAGTAATGTAACATATTCTCTAAACCAACCAATGAATATATTACTTACTTCCAAATCAAGTTATTAGATTAATTTACTGTTCCTGTTTTAGCGTAATTTATTGCAGAATTCCATTTTTCTAGCTTTATTCCAACTTTTCTTATTTTACATCTAATCTGGTATTTTTTCCATTTTAATCCATAATCGCGAATACTCTTTTAAACTATATTATTCGCGTACAAAGAGAATAAAAAGAAACTAGCATTTATGCTAAATTATAACTTCAAATTAGATGTAAATGATTGTAAATTTTTTTACAGTTCAGCATAACTAATTAATAGAATTAATTACTGAAATACCGAAGAAAATTATTTAACGGGAATTTAACAATAATATATCATAAATGTAAAAGATATAATTAAATCCACTCATATTGCTAGCTTTCTAAATCTCCCTGTTTTTATTTCAGATTTGTCCCTAACATCTATATCCACCTCCATTGTAATCCCTATTTGGAATTACCAACGATATATTTATAGATCTATAATATTTGAAAGAGAAAAGGAAGAGATTTGGATTAGAAATAGCAAATAAAACTCAAATCCAGGGTTTTACCTTTGACATTGCCTTTTGATTTGAACCAATTTCTAGTTCCCTAATTAATTCTATTCTCCTTCTATTTAGATCTAAATTCATGTGAATTAGATCTAAAATTTTGTTATTAAGAAAGTGTAGAAGAGATAGAAAAATGGCAGAGCTTCTGTAGGCAAGAGAAAAATAATGAGAATAAAAATAAGGCTCTGCACCTATATTTATAGTGGTTCAAATCAGTACTAATCATTAGATATAAAAAGCCTAAAATCTAAAGCATACACTCAGTCTATGGACATTAAATTAATATATTTTCTTCTGCGTTTGTTTTTATTTCAAATTGATTCTCCTATAATCTTTTCATTAATCACTTTCCTCTTCTCTCTCGCAATCTATGGAAACATATATTTTTAAATGTGACTTTACTTTAAAATAAGATTCCCCTATTAATCATCCAATTAATAGATTTCATATATACTTAGAATTAATTTACTATCCAATTAATCTCTGCCTGCACTTTGATTTCTTACCAAATTAATATGTTAATCAACACCGTATTAATTCATCACATATATGCATATTAATTAATTTTATCCCATAATTATTGCACGCATATATTCTATAATTGAATTTTGGATCACAATCTTAATTATATATGTTACCATAAGTCTCCATGTTTATTAATTGACAATTGATTACTTGCATAAATTACTCTTCCTCCATTTTATTCTCTTGCACCAACATATATGTTTCTAATCACATCAATTAGTTGCTACAATATATGTTTCCTTTCTTGCAAATTCCTATCAATTAATCACCTCTACTAATTAATTGAATATTAATTTCCCTTAAAAACACCATCAAATAATCTTCCTTGTTAATTGATTTTATATAATTTCTTTCTCTAATTTATTTGTTACACAAATGTATGTGTATTCCAAATAATATTTATTAGTTACCCCATTTACAAACATTTCTTTATTTTAAAATTTCAAACGTATATAACTTAATTAAATTATGTGCAATATAATTGTAATTTAATGTGGGGTGTTACATGTTGCTATTAAAAGCTTGAATACTAAAAAGTTAAGTAACATCTTGAAAGCAGCTAAAACATCACTTGTGAAAAACTGACCTGTTTAACCTTGATTTTTGGACTACAAATGTTTCAAAAAGGACTATACTTAACTCTTAATCGAGGAATTGGTAAGTGGAAAATGTTGGGAACGTGTTAATCAAGTTGATTTCTTATTGTTTATTGAAATCATTAATACAATACTTAACAATAAAAAACAATGAGGTAAACTTGTCCATTTGTGAGATTCAAGATGAAGTGTCTAGGCAAGGCCTGGAGTAACCAGTGCCCAAACTTACATGGCTTCACTCTTGGGCGAGGAATAGTTAAGTTCGAATGTTGGAAACGAGATAAACATACAAGTCATGATTTGTATAAGCAATCATCTTTAGAACATGATAGTTAACTAGTCCATACTGAAATTGACCTAATATGAACATAGATCTTTAAAACAAACATTTGTAAAGATAATGATAAGTAGGGAAATGGTTTGGTTTTATTGTGACAATGTGTTAATCACATTCATCTTTAACCCTTTTCGATTATACTTATGAAATGTAAATAGCTCTTTAAAAGAATGACTTAAAGATAAGTAAAAGCGAAATGGTTTTGGGTTTGTAGTGACAATGTTTAAGTAACATTCGTCTTAAACCTTTTGAATAGATTTGTGAAAGTACTTAGATTCTTAAAAAGAATATTTTAAAGGGAATAATAAGTGATGGAATATTTTGGAAAAAGATAGAAAAAGTAGAAGTTTATTAGATAAATGAAGTTTACTAATAAATGAGTTTTAACTAATAAAAGGTTTAATTAAATGGAAGGGATTAGGAGTTACTTAAGTAATTTAATCATACTTTGTGTGGCTTGATTGTGTTTTGGATGATGATAGTATTTTATATGTTTATTCGTTTATGGAATGTAAACAAAACTTGGTTTCCATTTAGGAACATCTATCTTGCACTAGATAGTCGATTAGTCAACTATCAAAATTGACCAAAATATAACTTAAGGAGTTACCGAAAGGCTTCGTGATTTTATAACAACTAGAACCCCCGGGGAGGAGTATTGGTACGAAACCTCTCTAGATTTCGTTTAGTTCTAAGAGAATCGGGATTGAGTTAGCTGGAAAATTCATCGATTAGTTTTGAAGAGACCGCGATCCGTAAGTGTTCTACTTGTCGAATACCACTTCAGAACTAGTAAGTGATCTATGTTGTGGTGGTGGTTGTGAAGTGGAATGTTATAGGGTTGAATTGTCTATTATAAGGTTAAGTCCAAGGAAAAGGTCAGCGTTAACATTTTAGATGATACTATCGTGTGGGACTATCTATTTTGAGGAGTATAATAAGGGAGAGGACAGCGTTAACATTCGTTAGAAGACTTTAATGAAGAAATCTATGTGGATGTTCGAGTCTGTTCAAGATGCTCGAATCCATATTGTAATTCGTGATCTGTTTGAGATATGAGAATTCATTTAAGAATTCATGACCTATTCGAGATGATGGAATCCATTTGGGGATTTGTGTTCTGTTCAAGTGATGAAGATTTATGTGAAAGATGCCGATTGTAATCTCGACATCGGAAATGGCTAAAAATATAGTAGGATACACAACCTGGGGTTAACAACTCATGTTAGGGTATTGTCAACTCCAAATCAATAGATACTTATCGATTGTTGGCCGGTGGGAGTTGATGATATTTGGTTCACGTTATTCATGTTTATGTTTGGATGTTGGGCCACTCGTGTTTACCTTAGACTATATCCCATCTAGGGATATATGTTACTCAGAAAGTAGTTTTTGATTCTTGTGCATGGAGTTTGGATTCAGGTTCCCCAAATAGATCTCCGTGGAAATCCATTATGCAAACGTTCCTTATCGATTTTGGTTGTATCTCTATTATGCTGGGATGTAATCAGTGTAACCATTTTGACTATGATTAATATTTATTTTGAACCTTAGACATTATTACAATATCACTGGATTCTCTATAAATGGTTTGGTTATCGTAAGGTAAAAACTCATCCGTGTTTACATGCGGAATTGTCTTACGAGATATCTTTATTTTAAAAGGTTTTTATAACGTTAAAAATCTATTTGATCGGTGTTTTTCACATTGGTTTACTAGATTGATCCAAGTGTTATTTTCTTGTAATGCTCAGATCAGTCCCGTGTATGTTTCCAAATTTAGCCGTGGATGCTTTGGAGCTTCTGGAGAAGGGTTGGAGTCCTACTTACGTAGTATTTATTTCCGTTGGACTACTTTGTATGTATCATCAGCATTTGTGAGGACATGTTATTATAACTATCCAGGATGATTACTGTAACTCTAAAAAAAATTGTTTCTTAGAATTGCAATTTATACTATCTTTTGTTATTATATATGATCGTTCCGTTGTGAGATTTTGATATTGCGTTCCTTCTTTCTTGTTCTATTTCCTTTTCTTATATTTCACCCTAACAATTCATCTTTTTCACACTTGGATGCTTGGCACATGAATACGTACATGTATTAGTGTCACATTTGGGGGTCGAAAAGGTGAGTCACTACAGCTGGTATCAGAGCTGAAGGTTAAGCGAGAACCTTGGCTTTGGTAGGTATGACTCATTAAGAGATAGGGTAATAGATGCCCTAGTATGAGTAAAGAATATTATACATATGTGAACCTATTTGTTAGTGCTATAAAAATGTTTTATATTATGTTTATTGGTCTGATGAGTTGTTCATGGATTCTGATCGATACATGGAATACCATGGTATCGATAGAGATTTCTAAACACTTAAACAGAATAAACTGACACACTATTATTTTTTAAATTGGTAAATGAAATAATTTAACTAGTATTATAATTTATATAAAAATATATAATTTTCATAAATTGATATAGTTATTTTGTATGTGTTTGATTGTTAGGAAATGATAGTATATTATCATTTATTGATTGAACAGTTGTGCTCGGCCAGTTTATGAGCATTTACTATATTTTGTTGATTTACAAAAAATTTACCTTCTTACAATATGAGTGAGGTATGTAATAAAATTTATGGGAACATTAAATATAAACACCTTATGAATTAATTTCTACAGTTTGGCTATAAGGAGTCCGATGAGATTGTTGGGTTAAAATTTAATTTTAACAAGAGTTGTTTAATTATAATCTAAACAAAGATATACATTTGTGAAATGATTTTGATAAGGATGCAACTTTTTATTAAAATGTGATTTTATATAAGTAGGGTTTATAAAACATAGTTTATAAATGAAGAGGATTTAAAAAGAGAATTTGAGGACTTAAATCACGATAATCTTTGTAAATATTTTTTAAGAATTTTAAGAAAATAATAATAGTATTATCTGAATGTAAGTATTTGGGAAATTGGTTTATGAAATTAAGATCATGGTACTTAGTAACATTGATGAAGTATTTGATACCATTTTGAAATGATTTTGGTTAAGTTTGAGAGGCATAAGTTGGATGTACTGAACTCACTCCGATCGCTTGAAAATAGTTCTGGTAATGACTTCAACATAATCGATATTTATTTTCGGGTTTCTAAACTTGCGATGCTATAAAGTTGTTTTTGTAAAAAAAGATTTTATTTAATCCCAAAGAAAGATTTGATATACAAAAGTTATATGTACATATTATTTCAAAATGATTTGAAATAAAAACCAGTGTTTAGTTCTAAAGTTTTCTTTGGAAAGAGATTAGATATGAGCCTTTTTATGTATAGAATTTTATATGTAAAGGTCGCCGAGTGCTAGTGGCATAGGTTGTAATAAATGTGGAACTTTTCAGGTTTTCCCTTTTTAGGTAACGTGTTTAATAAATTTTTGAAATTTGTTAAGTTACTTCATGGATTCTTATAGCCTATGCATTATAAAAATGATACGATATGTTGTTTGGTAGTTTTTATTTGCTAAAATGAAAAGGGATTTTTTCAGCAACTTTGGACAGTCCGGAACTTCCGAATCGTTATAGAACTTATAGTTAAGTGTTTTTGAAAATATAATATTTATTTTATATAATACTTGAATTAATAAGATAGTAAGTTAAAACAAGTTTTAAATTTGTTAATCGTACAAGTTTGATGTTTGGTATATACTCTTAGGATGTAATGGAGTATTATATGAGTATGAACTTAAGTTATAAAACGTTTATAAACTTGAAATTATGATTTATGAAATATTTCATAAATGATTTAAGTATTGAATGACATACTAATTGGACAAATGTATGTAATTAAAAAGGAATTGGTGAAGTTAAGAAATAAATAGGATAAATATGTAAGTTGTACATAGATGTTTTATTCGCATGACTGTTCTTGATCTAGTATTGGAATATATGTATTCGAGGTGGTTTACACCGATTCGACAATGATTTTTTACTCAATTCATAATGGCGAATACTTGATAAGATTCTTGACAAGATCTCAAAGATTTCTATCATACTAAATGGCTATGTAAGGTGTATGGAGGTTTCTAATCAAGGAATCAGGCCGGAGTCCGCACTAGAGAGGTCAAGTGATCCATACTAGCTAGGAAGGTAAATCTATGTGATCGAGCAAGTGATCGGAATTGATAATGTGTACGAATGGTCCATGTACATCATGCGGGCTTTAGTATATTGGTATAATATGTTTGTTGGCTTAGGGAGAGTTTAAGGAATGGCTCTTTGATTTCTTTTAATGTGGCATGAATAATCATCTAAGTAATAACTTGAGGTTGTTGAGTGAAGGTACGCTTTGAAGAATGATTATCATCCTTGTGCAGTGAAAGGGTTTGGACTTAGGAAAACCATGGGCTTTGTTTGCTAGTGATTGTAATATTGTTAAGTATCAATGTGTGATTGTTTCTTTGGTCGCTCGCGTTGGAATTTTGAGAACGAAATATTCTAAGTGGGGGAGAACGTAATGACCCGAATTTCAGACACTTCATATTTAAATATCTCAATTATTTGAATATTTGAATCTTAGATTAAATGTTATTAAAATGATTTCATAACCTTTTTAAACCTCTTTAAATCACAAGTAATGATGGTAAGCTTGTTCTAGAAAATGTTTATACAAATATATTCTTTGAAAAAATATCAATAATGTGATCGAAAAAACAGCACTTTAACCGTCAGAATTTGTTTAGATTTTTTTTTATGTACACTTATTTGCTAGGAAATTAATTTAATGAAATAAAAATGTTTTTCCATTTATGGAAATAACCTTTATAAACTTCCTAAGCTTATCTAGTTTGGTGTAAAAAGAAAAATGAGCATAAATGGAAACTCCATAACATTTAAGCAATTGTGACATAAAGTAGTCATGATAGAATAAATTAATGCTAGTAGGGTTTGAGGGATTTTTGGTCTTTTCCAATTACATTCCTAAGCCTATAAAAGTGAGGGCATACTGTTAGGAAATAATCATAAAAACTCCTAAGCAAAACCAAGCTTTTCTAATGGCATCTTCATCTTCTTCCTCTCTTATGTTCTAAAAAGAAAGAATTGCGAGTCAACTCCAAATCACTTCGAACTTTGCCATAATGCTTAGTATAATATTAGATAAACTTCTACCGTGTTATAAGTTGAAGAATTTAAGCCAAACTTCCATGGGAAGGAGAGGCCATGGGTAATCCAAGAGAAGGAGGAGAGGAAAATGCAAGAGAAAGAGAAGGAAGGATGTGGTTGCAAGTAGGGTTAGGCTTTGGTACATGGATCTTGGTTTTCGTTGGATTACAAGTAAGTTCACGTCTCATTTTAAATGAAAAATATAACACATATATGTTTTGTTTGATTGTGTTAAAGTTGGCTCAATTGTTGTTAACTTATGTCTGAAAAACAATGGTCGTAACTTCTTACTTTAAAAGTAAATGACATATGTGATCCATGTACCTGGACTTGAATAAACTTGGATTGGACCTGAATGGACTTATGTAAGATGTGACTAGACCTTTTAACAAAGCACATAGGTTATATATGGACTTTGGTTTAGATCGGACTCGGATTTGAAAGTGCACTTATAGCGATAGTCGTTATAGATGCAGTTATGAATTATCTTGTTTTAACAATTGTTATGGAACTTTGTAGGGAGATCCAAAGTGATTTTCCATCATATTTATATTGTTTTATATGTATGTTTGTTGCTATTAAATGCTTGAATAGTAAAAATTCATGTAATATCTCGAAAATGACCAAAACATTACTAGTGTAAAACTGCCCTATTTAACCTTGATTTTTGGACTTCAAATGTTTCAAAAAAGACTAAGTTTGAGCGATTTGTTTCCTTTTTAAAAAAAAGTATTTTCTAACTTTTATTAGAGTATTTTAAAAGTAGTTTGAGATTTATATAAATTTTTAATAATTATTTATGAATTTATAGAAAAGAGTGTTTTGTGAAAAAACATGGTTTTCTACATTTTCAAGTAAATTTCAAAACAATTATTTTTAAGTAATATTTTGTTTAATTTTTTTAAAGCCTATTATAAGTATTTTCAAGTATTTTAAAAGTATAATCAAAAGGTTTAGAAAGGGATTAGTAATTGCTTAATGGCCAAATAGATAATTGTTTAATTACTTATTAGGAAAACAATTAACTATGCTTAACACTAATAAACCGTCGAAGTAATCTTATTTATTTGTGAGTGTTAAGATTGATGTCGAGTAGGGATGGAGCAATAGAGCTTTAACCTACTGGGATTCCCTGTTAACCGAGGAATAGGTAAGTGGAAAATGTCGGAAACGTGTTAATCAAATTTATTTCTTATCATTTTTTATTTTTTGAAATAGTGCTTAGATACAACATGTAACTGGGACAATATAACACAAATCACGTGTCGATATATGTTCAAATCATACTATGCAAGTTTCAAACTTGTAACCTCTTGCACCAAATTCGAATCACTTAACCATTGGGACAATGGTGCTTATCATCTCTAATACTATGCTTAACACTAAATACCAACGAGGTAGACTTATCTATTTGTTAGATTCAAGAATGAAGTGTTTAGGCAAGGCTTGGAGCAATAAGTGCCCAAACTTACCTGGCTTCACTCTTGGGCGAGGAATAGTTAAGTTGGAATGTCAAAAACAAGTTAAATGTACAAATCGTGATTTCTATAAGCAATCATCTTTAGAACTTAATAGTTAACTAGTCCATACTGAACTTGATTGAATATGAACGTAGATCTTTAAAACAAATGTTCGTAAAGATAGTGACAAGTAGAAAAATGGTTTGGGTTTATTGTGACAATGTGTTAATTACATTTATCTTTAACCCTTATTGATTATACTTATGAAATGTAAATGGATATTTAAAAGAATGATTTAAAATAAGAAAAAGCGAAATGGTTTTGGGTTTGTAGTAACAATGTTTAAGTAACATTCATCTTAAACCTTTTGAATGGATTTGTGAAAGTATAGATTCTTAAAATAGATATTTTGAAGGAAATAATAAGTGATGGAATCTTTTAGAAAAAAGATAGATAAAGTAAAAGTTTATTAGATAAATGAAGTTTACTAATAAAAGAGTTTTAATTGATAAAAGGAATAAAATGGAAGGGATTATGAGTTACTTAAGTAACTTAATCATACTTTGTGTGGCTTGATTGTTTTGGATGATGATAGTGTTTTGTATGTTTATTTCTTCATGAAAAGTAAACAAAACTTGGTTTCCATTTAGAAACATCTATCTTATACCAGATAATTGATTAGTCAACTATAGAAATTGACCAAAATATGATTTCAGAAGTTATCGAAAGGCTTTGTGATCTCATACCAACAAGAACCCCCAGGAAGGAGTATTGGTACGAAACGTCTATAGCTTTCGCTTGGTTCTAAGAGAACTGGGATTGAGTTAACTGGAAAATTCATTGATTAGTTTTGAAGACCCCGGGATCGATAAATGTTTTACTTCTCGAATACCACTTTAAAACTAGTATGTGATTATGTTCTGGAAGCGGTTGTGACGTAGAATGCTATAGAGTTGAACCATCTATCCTAAGGTAATGTCTAAGGAAAAGTTCGGTGCTAACATTTTGAACGATACTATCGTGTGGGACTGTCTATCTTCAGGAGTACTCTAAGGGAGAGAACAATGTTAGCATTTTTCAGAAGACTTATACAGGGAAACCGATGTGGAGATTCGAGATCTGTTCAAGATGCTCGAATCCATGTAGTGATTCGTGATCTATTGGAGATATGGAAATTTATTTGGGAATTCGTGATCTTTTCGAGATGATGGAATCCATTTGAGGATTCATGTTCTGTTCAAGTGATGAAGACTTGTGTGGAAGATGCCAAGTGTAACAAACCATCTTTCTTACTCCGAAAGACGAGTCATTTACGGTGGAAGAAAAATAAAGATAAGAAGAAACTTCATAATCTAGAATTTCACAATGGAATGAAACAACATACATTAATCAACATAAGATTTTACATAGATATTGCTATACTAGTACATTAGTATCATAACAGTACAAGATTCCAAACCGGGACAATTATAACTACCTGCCCTTACATCACTAATACAAAATACACACAAATCGAAATAAGATAGTAGCTAGCCAACGTTGAAGCCACCTACTTCAAGCTCCTCCAAAATGCATTCGTGAGAAACCTGCATCACTTGGCTACTCATACAAATTTGAATACCCAAGAGTTATAAGGAAAGATGATGGAATCCATTTAGGGACTCATGTTCTGTTCAAGTGATGAAGATTTGTGTGAAAGATGTCGAACGTAACCTCGACATCAAAAATGGCTAAAGATAGAGTATGATGCACAACCTAAGGTTAGCAACTCCTGATATGGTATTATCAACTCCATATCTAGGGATATTTATCGATTGTTGGAGGGCGGGAGTTGATGATATTTGGCTCACCTTGTTCATGTTTATGTTCGGACATTGGGCCTCTTGTGTTTACCGTAGAGTATATCAAGTCTAGAGATATACACTGCTTGGAAGGTAGTTTCTGATCCTTGTGCATGGAGTTTCAATTTGGCTTCCCCGAAGAGATCTCCATGGAAAATCCATTATGCAAACGTTCCTTTTCAATTTTCGTTGTAGCTTTATTATGATGGAATGTAATCAATATGACCGTTTCAGCCATGATTAATATTTATTTTGAACCTCCTATGTTATTATAATATCACTGGATTCTCTATAAACGGTGTGGTTATCGTAAGGTAAAAACTCATCCATTTTATGTGCGGCATGGTCTTACAGATACCTTTATTTTGAAAGGTTTTTATAACGTTGAAAGTTTATTTGATCTGTGTTTCTCATCCTGGTTTACCATACTTATCTGGATGTTATTTTCTTTTAATGCTCGGGCAGCCCCGTGTATGTTTCCAGATTTTGCGATGGATGCTTTAGAGCTTCTGGAGAAGAGTTGGAATCCTACTTACTATAGTATTTATTTCCACTGCATTACTTTGCGTGTATCATCAACATTTATGAGGACATGTTATTATAATTGCCAGGATGATTATTGTTACTCTAAAAAACTTTGTATCTTAGATTGACAGTTTATAATGTATTTTGATACTATATACGATTGTTTCATTGTGAGATTCTGATATTGTGTTCCTTCTTCCTTGTTCTATTTCCTTTTCTTTTATTTCACCCAAACAATTCATCTTTTCAGCACTTGGGTGCTTGACACATGAATACAGTGGATGTATTAATGTCTACATTTGGGGATCGAAAAGACGAGTCGTTACACATATTTTGAATAATGTCGTGCTAAATATACATGTACGTATATGAATATTAATTAACTAAAGGCACAGCTATATATATTGTGTTATTGTAGATGTAATAACTTTCATGTGTAAACCTATGTCTTTTTACAACATCATTGACATATGGCACTGATTTTTATGTTCGTTAAACATAAGTAACAACGGTTAATTGTACGTATGTTCTCATATTACACCTATGATAGATAAGCTCTTCTAAAACAGTTACAATGTATGTACTACGAGTGCAAACTTATCAAAATATTAAAGCAATAAAATTAAATTAAAGTTAAATTAACAAATTAAATTTAAATTAAATTAACAATAAAGTATTATCATTAAACAGTTCAAATAAATGAATGTCTTAAATACAAATAAATAAATTGAAAATATACTTCAAACTCTTTTATTAGTAAATACTAAATATGATTTAATATAAAGTTATTTATATATAAATACAAAATATGATCTTATGGAAACTAATAAAATGAATTTATTTTGAAATTCACCATTTTACCATGTTGTTGATGCACGTGATCCAACAACGGTATTAGAGCCCGCATTTTATTTATATGAATAATAAATCAATAAGTAGGACAATGGCATAGAAAAACTATCCAGGTGGGTGTCTAAGGAAAAAATGTTTAACTAAAGAGAATGTTACTAAATCAACGAATGTTTCTAAATGGAAAACCACCTCGTTCATGGCCTTGACCTTGCTCATCGAAGTAATCCCTTTTCGAGGTTATGTCTTTATGGAAGGCTCAAAAGTGCTCTGCTCCTTAGGTTGATTTAGATAAGTGTATTTGAATAAAATAAAATAAAATAAATTTTTTTAAAATTTAAATAAGTACTTGTATAGTTTTATGAAGATATATAAGATGTGAAATTTAAAATTGTTTTAAATTTAAACAAATATAAAAGTTATATTCAATAAAGGGAATGCATAAGAATATATCACAATAAATAATAAATGTTATAATAATTAACAAATATACATATTATATGCATAAAAATATTAGGGCATAAATGAATTAAAATCAATGAGGGTTAAAGAAGTAAATAGTGGATGTATAAAGATGTATGATATCATGAGTTATACTCGTTTTTCTTTTCTTTGTCTAACTTTGACTACTTATTCTTTTATCTCGAAATTAAGTAATTGATAATACTCTGTAAAATTATTTTGAAATAGGGATTTCTATTATTAAGAATGTAGAAATCATATCATTCATAGGTTGACACTTGACATTTAGTGCTTTGTTTTACCGTTTGTAATTTGTTACTTGTAAATCAAAATAGTAATCCATTTTCCTAGACACTATTATTTTTTTTATTACATATTTTTTTCTTCATCTTTTGTTTCCTTTCCATTTATCCAAAATAAAAATTCCTCAAGCCCTGATTCCTTGTTCTATATAACCAACGCTCTTTATTTGCAATTACTAAGGCATCTCTAGTGGGTTCATGGTTGAATATTTAGGGTGCTAAATATTCAATCCTAAATTGGATAGGAATATCCTGTAGTCAAGTGCCCATTTAATAGGTGCCTAATGATCAGCATCGCCTTCCATTTAATGGGCGCCTGAGGTTTCGGCTCCTGTCATTTTTCCCATTCAGTATCTGTTATCCTCCATTTTATACTTTTCTAATCAGTATTTATAGCAAAATGCCACCGCGTACAACTAAAATTGCTACAAGAACCCTTCGTAGACTTCCGTAGGAAGAAGCTGGTTCAGAACACGTTCCTCTAGCCCTTGGGCTGACATTAGATGATCTATGTATACTTCATGAGTTTCCATATGGTTATCGGCATAGATCTAAAACTGCATTGACCATAGTATATGTATATTTTAACTGTTATTTCAATACAATAATTGGTATATATTTATCCCATATTCATCTTAAATAACCGCTAGTGGATTTAATTTTTTGTCTGTAATTTATATATAGGATCGGTATATTCATTGTCATGGTAGTTGGGCCAAGTGTATTATATAGTTTTACGACACTCTTCCTCATCCTATTATAGAAAGGCTATTGGCTAGTCCTTTTTGAATGTTTTGATAATTAGACATTTCCAGTCCTTCGATCGACCTCCTACTCAGGCATTAGCAGAAAGGTGGTGGCCCTCGACGCATATATTCCACTTTTCAGACTTTGGGTTGGCTATTACCCATATCGACTTCTACATGCTCATGGGTAATGATATTAGAAGACATGCGCGTAGGCATTTCCTATTTGACGAGTTATACGAGTCCTCCAATTTGTTACCGTTTTTCTACCTCTAATAAGTGCTAGCTACATTCATAGCGGTTTTGTGCCATTGACCTATCTTCAGCTTTACATCACCATTTACAGAGTTAGAGTGGATATAATGGATGTGATAACTCGGGCATTTGTTTAGTGTGACCTTTTTCTCAAACCAAAAAGGTGTGGTTCATCTAGATTATCTAGCATTGCTCATCCAATTAGAGCAGCTTCATACTATTGATTAGGGCATGGTCATTCTAGGTACCTTATATACCGTGTTGGATTCATTGCGCTTGACGAGGTCAAGCAGATGTCTGATTTTTGGTACATATTGCCGTTATGGTACTACTAGTACATGGAAAACATGCATTCTTGCAACCAAAGGATAGCTAGTCAGACTCCCGAGAAGTACTTCCCTAGACTGATACGATGGGAGACAGTTTAGTATTTGCCTCATGCTCCTTTAGGTGTTTGACATTACCTGATGGATGCTAGGTCACAGCTCGACCTGTGCAATCGTGACAACATCATACAGACTTCTTGGGCCTTCCATGGGATACAGCTTGTCGATGCAGGCCTTATGGTAGATGACCATCCATTGATGATCTCATATTCACTGTCTAGGCATAGGTTCGCTTTACACACTCCTACATTCATTCCCTATGTGGTATCTGGATGAGCGATGTGCGTATCAGACCATAGACGATGGTCGTATACCAACCGATCCTTTATTATGTGAGGACATGTTTGGCAGACACATGATGTTTAGAGGTTAGTATCTGCTTGCTCTTCAATAGGCCGGATGGGTGGATACTAGCACATACTTCTTAGCTGGAGATTACGATTTATATTGGTCTATAGTAGCACCACATCGTTTCATTTTACCAGATTATGTATGTAGGGTCTACTCTGATCATATAGGTCGTCACATCGCAGCTGGGAGAGTTCAGGTACCATAGTTTTCATTCGATCCCACTCCTTTACAATTGTCTCAGGTTGCGATGCTGTTGGAGCCTGATTATACATTTATGGAATATGATGTCACTAGTACATTGATTGAGCAGCCCTTAGTCCTTCCAGAGCAGTATGACATTCCTTGCATGCCTTCAGTCGGGGTTACTCTACATACGAGGTACTTATTGTCAGTTATATGCGTCTTGTCTTTATTTTAAACTAAATTACTTACAATTATATTAGTTCTTCGTTTGTATACATCTACATTGGATCAGCCTAGACTTTCATTATCTATGATGCAAGATATGACGCTCGCACATACACACATCCATCATGAGATGTGCACACAACATACACATGCTAGAGGTATAAATAATTGATTTGACTACTAGACTTTCTATGTATGAGCCTTACAGACCTTCAGATATAGGTGGCACTGGTGATGCTAGGAAGGCAGTGGTGATGTTGAAGATGGAAATGATTATAGCGATGAAGGCCTTAATGATGGTGAGGATGAGGATGATGAGGATGATGGTGATAAGGAAGGTAGTGATGAGGACGACGACGATGGTGTTGAGGACGGTGATCATGATAACGATATAAGTGATGATGATGATGATGCAGCATTGGATTGACGCATTTATTATCTACCATTGTTTGACTTTGAGATAAGTATGTTGTATATGTCATTATATGGACAGTATACCTTGTATTTTGTCATTCCATGTCTATTATTTGTTGTTCTTTTGTATCATTATATTGTGACCATTATCCGTTTATCTGTAGTCTACGTCTTTGGTTTATGTTGTATGTCATTATATAGATAGTGTACGTTGTATTTTTTCGTTCCGTGTTGTCATTTTTTGGCAGTTTATATTATTATGTTGTATGTCATTATCTATATTTCATTGCCTTATATACTGCATTTGGATTATTATATTTTTCAACATGATATATTGGAAAATTAAGTACTTGATAAACATAGTGTTAGAAATAAACATAATCAAGATATAGATATTGCTAATGCTAGATAGCTTAACTATCACGATGATTAAACCTTTCACATAATTGATTGCGGTATGAAATACTCACTCTTTGTAACTTTTCAATAAAGTCAATCGCTCTTTAGGAAAAAGGTCCATCTATCCATTGGTGTAATCCATAGATGTCGTATCTATAGTAGTAGTACCGACGTCCAACATCCCTACTATACAATAAAGTGGCTAGGCTTGCTAGCCAACCACATTGACATCTTCTAGCATATTCATCCATATCCAACGATTCTATATGTAAGAATGGATGTCGGTGGTGCCAGAGATCATTGTAGCGACATGGTAAGTCAAAATCAGCGACATCATTAAGCCTGCATCTTTCCTTTTAGTCCTCATTCTCTTGCACCCGAATGTCTCGTATGCTGGTTCTGTAGATAGATGTTGTACCTCTCTAGAGTTCCAACAGGTGATGAATTCTCACATTGATGATTCTCATTGTCTCGATTGTCACGTTGACGAACATAATCATTTTGTAATGTTTTGAACATTTATCAACGAGTTATTTGGAGGAGAATTAGACATTGGAAGAAATAATATTATGTGTGTTGTATTTTCTTGTGTGTTAATTTATACAATTAGAATGCAAAGATGAAGGTGCATAAAGCATGGTTGATTTGACAAAATATTCCAAGCCGATACGACACATTATTCTTAGCTATAAAGAAGATTTGACACAATATTCATATTCCCACCCACAAAGCAAAGTCGATTTGAAACAATATTCTCCTATGTTCCAATTGACTAAAGTTGATGTTATACAATACATAATTTACCAAATAACATATAATAATTTAAAAACATGATTAGTAATTAGTACTCCCTAGTTATTATCGGGACGGATGTTGGATGAATTGTCACAATAACAAACTATTTTCTCTACTAAGGTTCGAAGCATACTCAACTTCCCTTCTAGAAAATGGATCATCAATACATTGTCGAAAATTACATTCAAGAGGCTGGTCATATTGGTAGTAGCGTCGTCCAATATTCCAATCAAGCACTGCTACATTGACGATTTTAGTTGGCAAACCGCATCGGTAATGCCCAATATTATTACTTCAATTCCCTGTTGTTGTTGATTGTACCTACTTTGTTCCATTTTGATGTACAAAAAATTGATAAAGTATGAACCATACTTATAGATGGTATTTTTTGCAGAAATAGTCTAAACTTCACTCCAAAGCAAACCGATAAGACAATATTCGTAATTTGAGCCCAAAGCAAACTGATGGGATATAATATCCAATCTTTATCCCAAAAAATATGATCAGACACATTATCCTTAGCTTTACAAATGATTTGATACAATATTTTTATTCCACCCCATAAAGCGAAGTAGATTTGAAATAATATTCACCTATGTTCCAATTGACTAAAGTTAATGGAACAGAATATTCCAACCTTTACCTCAAAACATATCTGACAAGACATATTATTCTTAGCTTGACACAATATTCATATTCCCACCTATAAAAGCAAAGTTGGTTTGAAAAAAATATTCTCCTCTATTCCAATCCAGTAAGACATAATATTCTATCACTTTACCTTATACCCAAGCAGATATTACAGAATATTCTAATCTTTACGCCAAAACCAAGTCGAGAAGACATAATATTCCTATCATTACCCTAAAGTAAAACCGACGTGACAGAAAATTCAAAACTTTATTGTAAAACAAGGGATGCGATAGTATATCTGAACTTTATGCCAAGGTGACACAATCCTATATTAGCATACACTTATCAAACTTATTTTACACAACTTGAACTTATCATATATATATATATATATATATATATATCAAACAACTATCTTATCCAACAATGTCTTCAAATATAGTAAAGCTATAATATTATACAACAGCGACTCTGAAGAAGAAGTGTATGAACTAGCACATCAACAAGAATAAGAGAAACTGTTGGAAATTTACAGTGAAGCATATGGTTCAATTTCGAGGAGACAAGGTGGCTTGGTCGTATGTCAGTAATATGTCAACCGTAACTAAGCGGTATTCCATAAAACACTTATGCAATATTACTTTAATCATGATCCAACTTATGGTCCTGAGATGTTTCACGGGCTATTTAGAATGAGTCGTGCATTGTTTATAAGAATTTTAGAAAATATTAAACATAATAATTACTTTGTTCATAAGCAGGATGCATCAAAAAAGCATGGTTTAAGTGGGCATCAAAAGGTAACCGCATCTTTGCAGATGTTAGCTTATGGCGCACCCACTGATGCCCTTGAAGATGCATATCTTATTGTAGAGAGTACAACATTGAAAAATCTGGATCACTTCTGCTAAGCCATTGTGGACATTTATGGGACCGAATACCTTCATTCTTCTAATGAAGCAGATGTAGCCTGATTGCGCAAAATGCATAAAGGTAGGGATTGGTCAGGAATGCTCAAAAGTATGGATTGTATGCATTGGAAGTGGAAAAACTATCCTAAATCTTTCCATGGAGCATACAACGGTAAGGAAAAAGCCAACTACCATTCTTGAAGCAGTCGTGTCCTATGATTTGTGGGTTTGGCATGCATTCTTTAGAATGCCAAGTTCTCATAACGACTTAAATGTTGTTGAACGATCCCATTTGTTTAATGATTTAAGGCTTGGCGAACCAACCCTTGTATCATTTAGACTTGGTCAGAACATATATGTTTATGGATACTTTCTAAGAGACGGAATTTATCCTAAATGGAGCATGATTGTAATGGCTTTCACAAACCCATTAACAATAAAATAGCGAAAGTTTGCTGTAATGCAAGAAGGACAAAGGAAAGTCGTTGAAAGAGCTTTCGGAGTACTTCAAGCAAGATTTGCAATGGTGAGTAATCCATATAGACTATGGAAGAGATCGAAAATGACTACAATTATTTTTACTTGTATAATTCTTCATAACATGATCATTGAAGATGAAAGTGGTATGGACTTCCCAATTACGAGTATGATGGAGAAGAACAAACGTTTGAATTGTTCCGCACTGACATGCTACGAACTGAAGAAGAGTACATAATTCAAGTGCATCATCAGCTTACTTATCAAAATGCTGCTCTTCATAATAGATGCCAAAAGGATCTAATGGATCATATTTGGAATTCTTGTGGAAATCGGTAGTTAAATTTTAAATCACCTTGTATAATTATTTGTCTTAATCTTTTTATTTGTGTAATGCAGTATATCATACTATAACTATGCTATTTATAATCGTATTTGACTTTGTTTAAGTAGAACTATTCTGTTAAATCTTGAATTCATCGATAAAACGATAAACTAATTAACATTTCAAACATATATAATAGTACACAATTTAGAACAATAATTAAAGATACAGTTTTCTCTTACTCGGCTGCATATATTTTATTCCAGATCTACTCTCAACAATGCGTTATTTATATTACATCCAATACTGCATTGACAGTGGATCCATTCCTGTCAGATCCTTTTCCATAACAATGGTCTCATGATGTTGACATTCTATTTCAAACCTCACCTCTTCAATTGAGGTAGGTTCTTTTAACACGGCCGGCTTCTCCGTGCTATCGTTTTGAGATTCAGCATTTTAATCTTTTTCATGCATATGGGCTATCCGAGAATCAATCTGGGTCTGAACAATAATTTTCTTCTTAGACATCTAACCCATCGGTCTAGCGTCTTTGTCCATTCCAGGTTCTATTTCATCAAATTCGTCTTTCGGGACTACATTAGAATCCGTACCAGAAGAGTTTCTTGGACTGGAATTATAAGTTGATCGTGTTACCTTTTTATACCCTTCTGGTTTGATTGGACATCTCTTAAGGACTTTGCATTTTTAGGGCTCTATTTTGATGACTGGTAAGCAAGTCATAACAGCTTGCAAATCGTTAATAGTGAGGTTTTTTACGATCATTTTCTCTTGAAAATAATTTCAAGAATTGATCGTTCGTCATTCTCTTCTGCAACCAGTAATTAAAAAGAATAAATACGATATGAAGTTAATTATGAAGTGATATTTTTAAAAAACATACCAGGTCAGCTTCGCATCCCATTCCTTTAAGATTTGCTTTTTTTATTTTGTAAATTTGAGACTCATAAAATTGCATTTGCGATTAACCTTTCCAAATCGACCAGTAATTGCTGACATTGATTGTGTCTTCTCCACATGTTTTTGGTGTATACGTTCATTACTTCCGCCCAAAAACTTTTCTCCACTTTGGTCATTTCCCTTCATCGAGTCGTTCGAAAACGACAGTAGATTACACAAAGATCCTTGCCTTCTTTGCTATTCCATGCAGTAGAGGAGTGGAAGCTTAGAGAGGGAACACTTTATGGAGGTGCACTTTGATTGAGTTGTGAATCAAATTCTCAATTATCCATATTCATCGCTTCAATGTATGAATGGAATGGATGAGGTATACTTTGTTTGTACTGCATTTGAGAAAATAGTTTAAGAGTAGAAAAATTGTGCAGTTGGTATTGATAAAATGCTTGAATTTATAAGATGAATTCTGAAATAATGTCGTTTATAGCTATTAAAATGAAGTTGAACTCTGAAACATGACCATTTTTAGCCATTGAAATGGTCGTTTATAGTCCTTGTTCACTTGGCAATGAGCCGTTAGGGGGCTATTATACGGGGAGCCTATTTAATGGGCCTCCAACAACCAGGCGCCTATTAAAAAGGCGCCCAAGCTCAGACACGCATTTAATGGGCGCTTGAACGTTGGGTGTCCATTTAACAAGCATCCGATCTTGGGCACCTATTAAATGGGCATCCGTGCATGATTCGGTATTCTGAGTCCAAATCTGAATATTCGGCTGAATGTTCGGACATAATTGGGAATTCAATCAAAGCTTTCTAATAATATTAATTAGATAGTTATTACAGTCAATTTCAAAACTTTAATTTGTTGTTAAAATTTCTTTTATTCATATATAAATATCTAATGCAACAAAAAGTGCAAGTAATACATGCAAACATACATACATGTTTAAAATTCAAAGCTAAAATTACACTTTGTTATGAAAGATTAAAACATAGATCGACAATTAAAACATTATATTAATTCCATATAAATTTCATTTTTAACTTTAAAATAATTCAATCTATCAACATGAAAATGTAAATTTCCAGGTATAAAGAAATGGAATTTAATTTAAATGTCAAAGCACAGAACTAAAATAAAATATTGTATTTTAAAATATATAGATTTAGTTTCAATTTAACAAAGCAAAGAAAAACAACTAATCAATTCGAACATGTAAACATTCAAATTTGAAGAACTGCAATTTAATTAGAATGTTTAAAAATATAGAACTACACTTAAATGTAGTTTTAAAACATAAACAAATTTAATTTTGATCTATCAAATAAAAACTCAATCATATCATTCGAAAAATAATTTCAGTCTTCGTAAACAATTTTTAATTAAGCAAGACAGTAGTACATCATACAAAATATGAAAATCAAATTAAATTTCCATCAAACATTGCAAAATCACTATCTATATATAGAAAATGACATAACTTGCTACCCAATCCTTAAAAAACACCTTGTTGGTGTTGCCTTTGATTTGCACCTTGAACGAAGAATGCTTCTAGATCTGATTGAATCACCTTAGGATGTTGTCTAAAAGCACACGGATGATGATATCTCCTCAGATTTTCAAGATTCACATCATATCCTTACAAGAGATGGATGAATCACTTTTGTTTTGTTTTATTTGAACTTTTTATTTTGAGTTGAAAGATTTTGGAAACTCGTTTTCTTTCTCCAATCCTTTCTTTACACATACATAAATTTCCACAAATCAAGTCATCAGATGACATAAAATTTTCATAAATCATGATATAAAATTTCCACAAATCATGCCATCAAATGACATAAAATTTTCATAAATCATTTCATGCAATTATCTTTAAATTTCATTGATATCGTATGTCAATGCGTATAAATATAACTTTTACAAATGCATTAAAATAATTACAAAAAAACATCCAAACATCAAGTAAATGATAACTAATATTTCTCAAATATCAATTAGTTTAATCAATTTACAACTTTTTATAGATTAATTAAATCATGTGATTTTTTAAAGAATTCATCATTACGGTTGTCTGACTCATACGTGTAAATTCAGTCGGCGATTAATATCGAGCTATTTGAATATTAACATTCACACGTCACTTAGCAGGTGGTATGACATTTTAGCCGAATTTATCGCTTACACATCTTTTGGTAAGATCCAATTTTAGTTATTATAAACGGTACCTAATAATGACAATTATTTACACCAACTCTTTTCGTCAAAACTATATCACTTTGTATTTGTGGAATTTGGTACTGGTCAAAATTCCAATATCATCCACATTCAAATTTACAATCCAAACACAAAGTATTTGGTTCAGTAATAACATTATTATTAACCGAAATGCTCTGGCCGAAGACTTTGACTTTAAGTTGACTTCAAGTGACTGTGATACTAACCTCATAAAACGTAGGAGATGAATGTTCTCTTGAATAATGTTTCACTTTCACTGCTTTCCCCCAACCCAACTAAAGTCGTTTGATGGACACCGCACCACGATTTAACTATAATTAAAGCAGAGCTTCCACATTAATGATTAACAGTATTCTCAAGTCGAGAGAATTGTGTAAATTGGTCACATCGATATTCTCTACTTGACCTTAGTTATATTAAGCAACAAAAAACTATTTAATGAGTCATTCCATAGTTATCAAATGACTATCAGTACGTAACCCCTTGGTGCCCCCAACAGTCATAAATAATACACTGCCTAACATTTGAAGAGTGTTACATACTCTATTCTCAATAGATATATCGATATTCAGTCTCGATGCATCTTGACCAGAAACACTAAAAATGGTATATTTGTTTCATTGTGATAAATTACCCATGGTCACAACACTTTTTAACTACTATCACAAAACATACAATTTGTGGATTTTCTATTAAATGTACTTTTAATTAAATTGATTAATGAATATAACTACATTATATCAAGTATATATAATAGAAATAAGATACCTTTATTTCGAACAAGATTGGTCAACGAGTTAGATATATATAACAATTTATAAAATTGCCCCTAGAACATACCCCTAATCAAGTACACTGTCACTAGTACAAAATTGGTCGTTTACGTCGGTTGTTTTACCCTGTTGCGACAGTTCAACAACCGTAGCAAATGCAGACGTCGCGACATGCATAAACCTTTTGCGACAGTTTTTAAACTGTCGCAAAAAAAAAAATTGTTATGGTTTTATCAAATAACCGACGCAGTAGGTTTGGTTTTTGCGACAGTTGTTTACAACAGCAGTAGCAAAAAGTTGTCATTTGAGTTCAAATGTTTGGCCTTTTGCGACGGTTGTCGTAAACAACCGAAGCAATAACCGTGCTACGGTTCTTTGTAATAACGGTAGTAACATACCTTTTGGGTTGTTTCAAAATTGTAGATTTTTGCTACAGTTTTTCTTGCAACCATCGCAAAAAAGAGGGAAAAAATATTTTCTTTTTGCTACGGTTGTTTATATAAACTAACTCCGTCGCATTTAGAAAATATCAGTAATAGAAAAATACATAAACAGTTATCTAATAATAGACAATGAATACGAGAAATATGTAAGCAATTCACATAATTTAATAACATATTATCTTATAATACACTTGTAATATTAATCTTCTAATGCTTATCTTTACATACATAATTGTGTTATCATATCAAAAAAAGCAATATGCAAAAAAAATCCCGTAAATAAACTTCAATGCCACTTCCATGTTCCATGTTCAATTGTTACCTGAGTGTTTAGAAAAGAAAAAAAAAACACACACTTAGACATATAAAATAAACTGTTACGAACTCCTATTACATGCATATGGCGTTACTGATTCTTGAAATCATATTACCAAATAAATTAAATGCATATCAGGTAAAGATACAACTGGCAAACTTTTTGATACATATTACTAAACAAGCATTTATCTCCAACTGAAAAGTGCAACACGGCTAGCTATAGTGGCTGATATACATGTCAGATAGCTCATCCTAGAAAGTTCATGATCAGTACCGGTAGTTTGCATTTGAATTTGGATTTAGCAGCTCTGATTATCACTGCTTTAAAAAATTGATTGCAAAGTTCATGCTTATCTATCTGTACACCGATTTCTGAAAATGTGACTATTTCTTTCCAAAGATACTATAAACAGGTTGAGAAAGTGATTTTGATTATAATGTCAGAACTGAAACTATGTTGAATAACCTTGAATCACATTGGGCACTTCTGTTTGAAGATTAATGACACTAACATGACTCGCAGGTCGTTTAAAGTTTTATGCAACATAATTTCCAAACATAAGCAAAGTAATCAAAATTCGATGATCAATATTTTATTCATGTCTGTTACGAAGAACACACAAAGGGTCAATAGAAATCCGCTCAGTATGTGCCTTTGTTTTGTTCCAACAATTTGTTTACTGAATGAGTAAACTAATCATAAATAAATGAAATATATCACATATCTACAAACCACAGGGTGCAGAAAAAGAGAAGCTAGAAATATGAATACATTACCGTAAGAGATACGGAAGCATTCGTGGTAGAAGCAGGAGATGCTACAATGTTAAATCTTCTCAGTAAGTAAATTAGATTACGGCGATGATGCTTTCTTATTAACAGCTTCCCCAAAATTTATCATACCAGATGTTGTTCTCCATAAAAAGGAATCTTGTTCTTCTATGGTCTGCGAGTTGATAAAAATAAATTACTAGTCTAATATCGATCGATCCTGTGGTCTTCACTAACTAGTATTCATATCAATCTGAATACTGCTCTGGAAAATGAGTAAATAATGGTGATTTAATTCGATTAGCCACAGCGATAGGTCTGGCGAGGCGGTTTTGCTAACCAGTGTAAATACTGTTCTATATTTCAACTACAGCTGCATTGTTCCATAACTCAAAGTATTATTTAAGCCAAACTATGCTAACAAAGCCATATATACACGATTCATGCATAGGTTAAAATAGATACTGTTATTTCTATTTTGTTATCAAGCAGCTGTATTTGTAATTCATCTAACTGATTCATTCAGGAAATGTACAAAACCATAATAACAGTATTTTTCCAACATTTAGTAGTGCATTCAATAAAATGTAACTACAATCTATCAGGTGCATTGATAAAATGGCTGTGTTTCAACATCAATTTACACTTTATCTTATACCACCAGTACTATTCAGGATACTTACTGCTGTTACTAACTTTAATAAAAAAATTAAATCGAATTTTATACGAAACTTATGCCACAAGTTAGACGTACAGAGGTAACAGACATTTAAATACACATTCATTGTTCTTCATTTTCTCCGAGTGCAACTTAGACAAGGTAGTTAAGGCGCTAAGGCACAAAAAAGCGTCAAGCTAGAGCCTGGGGCTTTTTTGCGCCTAGGACTTTTTTGGGAGCCTTAAGCATGAGACAGCGAGCAGTTTGGATGGCTCTCGAAATTCGAACTAGGTTACGTATTATAATTTGATCGATTTGATTTTGAGTTGGGACTGCGCACGAATTTGTTTTTGAGCTGGGTACTTTAGCTGGGTGTGGATAAATTGAAGGAAAGTAATGTGTTTGGACTCATATTGGATTAAAAAAAAAAATCTCCAACAAAACAGTCCAAGGCGCGCTTCAAAAGCCAGCGCCTTGGGGCTTTTCCAACGCCTCATGCATTCATCACGCCTCAGAAGTCAAAAAAGCTCGAGCTTATAGCCTAGGGCTTTTTGGAGCCTAAGCGCGCCTAGGCGAGGACTTTGATAACAGTGGACTTAGAACATATAAATAAACAAAAACTTTTCTACAGTTCCTACAAATAAAACTTTTCAGTTTACTCGATAAACTTACCATTTTATGCATTTTTTATTCACCTAACATTGCCTCTATGATTTTGACACTGACAACACATACTCGGTAAATTTGTAGTTGCAATGCCATTTATTTCGTTATACAAAGTTATCTGTTTTCCCCTGTCTAGCTACAATCATACAGCTCGCAATTCTTGTCTGTGCTACTAGTTTTACCAAATCAAAGTTTACTCAGCAAAAGTTATACACATTACAATAAATATATTTTAATTACTGAAGAAGGAAAAAACAAAAATTTAAACATTGTCCTTTTTTTTTTCCATTTTTTACACTGCTATACCATGCTTAAAACAACTCTACTAGCTGGCCACACTACTATACAATCCTCGACATCTCCAATACACGTCAAACTAGTTGTAGACCTTTATAAGGAAACCATCTGATTTTTTTGAAACGAGTAGCTATATTTTATGGCATTCAGTAAACAAATTGTTGGATCAATTTCAGTAAACAAATTGTACTGCATGAAAGCTGTTAATAAACCATTCAACAATTTAATACCCTATTTTGAAAATATGTTGCAATAATGTGGAAATATGGAAGCATCCAGTTTGACCTGGATATCCATACAACAAACTTTATAGACTAGAAACGGAGATGATAAGGCGATACATTTCACTTGTTTTAATAACACAAATGATAATTTTAGAGAATATTTTCAATTATTTTGCTATATTTTCTATTGTTTAGAGATATTTCCTATTATTTTGGCTTTCTACAATGTTATAAGGATAGATCAGTCTTCTATTGTTATTTTTTTTTTAAACCTATAAATAAGAGTTATGTATTATACTTATTATGAATTCGGTTATTAAGAAAGATGTTTTCTTTGATGGTTATTAATTTCCTTTTCTCCTCTCTTACCTCCTCTATTTTGTTTTATTCAGTACTTCTAACAATAATAACTTTGTCAATAGGTTTGTAGCAACACTCATAAAGCAACCTCTGTGGGTAATTAACACAGTTCCCATTCATGTACCAGATACTCTAAAACTGATATTCGACAGAGGGCTGATGGGTATATATCACGACTAGTGTGAATCTTTCAAAACATATCCTCGAACTTACGATCTTATACATTCAAATTTTCTATTTCAAACCATAACACAGAGGTAAGGTTTCTGGAATTATTTTGAAGACATTGTACTATAGCATATATATACATAGTATTATTTTGATTTTATCAGAATTCAAGCATATAGTGTCAAAAACACAAAACTTATAAGATCAAAAATACAGTGTTGTGTGGTATTAAAACTATTAACTAATTTATCATAATTCAATACAACTCTTGTACAAAGTGCTGCTCAGTAATCACAACATGCGAATGAAAACAAAATGGAGAAAGGATACACTCATCAACCAAACAACTATCAAAAGCATCAAAAGCACATGCTAACAAGCATAAACAAAAATCAAAAGTAAACAATGGTGCATTTTATCAAATTTCAACTATATATCGTTTCATCAAGCAAAATAGAAGCTACGTTATATTTGTTCAATTTCAATGTTGTGGATTGGCAGAAGCATCAAAAGGAAATAAAAAAAAACTGAGTGGAAAGGATTTTATTAGTGATAATGGAACGACAGTGAGACAAGTTCATACCAGTAATCTTATATCGGAGACGGAGGTAGACAGCGGTAGGCAGGCGGAGGCGGAGGTAGGGTTGGAGATTTGGCAGTTCGATTTGAGAAATGAAATTATTTTGTTAAGAGGGAAATTCGGCTTTGATTACCAGTGAGCGCGCGGCATTTATTTTTTTTTGTTAAGAGGGAAACGAAATTTATATCAAACGCAATTTGGGGTTGGGAAGGTCTATCTTATTTGCTACTGTTATATCATACAACGATCGCAAATTACTTTTTAATTTTTTAGGTGTTTGCAACTGTTATAAAAATAACGGTCACAAATAATAACAAATTTGCTACGGTTATAGAAAAAACTGTCACAAATTGCTTTTATTAAAATTTTCTCTTATTTCTCTTGATCTACAACTACGGTTTCTAGGATCAACTGCTACGGTTTTTAAGAAAAATTGTCGCATACTATACTATTTGCTATTGTTTTAACCTAAACTGTCGCAAATAAAGCGACGCAATAGACATGTTGCATACTAGTGTGTCCTACCTGATTACCTGTGTGACCTAAAAGGTGGAGTAAGCCCAAAAGTTACCCCTGGTAGAAAAGGCCCAATTTGAATTGGGCCTTGGACTAATTTTCAAAATAATTTTAAAAATTAAGACAAGATTCTAAATTTAAAAATTAAATTTAAAATTAAAACATATTTATTATAATTGGTTACAATATAGCATAAATTTTCAAAAATGTTTGAAAATGTAATAATTTTTTTGAAATGTTTGAAATTATTTAAATATTAATTTCAAAATTTAAAATCCATTAATAAGATTAATAAAAAAAATTAATTATTAATATTTATATGCATGTATTAATTAATTAATATTAAATGAGTTCACAAAGGGATTGACCCAATTGGTTTTGAGAACGATTAGAGAAGTTGGAATAAGATTCCATAATTGACCCCAAGTACAAGTGGGAGATTGACAGAGTTAGGGGTATGCTCCTGACTCTATCAAATACATATGAATATATAAATATATCTTAATAAATTATAAACGTTATGATAATCAAAACACACACACACACATATATCGTATGAAAAAAAACCGTTGCATAAATGAATTAAAACCCAAGAGAGTTAACAAAGCATACATCAGATATATATATATATATATATATATATATATAATGTCATGAGCTATATTCATCCCTTTTTTCACCTATTTTTTATTCCTTTTTCCCCATAATTAAGTCATCGATAATACTCTACAATTTTTTTTTTGAATTAAGAACTTAAAATAATAATTCTCTTCATCATCTGTTATTCAAATAGGAATGTACAAACCAAATTATTCTTAGCTTGGCACGTAGCATTTAGTGTTTTATTTTAGGGTGTTACTATTAACACCCACCAAAACACTTACTAGTGCCACTTAAACATTTAATATAAGTAAATCCTAATAATTACTCCAAAAACCCACCTAAAAATTTTAATAAAACTAAATCATAAAAATTTCATATTTGATGAAGAGTTAAAGAATTTAATTATACTTAAAACATGCATGTGAATCAATATTTTTGTGACCCCCTTAATGCTTTAAGAAAAATAATGATAATTAACGACATCCAACTATGTAACGACCTGATATTTTCAACCATTAGCATCTGCACATGTCGGACTTGAATTGCTTAAAATATCAGATTGTTAATTTAAATTTGGCAAAACTTAACATATACAGTAAATAAATCAATCACAAAATCACAGACACGGAGTAATACAATAATACGCAGCGGAATCAATAAATAGTAGTTCATGAAGCTACTATATAATCATCAGAGTTAGAAATAAAATACAACAGAATGTCTCAAATACAGTGAAGTCTCCAATGCAACAGATGACTTCTCTGAACAAATCAACTAGAAGCTGAAAGCTAAAATGATAGTTGGGTCTCCAAGCGAAGCTCCAAACTCCAAAGGTGAGTCTTAAATGCTGTATCACTCAGTCTGACCCCAGCGTAAAGCAAAATACAAAACATTCAAGTCAGGATTTACATTCTTATATCAATAAATCCAACTCAAGTGAAATAACAACTGAAATACAGGTAACTCAAAAGATGTTTGGGATAACCATCCTCTAAAGATCCGTGGAACTAACGACAATGTAGAAATATACACTATACACCGTGGTCATTTCAAATTAATTTAAAACTTCAAAACCAGAGTATCATTTCCATTTTTTTATATATATTTCTAAATTTTATCATTTCAAAGTTACGATTCAAATCAACTCAATTTCCAAATTCAAATTTAACTAAATCACAATTCAACAAATTTCAATTCAATTCCGTTCCTAATAAACAATTACAAATTATAACGATTTCCAATGCAGGAATAAATCTCAAAATAAACCATTTAAATTCCAATATATTTCAAAGCTTTAATATTCATATTTCAAAGCTAAATTTAATAGTTTCGTATATCCTGATTTAACTTTATTATTATTTGGTCTTGAAATATTCCCTCATTAAAATTCAATAACATTTAAGTAACCTTAAATTACATCTTACTAAGTATCTCCTTTAATTTATTTTAACATGGAATATTCATTAAGTCCCTTAAATCCAAAAATCCAGTTAAAATCATATCTTTAGATTTCAATTTCCATAATTCCAAATCGATGTTTATTTACTAAAATTCTTAATTACATACAATTTCAAATACATTTAAATTTATCTTTCCAGCATTAACTTATTCAAATTATTACCAAAATCTATAAATTTAAATAAGTACTTGAGCATATTATATGTATTAAATCAATCTCCATTTAATTAAATATTATTATTAAATCTATATATTATATTTCCATTTATATATAATATTTAAGAATCAATATTTATTAAAACCTTATATTTCTTTCCAAAACCATTTCAAAATATTTATATATGGACCAACGGTGTCTGTATATAATTTTTTATTCTATGGTCAAGTGATACAGATATTTATCATTTCAATCCGTAATATATATATATATATATATATATATATATATATATATATATATATATATATATATATACGGGTAGATATCCTTTCTACCCGTAATCCCAATTTCAATTCAATGAAAATCACTTGGGTCTATCATTTCAACCCATAACGAAGTTCTCTTATTCTAAAGTCCGTTCGGGTATGTATCATTTCAACCCATAGTGAATTTTATACTAACAGGGGACTTGCAGAGTGATAACAGATATGACAATAATAATAACAGACATATATCATCAATAACAATATAATATAAACAACAGGATATGATGTCATATCCCATAGGGGAACAATTGCATATAAATGCATATCATACATATAACGATTTAAACAATTAACAATTAAATTTTAGCAACATATTTCAATTGTCTTCCAATCGAAATCAAATTTAATAAATAAAAGAACGTAAATCGTGAGTAATTGCTCACCTTTCGAGGCTGGAGCGATTTGTCACTGAAATGGGTTGCGAATCCAAGCAAAATATCGTTTCATCAAGCAAATAGAAGCTACGTTATAGTTATTAATTTCAATGTTGTAGATTGGCAGAAGCATCAAAAGGAATTAAAAAAACTGAATGGAATGTGGATCTGAAGATATGTGAAGTTTCTACACAGCGGAAGTATACTTTGATATGTAGAACTATGTATATCTATATAGTAACAAAAAAACTAAAAAATAAGAGCACACAATTTAACAAGGTTCGGCAAATAGCCTACGTCGTCGGACAAAGAGAGAGTGATTTTTATTTATCACAAGGGAGAAGCAAATGAGAAATACAAACAAAGCTTACACAAATCTCCCATTGCAGCTGAAGCTTACTCTCCCATTCTTTTTCTCAATAACTCACTCAGACAGTAACCTTTTTATCTTACGTGAAATAACACATACATATGAATAGGTTCACTTGGGCTTTTAACTAGTATTAGGCCTACATAATAAAACATTGCATCAAATACACTTGGCTGCATGCACCAGGCGTGAGCTATATTCCATAATTCTCCACCTCAGATCATGCTCAAAAGCATGAGATGATAAAAAAAACACTCCAAATTGCCTCACAATCAGCTGCACCACCACCAATGGTAGCTGCCTACGTACCCAAGGGATCAAGCTGCCGTAGTTCATCGACATGTCTCAAATGAGACTTCATAATATTCCGAAGAACCTCCACCCAATCTGGGTGTCATATATCAAACATCAAGTGCATTAATCAAGTCAAGGCAATGCTTGAACTTGACACTAGGAACTTTTTTAGTCAATATGTCTGTTGGGTTCTCTTTTGTATCAATTTTCACCAACAGAATTTGATTTTCAGCCAATACATCTCTAATGAAATGATAGCGCACATTTATGTGCTTTGTTCTGGCATGATGAACTTGATTCTTTGTTAGATAAATGGCACTCATACTATCACAATGCACAACAAGCTGATTTTGCACTACTCCCAAGTCATTCAACAAGCCATGTAGCCATATAGCCTCTTTAAAAGCTTCTGTTACAGCCATGTATTCTGCCTCGGTAGTAGACAGTGCTACTGTCGACTGCAGAATCGATCTCCAACATATAGGACCACTTTCCAATGTAAACACATATCCAGTAGTGGAACGTCTCTTATCCAAATCACCAGCATAATCTGAGTCTATATATCCAACACATAAATGATTGTTGTTCATGTCTCTCACAAATTTCAAACCAACATCAATAGTTCCCAGAAGATATCTCAAAATCCATTTGATTACATTCCAATGCTCTTTTCCAGGAGCATGCATGTAACGACTGACCATACTCACGGCATGTGAAATGTCAGCTCGTGTACACACCATTGCATACATAAGACTCCCCACGGCATTAGCATATGGTACATTTGCCATAAATTGAATTTCATCATTGGTAGAAGGACACATAATTGCATTTAATTTAAAATGAGCAGCCAAAGGTGTACTCACTGATTTGGTGCTCTCATTAATGCCGAATTTCTTTAATACCTTCTTCAAATATGCCTTTTGAGATAGACATTCTTTCCCATTCATCTTGTCTCTTCGAATTTCCATGCCAAGAATTTTCTTAGCATCTCCAAGATCCTTAATTTCAAATTCAGTCGACAATCTACATTTCAACATCTCAATTTCAGAATTACAAGCCGATGCAATGAGCATATCATCTACATATAAAAGCAAATAAATGAAAGAACCATCACTTAGCTTTTTCAAATAAACACAATGGTCATGGTGACTTCTAGTGTATGCTTGTTCTAACATAAAACGATCAAATCATTTATACCATTGTCTCGGAGATTGTTTCAATCCATATAGTGATTTTTTCAATTTACACACAAGATCCTCTCCACCAGAAGCTTTGAATCCACTTGGTTGAGACATATAGATTTCCTCCTCTAAATCTCCTTGTAAAAACGCTGTTTTTACATCCATTTGAACAAGATTCAAGTCATATTGTGCTACCAAGGCTAACAAAATGCGAATGGAGGAGTGTTTCACAACCGGAGAAAATACTTCATTATAGTCAATTCCCTCCTTTTGAGCATAGCCTTTTGCCACTAGTCTTTCCTTGTAATGCATGTCATTTTTCTTTGCTCCTTCTTTCTTTGCATATACCTATTTACATCCAATCGCTTTCTTACCTTTAGGTAATTTGGTAAGAACCCAAGTGTCATTCTTGTGAAGAGATGCCATTTCTTCACCCATGGCCTCTTTCCATTCCTCACCTTCAACACTATGAATAGCTTATGTATATGTTTCAGGAATTCCTTCATCATTAACTGACAGAGCATAGGTTACATAATCTCGAAACCAACCTGGTTTCTTGATATCTCTTCTTGGTCTGCTAGTAGCAATTGATTCCTGAACACTCCTCTCTGTTTCTGATTCATTTTCTAAATCATCAGCACTACTCGGGTCAGCTGCGTTTTCATCAATTTCAGCACCTGGTTTTGTCGTTTCAGCAACAGGTTGGACTGGAATAGTGTCATCTGAAGCTTGTGTTACAACATCAAACTTTACACGTTGCACATTTTTAGGGCTGCCGCTGCTGATCTCCGTCGGTTTAGCATCATTTGGCTTCAACATAGCAACTTCATTAAATGTAACATCTCTACTTATAATCATCTTCTTTTCAACAGGATTCCAAAGATTGAACCCTTTTACTCCACTCTTTGTGCCAACAAAAATTGACTCAATAGCACGTGCACCAAGCTTATTGCCCTTCACATGATACCAAGCAGGACAACCAAATACATGAATCATATCATAGTCATACGCAGGCTTACCATACCATACTTCCATAGGTGTTTTTCCTTTCAATGCAGATGAAGGCAACCGATTGATAAGGAAACATGCATACGTAACAGCTTCAGCCCAGAATGCTTTGCTCAAACCAGAATTTGATAACATACATCGTACTCTCTCTAACAATGTACGATTCATTCTTTCTGCAACTCCGTTCTGCCGTGGTGTTTCTCTAACAGTGAAATGTCTTTTGATTCCCTTATCTTGACATACTTTATGAAATGGATCACTCGTGTACTCTCCACCGTTATCTGAACGAAGCACTTTGATTTTTCTTCCAGTTTGAGTCTCAACTGCTTTCTTCCATCTCACAAATATTTCTAGAACATCACTTTTCTGTCTCATAACATATACCCATACACGCCTGGAAAAGTCATCAATAAAAGACACAAACCAATGCTTACCTCCCAGCGATGCATTTTTAGAAGGACCCCATACATCCGAGTGTACATAATCCAAAATACCACTGGATTTATGTATTCCTTTGTTGAAATGAGACCTGGTCTTCTTGCCTTTCATACAATGTTCACAAAAAACTATCTTACTAGCAGCAGCCCCTTTCAACAGATCTTGTTGTATCAAAATATTTAATGACTTCTCACCTAGATGTGAAAGTCTCATATGCCATAACATTGCCATTTCTTTAGCTGCAACTTCACTTTGTTCGGCTGTAGCTACATCTCCAAACACTGTACTCCCATTCAAGTAATATAAGTTATGACGACGTGTACCTTTCATGACAACCATAGCTCCAGAAATCACCTTCATAACTCCATTTTGGCAATCAAGCCTGAGTCCCTTTGGTTCAAGCATTCCTAAAGAAATTAAATTGTTTTTCATACTTGGCACACATCTCACATTTTTCAATTCTCCAATTATCCCATCATGCAGCTTTAGCCGAATGCTTCCAATACCCACAATGCTACAAGAATGGTGGTTTGCCATCAATACTTCACCTTCAAATTTTGTAAAGCTTGAGAACCATTCTCTATTTGGAGTCACATGAAACGTAGCTCCTGAATCTAGTACCCATTCATCATCTTTTGCCAAGAGAATTGAAGATACTGTGATTAAAGAAAAATCTGATTCACCACTTGCATCTTTATTGGACTGCACCACATTTGCTGCACTTCTCTATTTCTTGTCCCGCTCCTTCACTTTGGGACAATCTTTAACCCAATGACCTTTCTCATGACACCAAGCACATTCATCTTTTGCTAATCTCCCTTTTACCTTTGAGTGTCCTCTACTCTTATCACGATGTTGGACAATATTTTTCTTGCGGTCATTTTTCCTGCCTCTCACCAATAAAGTATCACCATTGTCTTCTCTAGAGATATCATCTCTATCCATCTTACTAAATTCTTCACTGCGTAATGCGGTGACAACTTCATCATAAGTAAGCTTGTCTTTGCCATGAATTAATGACTTAATTATGGACTCATATTTCTCTGAAAGAGAATTTACCAAACATATTGCCTTTTCTTCATCTGGTATGACCTCATCATAATTGACCAACTCAGTTAAAAGCTTATTAAATGAATCTATGTGCTCAGTCAGAGATGCACCCTTCTTCATGTTGAACCGATACAAAGTCCTTTTCAAATGGATTCTATTTGCCACATTTTTCACAAGGTATTTAGCTTCCAGCTTCTCCCACAACACTTTTGGCGAGGTTTCATGTTGGTAGTTTACTCTGATATGAGCTTCTAAACATCCCCTGATTGCGGCCAAACAGAGCCGTTGATTTTTTTCCCACTGTTTGTTTGACCACTCCTCTGGCTTCTCTGTTCCCAAACATGCTTCTAAATCCAAATGCTCAAGAGCATCAGCCACATCAGTCCTCCATAAATCGAAGTCATTGGTACCATTAAACTTATCTACCTCTAACCTTGCTCTATGATAAACTGTTCTCTCCTCCTTTGACACTTGAACAGTTTCAACAGTTTCAGATTGACTAGATTCGTTCATATTCACAACACAAGCAGCTTTCGAAAAAGAAAAACAAACACAACTGGAAGATCCGACTTATCAGTAATTCCTTCAAACACCTTCTGTGTACTCAACAAAACTTGAAGAAATCTAAAACCTGAGACCTGGAGCTTTGATACCAATTGCAGATCTGAAGATATGTGAAGTTTCTATACAGCGGAAGTATACTTTGATATGTAGATCTATGTATATCTATATAGTAACAAAAAAAACTGAAAAATGAGAGCACACAATTTAACGAGGTTCGGCAAATAGTCTACGTCCTCGGACAAAGAGAGAGTGATTTTTATTTATCACAAGGGAGAAGCAAATGAGAAATACAAACAAAGCTTACACAAATCTCCCACTGCAGCTGAAGCTAACTCTCCCATTCTTTTTCTCAATAACTCACTCAGACAGTAACCTTTTTATCTTGCGTGAAATAGCACATATATATAGGTTCACTTGGGCTAGTATTAGGCCCACATAATAAAACATTGCATCAAATACACTTGGCTGCATGCACCAGGCGTGAGCTATATTCCACATGGAAAGGATTTTATCAGTGATAATGGAACGACAGTGAGACAAGTTCATACCAGTAATCTCAGATCGGAGACGAAGGTAGGCAGCGGTAGGCAGGCGGAGGTAGCGTTGGAGATTTGGCAGCTCGATTTGAGAAATGAAATTATTTTCTTAAGAGGGAAATTCGGCTTTGATTATTAGTGAGCGCACGCGGCATTTATTTTTTTTGTTAAGAGGGAAACAAAATTTATATCAAACGCGATTTGGGGTTGGGAAGTCTATCTTATTTGCTACAGTTATATCATTCAATGGTCGCAAATTACTTTTTAATTTTTTAATCGGATTTACAGTAGGTGTTTCCAATGGTTATAAAAATAACGGTCGCAAATAATAACAAATTTGCTACGGTTATAGAAAAAACGGTTATAAATTGCTTTTATTAAAATTTTCTTATATTTCTCTAGACCAACTACTACGGTTTTTAAGACCAACTGCGCCGGTTTCCAAGACCAACCGCTATGTTTTTTAAGAAAAACTATCGCATATTATATTATTTGCTACTGTTTTAATCTAAACCGTCACAACTAAGCGACGCAACATACCAGTGTGTCCAGCCTGGTTATCTACCTGGCCTAAAAGGTGGAGTAAGCCCAAAGGTTATCCCTAATAGAAAATGCCCAATTTTAATTCGGCCTTGTGCTAATTTTCAAAATGGTTTTTTCAAAATAGTTTTAAAAATTAAGACAAGAATTTATATTTAAAAATTAAATTCAAAATTAAAAACGTGTTTATTATAATTGGTTACGATATAGCATAAATTTTTTGTTGGGTACGTATCTACCACCCACCGAATCAAAGCGAACCAACTCGATATAACATGCCGACCATCCAGAAGTAGCATGCCGAACCAACTCGAAGTAGCCACCACCGAATCAACCTACCGGACCAAGCCACGCCTTCACCACCAAACCACCGAACCACCCTACACTTCCCTACATAGCCGATCCATCTACCACTCCTCCCATTGCCGGATCAACCCACTACCGGACCAAACCAATTGCCGGACCAAACCAACTACCGCTCCAACCCTCACCGAACCATCTCACCTCCACGACCAAGCCGGACCAGCCACCACCGAGCCAGGGCCTTGCCGATCCAAATTTGCCAGGCCAGATTGCATCAGCCCAGGCCCACCAGCAACTATATACATCCAGGACCCCTGCCCCCAGCCTCACTCTATAAATAGAGGGGCAGGGGTACAACAATGGCAGACAAGTTTGAGAGCTCAAGCATGGAAGGAACTTTCGAACAACTTTCATATACTTGTATACAAAGCTTTGTACTTGTAATTTGAAAGAAAAAGGAGAATAACATATAAAGTGGAGGTAGGCGCGTTCTGGCCGAACCACTATAAATCTGTGTGTCTTTTACAGTTTAGTCCATCTATTTTGTATATTTGCATAAATCATCCAAACCATCCAGATCAACATATAATCAATTAAATCATACGACTAGGAGGTGTTTGCCCAATTTTTGTGCAAACATTTTTGGTGCTTTTATTGAGAGCAGAAGCTCGAAGCTTCAGCTTCTCCCATTTAACCCTTTTTCTATCAGCATCGTTCATTGCTTGGAAAACATGCCTCCCGGACGAGAGAAAGATGATAACAAAGGAAAAAACATCGCAACTGGCAGTATCCCAGATCCAGTGATCAGAGACCAAGACAATCGTCAAGTTCCAACAGCAAATTTAAATCAGGCAAATCCGACAGCCCCTGCTACGGAACAACCAATTACAAGGATGGATCTAGACAGGATTGTGGCTGAAGTAACTAATCGCTTCGCATCTCAACTAGAAGCCTTGGTGGACTAACTCATGTCACGCTTAAGGGATGCTGAAGAATCCAACCGCAACACTGAGTCATGGGGTGAGTCCCGATCTGGAGGATCTGGAAGACGACAAAGGTCTTTCTTCTTCGAAGAAGTTAACAACAGAAACAGCAATGGTAGGAGCCGAGCCCGGACTCAGCCCGAATTCCGACCCGAGGAGACACTTGGAACCGAACCCAACAGGGGAGGTACTAGGCAGGGTCAGATGTAGCTGAGCCTGTCATGCTACCTAACCATGAAAACACCAGTAGACGGGGCCGAGCTGGAATCCAGCCCGAAGTTGGACCCGAGGAAGTGCTGAGAACAGAACCCAGCAGGGGAATATCAAGGCAAGGGCCAACTGTGGCTGACCCCAGCATGCCCCCAGAAGACCAGAGGCAGCCATTGGAGAATGTTAGGAGTGGTAGACGATACCATCCCTACAAGTCGTCTGGACGGAATCAGTCCCGGAGGGAAGAACCGAACTCATTTCTATCCGCTTCAAGTTCTGATGAAAGGATGGCGCGATTGTTCAGAGAGTGCGTCCAACGTGAGCAAAGGGATCGGGGGATAGGTGCTAGGGTAACCAGCCCCTTCACCCGCAATATCGTAACCGCCATCACCCCCCGGGAATGGAAAATGCCAACAATGGAACCTTACAAGGGAACCTCTGACCCCATAGTACACTTACAGAGATACACCCAGCATATGCTCATGAGCGGAGCAACGGAGGGAGTATTGTGTGAATGCTTCCCACTTTTCTTGGCAGATCTAGCTACCTCCTGGTTTTGCCACCTACCCCAAGGGTCCATCAGCTCATGGGAAATGTTGAAAGAAAAGTTCATCAGTCAGTTCCGCATTCATATGGAACAACCCAAGGACGCTTATTCCTTATCTAATATCAAACAGAAGCTCGGAGAGACAGTGCAACAATATCTAACCCGATTCAATGTCGTAGCGGCCGCAGTCCAAAATGCCGACGAGAAACTTATCCTAATGGCCCTCTGCAGTGGTGTACATCCGGATACTAAATTTGCTAGAAGACTAACCAAGGAAAAGCCAGCTACTTTACCTGATTTCTTCCATGAAGCTGGAAAGTATATGAGACTTGAAGATGCTGCCACTGAGAGGCAGTCAGGGCAACAGGCTAAGACAGCTACAGACAGGGTTCCCGCTACAGCAAAGGATGTTCGGAGAAATGACTCTAGAGACAATGCTGGGGGCAAGAAGAGAGAAAAGCGCTTATATCGACCTGGACCAAGATTTGACTCTTACACTCCTTTGAATGAAACGATCGAAAACATCTTCCTAGCCACTCAAGACGAAGTTAGATACGAGTGCCCCCCGCATAAGAAGGAGTCAGATAACGCACTCAAGTCTGGAAAGTTCTGCCGCTTCCACAAATCCCATGGACATGACACCAATGAATGCCACCATCTCCGGGACTAGATTGAAGAACACATCAGAAGGAAGAAACTGGAACGCTATGTAAAAAGCCAGAACAGGACCTCGACTCCTGCCAGTGAGAATCCTGGGCTACCCCTCCCAGAAGTAGGCGGAGGAAATCGCAACACCAGCGGCCTAGTCAAGAGAAGATAGTGGTCCATACCGTATCAGGAGGACCATACATCGCCGACAGAAGCTGGGCGAAGATGGAAAGATACGGTAAGTCACTTAGAAACGATGAAGGCTACATTAACTCTGTTATGGAAGAACGCCACCCAAAACGGAAAGAGAATGACTACATCACATTCAATAGGCGTGATCTAGAGGGAAGACAGTACCTACACATGGATCCTATGGTCATCTCTGCCTGGTTCGGCCCAGCCAAAGTTTTCGAATTTTAATAGACACTGGAAGCTCGGTAAATATCCTATTCAAGCATGCTTTCGACAAAATGAGACTGTCAATGAAGGATGTGTCTCCCTGCAACAAACCACTACATGGTTTCACTGGAGATGCGAAGATGCCCCTCGGGCAACTTGGCCTTTTTGTCGAAATGGGAAGTCATCCCCGCTCCGTTGTGCGAAAACAAACGTTTGTACTAATAGAGAACCACTCGGCCTACAACGCCTTTTTGGGAAGACCAGCCTTGTCTGACTTCCAAATTGTCCTAGCCCCATGGTGCCTGAAAATGAAATTCCCAACAGATGACGGGGTAGGAGAAATAGAGGGTGATCAAGACGCAGCCCGAGATTGTTATGTAATCGAGCTTCGCAATAACCGCAGGAAGGATAAAGGGAAGGATGCAGAGACTTCTCTCTGCAAGAAAAACTTGGAAGCATAGCAATTAAAGAAAGCCCCTCTTCTTCGATATACCAGCGATCCTTTCAACGAATTAGACCCCAGGGACAAAGAGGAGGAGGCCACCACCGAGCCTGCAGAGGCTATGGAATTTGTATCTGTAGACAAACACGACCCAAGTAGACTGCTGAGAGTCAGGTCTCAGTTAAGAGCGGAGTTGAAAGATCAACTCGTCGATTTTCTTCGCCACAACATGGATGTATTTGCATGGACGCACGCCGACATGACAGGAATCTCTCCAGACGTAGCATGCCACATACTGAACATCGATCCTACCAAGGTGCCAGTGAAGCAGAAAAAGAGGAGCATGGGGGCAGAACGATCAGCAGCCCTCGAGGAAGAAGTGAAGAACTTACTTGCCAATGACTTCATACGAGAAGCCATCTACCCAGAATGGATCGCCAACCCGGTACTGGTAAAGGAAGCTAATGGGAAATGGCGAACATGCATCGATTTCTCCAACTTAAATGACGCTTGCCCGAAGGACTGCTTCCCCCTCTCCTGTATCGACCAACTCGTGGACAGCACAGCCGGACACGAACTCTTATCCTTTATGGACG